>CM076582.1:220754203-221448559 GCA_034641835.2 Pinus albicaulis | reverse complement strand
AATAAATAATTGTGCACACATGTACATGTATGTATATATAATTTGATAAAATGTTTTAACAGATACCGATTTCGTCCGATGTTTTTGGGATCGCGGTACTATTGTGAGAATCTTCTTAATTCCTTGAGAGATGAGCCACGGTATGACAATTTTTCACGAGTTTAATTTGTATTAAAAGTTATATATATATATATATATATATATATATATATATATATATATATATATATATATTTCCCTCGAAAGTTCATTAAAATTGAATATATATATATATATATATATATAGAGAGAGAGAGAGAGAGAGAGAGAGAGATCTATATTTTGAGTTATTTAAATTTTTTTGAATTTAGGTTCCTATAGAAGATTTCTTTAATCCGCGGAATCTAGCGACGGAGATAGGAACATCCACAGCATTTGAACAAGTTGTTTTTAGTTTCTTTTTTTTAATTTTAATTTGAAAATATGTTTATATATCATACACGTGCATTTTACGTGCCCAAATTTTTAATATATATATATATATATATATATATATATATATTTGATAGGTCCCTATATTACTAGTATAGTCCTTATTGTTGTTAGTGTAACCCCCTTATTGTTATTATTGTACCCTTGTAACCCCCATTTTGTTATTATTGTGCCCTTAAATTATTATTGTTAGGTCGGCTAGGATTACATTGTGGCCCACTAGGATTACATTATGGCCCCATGGACTCCTATATAGAGAAAGGAGGTTTTGTAAATTGTATCATCCAAGAATTGTTCATTTATGTAATGTATTGGAGGTTTCCCCCTCGAAGTGGCTTATTTCTAAGGCGTTTATATCTCTTTTCTTCTATTTTTGAAGCTGGTTACACAACATTTGGTATCGGAGCTTTGGATTCTAGGGTTTCGCTGCTCCAAACAGGTCATCGTGGAATTTTCGCTATAACTTTTTTTCTACGAAGTTTCAGAAGCTGAAATTTTTAGGGTGCGAAGCTGAAAGCCCGAGGAAGATTGCCTAAAAATTTCAGAGCTTGGTTAGCAATATTTTCGGAGGGCTATAATCAGCGGAAGTTAGGTCTTTTCGAGGCTCATAACTTGGTCATCGTGGAATGTAACGCTATAATTTTTTTTTTGCGAAGTTTCAGAAGCTGAAATTTCTAGGGTGCGAAGCTGAAATCGTGAGGAAGGTTGTCTAAAAAATTCAAATCTTGGTTCGCAATATTTGAGGAGATATGATCTGTGGAAGGTAGTGCTTTTTCAGGCTCCTGAATTGCATCTCAAAGAGGTGATCGTGGTAAAACTTCAATAACTCTCTCTCTGAGCATTGGATTGAAGTTCCGTAAAAAGTGGTCGCAAGTACACAGACTGAAGTTTCTGGGCTATTAATTTCAGAGACAAAGGACAAAACGGTGACACGTGGCAAGTCGTACAAGTTCGCTCTACTAAACCAGTCCAGAATTAGGTCATTGTGGAAGATTGGACACAACTTTGTCTTGGAGAATCCAAGTGGAATAAGACTGTGGCATTCAAAAGAGAATTCGAGGGCTACTTCGGTGCTAATTTTAAATATTGAAGGCGCTAATCTAAGAGAGATAATCCAATATTTCATGTCAGCTCCTCAAAAGCAGAAAAAGGTGTGTATTTTTTTTCGAATTGCATAAGTATTGTTTGAAGAATCAATTTGAATTGATTCCAAGGGAATATTGTAGAATAGATATCAGTATTGGGTTATAAAAGATGCCCCGTAAAAATAATTCAACACCCATTAAGCCTTCAGAAGGCTCTACTATGACTCATGAAGATGAAGAATTGCAACATGATCTATCAAATTACAAGAGCAAGTGCAACAAATTTCACTCTCGCAAAGAGCAACAAAAAATGAAATGGAAGTTTTGAAGAAAGGCGTGGAAGCTAAGATGGATGGCATGCAAGCTAAGATGGATGGCATGGAAGCTGGCATGGAAGCTAAGATGGATGACATGAAATACAACATGGAAAACATGAAGAATGATCTAAAAACAGACATCGAAGGTTTGACAAAGTTGATACAAGAAATGTTTCCTAATGGTGAAAAGATAGTAGAAGAACCTCATGATGAGAAAAAAATCAATGTTAATCATGATTTCATAAACTCTAATGTTGGCGGGAAGAACCACCAAATTCCAAAAATGGATATGAGGAAGTTTGATGGAAAGGATCCTGTAACATGGATACTACAGATGGAGCAATATTTTGATCTCCATAACGTGCAAAACACACAAAAGGTATGCATTGCAACTTTACATTTGGAACAAAATACATTTGTATGGTATCGATGGCTTTGCTCCCGTAAAAAAATTGTCACTTGGTCAATTTTTACGGAAGAAATGATAGCACATTATGAGGATACAAAGAGAAACACCTTCTTTAGCCAATTGATAAATCTCAAACAAAAGGGTTTAGTGGGGCAACACATTGAGGAATTCCAAAAATTGAATATAAGGGTAACTGATATTCCAGAGGAACACAGGATCGATCTCTTCATAGGCACTTTAAAGGATAATATCCAACATGAAGTTCGCGTTTTGGAACCAAATTCATTGGAGAAGGCATTCAGGTTGGCAAGAAAAGTTGAATGTAAAATAATGGCGACAAGGAAGCCTACCACTCAATTCTATAAAGAAGGAAGTGTTGCTACGCCTAGATTTCCACAACTTACAAGGTTGACACCACAACAATTGGAAGAAAAAAGAGCAAAAGGGCTTTGCTACAGTTGTGATAGCAAATACACTAAAGGTCATAAGTGTGCTGGGAAGAAATTATTTTACATAGATTGTGAAGAGGAAGAAGAAAATGAACAAGAAGAGGATATACACCAGGAACCAGCCCTAGAAGAGGAAAAAATGAATCCGACCATATCGTGTAATGCACTGGCAGGAATTACCACTCCTCAAACTCTCAAGATAGAAGGACATATCAAGAAGAAAAAGGTAATAGTGATGATTGATTCAGGTAGCACCCATAATTTTATTCATTGTAAGGTAGCCAAGGAATTAAATTGTTTCCTATACCCAGCACCAGAATGCCAAGTGATGGTTGCAAATGGAGGAACTATAAATTGCTCTGGGAAATGCCATAATATCAAACTAACCATGGGGGAATATGTATTGACTAGTCCAATGCTTTCCATTCCTATGGGAGGTGCTGATGTTGTACTAGGAGTACAATGGTTACAATCTTTGGGGACGGTAGCTTTTAATTTTCAAGAACTTTCTTGAAATTTTTTTCAGAAGGAAAGGAAGTCGAATTACGGGGTATTGAAGGGAAGCCGGGAAGGATAATAAGCTCTAATGTCATGACAAAGCTTCTAAAGAAAGAACAACGAGGCGTAATTTCACAATTATGCTCACTAGAAGTTCCGACATCAAAATCATCTATTTCTGCAGATCTCCAACAAGTCTTGGACAATCATTCCAAGGTGTTTGAAACTCCCAAAGGACTCCCACCTATTCGTGATCATGATCATGCTATTCATTTGATTCCGGGAAGTGTTCCTCCAAACATCAGGCCTTATAGATATCCTTATGTCCAAAAGAGCGAAATTGAACGTATGATTGCAGAAATGTTAGAGGCAGGTATAATTCAACCTAGTCAAAGTTCTTTCTCTGCTCCTGAAGTATTGGTACACAAGAAGGATGGATCATAGCGCATGTGTCTGGATTATAGGGAGCTCAATAAGCTCACCATTAAAGATAAATTTCCCATTCTAGTGATTGATGAATTATTGGATGAATTACATGGAGCAATTTATTTTACCAAGTTGGATCTTCGTTCAGGATATCATCAAATTAGAATGAAGACTGAAGATATTCCAAAAACGACATTTCGAACTCATGAGGGTCATTATGAATTTTTGGTCATGCCTTTTGGCCTTACCAATGCACCTTCTACATTTCAAGGGTTGATGAATTCCATTTTCAAACCCTTCCTTAGAAAATGTGTGCTAGTATTTTTTGATGATATACTAATCTACAGTAGGTCTTGGAAGGATCATGTTGAACATGTTGACAGGGTGCTCAAACTATTGCAGGAGAAACAATTATATGAAAAAACGTCCAAATGTTTCTTTGGAGTACAAGAGGTGGAATATTTGGGTCATATTATATCTCACGAGGGTGTTAAAGTAGACCCTAACAAAATTAAAGCCATTAAGGAATGGAAAGTCCCCACGACCATAAAGCAGTTGCGAGGATTTCTCGGGTTAACAGGGTATTATCGCAAGTTTGTTAAGAATTATGGGAGAATAGCAGCACCTATAACAAAATTATTGAAGAAAGATGCATTTTCATGGACTCCTGAAGCAACTAAGGCCTTTGAACATCTTAAAGAGGCAATGTGCCTAGCACCGGTCTTAGCTACGCCGGACTTCACAAAAACCTTTATTGTGGAATGTGATGCCTCAGGAAATGGAATTGGTGCAGTTTTAATGCAGGAAGGAAGACCCATTGCTTTTGAAAGTCATCCAATCAAAGGAAAGTATTTACAGAAACCTATTTATGAGAAGGAAATGTTAGCAATGCTGCATGCACTAAAGAAATGGCGAACTTACCTAATGGGAAGACACTTCAAGGTAAAAAATGATCATGATAGTCTTAAACACTTTTTGGAACAAAGACTATCTTTAGAAGAGCAGCAAAAATGGGTCACAAAGATGTTGGGTTATGACTTTGAAATAATCCACAAAAAAGGAAAGCTTAATGTTGTTGCAGATGCACTCTCAAGAAAGAATGAAGAGGTGGAAGCATTGCTTTGTGCCATTTCTATTATCCAACCAGATTGGATAATTGAAGCAAGAGATGAATGGAAGAAGGACAAAGATGTATGGACACTCATTCAAAATTTGCAGCAAGATCCTAGTACATCTGATACATTTAGTTGGAAAAATGATTCCTTATGGTACAAAGATCGCTTATATCTTTGTAAGAATTCCCAACTAAAATAAAATATTCTTCTGGAATTGCACACTTCTCCTTTAGGAGGACACTCAGGATTTTTAAAAACTTACCACAGGGTGAAGAAAGAATTTTTTTGGGATGGCCTTAAATCTGATATTCAAAAGTTTGTGGCGGAATGTTTGGTTTGCCAGTAGAATAAAGTGGAGACAATTAAGACCCCAGGACTTCTACAACCTTTATCCATTCCAAGTCAACGTTGGGAGGAGATTTCAATGGATTTTATCACAGGTTTACCTAAGTGCGAAGGAAAGAGTGTCATCATGGTGGTAGTTGATAGACTTACCAAGTATGCACACTTTTGTGCATTATCTCATCCATTTAAAGCAAGTACAGTTGCTACTACATTTATGGACAGAATTCAAAAGCTACATGGAAGCCCAAAGGTTATTGTGAGCGACAGAGATCCCATTTTTACTGGAAATTTTTGGACGGAGTTATTTTCTTGTTTGGGTACTCAGTTAGCTCATAGCTCATCTTATCATCCTCAATCTGATGGTCAAACTGAGATAGTAAATAAATGTTTGGAAGGATATCTTCGTTGTTTTGTATCTGATAAACAAACACAATAGGTCAAGTGGTTACCTCTCGCTGAATGGTGGTATAACACTTCCTTCCATACTACGGCAAAAATGACCCCATTTATGGCACTTTATGGATATCATCCACCATCCATCACATCATATTTAAGGGAAAATTCGAAGGTTCAAGCAGTGGAAGATCACATCGAGCATCGGCAAGAAGTTCTCCAACTGAAAAGGAAGGAAGGAAGAAGAAGAACAAAATAGCAAAGGATAACTTGAATTTGGCACAAAATCGAATGAAACAACAGACAGATCAACATCGCAGCGAGAGAAGTTTTGATGTGGGAGACTGGGTATTTTTACGGCTACAACCATACAAACAAATGTCCCTCAAGCAAGCTAAGAAGGATAATAAATTATCGCCAAAGTACTATGGCCCTTACAAGGTGTTGCAAAAGATTGGTACTATGGCATACAAATTGGAGCTTCCTGCTTCTTCGCGAGTACATCCAGTTTTCCATGTTTCATGCTTAAAGAAGGTTATAGGTGAAAATCTTCCGGTTCAAACAATATTTCCAGAACTTGATGAGGAAGGAAAAATCATATTGGAACCTGAAGCAGTCATGGAAACAAGAACTCGACAGCTACGGAATCGATCAATTTCAGAGTATCTCATCAAGTGGAAGAACTTACCCACTGAAGATTCTACATAGGAGGATGAGAATTTTATACAGAAGCACCCAGAGCTACTCAAGCGTTGAGGACAACACTTTTTTGAAGGAGAGGGGCATGTTAGGTCCCTATATTACTAGTATAGTCCCTTATTGTTGTTAGTGTAACCCCTTATTGTTATTATTGTACCCTTGTAACCCCCATTTTGTTATTATTGTGCCCTTAAATTATTCTTAGGTCGGCTATGATTACATTGTGGCCCCATGGACTCTAATATATAGAAAAGAAGGTTTTGTAGAATTGTATCATCCAAGAATTGTTTATTTATGTAATGTATTAGAGGTTTCCCCCTCGATGGCTGATTTCTAAGGTGTTGATATCTCTTTTCTTCTATTTTTTGGAGCTGGTTACATAACAATATTTAACTATATATATATATTGTATAGTTTACCGCTGCAGATGTTCCTATGGGAGAACTTGTTCATCAAATGGAGAGGGAACCTCATGAGGTATTGCATGATTTTTTTGTTATATTTTGTTTTTTACATGATGTTCTAGATATATATATTCTCATTCATTTTTAAAACATCAAATTTTAATGTTCAAGTACATGTGCATTGTGTATGTAGGTTTCCCATGATGCTTCACATGATAGGGCACGGATTGAGACCCTGATAGGAAAGACGCTAGATCCGTCTCTATTTGATGGACATGATTTGTAGATTTGATTTCAAGATTTAGATGGTCTTAAAATTTGTTAAACTTGATACAATTTGATACTTGTGAGATCTACAATTTTTGGACATATTTTATTACATTGTTAATATAATTTGTTTTGTTTCAAAAAGTTAATTTTTGGATGGTTTTAGTACTTTTGGCATGTGAATGTGAAGTAATGTTGTCATCTGAACTACATTTGGCATGTGAAGTAATGTTGTGATCTATAATTTTTTTGTTAAATTAAAAGTTACAAGTTTTGGATGGTTTCAATCTACATTTCGCATGTGATATTTAATTTTTTAAATGTTTAATGTTTTAATGTTGCATGACATATAATCAAAAGGTTTTTAAAACTTAAGTTTTGGATGGTTTCAATCTACATTTGGCACATGTGGTATATAATGTTAAATGTTTCTATTGGATCTAGTTGAACTATAATTGGCATGGCATGTGAAGTAACGTTGCATGATATATATAATCAAAAAGTTTTTAAAACTCAAGTTTTGAATGGTTTCAATCTACATTTCGCATGTGATATTTAATGTTTTAAATGTTTAATGTTTTAATGTTGCACGATATATTATCAAAAAGTTTTTAAAATTTTAAAGTTTTGGATGGTTTCAATATACATTTGGCACATGTGGTATATAATGTTAAATGTTTCTATTGGATAGTTGTTCACTATAATTGGTATGGCATGTCAAGTAATGTTGCACAAATCCCTTTTGGATGGTTGAAGTACATTTGGAATCTTAAGATTTCTTTTGATCTCTACATGTAGTCTTGTTTGAATGAAAAAATTTCCAATAGGAAGAACATAGCTTTTCAATGCAACTAACCATGTATCAATTGAGCTCTAATTGAAAAAAGAGTTTAAAGAAGTAGATATATGTACAAATTGTCCCTTTAATTTTGATTGGAAATATAAGTCTAGTACATATATATGTTTGTTGAATTTGGGTCAATGTCGTTAATGCACTCAAATAGGTAGCCTTGTTGATTTATTTACATTGTGGAAACTTTTTACCAGAAAATCCAACTAGTTTTTCATCAATGCACATAGAAAAACTACTTGGAACAATTAATTGCATTCTAGAACATATCTATCTAATACAAGTAACATTTTTCATCAATGCACATTGAACATATCCGACCATTGGACAAACAAATTTTGTACTAGATTTTCAATCAGGAATAGAGATGTGGGTCAAATCCCACCAAAAGTCGGAGAAGTGCTCCGAGTCTCTTGTCTGAAAGGAATATTCGTACAAAACTATACTTCGGATGATTTATTTACATTGTGGATACATTTTACCAGAAAATCCAACTAGTTTTTCATCAATGCACATAGAAAAACTAGTTCCAGTTAATTGCATTCTAGAACATATATATTGAGTACGTAAATAATTTTTCATCAATGCACATAGTAAAACTAGAACAATTAATTTCATTCTAGAACATATATATATATATAACATTTTTCATCAATGCACATGTATAGAAAAGCTACTTTCAGTTGATACTAGAGCACGTGCTTGTACCAAAACAATTTGTACATGTGCAAACACTTGCACAAATAACATAAGCAGCTCAATTTTTAGTTGAGTACTGGAAGTTCTAAAACATATTTAATCCAAAGAGAATAAATTGTTGGACAATTCAATCAAAAAAATTCTAATGGAATTCCATCTTCAATAATTCATTCATGATCGGATTTTGACATTTTCCATCTCTTAATTTTCGATTTTTTCTTTGATTGAACTTCTATCAACTTTATGTGTGCTGCGCACACCAAGTGACTATATTGACAACTTATGGAATCAGGTTCATAGTCTTCAAAGTAAACAAAGTCTCCACTTTGATGAGTTTGTTTGAAAAAATAACCTTTCAGTATAATAGACCCTCTGTCATATTGAAATCTGTGATCATTATAGTTTTGTAATAATTTCATTTTTCGTTTAGTGCAACGCATCAAATAATACTTCACATTTTCATCGTTGTCAATAGGTGCAATTACAGCAAAAACATCTCCTACACAATAAAATAAATTTAACAAAATTATGCATATTTAAATTTATTTCTAGATCTTTAAATCATTAGAAATTAATTCAAATATTACCTTCTCTAACAAGATCAGAAACTCGATCACCATCGGATGATATTGTAGTTTCCTCCGATTGCATTTCTTCAAACATTGCAACAGACATTTTTCCCTTTGTATTTAGCTCTGTATGTTTCCAATCGTTCACATACATTTTGTTTTCACAAACGTCATTGGATTTTGTGTTGTCTATGTAAACATCACAAAAACAAGAATATTTTCTTTTATCCAATGCAAACACATTTCTGGACGACTTTGTTTGAATTGAATGCAATTTTCGAGTCCCTTTTATTGTTTCAACGTCACTTCCAATTGATCTATCTACGTCTTCAATCCCAATATGCCAGAAAAACCTTTATATGAAAAATTAAAAGAAGAATTTGTAAATATGATATCAAAATACAATCAAAGATAATCATTGCATGATAAATGTACAATGTTTAAAATTAGATTTCCAATATAAATTAAATTTAATGTACCTTCGCACTTCTCTTGATGGGTTTCTCTCATGGCTTAGAGCAACGATGCACCATTTAACAACTTCTTCAACGTTCACAAGTCGGCTTGCAGAGTGGTTCATTTGATATCTTCGAAGTACTCGTTTTATGCATGCTCCTGCACCGTCATGTTCTCCTTTTCCATGGCCAGTTTCAAAGAAATTCCAACAATGTTTAATGCAGGTTTTCTTATGAAGACAACACAACCAAAAGAATGATTGTGTAGATTTGAATTGACTTGCGCATCCGTCTGACCATATCCAATGTTCATTGAATGTTATTCCACGATTTTTCAATGAATCATAAATTTTTCCAAAACAATGTTGTACAAAACATGTATCATGTGTACGATCGTCACTGATATAAAAGTGATATTATTTAATGATATGTCGATTTTCACTCGTGCTTTCTATATGATTGACATTTTGTTCAGCATGTCTATATAGAATATGGACGAGCATGGAGACTTGGTCAGAGTGATAGTATTCACTCTGAATTTCTTTTTGTGGAACAAATGTGTAGTTTTCTGCAAAATCAATCACTGACAAAATGGTCCCTGGTGGAAAAACTTCACGAGATTTTTTAAATTGCAAGTCTTGCCATCGAGCTCTATGGGAATGCTTGGTGTATTTGTAAATTTCTGCCTCAAACTTTCTCAAAAAGTCTATCAGAAAAATTTCGTCTTCTCGTAATTCGATTCTTTTAACACTATTTTCACCTTGAATCGATGTACTGATATATTCATATCTCTTCCATTTCACTTTCATGTTGGACAATGATTGATCATTTATATCAATACGATATTTTTTTTGAAATTTAGTCAAATTTCCACAATCATCGCATTTTTTACCACCAACACATTTCTTTTTGTAAAATAGTTCATCGCTTTCTCTTTCACATATAATTTGAGATATGAAATCACGGATAGTGGAAGGAGGAGGTGAATCCTTCCATAATTTTCTACCGAAATCAAGGAATGTGTCATAATATAACTCAAATTCCACATGATAACGACAACAACAAGTGTCGCGTACGGTGATAGGTTTTACATACCATGGTTTTTGTTGAAAAAAAGCACTGAGTGAAACATGAATTTGATGATTCTCTTCTTTGAACTTGTTGAATAACTCTATCTGAGTGGTTTCCAAGAAATATTTTTCATGTTCTTCGTACTGATTTCGTGTTATTCTTCTTCGCATCACATGCCTTGCAGTTGGCGAAACACGTGAATTGTTCTTCCAATATTCATATATTATTTTTTTAACATTTTCTCCAAGTCTATCTTTGTATGGTTGCCTACAAATAGCTCTCCAACAAGCGATTTCATCATTTACATCTATTTGCAGCCGAAATTTCCGATGTTTGTGCAAAGTTTTTCGCGAGGTTCCCAGTGCTCGTGCCATAGATGTTACCAAATGATTCTCTTTAGTACTTGATGAAACCATTGCCATCTGTATTCCTCTACGTACAATTGAAACATCTTTCTCTCTAGATCTCTTAATTGACTTTATAGCACTACTCATATTTTTTATCACATCTTCCTTCATTTTTTTAACTTTGGTTGATTTTCGAATACCCAGTAGTGTCATAGCTTCTTTTAATTTCCTTAATGATAGGAGACCTTTCAACATTTGAGCCCACACTGTCACCCGCTCATTTAAGAAATAATTTTCAAAAATGTAGTTAACACGATATCGTATAGCATTGTTAGGTTTTTTATCTTCATATGTGTGAGTGTCAACATTTTCTAACATCTCATCATCGACAGTGATTTCATCTGTACATATTCAAAAAAATAGTACATATTCAATAAATAACTAAATTAATAAATATATCTATAATTTCAATAATACGTGCATGTGTTTAATATATATTATATATATATGTACATACCTTGTGATTCAATTTCTTTATTTGGATTTCTTTTAATATTTTCACCATCTTCAATCATTGGTTCAATATCTCTTTCACTTTCTCTTTCAAAATTTTGTATCTCATCATCAATGTTTTGAGGAATATCTCTGTCTATTTACATTAAACAAAATATTTTTCAAATTAGTTCATAAAATAAAAATTAAGCTTCACATTTTACATTAGGAAAATTTTAAATATATCAATAGATCATAATATTTACATTTACATACCTGCTTCAATTTCTGCTTGAGGTTGATTTTCCTCTTCAATATTTGAGAGGGCTTCTAACTTTCTTTCGCGAGATTGTCTCGTCTCTTCTCTACGTTCCTCGGGGTCTCTTTTTCGATCATATTTTCTCGCACAAGTCCTTTGATTTCCCATGATAATAGGGTATGAAGTTCAAAAAATTTCCTTCAAAAAATTAGACAATAACTCAATTAGAAAAAACATCACAAAAGATTTAATTTAAAAAAAAAATCATTTTAAATTTTTTGCAAAAAATACATACTCCAATCCAAAACACTTACTTTAAAAAATTCGAGAAAAAAATGTCTTAAAAAATGAAACGAAGCTCAAAATATTTACTTCAACTCAAAACACGTACTCTAAAAAAATGTCACTTCAAAAAATGCCTCCAACTTAAAAAAAAAACGTCACTTTAAAAAATACTTCCAGAAAATGTCTTTTCGAAATTAAGCCCAACTCCATACTTTCAAAAAAAATGAAGCACAAAAAACATCCAAAAATTTGTATCACATACCTCCAAGAAATGTCCTTTGAATGTATGTCCAAGAAATTTCCTTAAGCCCAAAACATTTTTTTGCAAAATCAAGCCACCTCCAAGAAATGTCCTCTAGGAAAATTCTATAAACCCAAAACAATTATTTGCAAAATCAGTCCGCTTCCAAGATATTCCCTTAAATCCAAACCTCCAAGAAAAGTTTTTAAACCCAAACGAAGACCTTTGTAAAATCAGATGAAACATATTACCTTGCAAGGAACTTTCTGCATCTTCATATGAGAGATATGTGTATTTCTTCTATCCTGAACAAGGAGTTGACAAGTGGAATAACAAAATAGTAACTTAATGTTTGTAATAGATAAAATATTTAAATATCCTCTTTAAGTAGAACAATTTTATATGAGCTTTTGAGAGAGAGAGAGAGAGAGAGTGAGTAAAATAATTCTTACTTACTAGTACTATCCTATTATGGGGATACCAGTGTGTTATCTATGTGTAAAACTAGCATAGATCCATATTATATGTGGATATATTGTGCACCAAAGGGGATAGAATGAGAAATTAGATGAAATATATCTAGGTAGGTGTATTTAATTCGTCTTTGTGCATGATAAATATGGATTTAATATGGATCTAGATTGGTAATTAACCATGCTTGATCCATCTGAACTATATATATGAGGATTGAGGGGGATCAACCCCTCAAGGTGCAAACCCATTTAAAAGGGAAATGATTGAGGAAATGTTTTCACCTTTACATATTTGATCCCCTTTTATGATTGATTGATCTAGGTTTAATATGGAGGTGGGATATTTTTATTCACAGGAACTCACACAAATGTTGTAGATTACCAAAAAAATATGTATATGTATAAGATTAACCTAATCATTTCAAATTTGTTCACTTCTCATAGTTGGTTGAAGGAATGAACAAGTATGAATGTTATTCTATCATTTAATTTTTTATTACAATAACATAATTTATAAATGATAAACATTATGTATATGTATAATTGATCTTATCATATAAAATTTACATACTTTTCTCAATTCTCTGAATGTATAGAGAATATTATTGAGAATGATGAATGTTAATGGATATTTTTAAAATTTTGGTATAATTACGGAATTTGTGGATGTTCAAAATCATGTACATGAGTATGTTTGAGGTTAATTTGATTATTTTAACTTTACTTAGCTTCATTATATAGTATTTTTCAAAATTTTATTTCTAGAGTTACATGATGAGAAAGTTGAATAGAAACAAAGTAACAATGTTAAATTTTGAAAAATGTACATTGAAAACCATCCATGTACACTTATTTGAAAATCATGCATGTACACTTTCTTCAATTTATATGTCAACGTCTAGAAGTGTTGATTCAATGTACATGTGAATTTCCAATACATTGATTTCAATATACTCATTAAATATCAATGTCTTCTCAATTTCCATTTCTATTCCTATTATATTACTATTTCTAATATGTTGATTTTAGTGTGCATGATAAAAAAAAAGTGCATCAAAATCAATTCATTTGATATGAATGCAGATGTCAATTTCTATGTTAATTTCAATTTCAATGTAAATGTCAACTTACATTTCAATTTATGAGTCAATTTCAATTTCAATTTCCATTTCCATTTTTATTTCTATATCATATTTTTTGTTCAATGTCAAAATTAATTTCTATTTATATACAATGAATAAATCATTAATTAAAATGTACACTTAAATCAATGAATCGATTTGAATGTAGATGTCAATTTCTACTTCATTTCTATGTTAATTTTTATTTCACTTTCACTTTTAGCTTCAATTCCAATTTCAATATCAATTTGTAATTCAATTCTATTTTATATTATCAACCTTACTTTCATGGTAGGTAAGCATAGAAATTGAATAATATGTCATGCTGAAATTCTTATCCACTTGAATGTAAATTTCTATGAATCATGTAATCTTTTATTTTTCTTTATTATTTACAATATCAAAAATAACATAAAAATGATATTATCATAATTTTCACACAAATATAAATAATTATATATGATTATAACTAAAATTTATATTTCTTTCTCCTTTCTACACGAAAACCAATTTCATTTTTTTCACTATTCAAAATAATCTCACTTGAAAAAAAAATCAAAAGGAAAATACCATATTTATAACTTCATATTATGATCCGCAAACGTTTATAGGGTATATTTATCGACGCAGATGCAAATGGAAGCGATTAATCATCTCCAATAGTTTCTTACAAAGATCTCTCCAACATATATAAATTCAAAATGAGCCAAAATACATCATATTTAAATGAGAAACATCCATAACTATGAAATCGACTTATTCAAAAAATCTCAGTTAAGTTAACTAGAAGTGAAACCCTGGACTCGGAAAACTATGGCAGTTCAACAAGTAAAAGATTGATTCTATTAGCGAATTATCAATGCAAAGAATTTAATGATGAAAGATATAACAAAATTCACTATTTTACAGATATAAATAGAAATAACATCGTATCGTTACTATGTTGCTGCATTGAGTACATTCTAATGGGGTGCTTTCTAAACATGTAATGTCTACACAATTGAAGTACCAGCCCGCACATTGTCAACAAATTACATTGACATTCATCTTGCAAGACAAATATTATTCATTCAACCTGGTAAAAGCATTGCTACTGTCTTTAAAATTTTAAAATTATTACGAAAAATTAATGTATTTAATACTTATGAAACATCTATATTATAGTTTATAGTGAAATTTTAAGGATTTGATACCCCGCGTGATATCTTGTACTAATTTTGTGTTTCGTACTAAGGATTTGATATAAGTAATAAACAATTGATTTAAGTCACATATGTAATTATGTCATATCTTAACACATTTCTCCAAGTCATAAACAGTAGGTGTAGAGGAAAGCGACATGGTTATATTATTTGACATTTGAATTAATTTGCTTGGCTTATCATTACTTCTCGACTTTACATCATCGTCCTTATGGTTAATAAACGTTGTTACTCGTGTGCTGTAACGTACCATCATAACCATGGATGCAAGCTGTCAAACGATTAAATGCAATATTAAATTCTTCTCTGCCACAGATGACAACTTTACGTGACCTCCATGCTGGCTCACAACGCTGACCGGTTCTGGAGCATCCGATCTTTCCTACTTACGATTGACGGTGGAGACTGGGCAGGGGTAGGGTAACTACCCACCCCAGGGTTTGGGGTTCAATCTGTTCATTGCAGCTCTGAAATTCTTGCTCTGCAAGACTGTGCATTTTTCTCACGAGCATTCCTCCTTGAAACTTCATGCCGATGCATAATCTTTAAACCTTCCTGTTATGAAAGAGATAACCACCCAGTTCATTTTTTAAATTTTTCCATGTATGAATTTCAAGAGTTTGAACCTCCAATTACATGATTTATTGGTTTAGGATTTAGATTCTATCTCTTTGTTTTTCAAGGCTTCTTCTTGCGAGTTTTGATATGTCGGAACCGCTTTCTTAGCTTCACGCCAAGAATACTTGACAGTAATGCTTGAATTGGTAGCAGTACGCTCCC
Source organism: Pinus albicaulis (assembly GCA_034641835.2). Taxonomy (NCBI): domain Eukaryota; kingdom Viridiplantae; phylum Streptophyta; class Pinopsida; order Pinales; family Pinaceae; genus Pinus; species Pinus albicaulis. The sequence continues at coordinate 221,432,837 of CM076582.1, read as the reverse complement.
GCTGCTTGCCTCGGTTAACTGTCGACCTCCTCTGTAGCAAGGTAATAGTTATGAATTGTTTCTATTCTATTTTCCCAGTTTTTTCCTTTTCGTAGTATTTTTCTTTGTTTCCTATGATTGACCCCCTTTTTTTAATATGCTTGTAGGTTTACAGATTTGAACCATAGGGCTTCGGCCCTCTTGAAAGTCTTTCCCAACTTGCCACTGGTATGAATCCTCCAAATCAAGCTCAGTTCGTTGCAAATCAATAGTATTTACCCCTACAATTTTGCTCAGTAGTTTTCTCCTTGCTCTTTTATTGCAGGTAGGGTTGCTAATGAAAATTTAACCTTCCATCATAGAATGACCAAGGAGAAAAACTACTGCAATAATTCTGTAGCTTACAAAGAAAAGCATGCAAATCTTATTTATCCTGGGTTACAATTGTCCCAGCTAGTTTTCCCATAGCACAGACATTTCAAATTAAGCAGTTCAAAAATTACTGTTAACATAAAAGAGGCCTCGGCCAGCAATAGCAGATAATCCAAAATTTATAGTTAAAAAATTAAATATCTGGGCCCATTTGATATTTTCAACCCTAATTGTGGGATTTACAAAAATATTAAATATCTTTGTTGACATGCAACCATCTCCGAAAACTCGAAAACCCTACCTACAATAAAAGAGCAAGGAGAAAAATACTGAGAAAAACTGTAGGGGTAAATACCGTTGATTTGAAACAAACTGAGTTTGATTTGGAGGATTCATACCAGTGAATAGTTGGGAAAGACTTTCAAGAGGGTTGGAGCCCTATGGTTCGAATCCACAATCCTGCAAGCATAGTAAAAAAAGGGGGTCAATCACTGGAAACAAAGAAAAATACTACGAAAAGAAAAAAAATGGGAAAATAGAATAGAAACAATTCATAATTGTTTCCTTGCTGCAGAGGAGGTTGACAATTAACTGAGGCAAGCAACGGAAGCTTACTGCTACCAAGTTCCATCAATTCAAGCATTGTTGTCAAGTATTCTTGGCGTGAAGCTAAGAAAACAGTTCCGACAAATCAAAACTCGCAAGGGGAAACCTTGAAAAACAAAGGGATAGAATCAAAATCTTAAACCAATAAATCCTGTAACTGGAGGTTCAATATCTAAAAATTCACAGATGGAAAACATTGAAAAATGAACCGAGTGGTTACCTCTTTCGTAACAGGAAGGATTAAAGATTATGCATTGGCGACACACTAAGTTTCAAGGAGAAACGCTTGTGAGAAAAATGCACATTCTTGTAGAGAAATAATCTTGGAGCGGCGATGAAAATAATGCACCATAGGCAGAGGGCTAGGGGTGGGTAGTTACCCTAACCCTACCTAGTCTCCACCGTTGTTTAGAAGCAAGAAATATTGGACGCTCCAGAACTGGCCATCGTTGGGAGGCAACATGGAGGTCACGTTAAGTTGTCATTCGTGGTAGAGAAGAATTTAATACTCCATTTAATCTCTTGACAACTTGCATCCATGGTTATGAGGGTGGGTATGTTACAACTTGCGGGTCACAACATTTATTAACCATAAGGACAGTGATGTAAGTCCAGAAGTAATGATAAGCCAAGCAAATTATTTCAAATGTCAAATACTATAACCATTTGTCTTTAATCTACAACTACGGTTTATGACTTTGGAGAAATGTGTTAAGATATGACATAATTACATATGTGACTTAAATCAATTGTTTATTACTTATATAAAATTTGTTTAGTCGATGTAAATTTATTTTTATGGAATAGATGTTACAAATGGTATCAGAGCATAAGTTACAAACTGGGGCCAGATGGGCCGGAACCATATTATATTCTTGTATTATGAATTTTATTAAAATTATTGATTTGATATTGTCATCAGTATAGGAAGAAGTTCCTGTAATCAGCCATGAGAAGAGGATCAAGTCAACACCCACCTAAAAACCTGGGAGAGACCCATCCTGTGAACAATCCTAAGGCCAGTCCTGAAATGTGGGTGCAGTTAAGTGTGGACCAACACCAACAGACAAGGAAAATGCTAGAAGAACAACAATGGCAGACAAACAAGTTGTTGGACACTATATGATAGTTACAAACAGAAATGCTTAAAGTTCGTAGCGATAATGAAAGCTTGATGAGAGAGCAAGAGAGGATATTCAAGAGTATGTCAAATAGGAAAATTCCTCTCAGTGGACAATCTATTCCTGAGAGAAACACTCAGGAAAATAGAGAACAACACAAAGCAGTACATGATCATATTGAAGATAGTTGAATGTCAAGAATCCATAAAAGTTGCACATATAATGAAGCAGAATCTAGAAATGTCGTGGAAGAGAAAGAGCTTAAAAAACAGAAAGTGGAATTACAGGGAGAATTTTGGAAGGTCAAGCCTCCCACCTTTGATGGAGAGGAGGAGGACATGGCAAAATCTTGGATAATAAATATAAATAAGTACTTCCAAGTGTATGAGTATAACAATAAGCTTAAAGCCCGCCTAACCATCTACCAACTGCAGAAGAAAGCAACGATGTGTTGGGAGGAAGTGAAGAATGTATGAGGCGTGGAAGATCAAAATGTAACTTGGGATGAATTTCAGCAGTACTTTAAAGATAAGTACTTGACTGAACAATTCTATGATGAGAGATCACAAGAGTTTCATGATCTAAAACTAGGTCAAATGACTACGGATGAATTTATTACAAAATTCACTTCTCTGTTGAGATATGTATCATACTTGTGCGATGAAAAGGCTAAGGTGTAGTGTTTTTTGAGCAGTTTACCAATTCATATGAAAGAAAGAATTGAGTTCGTGAATCTGTAAACCATGGATGAAGCGATTAGGAAGGCACAAATGTGCTATCAATAGTCTAAGGCTACGGGAGAAGTTGGGAAAAGTTGGCCACCTCAAAAGGGGCAGAAAAGTTTTATTATAACAGAAATAGGAGATCAAGGAATTTTAAGAATACTGCAAGACATTCACTCAACAAACATAATGGCAAAGGCCAAACTAGAATCAAGTGGACTAGGGAGGAAAGGCCTAATGAAGCTTCTAGTAGACCTAATATTAGGCAGCCCCAGAAACCTCCATTACAATGTTGGGGATGTGCAGAGGCCCATTACCTCAAGAACTGCCCACATCGAGGAAGGAATGAGGTGGAAAAAAATCTTCAAGAAGTGTCTACGGTGGGGGATGTAGCTCGAAACATCCCCAAAATCAACGCAGCGCTAGAGGATCGGCAAGAAGATTACCAGCCAACCATGATATAATTAGAAGGTAAGATTCAAACCCGATATGTTTCTATTTTAGTTGATCTTAGTGCTAGCTTGAGTTACATACACCCTCATGTTGTAGAAAGCAGTAAGTTGCAGGATCATAAATTTAAAAAGACATGGATGGTTCATCTAGCTACATGGACTAGAAGTCGGGTTCACACTAAGGTACCCAATTGCGAATTGAATACGGGGACCAACATATAAATGTGGAACTCAATGTTTTACCATTGGGATGTTATGATATATTACTGGGGATGGATTGGCTAGAAAGACATTAGTTCTTAATGGACAGTAAAAATAATATTATACATTTTAAGTCCAATGATGGAACAAGACAGGAACTGCAGGGCATCAAAAATCCTTTGATGTTACGACCTATTACAACATCACAACTAAGTAAATGTATAAGGAGAGGTTTCCAGCTTTATGCAATTCAAGTTGGATTTACCAATGCAAAAGATAAGACTGTGATGCCGGAAAATATTCCTATTGTACAAGAATTCCAAGATGTGTTTCCGGAGGAGATTCCAGGGCTACCACCAAAAAGAGACATAGATTTTAATATTGAATTAACACCTGGGGCAACACCTGTGTCTCTGACTCCATACAGGATGAGTGTACCGGAGTTAAAAAAATTAAAGATGCAATTGCAGGAATTGATGGATAAATGTTATATTCGGCTAAGTGTGTCCCCATGGGGAGCACTGGTGTTGTTCATAAGGAAGAAGGATGGTACTATGCATATGTGCATGGATTAACATCATCTCAACAAGCTGACTGCTAAAAACAAGTACCCCCTACTGCACATCGATGATTTGTTTGACCAAGTCAAAGGAGCAACAATATTCTCCAAGATTGACTTAAGATCTAGATACCATAAGATTCGTATCAAGCATGAGGATATAAGAAAGGCTGCTTTTCGTACCAAGTATGGAAATTATGAGTTTGTGGTGTTATTGTTTGGGTTAACCAATGCTCTAGCAACATTTATGAGCTTAATGCATGGAATATTTCACCCATATTTGGATAAATTCCTGTTATTTTTCATTGATGATATACTAACTTACTCCAAGAATATGGAGGAGCACAAAGAACATCTGTGCATTGTGCTGAAAATGATAAGAGAAAATCTTCTCTATGCTGAGTTTAGTAAATGTGATTTCTTTAAGGAGCAGATCCAATACTTAGGGCATGTGATTTCAACTCAAGGGATAGTTGTGGAACGAGAAAAGATAAAGACAACTATGGAATCGAGGGTTCCAAATAATGTAGCAAGCATATGCTCGTTTATGGGTTTGGATGGTTACTACCGGTGATTCATTAATGGGTTCCTTAAAATAGCATAGATATTCAACATATGATATGGAGTTGGCTGATGTTGTGCATGCCTTGCAGATATGGAGGCATTATCTACTAGGAAAAAGATTCATGCTGAGGACCAATAATAGTCGCTGAACCAACTACTTTAAGGAGGTTGATTTGAATGCCCGCCAAGCAAGATGGAATGAATTTCTTAGTGAATTTGATTTCGACATTCAGCATGTGAAGGTAAAGGAGAACAGGGTAGCGGATGCTTTGAGCAGAAAATTGCACGACATATATGAACTCTATTTTAACCAGAATGAATTTAATTTACAAGATCAGATTTTGGAAGCAGCAAGGGAAGACCCAAAATATGAGAACTTGTGGCAGCAAGTAAAATATGACGAAAGATGAGGAAATTAGTCAGAATATGAACTCAATGAAAACAAATTCTTGTTTTCTGACAGAGGATATATATTCCCAATCAGAATGGTCTAAAGAGAGTTATTTTGGATGAGTATCATAGGAGCACATATGTCGGGCATCCAGGATACCAAAATATGTTAACAGTAATCGGAAAAGACTACACCTTGCTGGAAATGTGAAGGGACATAGCGGAATATTTAGTGAAGTGCCTAGAGTGCCAGCATATTAACGTGGAGCATTAGTACCCTGCAGGATTGCTTAAACCGATTCCAGTGCCTCAATGGAAGTGGGAAGTCATTTACCTTGTCTTTATTACTGTACTAGCAGTAACTGGGTAGCAGTAAGCTGCCACTGCCTTCCTTGGTTAATTGCCGACCTCCTCTACAACAAGGTAATAATTATGAATTGTTTCTATTCTATTTTCCCATTTTTTTCCTTTTCGTAGTATTTTTTTTTTCTAGTAATTGACGACTTTTTTTTACTGTGCTTGCAGGTTTGCGGATTCGAACAATAGGGCTCCGGCCCTTTTGAAAGCCTTTCCCAACTAGTCACTGGTACGAATCCCCAAATCAAGCTAAGTTCGTTGCAAATCAACGATATTTACCACTACAGTTTTGCTCAGTAGTTTTCTCCTTACTCTTTTATTGCAGGTAGGGTTTTTGAGTTTTCAGAGATGGTTGGAAGTCAACCCAAATATTTAAATCCCGTAGTTAGGGTCGAAAATCTCAAATGGGCTCAGCCCTTCAAGTTTTCTGTTTTACAGTCATTCAAGTTGTAACATTAATTTGTTAACTATAAATTTTGGATTATCCGTTATTGCTGGACGATGCCTCTTTTATGTTAACAATAATTCTTCAATTGTTTAATTTCAAATGTCTATGCTGTGGGAAAACTAGCCGGGACAGTTTTAACCCTGGATAAATAAGATTTTCATGCTTTTCTTTCTAAGCTACAACATTCTTGCATCGATTTTTCTCTGAGGTTGTTCTATGATGGAAGGTTAAATTGTCATTAGTTAGTTTGATTCTTGTGTAACTTAATTCGTACTTATATATTGCACCACATCGCTCCTTCCACCATTCTTGGGTGGGTAGGTGATAAAAGGGACCGAAATTCAGACCCTTCCCATGGGTCGAAATCCTAAACCCTCAGCTCATAACGATAAAAATCACTAAGTGTAGAAGTTAGTATATATCTCCGACATCTTTCAGATACCTCAGATAATTATTAAGTTTCTTCATTGTCTTGTCGAGAGCCAGTTTAATCTGCAGTTGTGTTTTCTTTCAAAGTTAAAATGATGGGTTTGCAGGGTTGTACAGTCAAGTTTACATTTCAACTCTTTAATCTCTTCGCTATTTTTTGGTGTGGACTGTTGTAACTAATTGAAGTGTTTTCTTTAGCTTTACTTGTAGATATTCCAACTATCTAATGTGAAGTACACTTAGAAAGAGCTTATTATGTAGTTCTAGCATCTTTTCGTTTTTATTTCGATGCATATAAATTTATGTATAAAAGCTATGCATTTTTTGTGTTCTTAGAGTAAAAGATACACGAATGTATTTTTTTTGTGGTGCATAAAATAGACTGTAGATTATTTTCTACTTTTATTTACTTTTCTGAGAATTAGAAATGCAGTCTTTGTTGTAATTAGAATAATAGTGCATAAAATAGGTTGTAGAGTATTTCTACTTTTCTTTACTTTTCGGAATTGAGCAATGCAGTGTTCACTGTAATTAGAATAACAAAACTCCTAGCTTTTTTAGTAACCATATTTAATGCTGCAGAATTAAACATTTAGGATTAATATTTCATAAACAACAGTAAGTAAACATAACGCGAAAGTACCTAATCCGCGACCTGGTATAAGTAGCTGTTGGTCCACCCAACTTTGAGCGATGTTATTACATCCTCGGCTCCCCCCTAGTTCCACACCAGGCTAAGGAAATATTTTTGACACGGAAGCTAGACCTTAGGACTAAGTCCAGTTTGGTATTTCTCCAGGTGAATACTGAGTTCCACTAGTTCTCCCATCAGCTGAAGACATCTCAATGCAATAGTTGTTGCTTAATTCCACCACCCCTAGCTAAAGACATCTCATTACAACAGTTGTTTCTTAATTCCACCACCCCTTTCTACACAACACCTCATTCCCTCCTAAGATTTTCAATTAAATCTTTTTGGGAAGGTAACTCTCAGAATTTCCTCAACCTCTACTTGGGTTTCTTGGAATATTTTACCACACAGTTACCTTTACCTTTTACTCAAACAAAAGTCTCATTTAATTAAATCTTTAGATAAAAGTCATGTGTTAATGTCATTAACAAATATCTTATTTATTAATAATTCTGAATATCTCATAAAAATTCATGTAATCATAAGTAAAAAAATTAAAAAGTCTAAATAGGAAGTTATAGATATGAACGCATTGCATTTTAGGAATTTTAAAGAAAGATATGAACATCTCTTTGCAATGATATCCGAGAGTGGTAATATATAAAAAAAACTACGGTGGTTATAATATACACTCTTTTGGCTACTCCAAAAAAACTTAGATTTGTTGCCCATTATTTTCAATTATTTTGATAGTGTTGGGTGATTGATATAAACTCGTTCAATTTTCTCATTCGTCATTTTTTGGTTTACATTTTAATTTTACTTAATTTGATTTGATGAATTATTTAATTTTCATTAATTTAGTGAATTATATATGTAATTCTTGTTATAATTGAGTATGGAAAATATTAAAAAATCAAATTAAATTTTTTAATAATTATAATTATAATTATTAATTATTAATAATTATAGTTATTAATTATTTATAGCTAAAGTATTTTGGTCTATCTTATTTTTTAATCTATCAAGTTTCCAAAAAGATGAAATCTATCTCTGGAAATGCAGCTTTAAATATTTGATCTTTATATAAAATTAAAGTAGATCTAAACTAGTTATTAATATTATGCTATACAAGATATTATTATTATATTTATTAATGAAATTATTATTTAACTTTATGTAAATATATCTCCTCCCTATTGAACTCTAAAGTACCTCTTGGCACAATAATATCATATATTAAATAATACCTATATATTATGTTGAAAGGTGCCTTTTAATATTCTAATATAAAAAATCTGTCATTCTTTTGGTAGAATTTTAAAAATAATTAACATAAAAAATAAAGAATATATAATATCAAACATATATCAAATATTTTAATCTCCCACTTAAATAAAATAATTTATATAAACATTTTATAATAAAAAATAATTCATCTAAATATTAAAAAAATCTTATTCCTATAAAGAAGTGCATTTTACTTCGTAGTATAATAGTATAATTCCCTCCATATTCGATATTGAATATGAAACTCCAAACAAAATTTAACATAAAATATTAATAATAATTTATATTTCAAAATAATTAATATCTACATCAATTAAATTTCATATATATAAATAAATAAAGAGTGATTAAATCTGTACATTTGAAAATATTTTAATATTGTATTATTGGGATGATGGAGATATGTAATATATTCATGAAACATGTATAATTTCGCAATGTTCAATTGAAACTTTATATATTATTTTAATATAAAAAAATAAATATAATATTTTGAAATTTCTAATCTAAATAAAATAATTTTATGTTAATTTTATTGTATCTAAAATTTAATTTTACAATCAGGTACGATGTGTAGGGTGTCCCCAAAATAAAAAATAAATAAATAAACTAAAAAAGAAAAAAATGAAATAATTATACAAATCATTTAAATAATATGGGATCATAAAAAATAAAAAATTGGGCTGAGAGGGGCATTCTACAACCCAACCCAGTATGATGTGTAGATGTGTAAGGGGTCTCGTATCAAACTTGAAATTTTTGTCATGTCAGCCAAAAAAAGAAATTTAAAAATATGAAAATGAAGAAAAATATAAATAACTATACAAAACATTCAAATAATGTGGGCCAATAATTTATCTTTAAATAAGTGTGTAAATAAAAAATTAAAACCCTGTGGACCAACGAACCTTCTTTTTGGAGTGTAGAATTTGAGGAAAATTTTGTACCTTGAGGGATCCCAACCTAGATGGATCTAGGCTGGTATGTTTAGAAACATGGTATTTAATTAAAACAAAAAACTTACTCGGTATTTTCTATTTCTAATTATGAGGGTGATACGTAGGGAGGGCTGGTATATATAGAAACATGGTGGTTAATTGAATAAAAAAAAATTCTTACTCTTGTAAATGGGTGGTTTCTATTTCCAATTATGAGGGATATATGTATTTTCCTCTATGTTTAACACAAAATTACACGTTGTATTTTAAAAAATATTGCTAAAAAATTCCTTCCATGCTAGACTTGCAGTGACACAAAATATTTAAAAATATAAATAAAAAAATAACAATAATTCAATGTTAACTATAAATTAATTTTTTCATAACAATTTTATATCATATTTATCTCAAAATAGATAGAAATATGGATTTAACTCAACAAAAAATGTACATAGTTTATGTCCATTAATGCATGATCTCCCTTTGTGTGAGGAAACCAGAGATAAGAATTGAAAGGCTCTGCTCCAAGAAGGAGAAACCAATGCTCAAAATTCTGACATTCAAATTGACAATGCTAAAAAATAATGAGAATAAAATATAACATTTCAGTGATTTACATTAAATGAGAAAAAATCATGAGGGTTTAAAAAAATATCAGTGAGCTTTAAGGCCCTTTGTCGCATATTCACGAGCTAAACCTAAATGGAAACCATTGTGATATTTCCATTGAGATAGACCATACTGAGAGTACCAACTTGAGAATTGTCTTTCAACTAGAGTGCTACAATTTGCAGTATTGGAACTACATGGTCACCACATTGGAGCCACATTCAACTTAAGCACTACCTTGGGCTTTTACATTGCTAAAATCTGCTAGGAGCTCCTCTAGGATATAACAACCATAATTAATGGGGTGAGGATGGGAGGGGGGGGGGAATTGGCCATAAGAGGGATGGGAGCATGGGAGGGTGAGGAAGGGGCCATGAGAGTTCTAGCCATAGGCATATATGAGGAGACAGCAGGAGGGGAGTACAACAGAGAGTGACAAGGTTAAGAGGAGGATGATATGTTCAATGGAAATTTGATACAGAGTTATTTGGCCCAACATTTTAGTGATAATAAGGAATGACTATAGTTCGTAGAGAGATCAACTATCCAACTAGAGGCTTTTAGCTTTTCTTGGGCTCTCTCCTTAAGCTAGTAGGCGAGGAGATTCCAAAGAGCCCAAAGCATTGGGCGATCTCTTCTATTCTTTGCCTCCTTCATGAAAAGAACCTCTCTTGTAATTTACTTTGGGATTCCATAATCAAACTTAACTACAATAGTGTCTTATTTCAATGGTGGTGTGGAGACACACATGACCCCTTCCTTTTCCATGACAACAACATTTTCCCCTGTCACAATTCATCATTGGATGGCAACAGGGCAATGTCGTAGAGACAATTCCAAAGGAGATAGAGGGAGAACTTGAGAGAATTACCAAGTCACAATAATTCCTAGAGAAGAGAACACCCATGCTCATTATCATTTCATTGTAGGAGAAAGCGAGTAGGGTAATTTGGTACATGGACCATTTTGACAGTGAGGTGAATTTAAAGCCATGAATGCCACTTGGTGAAGGAGACGTGCTAGGTGGTGGTTGCTCACAGTGAGCTTGGGGAGTCATGTTGATTGTCTTGCGAACACTTGGATCTATGGGGATGAGATCTCACTCCACTAGGTGCACACACTAAGGAAATAAATCTATAATGGTTGGGGTGGATTGAGGCCAATTATCTATGGGTTGAATGTCTTTAATTCTTTTGTTGGTGATGAAGTCACAAAGGGAGTGGTCTTTAAGATTGACGCGAGAGAAAATGATAGTGTCTTGCTGGGAGAGGATACGTGCAAGATATTGAATAAGGTATTACATGCACCTGCTAATGGTTATATTGGTAGCTTCAGAGTTTTTAATGACATGACTATAAATTTGGATGGTGATTCGAGAGTCTCCTTCAATAACTGGAGGGAAGAGACGATTATATTTTTCAATGTGAAGGCCCTCTATTAGGGCCTCCATATTCGAAAAATTGTTTCATTTGAAACCAATGTGACCCTTGTAAACACAAATGATTTTCCTCGCATGATCCCTAAAAAACCCCTCCATTACCATCTTCTCTTCGGTTTCCCTAAGAAGCTTCATCAAATTTGAGCTTGAGTTAGGGGGGATCTAGGATTAGGGAGAGGAAGCAGGAAACTGAGAGTGCGGGGAAATGAGGATAAGATTCAAAGGTTTGAGGTTCTATCATATAAGGATTTCTTTTGCGGATGTGGGGGCTTAATGATATTGAGGTGACTAATTGTTTAGGGCTACAGATTCCTCCAGATGCTTATGGAAGAGATGCAAGAGCTCTTTAGGGGATCTGGTAGAATGATTGAATATCATGTGGTTACACCCATTCAGTAATTCCCATGCCAAACAAATAGGGTCAGAAGTCCAAATTCATTTTAATATGGGATCATTGAAGGGTGAGATATGCCATTTCATTAAGGTCCAAGAAATGAAACTTGGATATGTGTTATTTTTAATAAACTTATGCTCTAGCTTGCGACTAAGGATGTAAATGTAGGGGCAAGAGTGGAACATATGGTCGATATTCTATGGTTGTTACTTGAAAAGGGTGCACCTAGATGGCCCATGAGAGCCTTTTTTGATTATATTGTCCCATGTGAGCACATAATGCTTGGAAAGAAGCCATTAGAAAGATTTTATTTTTGGCCATGTGTTGAGACTCTAAAGCTTCTCCCTAGAGTGATCCAGATTGAAGAGACGAGGGAAGGAGTAGAGGTTTTATGCTTCCTTTACAAAAAAAATCCCGAATTCATGTAGGCCCACTTGAGAACATCCTTTCCACCATTTTTAACTATTATTATTTTTAGTAGTTCTTATTGAATTTTTGGCACGCATCTACAGTGAAGTGTCTCTTTTGCGTTTGTACAAACCTATGTAATTGTGATACACCTCGTGTTGGCAACTTGATCTTGACTAAGGGTGGTGGGAAGGAGAATGGCCAGACTTGGTTATTGCTGCCAAGAGTCATTCCAAAAATTAGCTAATCATCTGTCTCTAATCTCCCATAAGGGGTGGGAGTAGATATAGTATCAACCTTGAATGGATAAGTTCCATATTAGAGAGCTTAGAGGAATATAGGAATAATAAACAAGATATTTGTTGGGCATGTTGTTAGCATACTTAGCATGAAAAATCTTGGATGATGATTCTTAATTTTGTTTGATCCATTTCCAATGGATATTGGCAACCATGACCTTGTTGACAATTTTTGGGTCCCAAAACCCCATTACACCATGGGTTTCAGGGAGGAAGAGAGCGTCCCAATTGATGAGAGGCCATTTCTGCTTGATATCACCTCCTTGATAGAAGAAAGTGCGTTGGATGTTCCTTATGCTCTTGAGGACCCATTTTGGGGTAGCAAGGACAGACAATAAGTAGAGGGGCATAGCTTGGACGATACCCTTGAGGAGAAATTCAAGATAATTGAAGTGAAATTTGTGACAGAGAACTTAGTTTCATGGATGCAAAATATTGTAAGAAGTTCCTACTAGATATTTCTATGAATAATTATGTGCTTTGAGGGGTTTCTTTAATCCCGTTATGTTACATGAATGATGTATATGGTGAAAGTCCTTGTTGGTAGGATTATATATCTCAGATCTTCCTTTATCATCCTAATTTCACAAACTTATAGGTGAATGTGTCTAATATTTGTAGGGTTTAATTCCTTCCTGGCTTCCTGAACTCTTTAGACTTATGTTTCCCTCTTTGTTTGTTATATTTTGGTCCCCTTCCTACTTTTTTGATTTTTCTATCTAGAGAGCTATTGTTAGGAGATGGATTTGCTTGTCTATAATTGTGTTGGATTCATTTCAGTGAAAAACATCTTCCATTATGATCAGGTCTAAGCCCCTTAAGTATGTGAAATCATCATCATCAACCATGGTAGAGTATTCTTCCTGGTTTAGCGGATCCTTTGTTTCTAGGGTTTTGTGGTTGTCATGAATTTTCCTTTGTCAAGATGCATGGTCTAATCTTGAGTTGTGCTAGTTATCCTTCTTCTATTCCTTTAGGGATATCTGGGGTATCCTCCAACACATCTTCGAGATCTTAGAAAATATTCCTAGATGTTGGATGATTGGGTTGCGACGTTTGAAACTTCTTCTTTCTGTGTCACCGCTTGGTGGGGATATTTATGAAGTATTCTTCACCTCGTTGACTAGGGTTGGTGGTCGTTGGCTTGGGGTCATTGAGGGGAAAATCGCTGAACCTATGGTCATGGTGATGGCAGTTCTTACATCTAAAGGGAATGTGCTCATTTTCCAACATTTGAAACCCATTCCTTTCCTCAGATTCTAGGTAGACGACTTCTCGGACAGAGCCAAAAATATCCATGTTGATGCACATTCTTCCATAAGAAACATCAAAGCCTTCACAGGTCTTCTTTGAGAGGCAAAAAAAGTTTCCAAAACTATTACCAATGTCCTGAAGGGTTTCATGGTCCCAATATTAGTGGGGGAGAGACTAGAGTCTCACCGAGATCGACGCTGAGGAGAATTCCTCCTTTTCTAGGATGAAATGCAGTGTCCACTACTTATTATGGAGACCTGCAGAGTTAAGGAAATACGGTCCTCCTTCTAGGACATATTTAAGGTTATCCTGATGGGTGAAAATAACCGTGAAGAAGCCCTTGGAACCTAGATTAACGTCATAGTGTTCTTTTGGTTTCCATCTCAGGGAAATCTAGTGCATGAGCATTTTTTTTGTTGACTAGTCCTCGATAAACATGAAAACGAGTACATCGTCGTACATGTATTTAATGTTGTTATTTGAACTTTCTAGGGGAATGTAAAGTATGCAGATATTTTCTGATTTGGCTTCGCAGGTGTGAGTACCCCTTTGCTATGGTTTTGAATGTGGCTATGATTCTTGCATAACATGTCCACTGTTTTGTTGCTTTGTGAGCTTTTCTTGGATTTTTGTGTAGCGGGGTTAGGAGGATATGGGTCATAGGTTGCAGTCATCACCACTTGGCCTTGCTAAATGAAGGAGCTTAGGGCTTCTCTACGAATGGGATTTATACAAATGGATACCCATAAACAAGTGGATTAGGGACGCAGGGAGAGTCACACGAAGGGAGAGGGGAGAGGTTTTTTGATATAAGGAAAGAGGGTTAGCATCACAAAGCTAAATCTAATTGGGACAAAGAATTTACAAAAATATTAATAACAAATAAGAATTTTAAAGTTCCTATATATGCCAAATGTGTTCTTTTTAGAAATATTTGCATAAATATTTGAAAACATGGGATTAATCATAATGTTCCAATAACTATAGAAATTATTTTTATCCACAATATAAATATACAAAAAAATGGAGTTTTGATTCTAGGGTTTAAAGAACCATTAATTAACTACTAAATAGAAGTGCTTGTGTTTATGAGGGATGAGAATAGGTTCTATAGTTTTAAATATTTTAGATTTGTACCCTTAAATATCATTAGATGTCCTTTTTGTCGGTGGCTTGACCCCAATTTTTTTCATTTTAAGGGAAATATTTTATCCTATATATGAAACCTTTGTCGAGAGCCAGAAAATATCTGTAGATATTTTTGGCCTAAATGATCCTTTTATTTAAGAAAAATTTATTAGTCTCTTTAGCTTTAAGAGTGAAAGTTTTCCTCCAAAATATCCTAGGGGCCATCTTTGTTAAGGGAATATTCTCTTAGTTTCTATTAATATAGTGCCTCATTTTTCCTTTTAACTCGGGTTTTGTATCTTTTTATCTTATCAAATTCTAAGAACTCATTAGAATATTATTTATTGGGGCTCTAGAAATTTCAAAGTTGTTGTCATATAAATGGTTGGTTATCCTATTATTCTTTTTTCCTATCACCTCAATAGATATTTTTTTAGTGGAAGTAGAGAAGGTCGTTGTAAATTTATAATAGAGATAATCAATTTTTACCTCATAAGATAGGAGATTTAACTCACCATTTAAGTCCTTTTAGAAAATATAAACTTTATTTTTTTCAATAAAACAAGCATCTTTGGTTACCAAAAAATTCCTTAATAGAGGTTTTATGCATGATGAAGATTAAGGTTAGGGATATGGATTTATGAAGCTCTAGTCATTTTGAACATCAAAATTTACTATTTGGTTGTATAGAGAGATATTTGAAATAAGATAATCTATGAAAATAACACCAACCCATAGTTAGAAATCATCTAGGTAGCATTTTCCCATTTAATTAGACCTTTGTAAATTATTAAATCTTGAAAACAATAGAACTTGATTATCTCAGTACCAAATAAATTCAGCAAGAGATATTAAGAATTTCTTTTTTATTTTCTAGTGGATACAAGCTGATCTTGTAGCTGAAATACTTTAAGGTTGGAATCACTACTTAGAAGAAGCTTTATTAGTTGCAATTATAGAATTAATTTCTCATAATTGAGGATATTTCCTTCATTTGTTTAGTAGTGTGTAAATATTTCGATCCATATGTACTGATTGAGACCACATGTTTCTTGTAAAGTTAAATGTGAGGAGAAATACTCATTTTTATGTAACAAGCTATGCCAAAATTCTATGTTTCGTGCTTAGCACAATATAAATATCTTAATGTGTGGGACCTTAGATTCTTCATGCTCACATTCTTCAACCATAAACATAATAGCATTTTCTTTCCTATTATTCCATTGAAAAATATCACAATTCCATGCAATGATTGAAAGTGTGGTGAATTCATATTTATTATTAACACTTTGGTTTATATAGACATAAATATTCGCGGCTTTCCTTCCTTCCTTCCATGCTTCTTATAGATTTTGAACATTATGAAATTCTCAATAAAAATATTTTCTACCAGCTTTATGTCAGCATTACGAAACATATTATATTCATATTCTTATAGATTTTGAACATTATGAAATTCTAAATAAAAATATTTTCTGCCAGCTTTATGTTAGTATTACTAAACAGGTTATATTCATATACATTAGTGCTTACCTTAACACAACTTAACCTAATATTATTTTTAATAATTTTAAAAGACTTATTTTCTTAAATTGCTTCAATTTATGATTTATGATTTGGTTGTGCTCACAACCTAACTCTAAGTTTATTTTCTATTTGAGCTGATTGTTTGTCTTGCCCATATGAATCTCCACTTCGAATATTCTAATTTTTATTTGTGTTTCAATAGTATGTAAATTTCCACTTCTAATATTTGTTGGTTTGTATTTAAATTTTTTTTGGTTTGCATTTAAATCTTGTTTGATAAGAATTTAAATTTATTGCTAAATATTATTTTTAAATTCAGTTAAAATTTGGATGATGTCTTCTTCAAAGTTAAAAAACAAATTATATTATTATATAAGTTTATTTGTGTTCTAACACTTAAAAATAATAATAAATATAAGTTATATAAAATTATTTTGTTCAACCCTTAAATAATTTAATATTTTTATAAAGGTCATGTTCAATATGTTTATATAATCATACAGGTTATTTAAAATTATTTTGTTAAATCTCCTAAATTTTTTATTAAAACTCATTCCCAAAAACACAAAATAAAATTAAAAAAATAAAATAGAATAATAAATAACAATAACATGCCCGACATGCTTGTGCATATAATCTTGCATATGACCTTGTGGATATAATTGATCCCAAGTTTGGCCCTGTAGTGTCCAGATCCTTTTAGATGCAGAGTCCTATTTACCACAAAAGTGTCCTTGGAGAACCCCAAGTTAATATTCACCACATAAAAATAGAAAAATATTTAACGAATATCTAATTACCTGTTTTGCGAATACGCTGGATTTCTTTTTTCTCCAATATCTACTTTCACTTGTTAATGTCATCTTATTAAAATAAATGCATTTATTTACATCGATTTAAAAAAAATAGGTAAAGAAATTTGTTCAAATATGGTAAACTATTTAATAAGCACTTGAAGTATACTTTTAGATTATAAAGACAAATATGATCAACTATTTAATAAGCACTTGAAGTGTACTTTTAGATTACAAAATTGGTTGCCAATTAAACTAATTTTATGAATTATAAAATTGATTATTTAGTTTTACAAATATCAAATCGATATAACAATGTTTTCAGGTAAGTTACATTGCAATAAAAAAAAATCAATACCCAGTTAAATTAATCTCTTCAATTTATTGCAAGATATATATATTTAGAAACATTGAAAGACTATATTAATGATTTCACAGAGATTTAAACCACTGTATAATCGATTTCACAAAATCCAATCCAACTGGTGGCTGTTCGTGTAGAATTCTTCCATTCCTCGATCATCCGCGAATGTAAAACTGTTCGCGCTTTGATCATAACACATAAATTAAAGATATATAAATATATAATTAATAAATAAATAAATAAATAAATAAATATATATATATATATATAATAATTATAAATAAATTAAATATATATAAATGATGTAGGAAATTTTTTAATGATAGAGATTGAATTTGGTTTATTATTTAAATTTTTAAATTTGTAAAACTTTGTTATAATACTATTGTGCAATACTATAACTTATTAATAATATAACATAGTATTAATAATATAACATAGTTCATTTCATATTATAATTCTTGATATATTATTTTTTAATCTATAAATTTAATTAAAAAAAAATTATATAATTATTTTGAAAATAAATTTTAATCTTTAATATTTTTAAAACAATATTTTAATTTTTTCCTTGAAATAAAATCCTTAATATTTAATTAATAATGAAATCAAAATTATGAAAACATTATCATAGAATATCAATAACTAACCATATTATTTTTTAAAGCCATTACTGAATTCAAGTAATTATCGAAATGCAACGGAATGCGATCAAATTTTAATGTAGATTGAAAGGAAAAACCTTGTTTCTCTAAAGAATTTTTTCACATCATTACTGAATTCAAGCAATTGTAAAAATGAAATGGAATTCGATCAAATTTTAGCGTAGACTGAATGGCAAAATCTTGTTTCAATGGATTTTTCCAGATTTTAAACCTGAATCTACTAAAAGGTAAGAAAATTATAAATTTTAGACAGTGAAAAAATTTTATGAGTTTAAGATAAATAAATTAGCCGAACTACATTCAATTGATATGTCGCCTTTTATTTAGATATCTCTTGCTGCGTACATAGTATTTTAGATACTTATAAGTTGAGCCACGCAATTGGAGAAGATTGTTGAGACATTAAATATATTAATGTTGGTTCAAACAATTAATATATGATTCATTCAATCCCGTTTCATCTTCCATTTGCTGAAACGGGAATCACACCTCCACCTAAAGATGTGGTCAGGGATGTGTGTAATGTCATATTTGATCAGGTCAAGGAAAGGATCATGCAGCAGAGGTGAAGATACTTCCCAAATGATCCTCATAGTCCAGTATCGGTATCTACGGAAAAGGTGATTACTGCTAATACTAGGAGGAATCCTCACGAAATCATGGCGATAAATGATGCTTTTGATACAACAACTCAGGATATTTCAGAGTATTTTTTGAATCAGAATGCATGACTAAGGAAAGAGCTAATTGCAGTAAAGTAACATGGGGAACACCTTGTCATAGAAAATCAACAGTTATTTCACACAACATTTATACAGTAAAATGGAAGTCAGCCATACCGGACGACTTGGGACCATGGAGGATACCATGGTACAATTATATGGTAAAATCATACTTGTACATGGGTATTGGTGCCCCTAGTTGGTATTAAGAAGAAAGCACAAGAAGTATTGAAGCTCCTAAAAGTGTCAATTATAGTTGTTTATTAATTCCAAGAATGGGCTTCCAAATATTGGGATGTTCCAAAACAATTGGTTACAAAGGATAGGATTTTCGCTGAGATGGACAGAGTACAACTAAGACTCCACCATAAAAATTATATCCATCTTGTAGAATATTTGAGTAATATTACTACTTCTTATAGTTAACTACACTATGGCTCAAGGTCTCTAGAACGGAACCATGGGATGCCTTAAGTGGGAGCACTCAAAGAGATAAGGGGCACTGTAATAACCTTTAAGGATGTGAAGCGGTACATAGTGAAGATCAAGAAAGCGTTAGAAAAAGAAAGCTTGGAGATTACCAAAGACATTATTCTACATTATCCCATTGCACTGGCAAAGGCCCACATGAGAACTATCATGGCTATGGAATAGTGTAAAATGAAGCTCCAAGGCCATATTGAATGAAGCATTGGAGGTGACGATGTGATTTACAGCAAATGCTCCAGTTCAGATCAAAGTCATTTATACGGTGTTCATAGCATGGAACACATACATTACCAATTAGCTCCACGAGGAAGATAATGACTTATCAATTTGATAACATTTTGTCCTATTAGTATTTTTGTCTCATATAACCTGTCTTATATGTATTTTTCTTCTATAATAAGTCGTATGTAATGGACTCCAAGCGACACATGTGGAATGTAGAATATCATTTATAGAATATGGAAGGTTGTATGGAAGCCCCTATATCATATAAGTTGAAGAGTCAAGAGGAAACTCAAAATTAATTTTCATTTGTTTTAAGTATCTCCTCATAACTCAAGTAAAGGGCTTGGATTCATAAAGCCTTTCCTCAGCTTCTCATGTACTGCATAAGAGATAAATCATTATTTGGAGAATAAAGTTGGGACTTCATGTTCCACTACTACATTTTTTGTTTCACCTATGTTACAATGTACTTGGAGTCTTTCATTTATAATATGAAGCTTTATTATCCAATAGTTCTTCATGCATTTATCATGAATATAGTAATATTGTTCTTGTTATGTTTGTGGTATATCTTGTTGTAATTAAATACTAAGTCTCATGAACTATTTCATTACTTAGATATGGATATGGTTTAATAAGTTTTCTTACGTTTTCATGATTGTTATTTATTGTGTGAAATAATTTGTAGGTAATCAGCAAGTCATTCTCTATGCCCTAGGGTCTCCCTTAGGATAGTACTATTACTTCCCTAACTAGAGGCTCATTTCTCTTTCGTAGTGGTGGATGTTTCCTGTGGATTATACATTTGGTGTCACACAAATATTACGTACTTGCTATCCCAGAGAGGAGTTTGTGATCTCTTGTGTATGTATTGTAACCAAGGAATATCTATAAAACCTTTGCAATGGTGGTTGGACCATATAGTCGAATGCGACTCCTACATCGAACACTATAAGGTCTAATTAGGACCTCACATCGGGGATATCCCCTTACATGTTGGAAGTATTTAGTACCATCAACATTTTGGTGCTAACAGGATGTCAAGAAGATAGTAAGCCTTTGAAGTCTATTTGAATTTATTACCTTTAATTGCCTCATTCCAAATCATAATTTCGATGTGTTTTTTTGAAGCTTTAGATGTTTCGACTGACACAAAAGTTTTACATAAATTGTCTTATATGAAATTTGACGGAAATGGTACGACAACCATATTTGATTATGTAATTTAGTTTTCTCAATTTTTATTTTAAAGTGGATTTTAATTTGAATAAATCCTTGGAAGGTTGTTCACCCTTGCATTTGATGGTCATGCTAAGAAATGGTGTTATTCTCTACCCACTACTTCTATCTCATCTTTTAAGAAATTAGTTAATGATCCTCATTGTGTTTTCGACGAGTATTAATATCAATATTTTATTAATTAATAAATTTATAATGGCATTTAAGGAATCCCTTGAAAAATTTTATGGCCAATTGTTTCATCTTTGTTATCAATTTTCAGATGAGGATGTGGACTAGCAATTTTTGGATGAAAGGTTTCACTTTTTTTTTCTGGATTTCAATGATTTTTTGAATCACATTCGCCATGTCCTCTTGTTCAAAAGGAATTTCAATATCCTGGAGAAAATTATAACATTCCTTCCATTCCTAGTCCCCCTCCTTTTGATGTTCCTTATGTTGAACTTGAAGTAATCAGTGAGCCAAAAGATCAATTTGCGGATGAAGAATCAATTTTTCTTTCACATATTTCCCTAGATGATGATTCATATGATCCTATTAACCAATCATATTTGAGTCTTGATAATGCTCTTATTGATCCTGAACTTATTAAGAAAGCTGAATCCTTGAGCAACCATGGCCCTGATCATTTCCTTTTCATTGAATTGTATAGAGATGATTGTTCAAGTTTTGTGGATAAATCTTTGTTCCTGCTTGAACATTCAGATTTTCAAAAGTTTCAAATGGAGTCTCATCATCATGTGATTATTGAATATTTTCTCTCAGGTATATCTCATTTTTATCAAGAATATGCTATGCTTATCATTTATGATTTTTATGGAAATCTCGAATATCTATCTGACCAACATCAATTTCCTTATGAATATCGTCATTTGAATGATATTTATTTTTTATAAAAGGATTTGGTTGTGTTTCTGAGTATAGCTTTAAATATTTCCATATTTCATAGTAAAGTCGGGTGAATACACATCAACTTACATTGATGGTTATGTCAATATCTTGTCCTCTTGACAATATTTCTGATTTTGGTTAGTTTAATATTTTCTCACAAAATATTGTCATTAATGTCATCTCATGGGATATTGATTTTCTCTTGAGTGATTCTCATTTCCTTCATGTAAAATTTTTAAACCCCCAACGTACAAAGTTTAATCTAACTTTTGAATTTCATTTACTACATCCCACCTCATGTAAATCCCTAATCTCGGATGATTGTCAATTCCTTTTATCTGAAATCCCTTCCACACCATCCATTGAAAATTCTAAATCACACGACAACATATATTATGGTAAACGAGTTGATTTTTCTTACGATATGGATTTGTATTTCATTAATATTTCTTGTCAAAATATTCCTAAAGTTTGTTTCCATGATCATGTTGTACGGTTACGTTAGCAATATGATGAAGAGTGTTGTCCTTGATGGCAACCCATTGAATGAAGATGAAGACATGGGACTGTTGACATGTGTTGTCCTTGATGGCAATCCACTTGATGAAGTTATTCTTGACTTGTTGGACTTGGTAAATGATGTAAATCTGATATGAAATGATGTTTGCTAGCAATATGATGCTAAGTGTTGTCCTTGAATGGCAAGATGATGGCAACTTACTTGATGAAGTTGTGCTTGATAGAACATGTCTTGATGAACTAAATCTGATGTATCTACAGTGAGAACAGAAGGCAATGAAGAAAGGATTTCAGCATGTGATAGATCTATGATGAAAAGAGTATGTCTCTAGGAATACGCGGATTTGCCTAAGGGAAGTCGCGTATGCACGCGGGAAAGAACGTGCCAAGTCGCGTATGGGCAAAAGCGCTCAAAAAGTGCAAAACCAGGGGTAACCACCATGGTATTAACCCATTGTATTGGGTAATGATCCGCCTAATTGACCCCGTCCAGGAATACCATCGGAAGTAATGTAGTTTTGGGCTCATGGTATTGTTTTGGCTCATGGTATTGAAAAAGGGGCTCATGGTATTGAAAAAGGGTAAACCTATATAAGGAAAAGAAATTCATTGTGCAAATCATGAGAGTGGGGCAAGATGTCTGAGCTTGAATGAATACTTCTCTGTGAAGTATATCTGTATGGAAAGGGTAAAGGCTTGATGATAGATCTGAATCTATGATGCACCAATGAAGAAAATGATGAAGAAGGGGATCTAGATCTGAAATGTATTTGTATCTACTAGATCTGTTTATGGAGTGATTAGATCTATGATGAAATGGGCTGTCTGTGCGAAGTAAAAGGAGTTGAATACGAAGGCGAGATCTTTGATGCGAAGAAAGTATGTAGCTTTCTATAATAGTTGAAGATCTATACGCTAGTTCGACGCAGAGGAAGCGCGTATATACGCGGCTTCGTTGAAGAGAAAGCGTGTATGCGCAATAAAATTAGCTCTGTAATTTGTGTTGAAGTATACGCGGGTTTATGTGAACAAAAGCGCGTATATACGCGACATCGGTGAAAGGAAAGCGTGTATGCAAACTAGGGTTTGCTGAAGCAAGGGGTATGAAATGTCTGATCTGTTCTGCTGTGTTACTGCTATCTGTGAATGATGTATTCTACAGTTCTGGGTTGTCTGAATTGTTAAGTTTCAGTTTGATGTATGATGGAGCTTAAATATGTGGAGTGGGTCCAGTCTGAAAATATGATGAAACGTGGCCTGCAAGTGGTGTCCTAAAAGAAGTTTTGGATCCAGTGTGAAAATTGATTAAACGTGGTCCATAGAGGTGCTGCGGGTTGTAGCCTTCAGTCAGGGGGTTGTAGCTCCCTTCCAGGTGAGGCTGGTAAACGAGATCAGGGGGTCGTAGCTCCCTTCCAGGAGAGGCTGGTAAACGAGATCAGGGGGTCGTAGCTCCCTTCCAGGAGAGGCTGGTAAACAAGTCAGGGGGTTGGAGCTCCCTTCTAGGAGAGGCTGGTAAACGAGCGCAGGTGGGTGCCTGCGTGCTGGTAGGAGTCTGCGCCAGCACATATGTTGTAAGATGTTTTCTCTATAATAAAATATTGAAGGCTGAGCAACTGCAGCGGTGGTTTTCTCCCGACTTGGTTTCCACCTAAAAATCCTGGTGTTCATGTGTGATGCTTTGTGTGATGGTTGATTCTGTTCTTACTGCACATACTTACTGTTTATTAAACATCTGATGAATGAAAGTTGGAAAGATATAATTGAAGATTTAATGACATAATTAGATATCTGTGTATACGAGTCTGTATCGGGGGGAAAGTAGCGTATGGGTTTTAGAAGCAAGAAAAAGTAAAAGTTTTGAATATGCAGTAAATACTGATTCACCCCCCCCTCTCAGTATTTTTTCCAACAATTGGTATCAGAGCAGGTTCTTCTGCAGAAGCTTGATCGCTTGAAGGAGATCCGTCGCAATGGGAAGTCAAGAAGGAGTAATGTCTATAAAGCCACCTCTATTCAATGGGAGCAATCTGATATTCTGGAAGGTACGAACAAAAGCATATCTGCAAAGTCTTGGTGCAGATGTATGGGCAATCATGGAAGAAGGTTATCAATACCCAGCAAGTATTCCTACTGATGCAGCAGAAAGGAAGAAGTATGAAATCAATGCCAAAGCAGTAAATGTCTTGTTAGGAAGCATGTCTAAATCAGAATTTGCTAAAGTGATGCAGCTACATTCAGCAAAAGAAATATGGGACAAAATCATTCTGAGCTATGAAGGAGATACAAAGGTAAAAAGTGCAAAACTCCAAACTCTTAGAATTGAATATGAAAATTTGAAGATGCATAGTGATGAAAGTGTTGCCAGTTTCTTTCTTCGTTTGGATGATATTGTAAATCGAATGAGAAATTTGGGTGAAACCATAACTGATACTACTCTGGTGGAAAAGGTCTTAAGATCCTTGACTTCTAAATTTGACTCTAAAGTTTCGGCTATTGAAGAAAGGCAAGATCTGCAAACTCTTTCTATTGTTCAATTGCATGGTATTCTGATTGCTTTTGAAATGAGACAAGGAGGTCCTTCCCAAATCAGAGAAGCTGCTTTTAAGGCATCTACAAAAGGAAAGGAAAAGGAAGTTGTCAAAGAATCCAGTTATATATCCGATGAAGAAGAAGCGAATTTCGTGAGAAAGCTCCAACTAGGTACTGGAAGATTCAAAGGTAAGCTTCCCTTCAAATGTTTTGAGTGTGGAAAAGTTGGTCACTATGCTGCTAAATGTCCTTATAGAGAAAAACATGGTAAAGGGAAACAATTTGAAAAGAGGAAGAGTTTCTATGCAAATGAAGATGATGATGAAGTATCCAGTGAAGATGAAGAAGATTCTGACCATGATCTGAAAGTGCTCATGGCAAAGAAGCAAAAGAAGAAGGCTACTCAAAGCAAGCAGATACCTCAGAAATCATGTATAGCAGAAACTGAAGAAGATGAAACAGGTATTAATCATTGTTCTTGTATTTTACTTAACTGTATATGCAACGATTATGATAGTGAAAGTGAAGACTCTGACCAAGCTCTACAAGTGCTCACGGCAAAGAGGAAAAAGAAGAAGGCTACTCGAAGCAAGGAGATGTCTCAGAAAACCTGTATAGCAAAAATTGAAGAAGATGAATCTGATAGTAATCTAGAAAGTGAAAGTAAAGCTGTGGATCTAGAAGAAGCTATCAAGATCAAAGTTGAAGAACAACAAAAGGAAATTGATAAGAAAGATTCTATCTACAAAGAGATGATCTCTCAAATGAAAGATCAAATAGAGATGTTGAATGGACAGGTGGACAAGTATCAAAGGTTTCATACTTATGCATCCAATTGAATTAAAGAACTAGAAGCAGAAATCAATGATCTAAATGCAGATATCAAAAAATCAAGCAAGAAGAATGAAGGACTTGAAGCTGTAATCATATCTCTGCAAGCAGATCTTGAAGCATCAAGTAAGAAGAATGAGGAACCTCTACAATCATTTGAAAAGAAAGGACTTGAAGCAGAAATCATCTCTCTCAAAGAAGATCTGGAAAGATCAAATAAGAAGAATGAAGAGCTGCAACAAACATGTGAAGAAAACGAAAATTGGTTGAAAGAAGAGATTCTAAATCTGAAGGATCAAGTAGAAGATGGAAGAAGGAAAGAAGAAAGCATGACAAAGCAATGTCAAGACTTGGAGGTTGAGGTAAACATTCTCAAAGGTAAATTAGAATAAAAGGTTAAACTTTTGAGGTTTCATGATAGTACTAATATTTTGGACAATATTCTGAGTAATCAAAGGTCTCCTGCTATCAAACTTGGTCTTGGTTTCCATGAAACTATTAAAGGAGAATCTAGCTCACAAGGAAGTGCAAAAAATTCAGAGGATGACAATACTAAACCTGAAGTGTTGAAAGAGACAAAAGATCAACCAACAAACATGAATCCTCAAAGGAATTCATTTAAGAACATTGAATGTTTTAAATGTCATAATTATGGGCATGTTGCAGCAAATTGCAGAAGCAGAACAATTCAGCCACAAACAAACAGATTCTACTCAGAAAGGTATTCTGGTAGCTTCAAGGGATATTGTTTTTCATGTAACAAGTATGGACATAAAGCAACTGATTGTAAAAGGAGGAAGATTAGAAATACTCATTATGATTCTTATGCTTATTTCTCTGGACACATGAGATGTTATTCTTGTAACAAGTATGGACATGTAGAAAAGGAATGCAGGTTGAACAGATATGAGAAATTGGATGACTTCCAGCACACAAATAGAAAGATCAAACAAATCTGGAAAAAGATGGAGGATCGATCAGAAACGTAGGAAATTATGACACTACTGCAGTCATCTGCTTCTGAAGCTGACTTTTCTTATTGACTGCAGGAATGATGTGGGATACATTATGAGATTTAGTAATGTATCGTCACAAGGGGAGCAATGCATGATGACTCTCATGGTTGATTTGATTACTCTGGTTATGTTTACTTCTGACAGCGCATCTGATGTGGAAAGGACAGGTACAGGAGGTACAAGCTCAGGAGGAGATGAAGGAAGATAAAAAAAATTATATGCTTCACTTTCCATACGCGGGTTCTATTAACAAAAGTCGCGTATACACACGAGTTCCAGCAGACATAGTCGCGTATGCATTGATGATAAGAGAATTTATATGATAGCTGAAGATCTGGAGCAGAGGTTCAAGGGGAGCATCAGTCTGACTGTTTACAACTGTATTATTGACTCTGTATCAGCTTACTTCCTCAGTTCTAAATAATGATGATATGATACTTGGTTTCTTATGTTGAATATTATGGATGAGTCCTAGTTGATTTTTGATGAAGAGTATTCATTATTGAGATGAAAGTTTTTTAATTCGGAGATAAGGGAAGTTCATGCAGAAATTGTTGCTGATAACTTGCTAATGAACATATTCAGGTTGCACAAGTTAAGAAGGAGCACTGGTTCAGGGGGAGCAGCAGGTTGAATACTAATGATTGCATTGTTGGCAATATGACTGCTTACTCTTTGGTTTTTGTGATACTCATGCTCAAATGATGATGACTTGGTACATGGTGAGATTTTGAGCCCTGGTTGCTGATAAATGTTGTTCTGATATGATAATCTCTCTTGGAAAGATTGTATTGATGCTGCAAAGAATATGAAGGCTTGGTTACCAATGTGCTTATGCTACAACCGTTGGATGATGCTTGAAGACACAACTACACTGTTCTATCTATATGTAGTCCAGGGAAGCATTCAAATATCCCAGAAAGAAGCTGAACACTGTCTTTTTCTCACAGAGGATCAAATATGGTTAAAATTTAGAAGATGGTATTGGATACGCGGGTTTCCTGAAACAAAATCACGTATATACGCGAGTTCATGCACAGAAAACCGCGTATGTCTGATTGCTGACAATTTCTGCTTGGAGTCAGCTCTCTTCAGCACAGCTGCAGTGTTGTTTGGTATCTCTGATACTGTTTGGTATCTCTGGTGGTGTTCCAGTTTTCATAATTCTATTTCTAAATGTTTTGATAAAGATGCCTTGATGATTTGTTGATAAAAGTATTCAGGATGCACAAACTAAGGGGGAGCCTTAGTCAAAGGATGTTCGGAAGCACATTTTCAGGGGGAGCATTAGCGTTGCTGAGTATAATGCATTGTTGGCATTATGATGGTTCTGAAATATGTTCTCTTTCTTGAGGACTTTCTGGTTTGATTATGAAAAGTCATATTTGTATTTTGATGAAAAGGTCATGTTGTGACCCATGATGTAAATTTGTAATATTCTGTCATGTAAGGACTTGTCAAATTTGTAAACCCACTTGGTTGGGTAGCTGAGTCAAATTTTGTAAACCCACTTGGTTGGGTAGCTGAGTTGAAATGTGTAAACCCACTTGGTTGGGTAGTTGAGTCTCATATGTAAATCCACTTGGATGAATCTTTGATGTAAGTATGAGTCATTGGTGATAGGAAAGTCATAGAGTCATGTACTTCATTGGAAAATATGTTTGAACATTCAGCATGAACTCAGGGGGAGCTTGGTCACTTCAGTATATATCAGATCTGCAGAACGCTTCTTCCACATGAGGAGAAAAGGGGGAGAGTATGTTGGTTTTTGATCCGCCCTTTGCCCTTGATGTCAAAGGGGAAGAGTGACATGGTGTTTGAATGAAGAGAAAGAATGGTGTCAAAAATGGAGAGAGTGACATGGTGTCATTGTATTCTTAATGTACCTATCTGTTGTGGTAACCAAACACCATCGTGGTTGCCATCAAGTCCAAAGGGGGAGATTGTTGGCAATATGATGCAGAGTGTTGTCCTTGATGGCAACCCACTGAATGAAGATGAATACATGAGATTGTTGACATGTGTTGTCCTTGATGGCAAACCACCTGATGAAGTTATTCTTGACTTGATGGACTTGGTAAATGATGTAAATCTGATGTGATATGATGTTTGTTGACAATATGATGCTGAGTGTTGTCCTTGAAAGACAACCCACTTGATGAAGATAATGGAAACTTACTTGATGAAGTTGTGCTTGATAGAATATGGTTTGATGAACTAAATCTGATGTATCTACAGTGTGTACAGAAGGCAATGAAGAAAGGAATTCAGCATGTGCTAATTCTATGATGAAAAAGAGTATGTTTCTTGGTATACGCGGACTGGTCTAGGGAAAGTCGCGTATGCACGCGGAAAAGAACGTTCCAAGTAGCGTATGGGCTAAAGCGCTCAAAAAGTGCAAAACCAAGGGTAATCACCATGGTATTGACCCATTGTATTGGGTAATGATCCGCCTAATTAACCCCGTCCAGGTAGTTTTGGGCTTATGGTATTGTTTTGGTCCATGGTATTGAAAAATAGGCTCATGGTATTGAAAAAGGGTGAACCTATATAAGGAGAAGAAATTCATTGTGCAATTCACATGTATGGGTGCAAGATGTCTGAGCTTGAATGAATACTTCTCTGTAAAGTATATCTGTATGGAAAGGGTAAAGGTTTGATGATAGATCTGAATCTATGAAGCACCAATGAAGAAAATGATGAAGAAGGGGATCTAGATCTGAAATGTATTTGTATCTACTAGATCTGTTTATGGAGTGATTAGATCTGTGATAAGGCGAACATCTGTCTGAAGTAAAGGGTTGAATCTGAACTGAATGTCTGATCTGAAGAAGTATGCAGCTCTGTAATGATTGAAGATCCATACGCTACTTCGCGCAGAGGAAGCGCGTATATACGCGGCTTCGCTGAAGAAAAAGCGTGTATGCGCAATGAAATTTATGTGCAGATGTATACGCTAGTTTATATGAACGGAAGCGCGTATATACGCGACATCAGAGAAAGGAAAGCGCGTATGCAAACTAGGGTTTGCTGAAGTATGGGGTATGAAATGTCTGATCTGATCTGCTCTGTTTTAGCTATCTGTTGTTGATGTTTGACTGTGCTTAAATGTATGGAGAGGGTCCAGTCTGAAAATATGATGAAACGTGGCCTGCAAGTGTTGTTCTATTGAAGTTGTTGGATCCAGTGTGAAAATTGATGAAACGTGGTCCATAAAGGTGCTGAGGGTTGTAGCCTTCAGTCAGGGGGTCGTAGCTCCCTTCCAGGTGAGGCTGGTAAACGAGATCGGGGGGTCGTAGCTCCCTTCCAGGAGAGGCTGGTAAACGAGTCGGGGGGTCGTAGCTCCCTTCCAGGAGAGGCTGGTAAACGAGTCAGGGGGTTGGAGCTCCCTTCCAGGAGAGGCTGGTAAACGAGCGCAGGTGGGTGCCTGCGTGCTGGTAGAGTCTGCACCGGCACATATGTTGTAAGATGTTTTCTCTATAATAAAATATTGAAGGCTGAGCAACTGCAGCGGTGGTTTTCTCCCGACTTGGGTTTCCACCTAAAGATCCTGGTGTTCATGTGTGATGCTTTGTGTGATGGTTTATTCTGTTGTTACTACACATATTTACTATTAACTTAACATCAGATGAATGAATAGTGCAAAGAACTAAGTTAATAAATATCTGCATATCTAGATCACTGCTAATACGCGAGTTGTATGAAGGATATCCACATGTGTACGCGAGTTTAATAAAGGAAAGTAGCGTATGGGTTTTAAAGAGTGAAAAAGTAAAAAGTTTTGAATATGCAGTAAATACTGATTCACCCCCCCCTCTCAGTATTTTTCCCAACAATTAGATCCTCCTTTCTATCCCCTGGTCATATCATACTCCCATGCGCCCTAAGGCCCCGCAGTCGGGCGCCAAGCCTTTAAATATTTCTCTGCCCGAAGTATTAAAACCTTTGGTTATTTTGATTCTTAGGTTTTTAATTATGTTATAACTTATCCGCCGGTCCGAATTTTAAATTAAACTCCACCGTTGATCTGATCTGTAGATCGATGGTGCAGAGTCCGTCTCCCTGTGGTCCCCAACGTCCATAAGCCGATTGCCAAAAACTGGCGGTATCCATCGCACCGCCTTTGGGCGAAAGCTGTTTTTCCCCGATCACCAGCGATTCCATACATCGCATGACACGCGTCCCGTGTACTTTTTCAAAACCACTTGCCCATCGTGCATTATCACTTAGACGTGGATGCCCAACGATATTGTTGTCCACCGTCCAATCTAGGGCGGGCCATCCAATGGCTATCGCTCACCGAAGATGCCCGATCATTAACCGGGCTATTGCACGCCATCCAGTTAATCTCTTCCATCGATCTGATATGCAGATCGACGGTCCATATTCCATCGCCCTGATTCCATCACCCAGTCAACGATTCTCTGTTTTGACTTTCCCCTTTGCTCCCGACCGTCGATCTCTACGTGATCGACGACTCTAATTTAATCTTTCTTCCGCCTTTTCCGATCAATCCTGATAGTTGGATGGTGCCATCCAATGGCCATGATTCCTCCACGTGCCTTCTGAAGCAGTAAACCTATATATGCAGGATTTTATAATATTTTTTTGTATTTTGTAGGGTTTAAATGGTTTTCTTGCCATTTTCGAAGAAAATTCGAGGGCGGAGGATGACGTTCTTCCTGCCTTCGATTCATCAAATAAAATCATCGCAAGATGTTAAAAACATGTTTCATCAATGTTTCTTCAGGCATTGATGCCCTATCGCCCTTGCGCAGCCCTGTATATCAGAAAAACCATGAAATCGGGCACAGTCAGAGAGTATCAGTGACGAATACCAAAATTTATCAGAACAGAGGATTAAAGACAGATTTTGTGGGGATCACGGCTAAGAAAAATTATCAAAAGCCTAATCCCCGATTTAAAACACAGTTTAGAGAATATCTTAAGTTTTTTATCAACAGAAGCGCTTCCACTGCCACAATTAAGGAAAATTGATCCCTCTAGCTACCACGACGCCACCTGTTCCTCAAAGTATTCAATAAAAGGCTGAATTTATTGATCGGGATCAGATATTTGTCTCAAAACACAGCCAAAGAGGAAACTCTGTCAAGGAAATTAATGACAGACATCTGCAGAGGTACTTCGACGCCACACAGAGCCTCAAAGGTCAACAAAAGCTCCCACCGAGTTTAATCATTATGTAAACCATTTAATACAGAGGATATGTATGTAAGTTTCTTCATTAATCCCCTCAAAGGCCAATAAGCCATTAATTCTGTATTAATTGTCCTGAGAGATCTTTTGTTGGATCTCACCTCCTCATCCTTCTATAAATACCTCTGTAGAAGATGAGAAACTGTTGGTTGCAGAACTTTGATATACACTTGAGCTTAAATTCCTGACTGTAAATAGTTCTCACTAGCTCTTGGAGCTTTGCTGGTGATAGATAGGTTAGGCTGAGATGTGTAGATGGTTGCTAAACTAAAGCACTAGTCTTAAAGCTGTAACTGGTTTGGAGCATCTCCCGGATGCGGGTGGTCGGTGTTAGGGTCCCGTGATTTGGCCGATTGGCGAGCCAAATGACGATGTAACATCAAACCAAGCTTTGGAGCCCAAGGACCTAGCCTTCCTGGACTCAGAGAGGGCTCTCTCTATTATATGCTAAAGATATCGGTGTGTTTGCTTATGGTGTTCTGATATTAGGCTAGTTATGAAGTATGTTTTTAGTTTTTTGATTTTTTAATTTCGTGAGGGATAAAAATGATCAAATACATAAACTGGACAACAAGATGTAGATAAATTGGGCTATGGGGTCAAACAGGTCAAGAAAGCTATGAGGTAATGATGTAAGGCTGCTGTAGGGCCGATTTGATTCACGGTAGAAGGGATCTTTGGGCAAAATGGATTGAATGGACAACAAGTTTGTGAAAGACAAGGGATTTCAAGTGTAACTAGTTGATAGCAGACATAAACATGTTATAGCAAGCCATTAATCATGCTAAATGTAACTATGAGCTAATTAAAACATTGAAATCAAACGTTCCAGCCATACATAGAGGTATAAGACCCTCTAACTTCGGGAAATGGCTATCAGACTTTGGGAAAAACACATAAGACAAACTAACAACTCATAAACTACGCCGGAACGCCTAAACATAGTCTCTAAGTCATTGGGCACTTTGACAAACAAGATTTCATAGTCTTAGGCAAAGGGCTAGATCGGGACTAGGCCTCCTTGGTTCAACAAGATGATCAACAAATCAGTCAAAGAGAAAGTTTTATGGACAGAACTATGGATAGCTTATAGGTAGGCAGGGCACACCATACATCCTACTCAACATGCATAGAACTTGTAAATAAAACTAGCAAACATTATCCTTAGGTTACTAAAGAGCAGTTAAGAATTCTTTAGCATAACGAAGGAAGAAGAAAACATCAAGCTATGAAGATTCAGGAATTTTGAGGTGCCTCCATGGGCATATCTCAAAACTAATCTCTACTGATTTATAGCAGCAAGAAGCATGGATTATGAATGAAAACTAGAATACAAAAAACATAGTAAGAAAAACTATACCATTCTACCATGTCATGGAATCCATCACCAAACCTTCATCACTCCTCAAAAGCATCCAAGAGGCAGTCCAAAAATCATAACTCAAGTGTATTCATCAAAGCTCATATGACCAATGTATTAATTCTTCTCTCAAGTTCAGCCTCTGATTTACAATGAAACCCATGGAATAAATAGGCTTGAGGGAGGAAAACCTCATGGAGTAACTAGCTATCCCATTGGCCAAGTCAAAATATCTAAACTTGTCCTTGAGGCTTTGCAAAGCCCAAGGCACAAAATATCCCATAAAATATCTAAAAAACTGCTAAAAAACGGAAATTATATTGACTTTACATGATTTTCCCATGATAAAAATAGCTTAACGCACATTTGGGAAAAGCAGATTTTTGGAGTTCAAAAATTACAAAAATACTTCATATTTATGCTTGAAAAAGGTCCCCTGACTTGCTGGATGCAAATGGCAGCCTTCCCGATGTCGAAATGAGGCTCATGATGGCAGGTTAAGAGTACCTCTGCAGTAATGCGCTTTACAACTGCTTAAAAATCCTATATTCTGGTCTCTGGAAGTCCCCTCAAAACACTTTGTGCAAGCAGAAAATAGCGAGCTGGCGATGGCGGGGCGAATGTGCAAAAGAGTCGTTTTAAGCCAATTTGAGGCGAATGATCTCCAAATTCTCTGAAAATTGTTGGAGACCTGCTCATGGAATTATGGCATCCATCGGTATCATCCTCCTCTCTTGACAACTCATCAAACTGAAATGGCGAAATTATGAGTTTTCGGCCAAAAACCAAAAAAATGCCAAAAAACAAAAAGTTGCCGAAAAAGGCCCAAAATTGGCATGCATGACCCTCAAGGGTCCATAGCAACATGCTCCGAAGCTGAGGCCAAAATGTTAAGAGCTGATGTGCTTTTCCCCTCTTTTCGTGCCGGGTGCTTCTTGAAACTGCTTTTTATCACTACTGAGTTACTTCTGTTCAGCACTCTTCTCCTCTTTTTCCTGTTGCTGCTCATCTTTACCACTGTCATGATGCTCTTGTTGTCTCGCCTAGAGGGGCA
The DNA here is from genome assembly GCA_034641835.2 of Pinus albicaulis. Taxonomy (NCBI): domain Eukaryota; kingdom Viridiplantae; phylum Streptophyta; class Pinopsida; order Pinales; family Pinaceae; genus Pinus; species Pinus albicaulis. The sequence goes on along the minus strand of CM076582.1, from coordinate 221,398,806 downwards.
CCTTGATATAGATGTGCTCCTAAAACACTTACTTTCCTCTTTTGTATGCAATCTCAATAAGTAGACTTAAGGATAAAACACAGTCCATAAAAGTTTAAACAGTCAAAGGGTTACTGTGATGGTGTAAAGTCACTAGCTTTTTGAGTTTTGGTGTGAACAAAAACAACCCCGTAGTTAGTCCACAACTACCAATTTTCATAATCAACACACTGATCTGTCTTTGCTTTTCCCTCACATAGATTATGACATATATCTAAAAATGGGGATGTCAGCTTTAAATACTTCAGCTTGTTTTAAGGTCAAAGAAGTGGAAGTGGTTTTTCCTGTTTCTACCTTACTGAGATGACCCTTTAAACACAAAATTCCCTGCTCTTTTCAAACCACTATTTTATCCTTTTCCTGCTACTTAATAAGTCTATTTCAAGAATAGCTATAAGGCCAATAAAAGACATCCAATCCCTTTTTAAAGTCTTTTTAATTGACAGAAAAGGTATCATTGACTTTGCTTTCTATCACACAGATATGACCTCTAACAGTGACTTAGCAATATATGCTTGATTACTATGTTTGAAAATAAGCCCACTGCTTCGTTTGTTCCAATACTGTTTTTCTGCCTCCAAACAATGTTTTTATCTTTTAATATTGCTCAGGGGACATTTTGTGAGGTTTTTAATCATCAATAGGAATCCACTGCTTTGCCCTTTAAAACCCTGTGTTACTTCCTCCTATTTTGAGCTTGGTTATTTGGTTTCTAATACCACCAGAACGCACCAGTTCTATTATGCAGACATTAGACTATCAGTGATATAGAAATTTCTGAGTTTTTAACACAAACACATACCTCCTATCAAAACTCAATGCTGTGATTTAGACCGTGAACTTCATCCCTTCTCCATCACTTTGATAGTTTTTTGAACAGATCATGGAGATGCATGAATGTCTTGAAAATTGATGGTGGCGCTCTTGGCACGTTTGAGCAACCTTAAAAGGTGTTTTGAGGGCATTTAGACTGTTTGAATGTGCGCGGCACGTTTGCAATGGAGAGTGGCGCGCAAGTTTGTGGTGTCGGGTCACTGTCGGGCCGACAGGACCAACACGCACAGGCGCGTCGCGCACCACTACAGGCGCGTCGCGCCTTAGTTATGGCCCTTTGTATTTTTTGCTCCAGGCGCGTCGCGCGAAATGGCAGGCGCGTCGCTCGGCCTCAATCAAACAGAAAAATTTCAATTTGCTCAAAAATGCTTTGATGCTTGGAGACTGCGGATCGTACGCTGCCTTGGTGTATTTCTTTGACATTTTTAAAGTCACATCGACTTTCATTTGAGGGGTACTCCTTTTTGAAATGTTTTCGGCCATATAAATTATAACTCCTTTAAAGAATGTCAATACAATTTTCAACTCCTTTTCAAAGAAAACAAACACAGCTTTTCCTCAACAGGTCAGAACTCTGTCTATTCAGGCATATAGGTCTGAGGGATGGTTCTTGTTGATTTTGTCTTTTTGGTGATATTTCAACACCGAACTTCGAACTTTGAATAAATAACTCAATAAATTCTACATCACCTCTGCCACTGTTTTTAAGGATGTTGGTGCTATTCCTGATGTAAGGCAACCCACTTTACCACTGTCAAGATAATGCTTAAAAACTGTTTTGTTTCTGAAGGACAGGGATTGCCTTGTCAATCTGCTTTGACTAGTGTATTGGTCTTTTTGTAAGAGAGACATTCCAAAACCTCAACTCTGTCCCCTGCTTTGACACTTTAGGTGAAATGTTAACAAAGAAAAAACATCCAAAATCTGTCAAAAGGCATTTGAAAGCTGTTTTATCACTTAACAGGAGATCACCTGTGCTCTCCCAACTTGTTTAATAATCTCTGCTCTTAGGTGATTTATAGGCTTCTCTCTGGACTGTAAGTGCCATCTTTTGGCTGTTTCCCTTCATATCATAATTCTCTGTTTTCTTGAAAAGCACCCCTTTGGACTTTTGGCATGTGACAGTGGATTGTTATTTGATCCTTTCCCTTAAGGAAACTGCCCCTTTTTGGTATCAATGGCATACATATTCATAATGTTCCTAGTCCATCATGATGTATATTTTGAAAGACATTTTCATATGACTAGAAAGAGCAATATTTTTGAATTAGAAACATTATCTTTGACCTGTGTAATGACTTCCATTTTCCTTCTTTGTATCTCTCTACTGCACCTTTCTAACTAATCAGTCTTCAACAATATCCAAGGCTTTGGCCATCTGCTCATACATGGAGGAGGCTCTTCATCAGGTAAGGTATCTGAAGGTTGCTTGACAAATCTGTTTGACACAGCTTTTCCCTGGATGTGATGGAAAATAAACCACATTGAAAGAAATCAATACTAGCATCTCTACTTGCGATCATCACTGTGTTTCAGAAGAAACCCAAGCCAAAGTGACATTGTCTCCCTGCACAGCTCTGAGGGTGACTGAAATATCATCATTTTCTTTGGTCATCTCATGACAAATTACTTGAACAATAGTCTCTGTGACTATGGAGGTCAGTGCCTTTTGAGAAACCAAGAACTTTCTTTCTGCCTGTGTAATGGCATTTGTTGTCAGCATCTATTTCACTTGATCTTGTGGAAAAATAGGCTTCTTATGATTGGAATTTTTACTAATGACATGCCTTTCTTCTGTTCAACAATTCACATGATTTGAAAGCTTCAGATGACCTCCTTTATCAGACCAGACTCTTTTTTCCTTTGAGCTAGCATATTTCAAACTCTATTCCTATTATGATCATCAGTCACATTCATAAAACCTGGAGATATTGTTTTACTGTTCAGTAAGAGGCAAACCTGGACTTTTACAATCTTTAAAGTCAATACTGGCCCGCGCCCTCTGCTTGTGGATGAAGGAGGCGCCCTAACCCTCTGCTTGTAAATGGAGGAGGTTCTGGGCCATGACAATTTACCAGTTTGCTGTGACAGTGATGTCTTTTTCTTACTGGATTTTCATGCTGGAAAGAGCTGCAAGGTCCTGATGAGTGACTTTTTGTTTTGCAGCTTCATCTCAGGCTCATAATACATTTAGAAGCAGATGTTCCTCTAACTGTAGATCCAAGCATTTACTCCTGAGATGAAGTTGTATTTTCTGTTCTTTGCAGAATCCATAAAACATTGTGAAAACACCTAATATTCAGCTTGAGATTGGGGTTTATGCAGTGCTGAGACTTAGGGATATAAGTGGCGCGACTTAGAGCTGTTTGTCAATTTCATTTGCAGAGTGGGAGGTCAGTTATGGTTGGTCTGTAACAGGTGGAGGCTTTTTGGCTTTTTGATGATCGCCAAGGGTAAAATGTCTTAAAGCGCCACTTCCTAACATAGGGGAGACTTTTGAAACAGATTTGGATTTGCCTTTTAAAGCTGATGGGCAGATCAGGGGGCTGAAGCCAGGTAGGAAAGGGATAATGAGGTTTTGATTTTGACATGGGTGTACTGAAAATTAGAAAGGCGAAAAAAGTTTTAGGAGGGTTTTCTAGATGACATATTGACATAAGGAAATTAGTTTCTAGAAAACTCAGCTGTAGATATAGTCATCACTAACATGTAAAAAATATTGATGGCTAACAGTTGGCAAGCTGAATAGGTGGCAAAGGCGGTGGGTTGGCGCGTGGGGTTCTACCACCGCCACCCTTCTTTGCGTCCTGTATGCAATTAATTGCATTAATGATCCTTTGTCCGGGGCATTTAAGCTGCACAAGTGCCCATACACCAGCTCGATTAACTACGCTATGGCTTCTCTGGAACGCTTCATTTCAGCTCCGTTGCCCTTTTTTTCCTGCTGCTCCTTAGCAGATTCTGAGACAAGCACTAGGACTATCACTGGTCGAAGGTGCTCGCTCTCCTGCTGCATCAATCTCGCTCTTGGGCTGCATATTTCGCAAACCTCCCTTTGCTCTCAGAGTTTGGGATTTAGCGCTAAAGATATTCATACTCATCCACATTGGTCTTATTTTGGGCATGCCTGACCTGACACACTCTGCTACTCCTAGCACCTTCGAGTTCAACTCTCAACACCTGACTATCATGCCTCGTTTGCACCATAGAATGAGGAGCAGGCGTGGCTTGAGCCGTGGTGGTCTCTCTCGACACCCTCCTCCCTCTTTGCCTAACTCCTCTTCTCCGCAGTCTAATTCTATGAGGGGGCGGTATCCTAAGACCCGTAGTGGTAGGGGTGCTTCGGCTGGCCGTTGGACTGCTCTGCCCACTCGTAGACTTTCCAATCTCCTCCCGAGTCAGCAGCACAGGGCACAATTTCACTTCCCCTGTCTGCTCAACATGCCAATGGTCATAGCCACTATCACGATTGACTTCAAAGAAGCGCCACCAGATGTGAATGCCGAGCTTTATGACTCTCCTCCGGGGCATTTGACAACTGATAGGCCCTATTCTCCTTCAACTGCTGGCCAGAAGTGGAAGCTGGATGAGGGCTTCTCCTCGTTGATTCCCATGTCGAATTCTGCGGAGGATGGCTTCAAGAATGGTGGTACTCTAGCCCCGTTTGACGAGAAGAAGGAGAACACTATCATACTGGAAAATCCAGATGATATTGCTGTTGTGCAGGACGAGGATGCTCCCGATGCTTATGCTTGCTGAGTGGTCGAGTTTCCTCCTTCCACTCAAGGTGATTAATGGTCTCTCATCTTACAATATTTTTTTTGGTTGTTCGCGGTGCCAGGGTCAGTACTGGAAATTATATGCTGTTTCAGTTTAGCTAGTTCTACTTCCACTGTTTTTTTGAAAGCCGGTTTTCCCTATATGGGTGGCAGTATGTCATGTATAAGTCCGTTCATGTCTACAGATATGTAGCTTACTGTGGTGGTTTGATATGTCGTGTGAATGTTGTTTTTATGATTAGATGTCAGTCTATGCTCCATTGTTGTAACTACCTCCTGGCACTATATGCTGATATTTTAAGCTTCAGAATTGGCTGCACCAGAATGCTCATCTTGCGAGCCAGAAACTATGAGGCTTTGGCCTCCATGTAACTGTAAATTTTTTGTATAGTAATATATTAAGCGTATTCAGGGAAAAAAAAAAAAAAAAACTGGTTTGGAGCATCAATACAAGCTGATTTATGGGATCCTGGTCTATGTTGATGGTGATGTTTTTTCTTATTTTGACTTGTCGTTTTGTTTCTGTTTTCACTGTGTTCCAATTTCTCTTATAAAGAACAACATGCATAGAGTCAAGACCTACTGTACATCAGTAACTTTCTCTGACTGAAAATATTTATCTGGATGTTTTCCTCTAAACTGTGTTATTTAGGAATGTTTTAATTCGGCTCAAGCATAGGAATGTTGGCGTTCCCTCGTCTTATTGTCTTAGCTGAAAGTTATTCTTAAATGTTATTTTCAGTATATGTTTTGTGAAGATGAACTGAGGAAGATAAGGTGAGCCTTGGTCCCAGTTTTGTCCCCACAACTATCTGGATGTTTCCCTTGGAATGTGTTAAAATCTGGCTAGTTTAAAAGTACTTACCAGATCTTAGGCCATTCTGTGTTATCTTTGTGTTTGTCTTGAAAGTAACTAAGTAAAGCAGAGCTAGGAGAGGGTTTGTGGTGATCCCGGCCCACTAGTTTCTACTCCAAAAGTTGCCTCGAGGTTTCCCTCTGTTTTAAAATGTTTTCTATTAAAAGTGTATCAAAGGCTGGCTAGTTTAAAAGTACTTACCAGATCCTAGTTTACTTTTATGTTTTTCTTGAGTCTATGTCAAAGGCTGACTAGTTTAAAAGTACTTATAAGATCTTGGGTTGCTCTTGTTCTGCATCTGTTTATCTCTCCTTCTTATTGTATCATTTCATTCCATAAATCAAACTTAAAAGAGATCCTTAGACATAGATGACTTGCCCCATGGACCACTATTGCCTCTTGTTGTTCCAATTAAACCCTATTATGACTCCATATCCCAATGGACTAAAACCTGCAATTATCTATTTTTTTGGCCGAATCTTACTCTGATTGCTTGCAAATTCTCACCTTTGAAACTCTTTGAATTTGGGATTTTCCACCTCAAACAGTAATCATGCTCAACCATCCAAAAAACAAACAAACCCTTGGCCTTCATAACTAGCCTAATATCATAACCCCAAACTTCAAAGACAAATCCATATTTTCACTTATTGGAGAGATCCCTCTCCGGATTCAGGAGGGCTAGATCCTAGAATCCCAAAGTTGGTTGAAACGATGTTGCTTCTGCAGTTTTAGTCTCACCAATCTGCTAAAATTACAGATTCCTAACATTTCTGGCTACTCCGCTGGGGAACTAAACCCAGAATCATTTTTTTATTTTTATAAAACCTTGTGAGTTAAAAGCATCCTTTTCAAGCACTACCAAAGAATTGGTAATCATGGTAAAACTTGTTTGAATCAGTGACAAGCTAGGTAAAACTTAGGATTCTCTTAAGACTTTATCTAACCTTGAAAGATCAGCTGGCTTAGCCATAAGAGTAAACTGTCTTTGTCTCATAACCGTAGCTAATTTTTGAAACAGAGTTAGGTTATTCTTAAAAAAAATACAACTGAAAAATAACTCAGAATCATCAAAAATATTTCAGATTGGTATCCAATAAACATGGTGGTGGACCATAAAACCTTTTACCTCTGAAAAGAGATAAAAACTTCCACTTGGCGACTCCACAATCCTTAACAGACCTTAAGACTCCACTGGGAAGAACCCTTACTTATGATATCATTCAAACTCAGTTAGAGGACTATAGGATTGAATTTCAAACAGACTAATTAACCTTTTAAAGATTGTAATACCTAGTTGAACTTTTCCTGTTTATTTGGGTCTAAAAAACACAGCATAGTGGCTCCTATAAAGATTCACACTAGAGCCCATCCTGACCCTGATCCACCTGAAGTAGTTGATAACCCAAAAGGTATCCTTAGGAAGTCTCCTAAGATTAAATTGTCAACTTTTTTCAGATCACCCTTGAGAGTTAATTCAGTCCCTAAAAATATTTCAGCTCTACAACAATCACAAGTTGACTTAGTAAATCCCTTTAGAACTAGGTCTCTTGGTGATTTAGATAAGTTAGATTCTGAGTCTTCACTTTCATCTCCTGAAACAAGTGAACATCCTGGTAGCAGAGAAACAACACCTCCTAATTTGCATTTCCTTCACAACCTAGGTGTCTCTCATCCAAGATCAGCTCAGCAGTCTTTTCCTGGTCCATCCACTTCTGCCCACCCTACATCCACTGTTCAAACCACTCCACTTCAGCCCACTTTCCTTTTTGTTAATCCACCTCTTTTAAATCCACCCCTAACACATATCATGGCAGCATGGTATGCTCCCTTAGTCCTTCCTGCACCATTAGTCAATCTTCCATAGGAATATCAGTCCAAAATTCCATTATATTATGCTAGCAATACTACAACTGCATCACAACATGTGGATAAGATGGATGACTACTTTGACAGAAATGAAATTGATGATGATTCTGTCAAACTTAGGTTATTTGCTCAGAGCTTAGGGGGAGAAGCAAGAAAATGGTTCAAAACTTTAGCCCCCCATAGTATTAATGATCTTCAAGCCTTCCATAAATCATTCTTAAACAAATGGGAAGTAAAGAAAAACCCTCTCCAAGTCCTTTCTGATTACAAGAACCTCCATAGAAATGATGGGGAAAGTGTGCAAGCTTATTGCACCAGATTCAATAGTGTGTATAATGCACTTTCCCCAGAACTAAAACCTCCACATGGCTCAGCTTTAAACAAGTTTCTTGAAGGGTTTGACTCTGACGTGACCTATCAGCTGAGAGAAAGAGATTTTGCAACTCTTGAGGATATGAAAAGAGGTGCTCTTTCTGTGGAAGTCAACTTAATGGAAAAAAGATCAAGAATGAAAACTGAAAAGAGAGTTTCCTTTAGAGAAGAATCCACACCTTCTACTTCCAACTCAAAGATGGAGAGAATGATGGAATAAATGATGAAAGAGATGAGCATAATTAAGAGAGCACAAGCAAATCAAAACCAAACTTCTCCTCAAAATAGAAACCAGAACCAGAATCAGAGTGTTAGAAGGAATCAACCTCCAAATAGACCTAGGGAAGATGATCAGCAGATCATTCCTCCCTTTCATCAAAATTATGTAAGTGAGGTTGAGGAAACGAATGAGATAACAGAGGGAGATGATGTCAACATGTTTGGGGTAGAGGACGATGATTTTGAGATTCATCATGATAAAAAACAAAGTCTATACACCCCTTACGATGATAGAAGAGATAATAATGAAAATTATTATCAAGACATGGAAAATGTCATCATAGAATCTCAAAGAGAATATGACCTTAGAAGCAAAACCAATCAACAAACTCCCAATAACAAAACCTCTGGAAAATCTTCACAAAACAGCACTACAGCTAAGCCTAAAATTTTCAAACAAAAGGATAAAACAGTGGCTGTAAATTATGGTAATGATAAAGAGAAAGACACTCAAAACAAAGAAAAATAGATTGCAGACATTAGCAGTACTAACACTTCGGCTAGTACTCCTGCGAAAAAAAAAATTTCAAGTGTAAATAAAACCAGTCAGCAAGCTGATATTACTGATAAAATGACAGCTAATAAGGCCGAAACCAGCACTTTAAAGAGTCAAATTCCTTTTAACCTGGAGCAGGAAATTTCAAAGATCAAAATATTCGTTCCCTTGACTGAGTTAGCTGCCCAACATGTATATAGAAACCAAATTTTGAAGGCTTTAAACATTGAAGAAAATGAGGACACAGTCAACCTTAACGATGACCAACCAGAGCTGATTTTTGGTCCTAAGATTGAAGGTAGATATCAAGAGGGACATGTTCCTCCCTTTTATGTAAGTTTAAATGTTCACGAAAAAATTTTGCACAACGCTATGCATGATTCCGGGGCTTCTCATAATTTAATGCCAAAAGCTGTAATGGAGAGCCTTGGTCTAGAAATCACCAGACCTTATAAATATATTTACTCCTTTGACTCAAGTAGATTAACATGTTTAGGATTAATCAAAGACCTCTGTGTTAACTTAGCCCAAATTCCAGCAAAATGCTTAGTCATGGATATTGTTGTGGTTGATGTTCCCCCCAAGTATGGAATGCTGTTATCAAGATCATGGGTGGCTAAGTTACAGGGGACTATGCAAATGGACATGACCTATGCGACTATCCCTGTTTTAAATTAGAATAGAAGACTCTACAGGGAGTCCCATATGCAATACACAGTTACAAGTCAAGACAGATCGCAAAACTCCCCTTTATACTCTGTAAACACAGGCCTTGATTCATTTATCCTTTTTAATGATGAAATATTAGATGAAAAAATAAATTTGTCAGAGTTAATGGCTGATAGGGAGGAAGAGGAAAACACCATATAACTGTCAAAACAGTTTGCTGAACTGTTAAACAGTAGAAAACTAAACAAAGGGCTTGAACTACAAGTCTTGCACCCTTTGCTTTTAAACCTTGACACTCAAGAAAACGTGCCTCCACTTAACACAAAACCTGAAGAGTCAAAACAAATTCAATTAAGTTCCACTAATCATGAAAATTTAGAAAGCACCATAGTTGGAGAGGACAGTAACCAGGATGAAACTAAGAGTAGTCCTTTGTGGAGTATGTACTTTGATGGATCCTGCACTAAGTCTAACACTGGTGCAGGTGTCTGGATTTCTAACAATGAAAACAACCACATAGAATGTATTTCTTGTACATTAAATTTTCAGTGTTCCAATAACATAGCAGAATATGAATCCCTTCTCCTAGGCTTACGTTTGTTGAAAAAATTGGGAGCCACAAGAATTAATGTGTATGGGGATTCAGAGTTAGTCATTAGGCAAGTCAATGAGGAATATAACGCAAATAATCCCAGACTTAGAGCCTACCGAAACGATTTCATGGACCTTTTGAAAACCTTTGAGGAGTCCAAACTGTTTTTGTCCCAAGAAAAAGAAATATTGCGGCCCACAATTTAGCCTTTGCAGCTAGGACATGCTTGACGCCATATGAAACTAAAGACTGCACAACTGAGATAAAATTTAGACCAGCTGTACCTGATAATGAAAAGTATTGGCAGGTGTTTGACAATGATAAACAAATAGAAGACTTCATGCAATTCAGAAATGAATTTGAACTACACAGTTCAGACTCAGATTATGATGCAGACTGCAGTGAAGAAAATTTCCTTGGTGAAGAGGAACCATCTCCTGAACCTTTTAATATTAACCTGCTGTAAAACAAACTAAAAAACAAAACAGAATTGGATGATGAGTTCGAAACATATGAGTTAGAAACTCGGCACTCTAAAGATGAAAGTTTTCCAAGCGGTCTAGCGCCTTTAGAAGAGTTGTTTGATCTTAACAATGTGGCCAAAAAGCCAAAACTGGAACCTGTAGAGGCTGAAGTAGAAGAATGCAATATAGGCAGTGAACTTAAATTGATGATGATTAAACTGTCTAAGACTTTACTAGCTCACATTAAACTCAAATACATTGAGCTGTTTAAAGAGTTTTCTGATGTTTTTGCATGGAGTTACGAAGATCTCAAGTCCTATGACACTGAAATAATACAGCACAAAATTCCCCTCAAAGAAAACCAAAAACCATTCAAACAGAAACTGCGCAGAATAAACCCTATCCGGTTACCATTGGTTTAGAAGGAGATCATGAAAATGTATGACGCTGGTATTATTTTCCCTATTAGATATTCTGAGTGGGTGTCTAATCTAGTGTCTGTTAGGAAGAAAACTGGAGAAATCAGGCTTTATATAGACTTTAGAGACTTAAACAAAGCTTCATTAAAAGACAACTACCCTTTACCAAAAATGGATCACATTCTGTAAAGGGTGGTAGGGTCTAGAATAATTTCTTTGCTGGATGGCTATTCAGGGTACAATCAGATCTTAGTTCACCCTGCTGATCAATTAAAGACAACATTCACTACACCATGGGGCAATTTCATGTATGTGAAAATGCCCTTTGTTCTAATGAATGCTGGAGCAACTTTTCAAAGAGCCATGGACATAGCGTTCTCGGAGGAACTAGGCTTCTTCATCATTATCTATCTGGATGATGTCACTGTGTTTTCAAAAATAGATGAAGAGCACTTAGAACATTTAAGAAATTTTTTTGAGAAGTGCAGAAAGTTTGGGATATATTTAAACCCTAAGAAGACACTATTTGGTCTCCAATAAGGTAAACTTCTTGGGCACATTATTTCTGAGAAGGGTATAAAGATAGATCCCAAGAGGATTGAGGCCATATTGCAAATCTCTCATCCTCAAAACATTAAAGAGTTGCAGTCTTTCAACGGAAATATTAACTTTTTAAGAAGGTTCATCCCCAACTTGGATGAGCTCCTCAGGAATATCACCAACATGTTAAAGAAGAAGCAAGGGGTAAAATGGACCTTGGAAGCAAAGAAATCCTTTGAACTGGTGAAACAAGCTTTAACCAAAACACTGGTTCTCATAAGTCCTGATTTTTCAAAGGATTTTTATATTTTTTCATTTGCATTAGAACATACCATAGCTGTTGTCCTTCTACAAAAAAATCCACAAGGACAAGAGCAGCCTATTGCATTCTTTAGCAAGGCATTGAGGGATGCCCCGTTGAAGTATAACATTATGGAAAAGCAAGCTTTTGCTTTGGTTAAAGCTTTGAAAGACTTCAGAGTATACATTCTTCACTCACACATCATTGCCTTTGTCCCAAGCTCAGTTGTTAAAGACATTCTAACACAGGACCCAGATGGTAAGAGAGGTAAGTGGATCGCTATTATTCTTGAATATGATTTAGAGATAAAACCCACTAAACTCATCAAAGGCCAAGGTCTAGCTAGATTGATGGCTGAATCCAATTTTGAAGTTCTTGATATTAATATGATTAATGCTTTGGATGATCAAGAGGAACTCTCAACTCCTATTGTTGAAAACCATTTTATGAATTCCTCTTGGTATGCTGATATTGTTTATGTTTTTCTTAATTTGAATACACCTCTTGGTTTGACAAAAACAAAGGCAAGATTCCTCAAATTGAAAGCTATAAACTATTGCATTATAGATAGATGTCTTTATTGGAAAAATGCAAGTGGTCTATTTCTTAAATGTTTTCCTGAGTTTGATGCAGAGAAGGTTAAGCACCAGTTCCATGAAGGAGCGTGTGGAGGTCATTTGCACTGGAAGACAACAGCCAACAAAATTTTGAGGGTTGGTTTCTATTGGCCTACTCTTTTCCATGATGTGCACAAAATGATCATAGCCTGTCATAAGTGTCAACTTTTTGAAGGCAAAAGGAAATTGTTACCCCTACCTCTGCATCCAATCACTGTCGAGGCCCCTTTTCAACAGTGGGGACTTGACTTTATAGGAGAAATCCATCCCCCATCTTCTTCCCAACATAGATGGATTCTCACCGCCACGGACTATTTCACTAAGTGGAGAGAAGCCATACCTTGTAGACAAGCCAATGATTCAGTTATTATAAAATTTATGGAGACTAACATTCTCTCCAGATTCGGCTGTCCTACCAAGATTATCACTGATAATGCAGCAGCATTTGGATCAAAGAAAATGGTTGAGTTATGTCATAGATATCACATAACATTGGGGCATTCCACGGCCTATTACCCTCAAGGTAATGGACTTGCAGAATCCTCAAACAAAAGCTTAGTGAACATAATCAAGAAACTGCTGGAGGACAATAAGAAGTCTTGGCACATAAAGCTGGTTCATGCACTTTGGGCTGACAGATTGACTTTGAAGAAATCTATTGGTATGTCACCTTTCCAGCTTGTGTACGGTACTGATGCAATTTTTCCAAACAACCTCGGTGTACCAGTGATGAAGTTGATTCAAGAGTCACAAACTGAAGAAAATGACATGATCAGAAGATTGAACCAGACCATTCATCTTTAGCAAACCAGAGAAGAAGTGTATAGCAAAGCATTGCAGAAGCAGGACAACATTAAAAATCTTTTCAACAGAAGAACAAAGGCCAGCAATTTCAAGATTGGGGACAAAGTTTTTAAGTGGGATTCAAGAAGGGAAGAGAAGGGCAAGCATGGAAAATTTGACAACTTATGGCTTGGCCCTTACTCTATTCACTCAGCTGCTGGCAACAATGCATTTTTTTTGTAGGAGTTGAATGGAGTAGAACTGTTTGGGGGTCCTGTCAATGGCAGGATGCTTAAGCATTACTTCACTTGATCCATGTTCTGTTCCGAAAGCCTTTTTATCTTTTTCCATTGTAAATATTTCATCCACCATTGCATTCAAGTTATAAAAATAAAAAATACAAAAACAATGAAAAGAAAGGAAAGAGGGCAAATTATGAAAACAAGAAAGGTATAGCCCCATACCAAAAAAGAGAAACAAATTCTGAAAGTGTGCAAGCTTAAATTCCAATCCTATAAAACACACTTCTAGTTAGTCAAACAACCTAATCTTGACTAATTAGTTTTAAATTTTTTGCTGATAGGATAGTGAATTTAATTTTCCAAAATGTTTAATCTTGGCTTATCAGTAGATAGTTTAGGATAGAAATTAGAGGTTCAAACATTTTCAAAATCTGAACCTAAGTTTCCATAAAGAGATGACTCAAATCTGTTTCATTTTCTGAGTCAAAAAGATGTAAATCTAGTTCTAATTAGCTCAAAATCTGAACCAGAAAACAAAGTAGGAACAGCTCAAAAAAAAGTCAGAACAGAGCTGTTAAAAAGATGAAGGAAGAGTTTTCAATTTTATGATCTTAAGCCTTCCATTTTGATTCAATTTTCTGTAAAATAAATGTCTATGTGCAGCTTGTTTTTATGCCATAGATCACAGCAAGTCAAACAGTTTAATCTTGACTTGACTATTTTTAAATTTATGTTTTAGAAATTTAGAGAATAAAAATCTGTTGGGCAGTTTAATCCCAACAGATGGTAGAATAGGTAGATAAGCATCTGAACTCAACTGTTTAATCTGAGTTCAGAGAGAAATAAGGAGTAGAATTAGATTAGTTTTATGCTTTTAAAAGAATAAAATGTTGTGAAAAGAGTTTCCCAATCCAAGTGCACTCTAATGAAGAAAAAATGTTAGATCAGTAGGATTGGGTAGGTAGAAAGTTTGTATTAATGAAGGTCCATTGTTTTCATGGCTGCTAATATATTTTCAGAGAAGACCATCCCAGCAAAGGAAGGGCAGCCCAATGGATTAGGCACAGGTCAACCTCCCAGAGAATGCAAGTTTGAAGTTCTTGATGCCTTCAAGAAGACACCATCCCCAAGTGGAGCCACTGTTAGCCACCTATAAAAATTTTTATATCAAAAGGTGGCTAAGACTTTTTGAGCCTTCAAGGAACAAATTTCATTGCTAAAAATTGTTGGCTCTTGAAGACTCTTGAAGGCCTCATGCCTATTCTCTGTCCAAAACTTCACTATTTTTTCCCTTCAGAACTCAGAAATCCTGCTGATCTCCAAGCCAGAACACTGCTGCAAGCACCATTTCCCTTTTCCCCTTCTTCCACAACTAACCTTCATTTGCTTCCCTATTTCTCCATAAAATTCCTCTATTTTTCATGAGTTCTCTTCTTCCATTCATGAAAATCCATTTTTATAAGGTTTGAGACTCACTCTTTTAAGCCTTACCGATACCATCGAATCCCTTTGAAAGCATTGGAAATCCATAAAAACACATGTTTGTGCATAAGGGTTTAAGCCCCTTTGGGCCAGGTCTCAACCACTTCCCCCGCAAGCCGACACCCTAGAAACAGGTGCTAAACCCCTCACAACGCTTATCACATCACTAAATTCCAAAGGCGCAAGTCTTTTGCATTGGTTCTAAAAACTCCGATGCGATTAGCTCCTCCTTTCTAGCCCCCGGTCATATCGTCCTCCCATGCGCCCTAAGGCCCCGTAGTCGAGTGCCAAGCCTTTAAATATTTCTCTACTCGAAGTATTAAAACCTTTGGTTATTTTTATTCTTAGGTTTTTAATTATGTTATAACTTATCCTCCGGTCCGAATTTCAAATTAACCTCCACTGTCGATCTGATCTACAGATCGACGGTGCAGAGTCTGTCTCCCTGTGGTTCCTGCCGTCCATAAGTTGATTGCCCAAAACCAGCGGTATCCATCACACCGCCTTTGGGCGAAAGTTGTTTTTCCCCGATCGCCAGCAATTCCATACATCGCATGACACGTGTCCCGTGTACTTTTTCAAAACTGCTTGCCCATCGCGCATTATCGCTTGGACGTGGACGGCCAGCGATATTGCTGTCGACCGTCCGATCTGGGGCGGGCCATCTAACGGCTATCGCTCACCGAAGATGCCCGATCGTTAACCGGGCTACGGCGCGCCATCCATTTAATCTCCGCCGTCGATCTGATCTGCAGATCGACGGTCCATATTCCATCGCCTTGATTCCCTCGCCCAGTCAACGATTCTCCGTTTTGAATTTCCCCTTTGCTTCTGACCGTCGATCTCTGTGCGATCGACGACTCTGATTTAATCTTTATTCTGCCTTCTCCGATCAATCTTGATCGTTGGATGATGCCATCCAATGGCCATGCTTCCTCCACGTGCCTTCTGAAGTAGTAAACCTATATATGCAGGATTTTATAATATTTTTTTGTATTTTGCAGGGTTTAAATGGTTTTCTCGCCATTTTCGAAGAAAATTTGAGGGCAGAGGATGACGATATTCTTGCCTTCGATTCGTCAAAGAAAGTCATTGCAGGATGTTAAAAACATGTTTCATCAGTGTTTCTTCAGGCATTGATGCCCTATCGCCCCTGCGCAGCCCTGTATATCAGAAAAACAATGAAATCGGGCACAGTCAGAGAGTATTAGTGATGAAGACCAAAATTTATCAGAATAGGGGATTAAAGACAGATTTTGCGGGGATGACGGCTAAGAAAAATTATCAAAAGCCTAATCCCCGATTTAAAACACAGTTTAGAGAAGATCTTAAGTTTTTTATCAACAGAAGCACTTCCACCACCACAATTAAGGAAAATTGATCCCTCTAGCTACCACGACGCCACCTGTGCCTCAAAGTATTCAATCAAAGGCTGAATTTATTGATCGGGATCAGATATTTGTCTCAAAACAGAGCCAAAGAGGAAACTTTGCCAAGGAAATTAATGACAGACATCTGCAGAGTTACTTCGACACCACATAGAGCCTCAGAGGTCAACAAAAGCTCCCACCGAGCTTAATCATTATGTAAACCATTTAATATAGAGGATATGTATGTAAGTTTCTTCATTAAGCCCCTCAAAGGCCAATAAGCCATTAATTCTGTATTAATTGTCCCGAGAGATCTTTTGTTGGATCTCACCTCCTCATCCTTCTATAAATACCTCTGTAGAAGATGAGAAATTGTTGGTTGCAGAACTTTGATATACACTTGAGCTTAAATTCCTGACTGTAAATAGTGTTCACTGGCTCTTGGAGCTTTGCTAGTGATAGATAGGTTAGGCTGAGATGTGTAGATGGTTGCTAAACTAAAGCACTGGTCTTAAAGCTGTAACTGGTTTGGAACATCAATACAAGCTGATTTATGGGATCCTGGTCTATGTTGACAGTGATGTTTTTTCTTATTGTGACTTGTCATTTTGTTTCTGTTTTCACTGTGTTCCAATTTCTCTTATAAAGAACAACATGCATAGAGTTAGGACCTACTGTACATCAGTAACCTTCTCTGATTGAAAATATTTATCTGGATGTTTTCCTCTAAACTGTGTTATTTAGGAATGATTTAATTCGGCTCAAGCATATGAATGTTGGTGTTCCCTCGTCTTATTGTCTTTGCTAAAAGTTATTCTTAAATGTTATTTTCAATATATGTTTTGTGAAGATGAACTGAGGAAGATATGGTGAGCCCTGGTCCCAGTTTTGTCCCCACAACTATCTGGATGTTTCCCTTGGAATGTGTTAAAAGCTGGCTAGTTTAAAAGTACTTACCAGATCTTAGGCCATTCTGTGTTATCTTTGTGTTTGTCTTGAAAGTAACTAAGTAAAGCAGAGCTAGGAGAGGGTTTGTGGTGAGCCCGGCCCGCTAGTTTCTACTCCAAAAGTTTCCTCCAGGTTTCCCTTTATTTTAAAATGTTTTCTATTAAAAGTGTATCAAAGGCTGGCTAGTTTACAAGTACTTACCAGATCCTAGTTTACTTTTATGTTTTTCTTGAGTCTATGTCAAAGGCTTACTAGTTTAAAAGTACTTATCAGATCCTAGGCTAATCTTGTTCTGCATATGTTTATCTCTCCTTCTTATTGTATCATTTCATTCCATAAATCAAACTTAAAAGAGATCCTTAGACATAGATGACTTGCCCCATGGACCACTCTTGCCTCTTGCTATTCCAATTAAACCCTATTATGACTCCATAGCCCAATGTACTAAAACCTGCAATTATCTATCTTTTTGGCTGAAGCTTACTCTGATTGCTTACAACTTCTCACCTTTGAAACTCTTTTCATTTGGGACTTTCCACCTCAAACAGTAATCATGCTCAACCATCCAAAAAATAAACAAACCCTTGGCCTTCATAACTAGCCTAATATCATAACCCCAAACTTCAAAGACAAATCCATCTTTGCACTTATTGGAGAGATCCCTCTCCGGATTCAGGAGGGCTAGATCCTAGAATCCCAAATTTGGTTGAAACGATATTGCTTCTGCAGTTTTAGTCTCACCAATCTGCTAAAATTACTGATTCCTAACAGATCCGATACTGAAAATCCCTCCTGATGTACTCTTTTTGTCTGTTGGGCTTCCTGCCAATCTGCCTCCGTGAAGCCATGCAACTTCACTTCATCCGTCTGTCTGTACCATAAACCATACTCAGATGTGCCCCTGATATATCTCAGGACATGCTTGCCTACCTTCCAAAAGAGCTTGGTAGGCTTAACCATCGCTTGTGAAAGCTGGTTCACCGCATCGCATATTTCTAGTCTTGTATTGACTAAATACATGAGTGAACCCTCCAACTGTCGATAAATAGTGGCATCCACTACCTGTACCGATGTAGCATCCTATTTCTTCCAATTTACTGGAGGAGAAGTGTCGATAGGCTTGCAGCCTTGCATGTGAAACTTCTCCAGTATCTCCCAAGCATACTTTCCTTTGAGACACAAACAGTTCACCTTCCCGCCGCCATATTTCCAATTCAAGGAAATAATGAAGGAGGCCTAAATCCTTCATCTAAAAATCCTTTGCAAGATCAGCCTTGCATGAGTGTATCAACTGATCATCACTTTTTAGTATCAAATCATCAACATAAAGTAAAATGATCAAAAGCTTACCCTCAACCACAATCTGGTATAGGTTTGCATCTGCCTCACTCTTGGTGAAGCCAAGTCTAGTGAAATAGCTGTCGATCTGAGTGTACCAAGCACAGGATGCTTGTTTCAGCCCATACAACGCTCTTTTGAGCCTGCATACATGTGACTTGCCGCTGAAGATCTCAAACCCTTCAGGCTTCTCAATGTACACCTCTTCCTCAATGATCCCATTAAGGAACACAGTCTTCACATCCATCTGATGAATGTGCCAACCCATCTACGCTGAGAGATCAAGGATGGTCCGTATGGAAGAATACCGTGCGACAGGTGCAAAAGATTATTCATAGTCAATCCCCTCAATCTGTGAGAAGCCCTGGGAAAAAAATCTGGCCTTATACTTCCCTAAGCTCCCATCAGCATCTTGATTTACCTTGTAGATCCATCTTGATCCTACAACTGATTTTCCCACCAGCCTTGGAACAATATCCCAAGCACTATTTCTGACAATGGAGTCATACTCCTCCACCATGGCATCTACCCATGTGGGCTCCTACGCTGCTTCTTCTGAAGAATATGGCTCTGTCACAATACACTTGCTCATAAGAGCCATGTATCTAGTATATCGGTCAGGTGACTGTCTCTATCTATGATATGATGTAGGAACTCCTACATTTTGTGCCACATCCACCTTCAGTCTCTCAGCTTCTGTGGTACGCTTCTTTCCTTGTTTGATGTTTGATTCTGCATGAGTGGACTCCTCCACTCCATGAATCTCTTCCTATGGCTAATCCACATATAGAGGCTCATATTTGGGAACAATAAGTTCCTCCTCCACATGCAAGTGTAGCTCCCTCTCAAGCGATAACTTCATGGATTTCACCTCATTGAATTTTATATCCTGTCGCATAACAGTCATTCGACTGTTTGGAAAATACACATGATAGTTATGGGGTGTTTCTGTGTACCCCACAAATATCCCAACTTCTGCAGTCGACTCCATCTTCTTCCTGGCATCCTTTGTCACATGAATGTAAACAGGTGAGCCAAAAATATTCGAATGAGAAATATCACGCTTCTTACCAGTAAAAGCTTCCTTGGGTGTACTCATGCCAAGTACTCTATGAGGACAACGATTTTTCACATAAACCACAGTGTTGCATGCTTTCACCCACAAGTGCTTCGGTAGGCCCTGGTCATGCAACATCGCTCGTGCAGCACCCACGATTGTTCTTTTCTTTCTCTCCGCGACCCCATTCTGATGTGGGTTATGAGGCACTATGAATTCTCTTCGAATTCCTTCTTTGCTACAAAATTCTTTGAATTCACCAGAGATATATTCACCACCATTATCGCTCCATAGAGCTTTCACCTGATTCCCCGACTCCTTCTCCACCAATGCCTTGAACTCACAGAACTTTGAGAATGTTTCACTCTTCTTCTGCATGAAGAAGATCCAGCATCTACGAAAAAAGTCATCAAAAAATATCACATAATACCTATGTTTCGTTGTTGAAGCGACTCAGAATGGTCCACACACGTCTGTGTGAATTCTCTCCAGGATCACCGAAGCACGGTTCTCCTTCTCATGAAAGGTGGTCTTCAAAAACTTACCCATTATACATCCTTTGCACTAATCTGACTACGCAAGAATACCCTTGGGAAGTCTAGTAGAAATTTTCTGCAAAATTTTCAAAGCGCCATGGTGAAGATGGCCCAATATCCTGTGCCATAACTCGCCCTCATCCCGGCTCACCACTTCTTCTGCTTTGCCCACCATTGCAGTGCAGCGATCTACCTCTAGCTTTTAGAGATTCTTAATTCGAACCCCTATCTTCTTGGTTTGACCCATTTTTTGATGTCGAAGGAAGGCTTTTCCCTCACTGAAAACAACATCATAACCCTTGTCTCCCAGCATTGCGACTGAGACCAAGTTCTTCTTCAGACCTAGAACATGCATGAAATTCTTCAACAAGAATGGATTACCGGACTCCCTCTCAAAGGTAATGGTCCCAATGCCAGTCGCATTGTACCGACCATCGTTGCCCATGTCTATATGCATCTGGAGGTCCTTCTCCTCCAAGTCACTAAATAACTCTTTATCTCCTGTCATATGGAAAGACGCACCACTGTCAAGATACCACACCAATCCCATGAATCTTGAAACCAAGCATGCAATCAAGGAAAAATCCAGCTCAAATTGTGAGGCTAAGGCCTCTCCAGCAGCCTGCTTATTCTTCTTCTTCTGTGGATAGTTAGTGGCGAAATGTCCATGCTCGTGACAATGAAAACACTTCACTTTGGACAAGTCCTGCTTCTTACCTTTCGCACCAGATTTAGAAGGATTTTTATTCCCCTTCCCTTTCCTTGATTTGGTAGCCAAAGCACAATTTTCTTCATCTTCATTCTTCAATGAAGATGCATCCCTGGTACCCCGCCTTATCTCCTCCTGCGCAAGATCCGACCAAAGTTTCTCCCATCCTGGCAGTTTCTCCTATCCATTGACAGAGTCTTCGTAGCTATGCCAACTCTTCGGAAGACCAAGGAGAGCCAAGCTCACCAAGTCGTCTTCATCAACAGTAACCCCCACACTTCCCAGCTCATCCTTGCAGTGGACAAACTTCGTGAGGTATTTTGGAATACTGGCGCCTTTCTCCATTTTTATTTTTCTGAGCTTATATTTAAGCGCCAACTTCTTCTGGTAACTTCTACTTTGGAACAAGTATATCAAAGCCTTCCACATTAAGAATGGAGTGGCTTTCCTGTGAAGGCTGGACACAATGTGGTCCTTCACACCTTCCAACAAAATCCTCCTCGTCTTTGTAGTCTTCTTTTTCCATGCATCAAGTAATGCAACATCGCTAGATCCCAGCTTAGGAACATCACTATCGATGAACTCCTTCAGCCCATTATCGTCCAACACTGCCTCCATCCCATCCTTCCAGGGTATGTAATTCAAGCTCCCATCAAAGGCATACTCCAATCTCAACCCATTGAAAGACATTTCAATGTATACTCAATTTCTGCACCAAGAATCTTCTGTAGAAAATTCGAATTGTCCACCAGCACAAACTCACTTCACAATTTCAATCTTCAATAAAAAATGCTCTGATACCATGTAGAAATTATATGCACTAAGCATGCATATGTCCAAGATCCACCTAATCTCACACTATTTAACTTTATGCAAGATACTGAATCTATTCCACTTGTTAATCTTTTGCGGAAAAATTTAATTGCACACACATGTGAAGCATAAACAAAAATATTCAATCGCACATAACACAGTTTTTAACTGGGAAAGCCTGAAGATGAAAACCCCAACTATATTATGTAACATGTAGATCATATTACAATCTCATACAAGCATACAAAGCTTATCACAAGCTCTTAGTACATTACAATTGTCATACACTAATCAGGCCTAATCTTGCAAATCCATGCACCGATATTTGCCACCTGCGAGCCTGCCTCCACTGCACAATATCTGCTAAAGAATAGCTCTAAATGAATTCGAATTACTCCATCCTTGACTGTGCAATCCTCATTGGCATCTCCACTGAGTGTTGGATGCAATCAATGCATCACTATAGTCACAACAGATAGTCTATCTTGCCCTTTCACCTATCTCTCCACTGATCTCCACTGAAACTGCCATGCACTGTAGTTAACTGATGTATTGTTCAATTGATTAATGAGTTATTATTTATGAATTAATTAACTAATTAATTCACTCCACTCTCACTAGTGTATCAATAAGTTAGACTAGATACAACTAGCTCAACTGAGTCTAACTGAGTTAAACTGAATACAACTCCATAACTACTTCTTCCAACTGTGTCATCACTCTGCCACTTGAGTTCTAACTGAGTCCTTCATGCATTAGCTCCAGTAAACCCTCAGGAATAGCGTAATTCCTTCTGTCAGCTGCTGTGCCACATCTATGCACTGAACTGAAGTGCTCCAACAGAATAAGTTGTTGTTTAGAGTCTGATTATTATTAAGAGCTAATAATAATCGACATGTATCTATTTTTAGATTAACGATCTATAAATAGACTTCGCCCAATATTCTAAAAACATAATTTCATCTCTTTTTCCAACTTGATCAACCATCCACAAATATCATCCTACAACTTCTGAAAATATGATCGACATGTCTAAAATAGACTTGTGCCAAAAATAGCCTGCAGGCCCACTTAGTGAAGGTGACTCTTTTCACTAAGCTCATCATCTTGTTGAATCTCAACATCCTTGCCTACCTTGATGACCTCACTGCTCATTCTAGGCATCAGGCATAAGATATTCATGATTTTCATATTGTCTTTCTCCAATGTCACAAGTATAAAATCCATCTCAAACCACTGAAGTTTTCTTTTTGTGTTCTCATCGACCATCTCTTGGGCTTCATTGTGTCCAAATATGGTATAAATCTTGATCCCCTAAAATTTAAAGCCATTCTTAAGCTTTTCATTCCTCGTACCTTGCACCAGTTACAATGCCTTCAAGGCCCAAGTCAACTTCCTTCATCAGTGTGTCCCTAACTATGCCACCACTGTGCATGGGTTTCTAAGACTTTTTAGATCTAATATTCCATTTTTTTGTTATGACTATTCTCAATAGTATTTTTATGCCCTGAAACATGCTCTCACTTCCACTCCCTTGATTAGTCCCCCTAAATTTGAGATGGATTTCATCCTGTACATCTCAGGGTCCACCAATTCGGTCGTTGGGGTTCTTATTGAGGAAGATGACACCGTAAATGAGCATGATATCTATTATGTCAGTAATAAACTTGTGGGACCCCATGTTTCCTACTCGCATGAAGAGAAGTTGGTGATGGTCATTGTGTTCTCGGTAAAAAAAATTGTCATTATATCCTTACGCGTCCACAAAGGTCATGACCAATTCCAACCCCATGGATTTCCTATTTATTCGATGGACCATCAATGGGAAGTATGCCCATTAGATCATTATCCTTCAGGAGTTAGATCTTGAATTTGTCACACCCAAGAGTAAGAAAGGTTTAGCCCTTGCATAAATCATTTTTGAATTGCCTACTGGTATGCGTGATCTGCCGGTTAATGATGATTTACCAGATGAGCACTTATTTACCATTATTTTAGATAATCCTTTGTATGGCGACATCCTTACTTATCTGCAAACCCAGAAGTTTGCTTCCCATTTTGATCATGATGCTCAATGACGTATACGACACCAAGCACCATGCTATCTTCTCATTGGTGACAAATTTTATCATCGTGGTGTTGATTATGTCTTTCGTCATTGTCTCATGCATGTTAAAGTTGAGAAGTTCTTAATGCCTCCCATAGCAGTGCTTGTGGTGGCCACCTCTCTAGTTTGGCCACTGCACAGAAATCCATGCACGTTGGGTATTTTTGGTCTTCTCTCTTTGGTGATTGCATTGAATCTGTCAACCACTGTTCCACTTGCCAAATTTTTTCCCCAAACGCATGAGCTCCACCTGATCCCCTCCATCCTATCATATTAGTGGGTCCCTTTTGTAAATGGGCCATTGACTTCATGGAGTGCTGACCTCCATCTATGGGTAACCACAAGTATATGATTGTGGCAGTTGAATATTTCACCAAATGGGCTGAGGCCATGCCAACGTTCAATAACACGTTGACTACCACAACTCTCTTTTTCTTTAACTATGTTATTGCTTCATTCGGGGTTCTGAAACAATTGGTCTCTCACCATGGTCGACATTTCAAAGATGATACATGGCATGAGCTATCCTCTTTGTTGAGCTTTGAGCACCAATATTCATCATCTTATTATCCCCAAGGTAATGCAAAAGTTGAAGCGATCAATACAATACTTAGAAATATGATTCAACAGACGGTGAACAAGAAAAAAACCAACTGGCACCTTATGCTATTCCCTGCTTTGTGGGCCTATACAACTTCTTTTAAAACCACCACCAGGTTTACTCCTTTCCACCTTGGTTTTGGCGAGGAGGCAATATTATCAATCGAGTGTGAAATCCCCTCCCTTCACCTAGCCGTCAAACTTCTCCCTGACACCCAAACTTTAGACCAAATACCTATCATGCTTGAGCATGCTTCGGAAGATCATCTTGTTGCATTGCAAGCCATCGAAGCAGCGAAGAAGCACACCAAATCTAAATATGACCGAAAAGTCCACCATCGTACCTTTCACGAAGCTAATATTTTTCTAGTGTATGACAACGCTCATGATGTCATTGTTCATGGGAAGTTTGACTCAGCATGGATAGGGCCTTACATCATTAGTAAGGATTTGGAAAAGAGGGAATACCTTCTAGAGGATTTCTAAGGCCAACTCCTTCCAAACCCTCGCAATGCACTCTACATCAACAAATTTTACTCGTAGCATCTCCCATTGATATGTGCATTTTATTTTTTTCATTCATTTAGGTAGTTTGAATTATCATCTCATTGTTTTATTTGTGGCTCCTTTTAGATGGATCCATTATCCACACCATATATCGGCTATGTCAATGGTGCAAGTCACTTCTCCAAGAATCTAGCCTCATTATCTTGGGCCATTTGTACCCCCTTGCATTCCTTAGTCCTCTCCAATGGCATATGCATTGGATCTGCCACCAATAACCAAGACGAATATGATGTAGTGATAGCTTTGTTAGTCGATTCCCTTGCTCATTGCATCCTTCATCTTCATCTTCATTTAGATTCCTTACTCTTGTCATGCAATTGAATGGTGTGTATGATCCAAGTCAATATTGGTGGCCACCCACCTATTCCACTTGGGGCTCCACCATTGTCTCTTTTAGTTTTTTAGTTTCGGCACAACTTACTATTTTTGACAATTTTTCAGGTCCTGAACTTCTGGAGCCGTTTTGAGGCCCTAAACAATGTTTTTTGGGAAAACCAAGAGCAACCAAGACTATGGTGCACGTCAAATGGAGATTGTATGCCAAATTTACGTCCCTAGGAAGTTGAAACACCAATTTACCCAAATGGGGCCCATAGTTTTGGCGCTTCATCTCCTAGGGTTAGGGTTTTGGATGTTTAGGGTTTTCTATTGTTTCTAGATAATAAATACACCCTCGAGCCTCATTGTAACTTATTTCAGTGGCCTATAGCCACCACATTTTTGTCCAGCCTCTGGTCAATGTTGGACACCAAGCTCACAAAGTCCAAAACTTTCCATCCCCAATCGGATGGCCAGATAGGTCGTCAACAGGATGATTGTACACATTCTGCGCATGTACAATTCAAAGAATCAACACACATGGGATGAGAGCCTCCACTATGTGCAACACAGTTATAATCGGGCTCTCCACAGCTCAACCGGCCACAACCCCTTTCAGGTGGGCTTGGGATTCTAGTCACTATGTCCCATTGACGTAGCCATGCCATTTGAGTCTACTCAGGCCGATTCGGCTCATGTCCGTCTAAAGCTGACAAAGTAAACAGATTCATCGAGCGCATTTAGAACATCCGCCAACAAGTTCATGACATATCGGATAGAGCCAATGATAAGTACAAGCAACGATATTATCAACATTGGCTACCACACAATTTCCAGGTGGGCAACAAAGTATGGCTACATTTGCAGAAGGAGCGCCTCATTAGACCCCATCGTAAGCTTTGCCCACTCTGATATGGGGCGTACACCATCACCAAGGTGGTAGGGAACAATTCCTTCGAGCTCAATATTCCACCATTACTTGGTCTACACCCAGTATTCAATGTGGACCGCCTTTGTCCCTACTTCCCACCTCTGCTGGACACATCTGACATTGCAGAACAACTCACAACAACAAAGTTAAACCCAGACTGTATGGAACAAGCCACCACATATTGTATCATGGACATGAAAATCAAGAAAAATTTCCAATAGAAGATCCAAATGTATCGGGTTGTCAAATCTGGCCAACTCCTGCACAAAGGCAAGTGGTTCACCAAGGACCAAGTTCAGCAGAAGTTTCCTCATCTCATCGAGGAACTCAACACAATGGGGACCATTGCTTCCTAAGGGGGGAGGAACGATCCAGGTGGATATTAGTGGCCACCCACCTATTCCACTTGGGGCCCCACCATTGTCTCTTTCATTTTTTCAGTTTCGGCACAAGTTACTATTTTTGATAGTTTTTCGGGTCCTGAACTTCCAGAGCCATTTTGAGGCCCTAAACGATGTTTTTTGGGAAAAATGAGAGCGACTGAGATTTCCTTCATTGCATCAAAATTTGTTTACCTCAAATATGTATTTCTAATGAGGTGTGGTGCACATCAAACAGAGATTGTATTCCAAAGTTACGTCCCCAAGAAGTTGAAACACCAATTTACCCAAACGGGGCCCATAGTTTTGGTGCTTCATCTCCTAGGGTTAGGGTTTTGGATGTTTAGGGTTTTCTGTTGCTTCTAAATAATAAATAGACCCTCGAGCCTCATTGCAACTTAGTTCAGTGGCCTGTAGCCGCCACATATCTTCTCAGAGATAAGCTACCTTTGTGTTCCTTCAAGCGAGCGTGCGAGGATGATATGGGAAGCAAACCACAATCGAGTCGCTAGGCATTTCCGGGTCGAGAAAAAAGTGGCAGTACTACAGAAGTATTTCTACTGTCTGAACCTTTGACAGGATGTCGGGAAGTACATTAGATCCTGCACTACATACGCCATTACCAAACCAACCATCAAGAAGCAGGGCCTCTATACTCTGCTACCTACCCTTAGTCGACCTTGGGAATCCATCTCCATGGATTACATGTTAGGAATTCCTTCTATTAAGCATGGAAATGACTGTGTTTTCGTGTTCGTCGATAGATTCTCAAAGATGGCCATTATGGCAGCCTACAAGAAGAATATCACAGCAGAAGCCACTGCTAAACTCTTCTTTGAACGAGTGTGGGTGCACTTTGGGATCCCACAGTCTATCACATCAGATCGCGATAGCAGGTTCCTCGGTACATTTTGGTCCAGCCTCTGGTCAATGTTGGACACCAAGCTCACCAAGTCCATAACTTTCCATCCCCAAATGGATGTTGAAACAGAGGTCGTAAATAGGATGATTGTACACATTCTGCACATGTATAATTCAAAGTATCCACGAACATGGGATGAGAGCCTCCCCTATGTGCAACACAGTTATAATCGGGCTCTCCACAGCTCAACCGGCCACAACGACTTTCAAGTGGGCTTGGGATTCTAGCCATTATGTCCCATTGACATAGCCATGCCATTTGCGTCTACTCAGGTTGATTCGGCTCATGTCCAGTCTAAAGCTGACAAAGCAAATAGATTCATCGAGTGCATTTAGCACATCCACCAACAAGTTCATGACATATTGGACAGAGCCAATGCTAAGTAAAAGCGACGACATGATCAACATTGGGTACCACACAACTTCCAGGTGTGTGATAAAGTGTGGTTAAATTTGCAGAAGGAGCGCCTCATTGGACCCCATCGCAAGCTTCGCCCTCTCCGATATGGGACGTACACCATCACCAAGGTGGTAGGGAACAATGCTTTCGAGCTCAATATTCCACCATTCCTTGGTCTACACCTAGTATTCAATGTGGACCACATTCGTCCCTACTTCCCACCTCTACTAGACACCTTTGACATTGCAGAACAACTCACAACAACAAAGTTAAACCCAAACTACATGGTACAGGCCACCACAGATTGTATCATGGACATGAAAATCAAGAACACTCGCCAACAGAAGATCCAACTGTATCGGGCTGTCAAATCTGGCCAACTCCTGCACCAAGGCAAGTGGTTCACCAGGGACCAAGTTCAGCAGAAGTTTCCTCATCTCATGGGGGGACTCAACACAATGGGGACCATTGCTTCCTAAGGGGGGAGGAATGATCCAGGTGGATATTGGTCACTACCCACCTATTCCACTTGGGGCCCCACCATTGTCTCTTTCAGTTTTTTAGTTTCGGCACAACTTACTATTTTTGATATTTTTTTGGGTCCTGAACTTCTAGAGATATTTTGAGGCCTTAAACGACATTTTTTGGGAAAAAAGAGAGCGACTGGGCCTTTCTTTTTTTCAGCAAAATTTGTAGTCCTCGGATAGATATTTATAATGAGGTATGGTGCACATCAAACGGATATCGTATGCCAAAGTTACGTCCCCGGGAAGTTGAAACACCAATTTACCCAAACGGGACCCATAGTTTTGGTGCTTCATCTCCTCGGGTTAGGGTTTTGGATGTTTAGGGTTTTCCATTGTTTCCAAATAATAAATAGACCCTCGAGCCTCATTGTAACTTAGTTCAATGGCTTGTAGCCGCCACATATCTTCTCAGAGATAATCTACCTTTGCGTTCCTTCAAGCGAGCATGCAAAGATGATATGGGAAGCACACTACAGTCGGGTCACTAGGCATTTCAGGGTCGAGAAAACAGTGGCAGTACTACAGAAGTATTTCTATTGGTTGAACCTTCGACAGGATTTCGGGAAGTACATCAGATCCTGCACTACTTGCACCATTGCCAAACTGACCATCAAGAAGCGAGGCCTCTATACTCTGCTACCTACCCCTAGTCGACCTTGGGAATCCATCTCCATGGATTACATGTCAGGCCTTCCTTCTACTAAGCATGGAAACAACTGTGTTTTCGTGGTCATCGACAGATTATTGAAGATGACCATTATGTCATTTTGCAAGAAGAATATAACAACAGAATCCACTGCTAAACTCTTCTTTGAACGAGTGTGGGTGCACTTTCAAATTCCACAGTCAATCATATCAGATCGCGACAGCAGGTTCCTCGACACATTTTGGTCCAGCCTCTGGTCAATGTTGGACACCAAGCTCACCAAGTCCACAACTTTCCATCCCCAAATGGATGTCCAGACAGAGGTCATCAATAGGATGATTGTACACATTCTACACATGTACATTTCAAAGCATCCACACACATGGGATGAAAGCCTCTGTAGAAATTATATAACTAATGTGTTATACATCCAAGATTCTCCTGATCACACACTATCTGAATTCATGCATAATACATAATCTCTTCTACTATTGATCATTACTTGCGGAAATTAAATCAATTGGATGCACACATTGAAACCATAAAAATTCACACATATGAACACAGTATTTTAACGAGAAACCCTGAAGCTAAAAACCCCAACTATCTGTATACAATATATGTCATAGAGATCATGTAACAATCCTCATACAAAGCTGATCATATCAAGCTCTCATTACAATACAATCGCTACACACTAATCAGGTTCGATCTAGCAAATCCATGCACCAATATTTGCCACCTGCTAGCCTTCCTCTACTGCACAATCCCTGCTGAATATTTGCTCTGAATGAACTCAAATTGGTCAAGCCTTTCTCACACAATCCTCATTGGCATCTCCAATCACTGTGTGTTGCAAATCATGCAATACTATAGTCACAACTGATAGTCAACCTGCTCTTTCACCTACCTCTCCATTGGTCTCCACTGAAACTGTCCATGCACTGTAGTTAACTGATGTATTCTTCAGTTGATTAATGAGTTAATATTTAGTGAATTAATTATTAATTAATTCACACCACTCTAGCTAGTGTATCAATCAGTTAGACTAGATACAAATAGCTCAACTGTGTCTAACTGAGTTAAACTTAACACAACTCCACCAACTACCTCAATAACTCCACCAAACTCTATCACATGAGTTCTAACTGAAGTCTCCATGGAATAGATCCACTTAACCCTCAGGAATAGCGTAATTCCTTCTGTCAGCTTTTGTGCCACATATTTTCACTTAACTGAAGTGCTCCAAGAGAATAAGATAATGTTTATAGTCCAAATATTATTAAGAGCTAATAATATTCGACAAATCTATTTTTACACTGGCAATCTAAAAATAGATTCCGCCCAATATGTCTAAAAATAGAAGTCCATATATTTTTCCAACTTGAAAAACCATCCACAAATAGCATCCTGCAACTCATTGAATATGATCGACATGTCTAAAAATAGACTTTGCGCCAAAAATAGCCTGCGGGCCCACTTAGTGAAGGTGACTCTTTTCACTAAGCTCATCATCTTGTTGCAATATCAACACTCCCTCTCAACAATATAGGGATTATCTTCCACCCCGATCTTGCCTCTATGGTATTCGAATTTTCTCCTGGTGAGCGCCTTTGTCAAGATATCAGCATCCTGATCCTCCGTAGGAATGTAAGAAAGTATCATGATCTTTCGTTGCACACAATATTTGATATGATGATACTGGATGTCAATGTGTTTATATCCATCATGAAATACTGGATTAACCAAGAGTTTGATGCAACTATGATTATCACAATATATCACAGTAGGATCTAAGTGTGAACTGAACAACTCGACCAAGATCTTCCTCATCCATATAGCCTCACATGCAGCCAAACTTGCTTCCATGTACTCGGCCTCCACTGAACTGAGTGCCACGGATCTCTGTTTCTTACTATACCAAGAAACTGCTGTAGACCCGATACTGAATATCCCTCCAGATGTGCTCTTTCTGTCCATTGGGCTCCCTACCCAATCTACATCCGTGAAGCCATGCAGTTTCACCTCATCCGACTGTCTGTACCATAATCCATATCCCGATGTGCCTTTGAGATATCTCAATACATGATTCCCTACCTTCCAAAAGAGCTTGGTAGGCTTAACCATAGCTTGTGAAAGATGGTTAACAGCATAGCATATGTTTGGTCATGTATTGACTAGATACATGAGCGAACCAACCAACTGTCGGTAAACAGTGGCATCCACTACCTCTGTCGATGTAGCATCCTCTTTCCTCCAACCACCAGGAAGAGGAGTGTCGATAGGCTTGCAACCATGCATGTTGAACTTCTCCAGTATCTCCCGGGCATACTTGCCTTGAGACACAAACAATCCATCACTGCGCTGCCAAATTTCCAATCCTAGGAAATAATGAAGGAGGCCCAAGTCCTTCATCTCAAACTCTTTTGCAAGATCAACCTTACATGAGAGTATCAACTGTTCATCACCCGTCAGAATAAAATCATATACATAAAGTACAATGATTAGGAACTTACCCTCCACCACAATCTGGTATAGGTTCGGATCTGCCTCACTCTTGGTGAATCCAAGACTGGTGAAATAATTGTCTATCCATGTGTACCAAGCACGAGGTGCTTGTTTCAACCCATACAACGCTCTTTTGAGCCTGCACACATGCGACTTGCTGCTGAAGATCTCAAAAACTTCGAGCTACTCTATGTACACCTCCTCCTCAATGACTCCATTGAGGAGCGCAGTCTTCACATCCATCTGATGAATGTGCCAACCCATCTGTGTTGAGAGAGCTAGGATGCTCTGTATGGAAGAATACCTTGTGACAGGTGCAAAGGTTTCCTCATAGTTGATCCCCTCAATCTGTGAGAAGCCCCGGGCAACAAATATTTCCTTGTACTTCTCGACGCTCTCGTCAGTAGCTTTCTTCACTTTGTAGATCCATCTCGAACCTACCACTGATTTCCCTTCCGGCCTTGGGACAATCTCCCATGCACTGCTTCTGACAATTGAATCATACTCTTCCACCATGGCATATACCCATGAAGGGTCCTCCACAGCGTCCTCGAAATAAGATGGTTCTATCACGATACACTTGCTCATCAGAGCTATGTATCTAGTATATCGGTCAGGTGACCGTCTCTGTCTACGTTGTGATGTAGGTGCTCCTACAATCTTCTCTACATCAAGATTCAGTCGCTCAGCTTCTGTAGTACACTTCCGCCCTCTAATGTTTGGCACTGCATGAGTGCTTTCTTCCACTCTGTTGTAGCATAATATCTCTCAACCAAACTCGAGAGATTTTCTTAGCAATTCAAGGTTGTTGACGAATTATTACTAGAAAATTAAGATGAACTGGAACATGTTCAAGTTCTTAATCACAAGCTCAAAATATATTGCTAAATGTATCAGCAGATTAAAATGGGGAAAAGAGAAGTAGGACATCTCTATATTCCAGTTGAATGTGATACAATTGTTAGCTGACATAACACTTCTACTATAAAGGCCTGAAGTTGTGGAGATGGTATTACCTCTTTACATTAAGAGTTTGGAAGAGTCGTATGGCTTAATCTTTTTGAAATAATAGCTCACATGGCAAGCTTAGGTTTTAAAAGAATCATATCATAAAACAGTAGTGTTGCTAATAAGCATCTATTTTAGACAAACTCCCTATTGTTGGATCAATTCAAAGCAAAACATTAGCTCTAGAAGCTACTACAGAAAGCATTGAGATTGTGCCTGTCCCTTTCATTTTAGATGCCTCTGGTCCTAATGATGCTAAATTGAAGTCCGACTATCGTCACCGTCTATTGGCTTTATGTTCTAAATAAGGTTTAATAGCAGAATCAAAGATTGGTAGAGCTAATTTGCTACTTGGCTACTTATGCCATCTGTTGCGGAAGATATGTTGGAAAATACGTTTGAAAGAAAATTGAAAACATAAAACATCTCATCCTTTTTACTGAACAGGTGTAACCTTGTTACTGCTCGAGCTACAAAATGGTGGCTTCATGCGCTCTTACGGGAGTATCTTACTCATGCTTTCCACGCAGGTATTGAAAATTCATTTGGAAAAAGTTCACTTCTTTCAGTTCTTAGGCAGTTTTCACGTATGAAGAGCAAGCGATATCGGTTGGCTTCATTGGATATCTTAATGTTGGGAAATCATCCGTAATCAATACTTTGTGAACCAAAATGTGTGAAAAGTATCACTTATGCCAGGTGAGACAAAAATATGCCAATGCGTCACTCTTGCAAAATGAAATTTCTGAATTGACTGTCCTGGGGTTGTTTACCACAAGCGTGATTCTGAAACGAATATTGTGCTCCAAGGAGTGGTTCGTGTCGCAAATTTACAGGATGCATCTGAACAGATTAGTGAAATTATTTGTCGAGTGAAAAGGGATTACTTCAAAAGAGCTTATGAATTGCAGGATTGAACGGATGGCAATGAATTCATCTGTCAAACTATGTAAGATATCAGGCAAGCGTTTGAAGGGCGAAAAATTACTTACACAAAAACGCAGACCCTTCCAGGTCATGATTTTCATTTTCAAATTGCGAGAAAACGGAGGAAAATTTCAAAAAACCGCGACGTGTGTTTTTTGCGGAATATGCCCAATTGACTTCCACATGGAAATTGCCCAAAAATCCAAATATTTTTAAGAGATTTGAACGATTCTTCAAATGTCTATTTTTCCATAAACATCTTTTAAAATTGGATTTGACTCATTCTACTGAAATTCGATTTGTGTTTGACAATTTTGTCCACATAAGAGATTGTGGATCCATAAGGAATAGATCCAGTGGAATACATAACTACTCATCAACTTTAGCTTGGCTTTCTCCTTGAACACTTTAAGGTTTGGTCAAACATTGCAAGAACAATTTGCAGAAACGTATGCTGAGATTTTATCCACTCAAAGACCATATTACCAAGCTCTATTGGGTTCGTTTACTGATTGAACCAGAGTAGTATGATTCTGAAATAACATGACTAAGATTTTACTTCTTTTATATATATTTTTTGACTACGGATCAAGAAGAGTCTTCTCAATTTGAAGCAGTCTCACAATTGCGTAGGGAAGCAACCACATATAACATCGAAGTTGAATCAACGAATTGGATCATCCGTCTCAGATCCAATGGTCTTGTGGCATCACAAACTAAACAGAACTTATGAGAGATAGTGCCCCCGCAGAATGCTTTGGTTTAAACCATTATTTACAAAATATACGGTTACGATACATTACGGCATCACTTAGCCTTTTCTCAAGAAACCGCTATAAGTGCTTCCGTAGGCAGTTATTGGTTTTCAAAAACCATGGGTGATTTTGTCGTTAATACATATGGGTGTAATGGTGGGACCCAAAATGTACCATTCTTTATTTTTACTTGCAATAGAGTAAGATCCTACTTTTGGTTTTATATTATATATTATATATATAATATTAAAACAAGCATTTTGTAAATTTAATTTATTTCAAAATTTCCAAGAATCAGTTTTAAAACTGATCATAGTAGTTAGGAAATTAGATTAGATGGAAGACATAAAAGCAGAGGTAAGAAGAGGAGCAAGGGTTCTGGTTTTTGGACCTCCAGACAGTGATCTTTGTATTGATATTTCAAGTGATTAATGAATGAAAAGCAAGCTTCTAGCATTCGTTGATATTGATGTGTCTTCTAGTTTACATAATGTATTTCCTATCTTTGAATAAAATGAAGTATTGAATCAACAGGTCTCTTTTTACGTGTGTAAATAAGAGTTAAAACCCTTAATAGGCGCTCCTTCATTTTAACTATTTCTTTCTTATAATTCTTCTAAAGTTTGAGATGATAGATTCTGTACAACAACATATCATTTTGGGCTTTTTCCTTTCATTCTTCTTCTGATCATTTCATTCTATATTAGCGGATAATAGCATTGTGGGACATTTATAACATTTCATTTTGAAGGTTTAATGATTAAAATCTGGAAGTGATTAAACAAGGATCAATATTTCTGTGACATAATTATATGAATGTCTTAAGCATGGATTCCTTTTCACAGCCAAGGAATTGTTTCTTAAGGTACAACATAAATTGGCGTCGTTGCCGAGGATCGAAGAAGTGAAGTTCATTTCCCTGGGTTTTCTTTCTATTTCCTCTGGTTGTTCAGCGAGGAGGAAGTACTCGGCTGTGTTTGCTTTTTACAGAATTCTCATTTTCAAAAAGCCAAACGTGAGGTCAAATACCTTGCAATAGAAGGTTTCATAATCCCTTACTCTTGATGGTGAACAAGATTCGAATCTGAAGTTTGGTTGTTTTTTATTCACCTGGCAACTCCATTGATGAAGGTTTCATTAGATGAATAATTTTTCTAGCAAGAAGATGAGAAAGTATCACGGAAAAAACATGTATCATAATTTCCGTTTTTTAAAGGAGGTTCTATTTTTTACTGTCAGTTTAGTGGTCTATTTTCCCTTTTATATTAAAAGGATTGTTTCCTGCTTTTTTTTCTCAGAAGATTATAAGGCCCAAAATGTAAATTCATTATTGGAAAAAGATGATTTTTCTTCTGCTTGTATTATAGATCTTGACACAAGTGTATCTCCTAAATATGAAAGGAGGGATGATTGTTGTATTACAATCCCGAAAGATAATTAGTCACAGTCTGGGCATAAAGGTGATGATTCATCATCTTTGGATGATAATATTTTGCCTCACAAGAAATTGACTGTTTTTCAGTTCAAAAACGAAGAAATCTTTAAACCCCTGAAGTTGCCTGCCATTCTCCATCAATATCCTTCAAAAGGATTCAAGTCCTTGCCAAGTTTCTCCGGGAAGGAGTAGAACATTTTAGCTAAACTACATATCTTGGAATTTGAGTACTTTCTGGAAAAAATTCAAATTATTTATGAAGACGTAGCTTTAAGGATGTTTTGTCATTATTTAAAGCAGGATGCTCAGTAATGGTTCAAGTGTTTGGAAGCAAGTTCAATTAATTCCTGGCAAGATCTTCAAGATACATTTCTTACATATTGGGGCGAGAATAAGTCATATGAAAAGCACCTCTTGGAATTATATTCTATCTAGAGGAAAAGCAATGAATCAATTTCTTAGTTTAATAGGAGGTTTCAAAAAATTTATTTCAGCATGCCAAAAGAAATTCAACCTCCAGAAGCAACATCTATGGTTTACTCTTTGAAGGCTCTTTCTATTTTCTTGGCTTTTTATCTCAAGGAAAGAAAGCCTCGCACTCTGACGCTGATGTTTCTTTATGCACAAGAAATCGAAGATAATGTGTGGGCTTGTAGAAATTTTTCCTGTGATGTAGAAAGAACAAATTTTGTCGAAGACAAGAGGGCCTGTGAAGAAAACATTGGAATTTCTTTACAAGAGAATGTAAATTCAGAGGTGAATAAGGATTTCCAAAAAGTGTCAAAAGGTTCCTGTATTGTTGAAAGACAAGAATCTAATCATTCTGAAGATTCTAGTCAAAATTTCATTGCAACAACTGAACAACACTATGAAAGCATGGAAGATCATTGCAATAATTTTGTGAATAGCAAGGAAAATAGTGCAGTTTCTCAAACATGTTTGCAAGAGGAGGAAAATTTTCGTCAAGAATTGATGTTATACGAAGAACATCAGCATTATGGAGAGAAAACCTTGGATTTTTATTTTCAGCCTAAATTCCTGCCTATAGAAAATGGCAGTCAAGTTCCTAACACACAGCTCCTAATTGAAAAGTCAAACAACGAAGGAAACTGCCATGTTCAAAGAAGTCTACATCAGCAAAATGTTCAAAAAAAGAAGGTGGCCGAAATTTTATTTCATGAGTTCTATGATCTAGTTGCTGAATATATGGAAAATTTCTTTGGTCAGCAACAAGCTTTTATGCAAGGGTATGTACAAAGTTTTGTATATGAAAAATTTTCATGGTACATTCCTATTTTGATTTTTAAATTTTAGCAGTACGAAGGTATTAAATCTAACAAGAAGATGTTGGATTGGTTCCATTGGAAGGTTGAATTCACTTGATTAAGTTCAACCATGATTATATATATAGGATTTGTACATAAATAAGCTCAGGAGTTGAGCATTACCAGTTGCAGTATTTCTAGTTTATAATTTTCAGTTTAAAAATAAAGATCCTAGAAGAAAGAGGTTTCAGAGAAGTTTTGAAATTTTCAGAGATTTTGGATTGAGAGAAAATTCAGTTTGACTCGACTCCATGCCCAATAAAGGTTACCGGTCTACAAGCTTTCTTTTCTCCATGCCCAATAAAGGCTACTGATCTACAAGTTCTCAGCACTTTGCTACCAAAGTGTTGTCCCCAATTGGAGCCAGATGTTGTAGCATAATATCTCTCAACCAAACTTGAGAGATTTTCTTAGCAATTCAAGGTTGTTGACGAATTATTACTAGAAAATTAAGATGAACTGGAACATGCTCAAGTTGTTAATCACAAGCTCAAAATATATTTCTAAATGTATCAGCAGATTAAAATGGGGAAAAAAGAAGTAGGACGTCTCTATAGTCCAGTTGAATGTGATACAATTGTTAGCTGACATAACACTTCTACTATAAAGGCCTGAAGTTGTTGAGATGGTATTACCTCTTTACATTAAGAGTTTGGAAGAGTCTTATGGCTTAAGATTTTTGATATAATAGCTCACATGGCAAGCTTAGGTTTTAAAAGAATCATATCATAAAACAATAGTGTTGCTAATAAGCAGCTATTTTAGACAAACTCCCTATTGTTGGATCAATTCAAAGCAAAACATTAGCTCCAGAAGCTACTACAGAAAGCGTTGAGATTGTGCTTGTCCCTTTCATTTTAGATGCCTCTGGTCTTAATGATCCTAAATTGAAGTCCGACTATTGGCACCGTCTATTGGATTTATGTTCTAAATAGGGTTTAATAGCAGAATCAAAGATTGGTAGAGCTGATTTGCTACTTGGATACTTATGCCATCTGTTGCGGAAGATATGTTGGAAAATACGTTTGAAAGAAAATTGCAAACATAAAACATTTCATCCTTTTTACTGAACAGGTGTAACCTTGTTACTGCTCGAGCTACAAAATGGTGGCTTCATGCGCTCTTACGAGAGTATATTACTCATGCTTTCCACGCAGGTATTGCAAATTCATTTGGAAAAAGTTCACTTCTTTCATTTCTTAGGCAGTTTGCACGTATGAAGAGCAAGCGATATCAGTTGGCTTCATTGGATATCTTAATGTTGGGAAATCATCCGTAATCAATACTTTGTGAACCAAAATGTGTGAAAAGTAGCACTTATGCTAGGTGAGACAAAAATATGCCAATGCGTCACTCTTGCAAAATGAACTTTCTGAATTGACTGTCCTGGGGTTGTTTACCACAAGCGTGATTCTGAAACGGACATTGTGCTCCAAGGAGTGGTTCGTGTTGCAAATTTACAGGATGCATCTGAACAGATTGGTGAAATTCTTTGTCGAGTGAAAAGGGATTATTTCAAAAGAGCTTATGAATTGTAGGATTGAACGGATGGCAATGAATTCATCTGTCAAATTGTGTAAGATATCAGGCAAGCGTTTGAAGGGCGAAAAATTACTTACACAAAAACGCAGACCCTTCCAGGTCATGATTTTCATTTTCAAATTGCGAGTAAACGGAGAAAAATTTCAAAAAACCACGACATGAGTTTTTTACGGAATATGCCCAATTGACTTCCGGTAGGAAATTGCCCAGAAATCCAAATATTTTTAAGATATTTCAATGATTCTTCAAATGTCTTTTTTTCCAAAAATGTCTTTTAAAATTGGATTTGACTCATTCTACTGAAATTCGATTTGTGTTTGAAAATTTTGTCCACATAAGAGATTGTGGATCCATAAGGAATAGATCCAGTGGAATACATAACTGCTCATCGACTTTAGCTTGGATTTCTCCTTGGTCGCTTTAAGGTTTGGTCAAACATTGCAAGAACAATTTTCAAAATCGTATGCTGAGATTTTATCCACTCAAAAACCATATTTACCAAGCTCTATTGGGTTTGTTTACTGATTGAACCAGAGTAGTATGATTCTGAAATAACATGACTGAGCTTTTACTTCTTTTATATATATTTTTTGACTGCAGATCAAGCAGAGTCTTCTCAATTTGAAGCAGTCTCACAATTGCGTAGGGAGGCAACCACA
This sequence comes from Pinus albicaulis, assembly GCA_034641835.2. Lineage (NCBI taxonomy): Eukaryota > Viridiplantae > Streptophyta > Pinopsida > Pinales > Pinaceae > Pinus > Pinus albicaulis. Next base: position 221,359,846 of record CM076582.1, on the reverse strand, counting down.
TATAACATCGAAGTTGAATCAACGACTTGGATCATCTGGCTCAGATCCAATGGTCTTGCGGCATCACAAACAAAACAAAACTTATGAGAGATAGTGCCCCCACAGAATGGTTTGGTTTAAACCATTATTTACAAAATATACGGTTATGATACATTACGGCATCACTTAGCCTTTTCTCAAGAAACTGCTTTAAGTGCTTCCGTAGGCAGTTATTGGTTTTCAAAAACCATGGGTGATTTTGTCATTAATACATATGGGTGTAATGGTGGGACCAAAAATGTACCATTCTTTCTTTTTACTTGCAATAGAGTAAGATCCTACTTTTGGTTTTATATTATATATTATATATATAATATTAAAATAATCATTTTGTAAATTTAATTTATTTCAAAATTTCCAAGAATCAATTTTAAAACTGATCATAGTAGTTAGGAGGTTAGATTAGATGGCATCCATAAAAGCAGAGGTAAGAAGAGGAGCAAGGGTTCCGATTTTTGGACCTCCAGACAATGATCTTTGTATTGAGATTTCAAGTGATTAATGAATGAAAATCAAGCTTCTAGCATTCGTTGATATTGATGTGTCTTCTAGTTTACATAATGTATTTCCTGTCTTTGAATAAAATGAAGTATTGAAGCAGCAGGTCTCTTTTTACGTGTGTAAATAAGAGTTAAAACCCTTAATAGGTGCTCCTTCATTTTAACTGTTTCTTTCTTATAATTCTTCTAAAGTTTGAGATGATAGATTCTGTACAACAGCATATCATTTTGGGCTTTTTCCTTTCATTCTTCTTCTGATCATTTCATTCTATATCAGTGGATAATAACATTGTGGGACATTTATAGCATTTTATTTTAAAGGTTTAATGATTAAAATCTAGAAGTGATTAAACAAGGATCAATATTTCTGTGACATAATTATATGAATGTCTTAAGCATGGATTCCTTTTCACAGCCAAGGAATTGTTTCTTAAGGTACAACACACTCCATGAACCTCCTCTTGTGGCTGATCCACATATTGAGGCTCATCCTTAGGAAATAATATCTCCTCATCTGCATGCAAGTGTGGCTCCCTCTCAAGCGAACACTTCATGGCTTTCTCATGAAATTTGATATCTCGTCGCACAACAATCTTCTGACTGTCTGGAAAATACACACGATAGTTATGGGGTGTTTCTGTGTACCCCACAAATATCCCAACCTCTGCGGTCATCTCCAGCTTCTTCCTGGCATCCTTCGTCACATGAATGTAAACAGGTGAGCCAAAAATCTTCAAATGAGAAATATCAGGCTTCTTACCAAAAAATTCCTCTTCGGGTGTACTCATGCCTCAACCCACAAGTGTATGGGAATGCCCTGATCATGCAACATCGCCCGTGTAGCACCCACGATCGTTCTGTTCTTTCGATCCACGACCCCATTATGTTGTGGGTTATGAGGCACTATGAGCTCTCTTTGAATTCCTTCTGCGCTACAAATGTCTTTGAATTCACCAGAGATGAATTCACCACCATTATCGCTCCTAAGAGCCTTCACCTGCTTCCCCGATTCTTTCTCAACCAGTGCCTTGAACTCACAGAAAATTGAGTATGTCTCACTCTTCTTCTGCATGAAGAAGATCGAGCACTTACGAGAAAAATCATCAACAAATATCACATAATACCTGTGCTTTGCTGTCGAAGCTACTGAGAAAGGTCCACACACGTCTGTGTCAATTCTCTCAAGGATCATCGTGGCGCGACTATCCTTCTCATGAAAGGTGGCTTTCACAAATTTTCCCAAAGTACATCCCTTGCACTGATCTGACTGCGCAAGTGTACCTTTGGGAAGCCCGGTAGAAATCTGCTACAAAATTTTCAAAGCACCATGGTGAAGATGGCCCAATCTCTTGTGCCATAGCTCGTCCTCATCTTGACTCACCACTCCTTCTGCCTTGCCTTCCATTTCTGCGCAACCATCTACCTGCAACTAATAAAGGTTCTTAACTCAAACCCCTATCCTCTGGGTTTCACCAGTTGCCTTACTGAGTAGGAAAGCCTTTCCCTCTCTAAAGACAACATCATATACCTTGTCTTCCAACATCGCCATAGAGATAAGATTCTTCTTCAGTCCTGGAACATGCATGACATTCTTAAAGATGAAAGTTTTGCCAGACTCCCTCTTAAAGGAAATGGTCTCGATACCAGTTGCACTCTATCTACCATCATCGCCCATCTCGATGTGCACTCCAAGATCCTTCTCATCCAGATCAGTAAACAAATCTTTATCTCCGGTCATATGGAAAGAAGCACCACTGTCAAGAAACCACACTAAACCCATCATACTTGAGACCAAGCATGCGATCAGTGAAAAATCTAGCTCAAACTGTGAGGCTAAGGCCTCTCCAGCTGCAGATCCATCAGCCTACTTATTTTTCTTTTTCTTTGGACAATTAGTGGCATAATGTCCATGTTGGTGACAATGAAAGCACTTCACCTTGGACATTTCCTTCTTCTTTCCTTTCGCACCGTATTGAGAAGTATTGTTCTTGCTCTTCCCCTTCCTTGCTTTGGCAGCCAAAGCGCAATTTTCTTCATCCTCATTCTTCGATGAAGATCCATCCCTGGCACTCTGCCTTATCTCCTCCTGCACAAGATCCGACCAAAGTCGCTCCCATCCCGACAGTTTCTCCCGACCATTGACAGAGTCCTCATAGGAATTCCAACTCTTTGGAAGCCCAAGGAGAGCCAAGCTCACCAAGTCCTCTTCATCTACAGTAACCCCCACACTTCCCAGCTCATCCCTACTCTAGAAAAACTTCGTGAGGTACTTGGGTATACTGTCGCCTTTCTCCATTTTTATCTTCCTGAGCTTATCCTTGAGCGCCAACTTCCTCTGGTCGCTCTTGCTTTGGAACAATTCTGTCAAAGCTTTCCACATCAAGAATGGAGAAGCTTTACCATGAATTCTGGACACTATGTGATCCTTTACACATTCCAATAGAATCCTTCGACATTTTTCTATTTTCTTTTGCCATGGGTCAAGTGTGGCAACATCGCTAGAAGCAGGTTTTGGAATTTCTACATCTATGAACTCCTTCAACTCATTATCCTCTAGAACCACCTCCATCCTATCCTTCCATGAAATATAATTTGAGTTTCCCTCAAGGGCATACTCCAATTTCAATCCGTTGAAATACATCTCAACTTCGACACCAAGAAAACACTACTGCAAATTCGAATTCCACCAGCACAAAACTCAACCGCTTCAATGCTTTGCAATTTCTCTAATGATCAATATCGCTTCGATTCCATGTATAAACTATATAAATAATGCGTTATACATCCAATATTCTCCTAATCACACACTATTTGACTTCATGCATAATACAAAATATCTTCTACTATTGATCATTACTTGCGGAAATTAAATCAATTGCATGCACACATTGAAACCATAAAAATTCACACGTATGAACACAGTGTTTTAACAGGAAATCCTGAAGCTAAAAACCCCAAATATCTGTATATAATATATTTCATAGATATCATGTAACAATACTCATAAAAAGCTAATCATATCAACCTCTCAGTACAATACAATCGCTACACACTAATCAGGTCCGATCTAGCAAATCCATGCACCAATATTTTCCACCTGCTAGCCTGCCTCTACTACGAAATCCCTAGTAAATATTGGCTCTGAATGAACTTGAATTGGTCCAACCTTTCTCACGTAATCCTCATTGGCATCTCCAATCATTGTGTGTTGCAAATCATGCAACACTATAGTCACAAATGATATTCAACCTTCTCTTTCACCTACCTCTCCACTGGTCTCCACTGAAACTGTCCATGCACTGTAGTTAACTGATGTATTCTTCAGTTGATTAATGAGTTAATATTTAGTGAATTAATTATTAATTAATTCACACCACTCTCACTATTGTATCAATCAGTTAGACTAGATAAAACTAGCTCAACTGTGTTTGACTGAGTTAAACTGAACACAACTCCACCAACTACCTCAATAACTCCACCAAACTCTGTCACATGAGTTCTAACTAAAGTCTCCATGCAATAGCTCCACTTAACCCTCAAGAATAGCGTAATTCCTTCTGTCAGCTACTGTGCACTTAACTGAAGTGCTCCAAGAGAATAAGATAATGTTTATAGTCCAAATATTATTAAGAGCTAATAATATTTGACAAATCTATTTTTAGACTGGAAATCTAAAAATATATTCTTCCCAATATGTCTAAAAATATAATTCCATCTATTTTTCCAACTTGACCAACCATCCACAAATAGCATCCTGCAACTCATAGAATATGATCGACATGTCTAAAAATAGACATAGTCTAAAAATAAACTTTGCACCAAAAATAGCCTGCGGGCCCACTAAGTGAAGGCGACTCTTTTCACTAAGCTCATCATCTTGTTGCAATCTCAATAGCCTCCCCTATGTGCAACACAGTTATAATCGGGCTCTCCATAGCTCAACCGACCACAAGCCCTTTTAGGTGGGCTTGGGATTCCAACCACTATGTCCCATTGACGTAGCCATGTCATTTGCATCTACTCATGCCGATTCGTCTCATGTCCAGTCTAAAGCTAACAAAGAAAATAGATTCATTGAGCGCATTTAGCACATCCGCCAAAAAGATCATGACATATTGGACAGAGCCAATGCTAAGTACAAGCAACAACATGATCAACATTGGGTACCACACAACTTCCAGGTGGGCGACAAAGTGTGGCTACATTTGCAGAAGGAGCACCTCATTAGACCCCACCGCAAGCTTCGCTCGCTCCAATATGTGACATACACCATCACCAAGGCAGTAGGGAACAATGCTTTCGAGCTCAATATTCCACCATTCCTTGGTATGCACCCAATATTCAATGTGGACTGCCTTCATCCCTTCTTCCCACCGCTAATGGACACCTCTGACATTGCAGAACAACTCACAACAACAGAGTTAAACCTAGACTACATGGAACAGGCCATTGCAGATTGTATCATGGACATGCAAATCAAGAACACTCGCCAACAGAAGATCCAACTATATCAGGTTGTCAAATATGGCATGGAACATGCCACCACATATTATATCATGGACTTGAAAATCAAGAGCACTTGCCAACAGAAGATCCAACTGTATCGGGTTGTGAAATCTAGCCAACTCCTGCACCAAGACAAGTGGTTCACCAGGGACCAATTTCAGCAGAAGTTTCCTCATCTCATGGAGGAACTCAATGCAATGGGGACCATTGCTTCCTAAGGGGGGAGGAATGATCCAGGAGGATATTGGTGGCCACCCACCTATTCCACTTGGGGCCCCACCATTGTCTCTTTTAGTTTTTTAGTTTTGGCACAACTTACTGTTTTTGACATTTTTTTGGGTCCTGAACTTCGAGAGCTGTTTTGAGGCCTTAAACGACATTTTTTAGGAAAACCAAGATCGAACATGCTTTTCTTATTTCCATCAAAATTTGTATTCCTCGCATAGATATTTCTAACGAGGTATGGTGCATGTCAAATGAAGATCGTATGCCAAATTTACGTCCCCAGGAAGTTGAAATAAAAATTTACCCAAACGGGGCCCATAGTTCTGGCGCTTCATCTCCTAGGGTTCGGGTTTTGGATGTTTATGGTTTTCCATTATTTATAAATAATAAATAGATCCTCAAGCCTCATTGTAACTTAGTTTAGTGGCCTATAGCCACCACATATCTTCTCAAAGATAAGCTACCTTTGTGTTCCTTCAAGTGAGCATGCGAAGATGATATGGGAAGCACACTACAGTCGGGTCGCTGGGCATTTCGAGTTCGAGAAAATAATGGCAGTACTACAGAATTATTTCTATTGGCCAAACCTTCGACAGGATGTCGGAAAGTACATCAGATCCTGCACTACTTGCGCCATTTCCAAACCAACCATCAAGAAGCAAGGCCTCTATACTCCGCTACCTAGCCCTAGTCGACCTTGGGAATCCATATCCATGGATTACATGTTAGGCCTTCCTTGTACTAAGCATGGAAACGACTGTGTTTTCATGGTCTTTAACAGATTCTCGAAGATGGCCATTATGACAGCCTGCAAGAAGAATATCACAGCAGAAGCCACTGCTAAAATGTTCCTTGAACGAGTGTGGGTGCACTTTGATCCCACAGTCTATCATATCATATCGTGACAGTAGGTTCCTCGACACATTTTGGTCAAGCCTCTGGTCAATGTTGGACACCAAGCTCCAATGTTGGACACCAAGCTCACCAAGTCCACAACTTTCCATCCCCAAATGGATGGCCAGAAAGAGGTCGTCAATAAGATGATTGTATACATTCTGCGCATGTACAATTCAATGCATCCACGCAGATGGGATGAGAGCCTCCCCTATGTGAAAAAAAGTTATAATCGAGCTCTCCACAACTCAACCGACCACGACCCCTTTTAGGTGGGCTTGGGATTCCAGCCACTATGTCCCATTGACGTAGCCATGCCATTTGCATCTACTTAGGTCAATTTAGCTCATTTCCAATCTAAAGATGACAAAGCAAACATATTCATCGAGCACATTTAGCACATCTGCCAAAAATTTCATGTCATATTAGATAGAGCCAATGCTAAGTACAAGCAATGACATGATCAACATTGGGTACCACACAACTTCCAGGTGGGCGACAAAGTGTGGCTACATTTGCAGAAGGAGCACCTCATTGGACCCCACCGCAAGCTTCACCCACTCCGATATCTGACGTACACCATCAACAAGGCAGTAGGGAACAATGCCTTCGAGCTCTGTATTCTACCATTCCTTGGTTTGCACCCAATATTCAATGTAGACCACCTTTTTTCCTACTCCCCACCTCTACTGGACACCTCTGACATTATAGAAAAACTCACAACAATAGAGTTAAACCGAGACTACATGGAACAGGCCACCACAGATTGTATCATGGACATGAAAATCAAGAACACTCGCCAACAGAAGATCCAACTGTATCGGGTTGTCAAATCTGGCCAACTCTTGCACCAAGGCAAGTGGTTCACAAGGGACCAAGTTCAACAGAAGTTTCCTCATCTCATGGAGGAAATCAACGAAATGGGGAACATTGCCTCCTAAGGGGGGAGGAATGATCCAGGTGGATATTGGTGGCCACCCACCTATTCCACTTGGGGCCCCACCATTTTCTCTTTTAGTTTTTCAGTTTTGGCACAACTTACTATTTTTGATAGTTTTTCGGGTCCTAAACTTCTGGAGCCGTTTTGAGGCCCTAAATGACGTTTTTTGGGAAAACCAAGAGTGATTGAGTTTTTATTTCTAGCATCAAAATTTGTAGTCCTCAGATATATCTTTCTAACGAGGTATTCTGCACGTCAAACGAATATCGTATGCCAAATTTACATCCTCAAGAAGTTGAAACACCAATTTACCCAAATGGGGCCCATAGTTTTGGCACTTCATCTCCTAGGTTTATGGTTTTGGATGTTTAGGGTTTTCCATTATTTCTAAATAATAAATAGACCCTCGAGCCTCATTATAACTTAGTTCAGTGCCCTGTAGCCGCCAAATCTCTTCTCAGAGATAAGCTACCTTTGTGTTCCTTCAAGCGAGCGTGCAAAGATGATATTTCTATTGGTCGAGAAAATAGTGGTAGTATTGCAGAAGTATTTCTATTGGCCGAACCTTTGACAAGATGTTGGGAAGTACATCAGATCCGGCACTGCTTGCGCCATTTCCAAACTTACCATCAAGAAGCAAGGCCTCTATACTCCGCTACCTACCCCTAGTCGACCTTGGGAATCCATTTCCATGGATTACATGTCAGGCCTTCCTTCTACTAAGCATGGTAACGATTGTGTTTTCATGGTCATCGTCAGATTCGCGAAGATGGCCATTATGGCGGCCTACAAGAAGAATATCACAGCAGAAGCGACTGCTAAACTCTTATTTGAATGAGTGTGGGTGCACTTTGGGATCCCACAGTCTATCATATCAGAATGCGATAGCAGGTTCCTCGGCACATTTTGGTCCAGACTAAGGTCAATATTGGACACCAATCTCACCAAGTCCATAACTTTCCATCCACAAATGGATGGCCAGAAAAATGTCGTCAAAAAGATGATTGTACACATTCTGCGCATGTACAATTAAAAGCATCCACGCACATGGGATTGAGCCTCCCCTATGTGCAACACAGTTATAATCGGGCTCTTCACAACTCAACCGGCCACAACCCATTTCAGGTGGGCTTGGGATTCTAGCCACTATGTCCCATTGACGTAGCCATGCCATTTGTGTCTACTCAGGTTGATTCGGCTCATGTCCAGTCTAAATCTGACAAAGCAAATAGATTCATCTAGCACATTTAGCACATCCGTCAAAATTTTCATGACATATTGGATAGAGACAATGCTAAGTATAAGCAACGACATGATCAACATTGGGTACCACACAACTTCTAGGTGGGCGACAAAGTGTGGCTACATTTGTAGAAGGAGCGCCTCATTGGACCCCATCGCAAGCTTCGCCCACTCTGATATGTGATGTACACCATCACCAAGGCGGTAGGGAAAAATTCCTTCAAGATCAATATTCCACCATTCCTTGGTATGCACCCAGTATTCAATGTGTACTGCCTTTGTCCCTTCTTCCCACCTCTACTGGACACCTCTGACATTGCAGAACAAATCACAACAACAGAATTAAACCCAGACTACATGGAATAGGCCACCATAGATTGTATCATGGACATGAAAATCAATAACACTAGCCAATAGAAGATCCAACTGTATTGGGTTGTCAAATCTGGCCAACTCCTGCACCAAGTCAAGTGGTTCACCAGGGACCAAGTTTAGCAGAAGTTTCCCCATATCATGGACGAACTCAACGCAATGGGGACCATTGCTTCCTAATGGGGGATGAATGATCTAGGTGGATATTGGTGGCCACCCAACTATTCCACTTGGGGCCCCACCATTGTCTCTTTCAGTTTTTTAGTTTTGGCACAACTTACTATTTTTTATAGTTTTTCGAGTCCTGAACTTCTGGAGCCATTTTGAGGCCCTAAACGATGTTTTTTTTGAAAACCTAGAGTGAACAAGCTTTCCTTTCTCGCATCACAATTTGTAGTCCTCAGATAGATCTTTCTAATGAGGTATGGTGCACATCAAACGAAGATCGTATGCCAAAGTTACGTCCCCGGGAAGTTGAAACACCAATTTACCCAAACGGGGCCCATATTTTTGGCGCTTCATCTCCTAGGGTAAGAGGTTTTGGATGTTTAGGGTTTTCCATTGTTTCTAAATAATAAATAGACCCTCGAGCCTCATTGTAACTTAGTTCAGTGGCCTGTAGCCGCCACATATCTTCTCAGAGATAAGCTACCTTTGTGTTCCTTCAAGCGAGCGTGCGAAGACGATATGGGAAGCACACTACATTCGGGTCGTTGGGCATTTCAGGGTCGAGAAAATAGTTGCAGTACTGCAGAACTATTTCTATTGGTCGCACCTTCGACATGATGTTAGGAAGTACATCAGATCCTGCACTGCTTGCGCCATTGCCAAACCGACCATCAAGAAGCAAGGTATCTACACTTCGCTACCTACCCCTATTTGACCTTGGGAATCCATCTCCATGGATTACATGTCAAGCCTTCCTTCTACTAAGCATGGAAACGACTGTGTTTTCGTGGTCATCGACATATTCTCGAAGATGGCCATTATGGCGGCCTGCAAGAAGAATATCACAACAGAAGCCATTGCTAAACTCTTCTTTGAACGAGTGTGGGTGCACTTTAGGATCCCACAGTCTATCATATCATATTGTGACAACAAGTTCCTCGGCACATTTTGGTCCAGCCTCTAGTGAATGTTGGACACCAAGCTCACCAAGTCCACAACTTTCCATCCCCAAACAGATGGCCAGACAGAGGTCGTCAACAAGGTGATTGTACACATTCTGCACATGTACAATTCAAAGCATCCATGCACATGGGATGAGAGCCTCCCCTATGTGAAACAAAGTTATAATCGGGCTCCCCACAGCTCAACCAGCCACAACCCCATTCAGGTGGGCTTGGGATTCCAGCCACTATGTCCCATTGACGTAGCCATGCCATTTGCGTCTACTCAGGCCGATTTGGCTCATGTCCAGTCTAAATCTAACAAAGAAAAGAGATTCATCGAGCGCATTTAGCACATCCGCCAACAAGTTCATGAAATATTGGACAAAGCCAATACTAAGTACAAGAAAAGACATGATCGAAATTGGGTACCACACAACTTCCAGGTGGGCAAAAAAGTGTGGCTACATTTGCAGAAGGAGCGCCTCATTGGACCCCACCAAAATCTTCGCCCGCTCTAATATGGAACGTACACCATCACCAAGGCAGTAGGGAACAATGTCTTTGAGCTCAATATTCCACCATTCCTTGGTCTACACACATTATTCAATGTGGATCGCCTTCGTCCCTACTTCCCACCTCTACAGCACACCTCTGACATTGCAGAACAACTCACAACAACAGAGTTAAACCCAAACTGCATGGAACAGGCCACCATGGATTATATCATGGACGTGAAAATCAAGCACACTCACCAACAGAAGATCTAGCTATATCGAGTTGTCAAATCTGGCCAACTCCTGCACCAAGGCAAGTGGTTCACCAGGGACCAAGTTCAGTAAAAGTTTCCTCATCTCATGGAGGAACTCAACGCAATGGGGACCATTGCTTCCTAAGGGGGGAGGAATGATCTAGGTGGATATTGGTTTCCACCCACCTATTCCACTTGGGCCCACACCATTGTCCCTTTCAGTTTTTCAGTTTTGGCACAACTTACTATTTTTGATAGTTTTTCCAGTCCTGAATTTACGGAGTTGTTTTGAGGCCCTAAACGATGTTTTTTGGGAAAACCAAGAGTGACTAACCTTTTCTTTCTTGCAACAAAATTTTTCGTCCTCAAATAGATATTTCTAACGAGGTATGGTGCATGTAAAACGGAGATCGTATGCCAAAGTTACATCCCTGGGAATTTTAAACACCAATTTACCCAAACAGGACCCATATTTTTGGCACTTCATCTCCTAGGGTTAGGGTTTTGGATGTTTAGGGTTTTCCATTGTTTCTAACTAATAAATAGACCCTCGAGCTTCATTGTAACTTAGTTCAGTGGCCTATAGCCGCCACATCTCTTCTCAGAGATAAGCTACCTTTGTGTTCCTTCAAGCGAGTGTGCGAAGATGATATGGGAAGCACACTACAGTCGGATCGCTGGGCATTTTGAGGTCGAGAAAAAAGTGGCAGTACGGAAAAAGTATTTCTATTGAATGAAGCTTCGACAAAATGTCGGGAAGTACATCAGATCCTGCACTGCTTGCACCATTTCCAAACCAACCATCAAGAAGTAAGGCCTATATGCTCTGCTACCTACCCCTAGTCAACCTTGGGAATCCATCTCCATGAATTTCATGGTCTTCGACAAATTCTCGAAGATGGCCATTATGGCAGCTTGCAAGAAGAATATCACAGCATAAGCCACTGCTAAAATCTTCTTTGAGTGAGTGTGGGTGATCTTTGGGATCCCAAAGTCTATCATATCAGATCGCGATAGTAGGTTCCTTGGCACATTTTGGTGTAGCCTTTGGTCAATGTTGGACACCAAGCTCATCATGTCCACAAAATTCCATCCCCAAATGGATGGCTAGACAGAGGTCGTCAACAGGATGATTGTACACATTCTGCACATGTACAATTCAAATAATCCACGCACATGGGATGAGAGCCTCCCCTATGTGCAACACAATTATAGTTAGGCTCTCCACATCTCAACCGGCCACAACCCCTTTCAGGTGGGCTTGGGATTTCAGCCACTATGTCCCATTGACGTAGCCATGCCATTTGCATCTACTCAGGCCAATTTGGCTCATGTCCAGTCTAAATATAACAAATCAAACAGATTCATCGAGCACATTTAGCACATCCTCCAACAGGGTCATGGCATATTGGACAGAGCCAATGCTAAGTACAATCAACGACATGATCAACAATGTGACAAATAACCCTGGGGTTAATGTGCACTGCAAAATAGATATAATATATAATGAGGGTATGACATATTTGAAATTTTGATGTCCTCCTCCAATGGTATTTCTGATTATAAGGCTGATCCCTCTACTCAGAAATAGATCCCCCCAATGAGCACAATGAACCCTCCCAGCAAATGCCTCCAAAAATAACGCAGTTCAGGATGGTGACTATGCTGTGAGGGATAAAAGATGGTTGGCCTGATGCAAAAGATGTATAAATATTCCCAGGAGTCCTTCTTGCTGATCCTCCAATGGATAGACACTCTCCACTGAAAAACAAACCTGAAAATGACTCAAAGAGATCCTCCTTTGTTGCACCCTGCAACACAACCCAGCCCTAAACAGAAACTACGCTGTAGATGAAGGAGGTAGCTTGGAAAAAATTCTGGAATGAGGAAATGTAGCCCAAATAACCTCTCCTTCCCTGAGGATGAGGTAGGGATTCCCGACCAGGAACACCCTTCTGCTAAACAACACTGCAACCCTGCTAAACAGCAAGAGGAATCAAATTCTAAACAGACCAAAGCAAATAATAATTCAAGCATGAATACAATGCCTGTCCTCCTCTCCATATATAGCAAGTGCTCCTCTCCACCATGGGTCCCATCCATATGTGCCACCTAGCCCATGCAAGTTGTCCTCCATTAAAACTGTGCAGTCCATCATGGAGATACAAAGTATCTAGACAATGCATGTGGACTTGGTCAAAGGTGACTAGATCAACATGATCCAATCTTGTTCACACCTGTAGGTGCTCAATCCAGCTGCTTTATTCTTCCCCTTTTCACATGAAGAATGTTATTTTTCCTCCTAAAGAGGTTAATGGGCCTCCCTACCCATTTATTCACCTTCCTAGTGATAAAACAAATCTAATATTCCATTTAGTTTGGAGGCTCAAATTTTGGAATATTACAATATGCCAAAGTTACGTCCCTGGGAAGTTGAAACACCAATTTACAAAAACGGGGCCCATATTTTTGGCGCTTCATCTCCTAGGGTTAGGGTTTTGGATGTTTAGGGTTTTCCATTGTTTCTAAATCATAAATAGACCCTCGAGTCTCATTGTAACTTAGTCCAGTGGCCTATAGCCGCCACATCCCTTCTTAGAGATAAGCTACCTTTGTGTTCCTTCAAGCGAGAATGTGAAGATGATATGGGAAGCACACTATAGTTGGGTCACTGGGCATTTTGGGATCGAGAAAAAGGTGGCAGTATTGCAGAAGTATTTATATTGGCCAAACCTTCAAAAGGATGTTGGGAAGTACATCAGATCCTACACTGCTTACACCATTGCCAAACTGACCATCAAGAATCAAGGCCTATATGCTTCACTGCCTACCCCTAGTCGACCTTGGGAATCCATATCCATGGATTACATGTCAGACCTTCCTTCTACTAAGCATGGAAATGACTGTGTTTTCATGGTCATCGACAAATTCTCGAAGATGGCCATTATGGCGGCCTACAAGAAGAATATCACAGCAGAAGCCACTGCTAAACTCTTCTTTGAACGAGTGTGGGTACACTTTGGGATCCCACAGTCTATCATATCATAACGCGACAGCAGGTTCCTCGGCACATTTTTGTCCAGCCTCTAGTCAGTGTTGGACACCAAGCTCACCAAGTCCAAAATTTTCCATCCCCAAATGGATGGCCAAACATAGGTCATCAACAAGATGATTGTACACATTCTGCACATGTACAATTTAAAGAATCCACACACATGGGATGAGAGCCTCCCCTATGTGCAACACAATTATAATTGGGCTCTCCACAACTCAAACGGCCACAAGCCCTTTCAGGTGGGCTTGGGATTCCATCCACTATGTCCCATTGACGTAGCCATGCCATTTGCGTCTACTCAGGCCAATTCGGCTCATGTCCAGTCTAAATCTGACAAATAAAACAGATTCATCGAGCTCATTTAGCACATCCACCAACAAGTTCATGACATATTGAATAGAGACAATGCTAAGTACAAGAAACAACATGATCAACATTGGGTACCACACAAATTCTAGGTTGCCGAAAAACTGTGGCTACATTTGCAGAAGGAGCGCCTCATTGGACCCCACTGCAAGTTTCGCCTGCTCCAATATGGGACGTACACCATCACCAAGGAAGTATGGAACAATGCCTTCGAGCTCAATATTCCACCATTCCTTGGTCTGCACCTAGTATTCAATGTGGACCGCCTTCTTCCCTACTTCCCACCTCTACTGGACAGCTCTGACATTGCAGAACAACTCACAACAACAGAGTTAAACCCAGACTACATGGAACAGGCTACCATAGATTGTATCATGGAAATGAAAATCAAGAATACTTGCCAACAGAAGATCCAACTGTATCGGGTTGTCAAATATGGCCAACTCTTGCACCAAGGCAAGTGGTTCACTAGGGACCAAGTTTAGTAAAAGTTTCCTCATCTCATGGAGGAACTCAACGTAATGGGGAGCATTGCTTCCTAAGGAGGGAGGAATGATCCAGCTAGATATTGGTGGCCACCCACCTATTCCACTTGGGGCCCCACCATTGTCTCTTTCAATTTTTCAGTTTCGGCACAACTTAATATTTTTTATAGTTTTTCGGGTCCTGAACTTCTGGAGCCGTTTTGAGGCCCTAAACAACATTTTTTGGGAAAATCGAGAGAAACCGAGCTTAAATTTCTGGCATCAAAATTTGTAGTCATTGGATAGATCTTTATAACGATGTATGGTGCACGTCAAACGAAGATCGTATGCCAAAGTTACATCCCCAAGAAGTTGAAAAACCAATTTACCCAAACGGAGCCCATAGTTTTGGCGCTTCATCTCCTAGGGTTAGGGTTTTGGATGTTTAGGGTTTTCCATTGTTTCTGAATAATAAATAGGCCCTTAAGCCTTATTTTGACTTAGTTCAGTGGCCTGCAACCACCACATCTCTTCTCAGAGATAAGCTACCTTTATGTTCCTTCAAGCGAGCGTGCGAAGATGATATGTGAAGCACACTACAGTCGAGTCGCTGGGGATTTCGGGGTCGAGAAAATAGCGCCATTGCCAAACCGACCATTAAGAAGCAAGGCCTCTATAATTCACTACCTACCCCTAGTTGACCTTGGGAATCCATCTCCATGGATTACATGTCAAGCCTTCCTTCTACTAAGCATGGAAACGATTGTGTTTTCGTGGTTGTCAATAGCTTCTCGAAGATGGCCATTATGGCGGCCTGCAAGAAGAATATCACAACAGAAGCCACTGCTAAAATATTCCTTGAACAAGTGTGAGTGCACTTTGGGATCCCACGGTCTATCATATCATATCGCAATAGTAGGTTCCTTAGCACATTTTGGTCCAAACTCTGGTCAGTGTTTGGGTGTGGAGCCTGATTATCTTGTTTACTTTTTATCACAGCATTGGACCCATGTACCTTAAATGGGGTGGTAACGCCACCCGTAATTAATCGATGTCATGGGGGGTGGCAACGACTTTATGGAGCCCCCCCCCTGGCAGGGGGTTTTAGGGGCAGCGCCCCCGAAGCTAAAAACAGATGTAAAATTGCCTTGTAAAAGTATAGTAATTTCTAGTCAATATGGGTCGTTCATCAGGCAGATGATCTGATGGTAGAAGTTATGTTTAGTTTAGGGTTTTTTGCCCTAGAAGGCAACCCCTCTCTTTGTATGAGGGTATTGTATTGCGGTTGTGTATTACATGTGTATTCTATGAGCGGGAAATAGATAGGGAGACTGTGAGAGAGAACAGAAGACATTACAACTGATCTACTGTAGGTTTTGTCTCTTCATTTTGTTGGATAATAGAAAGGAAGGACTGGCTGTTCGGGGTGGACATAACCCAAACTAGGTGAA
This sequence comes from Pinus albicaulis, assembly GCA_034641835.2. Taxonomy (NCBI): domain Eukaryota; kingdom Viridiplantae; phylum Streptophyta; class Pinopsida; order Pinales; family Pinaceae; genus Pinus; species Pinus albicaulis. The sequence continues at coordinate 221,343,932 of CM076582.1, read as the reverse complement.
CCACGTATATCTGTGTCTCTTTGGTTTTATGTGTTTTGTGTGCTTGTATTTTCCGCATATTTTATGTGTTGCATTGCTCCGTAATATATACTTTTCTAACAACTGGTATCAGAGCCGAAGGTATATTTGGCTGATAAACTCGTAGGAAAGAAGGGTTCCTATTTCAATTGGGAGCAATGGCGGAAGATGGTAAGTTTAGGGTCGAGAAATTTAATGGCCAAAACTTCCCGTTGTGGAAGATGCAGATGGAAGATTATCTGTATCAGAAATATATGTACCTACCATTGAGTGGAAAAACAAAGAAGTTGGTGGCCATGACAGACACAGAATGGAACATTATCGATAGAAAGGCACTCCGAATAGTACGGTTGTGCCTTGCGGCGTCAGTCACCTTCAATATTTTGAAGGAAAAAACAACAGAGGGTTTGATGCAGACGTTGGCGAAACTATATGAAAAACCCTCGGCCTCAAACAAGGTATTTCTTATGAAACGATTATTTAATATGAAGATGTCAGAAGGTGGATCTGTTGCAGACCATTTAAATGATTTTAATACAGTTGCCAGTCAGTTAAGTTCTATAGGGGTAAACTTTGATGATGAAGTTAGGGCTCTTTTATTTCTGTGCTTATTGCCAGAAAGCTGGAATGGTTTAGTTATGGCCATTAGTAACTATGTCTCTGGATCTAGCACTTTAAAGTTTGATGATGTTGTCGGTGCTATCCTTAGTGAGGAAATGCGACGGAAAAGCTCCGGTGAGACATCAAGTGATGCTTTGAGTGTAGAGTCTAGGGGAAGGAGAATGAAAAGAGGAAAGAGCTCTGTATATCATAGTAAATCAAGGAAAAGCAGATCCAAGTCTAGATCATGGATAGTGTGCTGGAAATGCGGAAAGGAAGGACACCTAAAGAAATAATGTAGATCTCGGAAGGGAAAAGAAGGAGACGCACAGCAAGAAAACAATCATGAAGAAAATGTGACAGGTGATGTGTTACAAGATGCTTTGATTCTTTCTTTTGAAAATGTTACTGATTCCTAGGTGGTGGATTCAGGGGCCTCATTCCATGCCACACCTGATAAGAAATATTTTCATGACTATGTTCAAGGAGATTTTGGACAAGTGAGTTTGGGTGATGATAAACCCTGTAAAATTGTTGGAATGGGTAAAGTTCTTGTAAAACAACGGAATGGAAACCAATGGCTATTAAAGGAGGTAAGGCATGTTCCAGATCTAAAGAAAAATCTGATTTCAACAGGGCTGTTAGGCAGTGAAGGTTGTGTGACAAATTTCACAGATAAAACTTGGAAGGTCACCAAAGGAGCCCTGGTAATAGAAAAAGGCGAAAAGGTTGGTACATTGTATTTATGCAATGGTATTTCTAACTCTATTAATGATTTAACTTCCAAAAGAGCAGATGCAGCATTATGGCATCATAGGCTCAGACACATGAGTGAGAAGGGGATGAAGATTCTTCACTCAAGAAATTTGTTTCCGGGTTTGAAGAATGTTGATTTGGATTTCTATGAGAATTGCATTTATGGAAAACAGAAGAGAGTCATATTTCTTAGAGTTGGGAAAGAAAAGAAGAGAAAAAAATTAGAGCTTGTGCATACAGATGTATGGGGACCTGCTCAGGTATCATCTCTTGGTGGCTCTCATTATTATGTTACTTTTATTGATGATGCAACTAGAAAAACTTGGATTTATTGTATTCAGAATAAATCTGATGTATTTGATACCTTCAAGAAATGGAAAGCTTTGGTTGAGATTGATACAGGAAAGAAGTTGAAGTGTCTCAGATCATACAATGGAGGTGAATATTGTAGTAAAGAGTTTGATAGGTACTGTTCAGAGCATGGAATTCGTAGAGAGAAGACAGTTCCAAGAACACCACAAGAAAATGGTGTGTCAGAAAAGATGAACAGAACAATCATGGAGCGTGAAAGGTGCATGAGATTGCATGCAGGATTGCCTTTACAATTTTGGGTAGATGTTGTAGATACTGTTGTTTATCTAATAAACAGAGGGCCTTCAAGTTCCTTGGATGGTGGTATTCCAGAGGAAGCATGGACAGGTAAAAAGGTAAACTACTCTTTTTTAAAGCCTTTTGGTTGTGGGGCATTTGTCCATATTAATAAAGAAAACAGAACCAAGCTTGAGGCAAAATCAAAGAAATGTACCTTTATTGGATATGGTGTTAATGATTTTGGTTATCGCTTATATGATTATGAAAATCACAAAATCATTAGAAGCAGAGATTTAATATTCAATAAAAAGGTATTGTATAAGAATTAGTTGCAGGAAAAGAAACATGAAAAAGAAAGCAAGGAATACACGGTTCTTGATGAGATAATTGAAAAAGTAAAGGTGCCTGAAAATAATAATAATCAACAACCACAACAGCAACAACCACCACAATAGCAACAGGCACCTCAAACACCTGAAAGTGGTGTTAGAAGATCTACCAGGATAAGTAGACGCCCTAAACAATACTCTCCTTCATTATATTATTTATTGTTGACTGATTCTGGTGAACCCGAATGTTATGAAGAAGCAATGCAGGTTGAAAGTAGGAAGAAGTGGGAGCTAGCCATGGATGAAGAGATGGACTCCTTAATGCATAACCAGACTTGGGACTTAGTCAGGTTGCCTGCAGGTAAAACTACATTGTAGAATAAATGGGTTTACAGGCTGAAGGAAGAAGATGGAGGAAAACAAAGGTAAAAAGCTAGACTTGTGGTGAAGGGGTTTGCACAGAAGAAAGGTATTGATTTTGATGAAATATTTTCTCCTATTGTTAAGATGACTTCAATAAGAACTATCTTAAGTCTTGTAGCAGCGGAAGATTTACATCTTGAATAGTTAGATGTAAAGACAGCATTTCTCCATGGACATTTGGAGGAAGAGATATACATGCAACAACTAGAAGGATATGAGGTCAAAGGGAAAGAAAAATTGGTGTGCAGGTTAAAGAAGAGCTTGTATGGCTTAAAACAGGCTCCAAGGCAGTGGTATCTAACATTTGACAAGTTTATGTCTGAACGAGGTTATACTAGATGTCACTCTGAGCATTGTGTTTATCTGAAAAAGAAAAAATGATGGCAGCTATATTATATTGTTATTGTATGTAGATGGCATGCTTGTTGCAGGGTCTAACATGCAGGAAATAAATGTGCTCAAACAAAAATTGGAAAATTCATTTGCAATGAAGGATTTGGGAGCTGCAAAATAGATCCTTGGTATGAGAATAACCAGAGATAGGAAAAATAAAAAATTAACACTGTCTCAGAATGAGTACATACAAAAAGTGTTGAAAATATTTAATATGCACAATGCAAAACCAGTTAGTACACCTTTTGCTAGCCATTTCAAACTTAGTAAAGAGATGTGCCCAAAGACCCAAGAAGACATGGATTATATGTCCAAAGTTCCATATGCATCAGTAGATGGAAGCTTAATGTATGCAATGGTATGCACAAGGCCTGATATTTCACATGCAGTGGGAGTTGTAATCACGTACATGAATAATCCAGGAAAAGAACATTGGATGGCAGTAAAATGGATTCTCAAATATTTGAGAGGTACCACAAATCAAGAATTATGCTTTGGTGGTTCAAACATTGCTCTACAGGGATATGTTGATGTAGATATGGCAAGTGACAGAGATAACAGGAGGAGCACTACAGGATATGTATTTACTGTAGGTGGACTGTAGGTGGAACATCTGTCAGTTGGGTTTCAAAAATCCAAAGTGTTGTTGCACTTTCAACAACATAAGCAGAGTATGTTGCTGCTACAGAGGCTAGTAAAGAAATGATTTGGTTACAAAGGTTTATGGATGAATTGGGCAAGAAGCATGATATGGGCACGTTATATAGTGATAGCCAAAGTGCCATTCATCTTGCAAAGAACTCAGCATTTCATTCCAAGAAAAAACACATACATCTCAAGTACCATTCCATACGGTCAGTATTGGAAGATGGAGAGTTGAAGCTGGAAAAGATACACACTAGCCAAAATCCTGCAGATATGCTAACAAAAGTTGTAACCAGGGAGAAACTGAGGATGTGCTCAGTTTCAATTGGTCTTCAAGGATGACGATTAAGATGAGAAACAACCAGGTCCAAAGAGGAGTTATTGTCCAGCAAATGAAGTAGCGGTGGAGTTGCTACAATCAGTCTCCAAGTGGGAGATTGTTTGGGTGTGGAGCCTGATTATCTTATTTACTTTAAAATTATAAATATTCAACTTCGTACCTTAAATGGGTATACAGCATCACAGGCCATGGGGTCCAGGGGGGGGGCAAAGAATGATTGAGTGAGCTTCCCATGGGGGTTTCGGGGGCAGTGCCATCGAAGCTAAAAACAGATGTAAAATTTCCTTGTAAAATTATAGTAATTTCTAGTCAATCTGGGCTGTTTATTAGGCGGATGATCTGACGGTAGAAGTTATGTTTAGTTTATGGTTTTTTTCCCTAGAAGGAAACCCCTCTCTTTGTATGAGGGTATTGTATTGCGGCTGTGTATTACATGTGTATTATCTGAGCAGGAAATAGATAGGGAGACTGTGAGAGAGAATAGAAGATATTACAGCTGATCTTCTATAGGTTTTGTCTCTTCATTTTTCTAGATAATAGAAAGGAAAGACTGGTTGTTCGGGGTGAACGTACTAGGTGAACCACGTATATATGTGTCTCTCTGGTTTTATGTGTTTTGTGTGCTTGTATTTTCTGCATATTTTATGTGTTGCATTGCTCTGTAATATATAATTTTCTAACAGTCAGTGTTGGACACCAAGCTCACCAAGTCCACAACTTTCCATCACCAAACGGATGGCTAGACAGAGGTCGTCAATAAGACGATTGTACACATTCTGCGCATGTACAATTCAAAGCATCCACGCACATGGGATGATAGCATCCCCTATGTGCAACACAGTTATAATCGGGCTCTCCACAACTCAACCGGCCACAAGCCCTTTCAGGTGGGCTTGGCATTCTAGCCACTATGTCCCATTGACGTAGCCATGCCATTTGCGTCTAATCAGGCTGATTCGGCTCATGTCTAGTCTAAAGCTAACAAAGAAAACATATTCATCGAGCGCATTTAGCACATCCACCAAAAATTTCATGACATATTGGACAGAGCCAATGCTAAGTACAAGCAATGACATGATCAACATTGGGTACCACAAAAATTCTAGGTGGGCGACAAAGTGTGGCTACATTTGCAGAAGGAGCGCCTCATTGGACCCCACCGCAAGCTTCGCCCGCTCTGATATGGGACGTACACCATCACCAAGGCTGTAGGGAACAATGCCTTTGAGCTCAAAATTCCACCATTTCTTGGTCTGGACCCAGTATTTAATGTGGACCGCCTTCGTCCCTACTTCCCACCTCTACTGGACACCTCTGACATTGCAGAACAACTCACAACAACAGAGTTAAACCCAGACTACATGGAATAGGCCACCATAGATTGTATCATGGACATGAAAATAAAGAACACTCGCCAACAGAAGATCCAAATGTATAGGGTTGTCAAATCTGGCCAACTCTTGCACCAAGGCAAGTGATTCACCAGGGACCAAGTTCAGCAGAAGTTTCCTCATCTCATGGAGGAACTCAACGAAATGGGGACCATTGCTTCCTAAGGGGAGAGGAATGATCCAGGTGGATGTTGGTGGTCACCCACCTAATCCACTTAGGGCCCCACCATTGTCTCTTTCATTTTTTTAGTTTTGGCACAACTTACTATTTTTGATAGTTTTTCGGGTCCTAAACTTCCGGAGCCGTTTTGAGGCCCTAAACGATGTTTTTTGGGAAAACCGAGAGCGACCAAGTTATTTTTTCTTGCATCAAAATTTTTAGTCCTCGTATAGATCTTTATAATGAGGTATGGTGCATGTCAAATGGAGATTGTATGCCAAAGTTACGTCCCCGGGAAGTTGAAACACCAATTTACCCAAACGGGGCCCATAGTTTTGGCGCTTCATCTCCTATGGTTAGGGTTTTGGATGTTTAAGGTTTTCCATTGTTTCTAAATAATAAATATACCCTCGAGCCTCATTGTAACTTAGTTTAGTGGCCTATAGCTAGCACATCTCTTCTCAAAGATAAGCTACCTTTGTGTTCCTTCAAGCGAGCGTGCGAATATGATATGGGAAGCACACTACAGTCGGGTCGCTGGGCATTTCAAAGTCGAGAAAACAGTGGTAGTACTGCAGAAGTATTTATATTGGCCGAACCTTCAACATGATGTTGGGAAGTACATTAGATCCTGCATTGCTTGTGTCATTTCCAAACTGACCATCAAGAAGCAAGGCCTCTATACTCCACTACCTACCCCTAGTCGACCTTGGGAATCCATCTCCATGGATTACATGTTAGGCCTTCCTTCTACTAAGCATGGAAATGACTATATTTTCATGGTTGTCGACAGATTCTCAAAGATGGCCATTATGGCGGCCTGCAAGATCTTTTTAACGATGTATGGTGCATGTCACACAGAGATCGTATTCCAAAGTTACATCCCCAGGAAGTTGAAACACCAATTTACCCAAACAGGGCCCATAGTTTTGTCGCTTCATCTCCTAGGGTTAGGGTTTTGGATGTTTAGGGTTTTCCATTATTTATAAATAATAAATAGGCCCTCGAGCCTCATTGTAACTCAGTTCAGAGGCATGTAGCCGCCACATCTCTTCTCAAAGATAAGCTACCAGCGCCCTAGCTAGTGTATTTCTATTCTGTCTGTAAGAAAATTTCAGTTGTTTGATATTAATGAAATGAAGTGTTATTTCCACTACATATTTTTATTTATGGTTACATGTGTATTTGGTTTCATTCCTGCATAAATTTGGATCAGTGTATTATGTGAACAACCATGTCCTTTTTAGAATATATTTACGAGTGAAGATTTTAGTGAGTGAATTTTAAACCATTACATTTATTCATGTAACTAGAGCCTAGAATTACTATGTATATAAAATTGTAAAAAATATTCTATATTGGCACTTACCACATGCATTTAACACAAGACAATCATAAAACAAATGGTGAACCATATACTCGTCATATATAAAAAGATACACATCCATATTATGTATCGACAAAATCATAAATGTTTGGATTCCACTACTCTAAATACATTTGACATGCCCATAGCATGTTAAAAATAAAAATTGAGGGCACAACATTCCCCTACATCTAATCACTATCTAGAGGGTCCCAAGCCAATGGCTCGACTACACCAGCCCGCAGATCCTGAACTGCTTGTCCGGTAATCGCAATACACTGCATGACCCCTTGCCACTCAAAAGGTAATCCTATACATCCCTCAATGTGTTGGTCCTTAAGATCATGCTATCCGCGCTTTGATACACCAGTCAGAATCAACTCACACTTGTGTTAGACATCTTCTAGTAGAGCCTCAAAGTCAGGTCTCTGGTCTCTTCTTGCTCCACTTGATTCCGTAGCCCCAAGCGCTACGGGTTGTCCCATATACCCTGTCAGCTTCATCGGTGCTATACCTGCATACCAAAAGTCACGAATCAGTACCACATACATATTATAAAAAAATTAAATGCACCATAATATATAAAAACTTTCACTTACCATCTAGTCCTCATGCTCGATTGGGTGGAAGTGGCAAGTCAAGGTCCCCCTGAAAGTTCATACTATTGTATGGATAGTCATCTATGTACAATGACATCTGATCCTAATGTGTGAAGAACTCAGGTTGGAATACCCACTCGACTCCCTTGCCTCCTCCTCTCTACAGTAGTTGCCCCCAGTGGTGCATCCTATGCTCCAATGGGGCACCATCCTGGATCTGCATATAAGGTCGAAGTGTGGGGATCTTCTCAAAGAAGAACATGCACACCACCATATCAAAAGAAAATTCATGGTTCACCTGTCGCTCACATAGTGACAGTTGTCATTTCACTGACGACATCATCATCTGGGCCCACCCATAGTAGGTCCCACTCAGAACACTCTCAACCAACATCATCTGCCCCCAGTGATGTGATGGAATGCTTGGTTGCCCAGGATCCGTATTACTGCTGCGGTGACAACTGGTGTCTCTAGCATCTCTTGATCACTGATCATAATGGTCATTCCCTTAGCACGAACATCTAGTATACAATGGCACTCCATGAACTCTGAGATGTTTCGCCCACACAGTAACACTGGATGTATATTTCCCACCACCCCTAGTGGTGGGAGTCTAGTCAAGAAGTAGATGTTCTGGATGGTCAACTCAATCATGTGCCCCTGCACCATAAAGGCCTCCTAGTCTCGATCCCAATAGCTGAATATCCTCGATAGTAAGGGCTCGCCTGCCTTCATCAGAGGGTTCTCAACCAACTTGAGAACCCCATACCTCGCAAGTGCTCCTCGTACCACCTGATCCCCTTGGATTTCAGCACGAAGTGCATCCAAATCCCTCTTTTTCCAGTTGATCCTCAACTCTACCATACCTGCACAAAACCATCATGTTTTTCAACTCAAAGAAGGTAAAATGCATCATAAACCATCAAGTCCTAGTCCTCAGCCCAAAAATAACCAAAATATCACCTTCAGGACAACTCGCACTTTTCAGCCTTTGTAGCTATGAGCTCATAGTTTTCCCCTCTGGAAACTGTGACCCATTCATATTACAGGTTTCAGAAAGTGCAAGCGAGTCATGAGGAGGGGTAGAGTTTTATTCTTGAGCCCCGGGCTCCTAATCTGAAAAACTGAACCACTAAAAATGAAGAGTAAGGTTAGTCCACCTAACAGAAACAGACAGATCTTGATTCCAATAGTCAGTTTTTCTGCTACGATCACCGAAAGATTTAGGGCCTTCCCCTCCTCTCCAAATTCACCACAACTCCAGTAGAAAATAAATTAAATTTGAGGGAAATCGCCCTATTAAAAGAAAAACCCTAAATTTTATTTCACCAATTGCGACAAAAAAATAGGTTGGCTTGAGGAGCCATAATCACCGTTGGAAAGCTCTCACCAAGCACTATAATGTTTATCCTTTTGTTTATGGTAATTTGACACTTCACCAAGAAGCCATTTTTCCAATAAGGGTCACTCTACCACCCCTTAAAATTGGATTTCTTCACTTGTGTTTCTTGTCCTTGGGGCACCACTTTGCTTTCATACTTGCCAACACCTATGTCGATTTTCGTCATGAGTAACCATATTTTTCTCATGTTTTTATAGTCCCGACCGGGGCTATTCTACCTGGAAGCATCATTGAGTCACCCTTGTTTAAAGAATCCGAGTTGAGTCACCATCACATTCATGGCGTCTATCCCGAGTAACTTTTCCTCCTGTTACAGTATTCCATCCATTTTTTCCTTGTCCCTCTCTCATTTCTCTCATTTGGCCTCTAATCATACTGTCTCCCATGCCCTCCAGAGTCAAGTCAGTCGTTGCTAGGTCATCCATGCTTTTTATGCTCTGAAAAGGGAAGTCATCTGTCCACTACTCAGTATCCCCTATTCCATCATCATCCCTCGTGTCAATCCATCAGTCACTTTACTATGATCCCTCTTGCCTTAGTTGAGGATTCCTCAATGCCTCACCTATGGCAGACCTCCTTTTGTCGACATCAACACATTTATTCCATAAGACAGGTATAGAGGGTGGTATACGTTGGTTCCATCTTCCATTCTTTTTTGATGCCTCAAATTAGGCAAAGGGACTCCTCATTTCTCTTTCACTTGATTGTTTCTCATCCGCTCAGCTTTAGCTCATTATTTCATGATAGAGATTCGTATACTTAATGGTTCGGTGGTTCAGCAGATCGTACCAGTGATTCCAAGTGTGTGTGAGATGTTTCAGACCTCATGAGGGGGTGGCCCTTCAAGTAGCCCCCCACATGCCTGGATGACCTCAAATTATGCTACAACCTCATATGCAGCTTCACAGATTTTATGGGTTTAGTTTCAGCTGCTTGCAACGCTTCTAGCATGCATATATCATTCATATTATTCATTCATATTTTCAGAGCCCTTTCCTATTTAGTAGGGATTCTTTGGTTGTTATTATGTCTCATGTACTCAGATATTATTGTATTCATTCCTAGCTCATTTTTTTCCAGGCGCAATATGTATGTGGGATCCATTATTTTTTTTCTGACCCATTTTATGCCTGCATGTCATGTACCATTTATCATGTACTTTATTGCTCAGTTTCATTTTTCTGGGCACACCATTACTTTTTGTACTTTTCCATCTTGGTGGGCATAATTATGCCTCCCCCGCCTCACTGAGAGCATGTACCCAAACATTAAAGCAGACTTATATCATTCGTAGGTATCACCCCCTCGGTTATTGTCCTCTCTCACTTCACTCTATCTATGTATCTCTCTCTCTCTCTAACTCCCCTTCGGTGTCTAGTGATTGTGTTCTTACAACGTACTTCAGTCATACGATTAGCTCCTAACGCTTGCACATTGGGGGGAAATATGTTACACCAAAATTTGGTCATCTAACCATTTACAATTAGATGGATCAAAGTACACCATGTAAGACCATTTTTACCATAGTAAAATTGCTTTCACTATAAGAAATAATTTAATAAACCATGTTTTATTAAGTTATTTCTGGTTAAAACAAGAAACCCAAGAGGAATAATTAATTAAACCATTGTTTAAATAATATTATTGGTCATATTTAACCCGATTATGAGAAATAATTAGATAAATCATTATTTATCTTATATTTCTCCAAGAATAATTAATTAAATCTTTGTTTATTTATTATTCTTTGTTAAATATGACCAAATCACCTAAAAATAACTAAAAATTCATTATTTGTTAATTATTCCTTAACAAAATTATTGAAATGATAAATAAATAATTTATTTGTTTATTATTTCTAAATAAAGGTATTTAACCAATTTAAATACCTTTTCCCTCCAACAAAATATAATAAAATATTCCAAACGGCTAGATCTAGATCTTGGTTAATAATATTTTATTATGCGCCATTATCGAGGATAACTCCATATTTTTTTATAAATAGGAGGGTTTTTCATTCATTCTTCACTTTGATCATTCTCATTGCTGCTACTACTTTATTTACGTCTTGATCTCCTTAGATTTCAACACATTTTGGGTTTTATACACCATTGAAAGAGATAAAATTCTAGATTTGAAGCATTCAGGATAGCCAAGAACCCATACCATTGAGGGGGACTGGTAACATTATTATTTTTTCCCTTCCCAAGTGTTATAATATATTCAAAATTCTTTATCTTGTCTTTTCCATTGGATGCATGGATTAATTCTTTTTTCTTTTCACTGTTTAACTACTTTTACTGCATACATCTGGTTTTTTGCAGTGTTTGTTTTTTTGCAGCCATATTTGTTGTTAGGGAATTTTGTCACACACATATAAAGTGATCTCTTTTCGTACACTTTCATTTAGAATTTACACTAACAAACCCCATCATGCACAAAGATTCACTTCTAACACCAATGCTCATAGCAATAACACAATGTTATAGCACTCGTGAATACCGAATATTAGTAGATTAACATCAATAGTTAATCAAATCCATATGCACCACCCCACACAATGGAAATAATAAATATTAATCATTCTGAAAACATTCATAACTATAAAATTAAAATATATACACAACTTCTCTCTCACACATACTTCGTACTCTGCACATTAAAATATTCGAATAACGATATACCCAGTTCTCTGTAAACATTCATATGATATACGATCTAGAAACTTTTAAAAGTATGTCTGCTCAATGACTTGTGTAGTGCCCCCCCTTCCCTCTCACAAACTAACATGAATAGCTAAACAATACCTTATGCACCACCCCATACAATGGAAATTAGAAATATTAATACTTTTGCAGAGTTAAAGATTTGCGCAATGAAATGTATCTCACATACCTTGTTCAAGGAAATAAAATAGTAATTAAAGCACTCACGAAACCATCCATTATCCCTCACATAACTCATTTTCCAGTTTTCTTATCACCAATAGAAAACATATGCTTCCAATACAACACAAATTCCCCATCCTCTGCAGATATTCATAGTTATAAAATCAAAGCTCTACTCAATTTCTCCCCTTCACATATTTTGTACTCTGCACAGTAAAATGTCTGCACAAATAAACACAATAATATTCCCTGATATCCCGCCCATACCCCATCTTCCATAAACATATGACCATGGAATGCGTAAAAGTATTAGATTTTTTCGAGAAATTGAAAAAACATATGCCATCTTCTATACAGTCAAATCTCCGCAAAATGAAACATAATAATAATAATAACATATTAACATTAATTTCTACATGCACCCCCCATTCTCCCAAAAATACCTCATCTTAATAAAATATTTGCACAATGAAATATCTTGCACAAACCTCGTCATGCGCAAAGATTCAATTCTAACACCAATGATCAAGATAATAACACACAATCATATAACTTGTGAAAAACCCCATTATCCCATACATAGCCTATTTTCCATATTTTTAATCATTGATATAAAACACATATGCCTCCAAAATAAACCAATTTTCCACTCAATGAAAAAAAATCCCACATATTAACATCAATATTTAAAAAATTCCCTACGCACCACCCTACACAATCAAAATCAACAATATTAGTCATTCTTGAAAGATTTGTAGCTATAAAATAAAAATGTCTACACAAATGCTCTAGCACACATATATATGATTTGGAAATTTGTAAAAGTATCTTCGCTCAATGTAACATCAATAGTTAAAGAATTCCCTATGCACAACCCCACACAGTGGAAATTAACGATATGAATCATTTTGCAAATATTCATAGCCCTAAAATCAAAATCTCTATGCAATTTTTCTCCAACACATACTTCATACTTGACACAATAAAATATTTGAACAATGAAACATAATAATATTTCTCGTTTCCCCACACATACCCTGTCCTCCGTAAACATTCATACGATATACGATTTGGAAATTTGTAGAAGTATCTCCGCACAACGACTTATAATTTTATTTTAAAATCAATTGTTAGGCACCGATAAATGCCAAAAATAGAATGCTCTACACTAGGGGAATTGTGTCCTATCAAAATTTCGTAGGCCAAATAACTCAACACTTTCTCAAAATGTTGGTTAAAATTGAAGAAGAACAAAAAATAGTACACAATCAATGGAATTTGACCGTGAGGCCAATGTTATAGTTCCTGATGAGACAAGCACTAATAATAAATATTATAAAATGAATGGTGATTACCCATGAATTCCTCTCCCAGAAGCAAGAAAGTTGCGAACCTTCCTTGATGGGAAAATGGATGCATGTAGGGGGTCAAGGAGATCATTCTTCCATGCATAGTTGGTTAGTAGAACTGACGAGAGTTGTTGAGGGAGAATTTCCATGATTTGTGAGCATCTATAAGAAAGAAATAAAATAATTATGTTGGCCTTGCTAAATTTTTAGTGACAAATCGAGCTTGTTTTGTATGCCAAAATTTATGATGAAGGTTTCCAATCCTAAACTAGGTCAATTGCTAAGAAACTAGGCCAATTAAGGCTTAAATTTGGGTGGTAAAATTAGGTAGAGAGTGTTGGGAGTTGGAATTCACACTATTTTTCTAGCTTTTCCTACTTATTTCATAGCCTTTTCCTTTTATATCTCTAATTGGAACACTATATAAGTATAAGTTTTGGCATAGGTATTAATTAATTATGTATTTTTATTTCGAACTAATAGTGAGGAAAATTCATTTTTTCTAACTCTCTTGGTGAAGTGTGGATTCAGATGTTGTTTTGGGAGAATAAGGATGCATGTTCTCTAATGGAAATGCATGCCTGCATACTCCCCAAGTTGACATATAATTCCTTGCCACAATGTACACCTTTATGTCACCTCAATGCATGGAATTATGACTCTCCTTAGATTTAGGGAAACAACATGAGGGTAAGAAATATCAAAAAGCAACCCCTAGCTTGTGGATGGTAGTAATATATAGGAGAGGATGGTAATTTAGGAATTTTGATCCATTTACCAATCTAGGCTTGAGATCCACTCTTGATGAGAGGATGAGAACAAGTGATAAGGGGTGAAATATACAAGGTAGGATGAGATAGGATTCTAAGGTCTTATCCAAGGTAAATGGTTGAAACAACTCTTAGAAGCTTATAGAAAAGGAATCTTCGGGATTATTTTTATTTTTCTCGAGTTTCTAGAATCATTGCACCCCAGAGAGGAACAACTTGTTGATGATCAGTGTGTTAGTGTCAGTCTTTTCAGCCTTCCTCTAGTGATAAAAAATTCTCTTACAAAGTTATTTTAAGATGTCAAGGTCAAATTTTGTCATTTCAATGAGTCTTCAAGCAAAATTTGGTCATTGGGCATTAGGTCTAGGGTTTGCTTTTACTCTTGTCAAAGTTGTCCAAATGTTAGTCCATGTCACCATTCAGCTGAGTGTGCCATCATTCAGAGGGTTTTCATCATCATGTCAGGTTCCAATGGGTCATTTTACACCTTGCTCATGCTTCAGTTGTGCCTAGGTAAGTTTCAATTCCCTCTCCTAGGGTTTTGAAGGTAATTTCTCTTGGATGGTCAAATAATCAGAAAAAATTGTATCCTGATGTTCATACACCTTCCCCTATCCTTAATGTACCTTATTAAACACTTCCCATCACTGAGATCCCCCAAATTCCTCATTTTTGCACAAACCCTAGTTTCTTGCTACAACTTGGCAATTTTCTAGGCTAGGCCTGTGTTTTTCCCTTTTTGACCCCTTCCCCTCACTCAATATATGAAATTCCACTTTCCCCTGCTTCCTAACATCCTTCCTTACTTCAAAAAATTTCCCCAAGAATTTAGAAGCCCCTTATCCCCTTCATTTCGCTTCATTTCGACAAATCCCTTGTTTCACACATTGGGATAGTTTTCACTCAAATGATGTTTCAGAGCAATAAAAGATGCATTTTGGAAAACTGAGAGAGGTTTTTGTCCAAACCATTCCCAATAAGAAAACCCTCGTTCAAGTTTTACATAGGTATCATGGTTTTAGATAAATGTCAAAAATACCGTTGCCTCAGGAGAATTGAATGCACCTTTGACGTGACCTTGGGAAAATCACTATTTCTCCTAGATTGGTTGGCCAAATGAGTTTCTTGATGAGTCAAATGATAACTAGACACAAATATATTTCCAATGAGCTATCATGAGTTCAATTTGGAGTTGAGGAAGACCTTCAAAAGTTGACTGCAACAGCACTCTGCCTTGAGGCAGCCTCATCTTGCACATTTTGACTAGTCTTGGGAGATTTGATTTTTGACAAGGTAAATGAAATCAAAATTGAACAATTATACTTGGCTTGGAAATTATACTCCAATATCTTTCCAACGAGCTATCATGCGCCCAATTTGGACACCGGGAAGGCCTCCAAAAGCCTCCTGAAACATGCGCTATTTATGGCGCGGCGCATTGGGTTGGAGCGCGGCGCATTGGGCTGATACTCCAGTTTTCTCATTGCCTTCAACGAAATCCCAAATTTCTTGGCTTCTCTGCTCCAAGTAAGTCAAATTGTCTTGTAATTTTCCATTGATCAGTTTTGGGTGTGGTTTCAAAGATTAGTTTGAAGAATTTGAATGCCAAAAGCTTAAACCCTATCCTTTTGTAAAGAAATGCCTCTTTAGGGTTTGAATTTGAAGTTTTAGAATTTGACTTTGGTGCCAAAAAAATCCATTTCTCACTTGTCTTTTCCTTTCCCATCATCGTCATATCATCATATATTTCCTCCCTTATTCCCTAAACATCCCAAATCACTTATTCCCAAGACCTATTTTCCCTATCCCTAAAACCTACCATTCCTTATCACTCTCCTTCTCTCATTTCACTTATAAGATCCTCAAGTCCCCAAGAAATCAATTGAATGTCCTAGAATTTTAAATCTCACTTGATTGAATCACATTTTTACCACTATACTATTTCCCACAGTTCACTTTTCCCATTGTCCTATATTCCTCACAATTCCTCAAATTCCTTTGGCACACATTTGGCATTGAAAAAAAGGCACCAATTTCTCATTTTCAACAAACCAAATATCCACTTGACATACACATTGCAACACCATGACGGAAACTGACACATCCAATGAACGAGACAGTGATTCCGCCACCGAACTGCATGCACCAGGAGGGCACTGAAACGCCGAAAAAGGCCTGATCCACTTCAAATCTTGGCCGAAGCTTCTTTGGATGAGCATGGTACTTGATTATGGAGCTCCAGCCCAAATTTCAAGGAATTTGGAGAAAATTTTGTCATTTTTGAAAATTTTGGTTGCAAAACAGGTTTTTCCGCCCGACGCGTCGCGCCACCCGACGCACGCTTATGATTGGGACACCTTCTGGAGGAAAACTTGATATTTTTGGATTTCTCATGGTAATTTATGCATGCTCAAGAATGGCCGAAGCATTTCATCAAATTCTGGGTGGTCTTAAGGGCCAAAAACACCATGAAAATCACCTTTCTGCCACCTTTTGCACCAGCATGAAGTACTTTTGGGAGATTGAAGTTTTGGAGGGGAAAATGACCTCCAAATTGAAAAATTACACTTGGGTTGGATATCAGACATCCAGGGTTTTCCAACGAGCTATGATGAGCTCAATTTGGATTTCGGGAAGTGCTCCAAACACAGGTCCAAAGTAGCGCGGTGCATAGAGGAATTCAACCTATTTTTCACCTTCTAGCTCAGAAATTCGGCCAGTATTGACTAGTTTCACCTCTTGATGTAATTTGGTAACCATGATGTAATTTTGGCATTTATTTACTTGTTCTAGATGATTCATTCACAAAAAAGTGAAAATCAAGTGAATGGATCAGTTTCCTAGCTTATAGAGGCAAGTTGTTTGGCTGCCTAGATTTTAGCTCTTTGTTTAGAATTGGTTCAAACTGCTCCTAGAAGCATGAGCTCGACCCCTAGAGGCATGGGAAGGGGTTAGAATTGTCTATTTATTGTATTTTCTGAGACATTTTCAAGGTTGGACTCTTGGGAAAATTTTGGCACTTCATTGTACATCCATATTTCAGTTTTTGGCAAAGGAAAGACCAGAGTTTTGCAGCACTTGTCGGGATCCTTGTGGATTATGAGTTTTGATGATGTTTCTTCTCATGTTATTGTAAGTTTCGTTAATATTATATGTATGCCATCCTTTTTTATGCTTCTGAAATAAACAAATGAGTATTCGAGGTAGAATTCATTGAATTGTTGGTGCTCTGCCTTAGACTTTTGTTTAATTTTATATGTTTTTGTCAGTTTGAAGAGGATCCTTGTACTCTCTTGCCCTCTTCAGCTCCTCAGCAGTATTTTCTATCCATTCATTCGATCTTATACATCAAACCCATTGCCTACCCTGCCCCAACTTGAATTCTGCAAGATCTGGCCTCATCCCCAAGCCCAAAATTGTTTTTCCCTTTTTTCAACAAAAACCCCTAAAAAATCAAAATCAAACCTTCCTATTTTTTTATATAGCCTAAGATCAGTTTTTTTTATTGTCATCTCAAGCCCCTTTGAATATTTTCATTGAGATTGACCCAGAGAGAGCCCTCTCCTGTCCTCGTAGGGCTAGCTACGAGGCTGAGCGTGGTTTGGTGTTGTCCTTCTTCTGCCTTATTTCAGCCTAAGGTGGATTTGGGAACTAACACAGTGCATGTGCAAAGTGGAGAAACCTTCACTAAACGGGGTTTCCTAAGGAAGGAGGGTGTGTTGGGCCTTAAAAGCATGGAAATGAAGCAATTAAGCCCCAAAACTTAGTGATTAGGGAGAGGCATGCCGAGGTCTTTGTGCAAGGATGATGAAATTTTTTTAATGGATGTTGATTGAACTAGTTAATAGGCCTATTAACTAGATGTGACAAAATGCCCTATAACATATTTCCACCTAAAGTGAAAATTCAAAGGCAGTGGTAGATGAAAAAAGTGCTTTACTTTGTGACAAGTATGGATCAAGAAAAACCAGACGAGATCATCATCTTTGACAATACATTTACATATTTATATATATGATGAGGGAGACATACCCATGTTCAACACATAAGGTAACATTACATGTACAATGTCAAAAAATACATGTCCACTGATGACAAAAGGTGGACCCATGACTGGATGAATTTCTATATGATCATAGCCATCATATTTTGTAATGTCGTATTAATCTTGAAATTTTAGCCCAGATGTACCAAACTAGATTTGGGTTCTTCTATCTCATTGATACGATCATCCAATGTACGAGTCTAACAATTTGAATATGAGTTGAGGTTGAACATGGTAGAAACCATCTGATTACCAGACAATGATGCAAGTCATTAACATGTTTGATAGAAACAAATGATGATGTTAATTCCTCTCATGGTACTACATTGCAATCCATATGGTGTGAATGAATGAGTTGAAGTTGAAAGCTACACATAATCTTTCAGTTGAAGGCCAACAATGAAAACCTATTTCCAAGAGTGAGGAAACTTTCAATTGATGTATGTAAGAACCAAGGTACCGAAAGGTTGGTTCTAAGAAAAATTCCTGGATAATGAGTTGATATCAATAGGAAGCGACCCATCGCAGGAGGGCCTTGATTTATCCCCCATCAATGAAACGAAATAGGTATCATGATTTGAGACTAAATTATGTTGATATGGAACTGAATCAGGAACAACATAAATGAAATGAATGTTGGGTTTTTGTTATATTCTTTCCACAATTAGTCACGCGCGGGGGGGGGGGGGTCACAGGGGGGGCAGCAGCCCCCCCTATCGGGGTCCACGGTAGTGCCCCGGGAAAAACCTTTTGGTCCTTATTTTTCAGTGGGCAGACTCGCCCATGGTTTTGTGGATGGGTTTGCACATGGTTTTGGGGCATGATGGTTTTCGGCCCCTAGTATTTTGTAGATTCGGTCAAGGGAAATACAGTTATGTTCTAATCCAGAGTTAATGGATTGGGGTTTATGTATGCTTTGGCATGTATATATATGTGTTGTAACACTAAAAGGAATATAATAAAAAATCAAGCTGGTCGTCCCGATTTTGGATCCAGGGGAAAATCTCTATGTTTATCTGTTTTATGTTTTATTCTCTTGCTATTGTTTATTTTTTGTTTTTAAGATTCATTTGTAGATAATTTATGTACAAGGTTAAAACCTACATTTGGTATCAAATCTAGGTTCGGATTCAAGGGGACACCTTTGCTGCTGAGGGGTTTTTTGCTCTGGCCTGAGGTAGACCCTGTTCAGTGGGAGATCTACGAGATCAATTCTTGTGGTGAAAGAAGATGGTGAGCGGTGGGAAGATAGATATCGATAAATTTAATGGTCAGAGTTTTGAGTTGTGGAAGCTCAAGATGGAAGATCTGCTGGTGGATAAAGATCAGTGGATCGCGGTAGATCTGGGTACTAAACCAACGACAATGTCAGATGAAGACTAGAAGAAGCTGGATCAGAAGGAAAATATCACAATATGGTTTTCTGTCTCAGATTCAGTATTTTTGAATGTATCTGGGGAAGCTACGGCTAAGACCTTGTGGGACAAGCTAGGGACTTTGTACCAATCTAAGTCTCTGGTGAATAAATTGTTCCTGCGGAAAAATATTTATAACCTAAGGATGAATGATGGAGACTCGGTGAAAGAGCATCGGAACACCTTCAATACTGTGGTAAGTCAATTTTCATTTGTTGATATTAAAATCTCAGTTGAAGATAAGTGCATTATTTTTTTGTGTTCTCTACCAGACTCATGGTATAGTCTGGTTATTGCAAGAGGTAGCAATACAACTACCTTGAATTTTGATGACATTGTCTCAACCTTATTGTTGAAAGAAATGAGACGGACAAGTATGTCAGAATGGAGATACCTTATCTGTATGAGGAAGGTCCCAGAATAGAAACAAGAATAAGGTTTCGAGTGGGAAATCTAAACTTAGAGGGAGACATAAATCTCTTAGAAATTTTGTAAAGGTGTGCTGGAAATGTAGAAAGGAAGGGCACTACAAAAAGGACTGTAGGTCTAAAGCTCCTGAGAAAGGAAAGGGATCTGATGATTCTCCTTCTGTAGAGGCAAAAACCACCTTGGATGAAGGTGGGGATGTTTATTTGGTTTCTTCTTCAAATACACATTTAGATCACGAATCATGGTTGATTGACTCGGGTGCATCCTTTCACTTCACTCCTCATAGGGAGTGGTTCTACAAGTATGAGAAATATGATGGCGGTGATGTCTTCTTAGGTGATGATAGGAAGGCCAGAATCATTAGACGTGGAAAAGTCAAGTTGAAGATGCAAGGTGGAAGGATTAGAACACTTCCTGGTGTTCTGCACATTCCTGTATTGGCCAGAAATCTGATTTCTGTAAGCAAGATGGATGATGCAGGTGTGAAAACAATGTTCGAGAAAGATACCTATAAGATGGTTCAGGGAGCACTGGTATTAATCCGGGGAGTTCGGATTGGAACTCTGTACAAGCTTCAGGTCAGCACTGTTATTGATGGGTGCAACAATTCTGTGGTTCCCGAAAGTGGAGCGGAAAACTTAGTGGTCTCTGGAGAAAAGACCATGCTATGGCATCAAAGGCTTGGACATAATGGAGAGAAGGGCCTTTGGATACTGCATGGAAATGGTATGGTAGAAGGTATTTCTAATAGTTCACTAGATTTCAATTTCTGTGAACATTTTGTATATGGGAAGCAGAATCAGGTGAGTTTTCCTTCTGGTGCTAAAAGGGAGAACAAGATATTAGAGCTTGTGCATAGTGATGTGTTTGGACCTGTGTCGGTTCCATCACTAGGTAAGTTGGTTTACTATGTTTCATTCATAGATGACCTCTCAAGGAATACATGGATATATTTCTTGAGGAATAAATCTAAATTCTTTGACAAATTTAAATAATTTAAGGCTTTGGTGGAAAACCAGACAGAGAAGAAGATAAAAGTGTTGAGGACAGATAATGGTGGGGAGTTCTGCAAGAAAGAATTTGAAGAGTTCTGTAAGTAGTGTGGTATAGCACGGTAGAAGAATACTCCATGCACACCTTAGAAAAATGGAGTTGCAAAAAGAATGAACAAAACGCTGATGGAAAAGGCAAGCATGCTCAATGGTACCAAGTTAGGACAAGAATTCTGGGCAGAGGCAGTGGTGACTACATGTTACTTGGTTAATAGATCACCTTCATCAACGTTTGAGGATAAGACTCCACATGAGGTATGGACTAGTAAGAAACCCTCTCTTTCCCATCTGAGGGTATTTGGATGTGATGCATATGTACATGTTCCAAAGGAGAAAAGGACCAAGTTGGATAATAAATCTGAAAGGTGCATATTTATTGGGTATAAGGATGGTTTAAAGGGTTACAAGCTTTGGAACCCGGAAAAAATGAAGGTTGTGTACAGTCGAGATGTGGTGTTTAGAGAGGTGAAAGATGTTTTTAAACATGAAATCCTACCAAAGAAACCTGAGAAGATAGAGTTTGAGCTAAAGGAGGATGAATCAGACTCTATAATAGAAGAAGAATCAGAAGAGGAAGAGCCACAAACTCCAGCTGTGAGAAGACCAGTTCGAGAAAGAAGACAACTAGAAAGGTATAGTCGATCTACTTTCTGTTCAAATTTTTCTTTAACTATAACTGATGATGATCCCAGAACTTTCAGGAGGTAGTAGATTCAGAGGATGGAAAACTATGGAAGGCGGCCATGGTTTATGAAATGGAATCCTTGCATAAAAATGAGCCATGGGATCTGGTGGAGTTTCCAGTTGGAAGGAAGCCCATCTGGAGCAAATGGGTGTTTAAGAAGAAGATGAATGTAGAAGGCAAGGTGGAGAAATACAAAGCTATGTTGGTAGCAAAAGGTTATTCCTAGGTGCCTGGAATTGATTTTGGTGATATTTTTTCTCCTGTTTCCAAAGTTACTTCTATTAGATTACTTTTATTTGTTGCTGCTGCATTTGATTTTTAGGTAGAATATGGATGTAAAGACAACATTTCTTCACGAGGATCTGGAAGAGGAGATCTACATGAAAAAACCTGAAGGCTTTATGGTGAGGGGAAGAATGAACTGGTATGTAGGTTAAAGAAGTATCTATATGGGTTAAAACAGTCACCAAGGATGTGGTATCTGAAATTTGATACCTATATACAGGGACTTGGCTTCACCAGAAGCAAGGAGGATCACCGTGTCTATTTTAAATTAATTGGTGACCGTGTTATTTATTTGGTCTTGTATGTGAATGATATGTTTTTTATTGGAAATGACAAAGAAATTATCCAAGATTTGAAGACCCAACTGTTATCCAAATTCGACATGAAGGATCTTGGTGCTGCAAACTATATTTTGGGCATGGAAATTAAGAGAGATTGGGCAAAGAGGAAGCTCTGCTTAAACCAGAGGAAGTATGTCGAGACTATATTGTAGAGGTTCAATATGTAGGATAGTAAACCAGTGAATGTTCTGATTTCTGTAGGTACAAAACTATCTGCTGAACAGTGTCCCAAGACACAAGAAGAAGAGGAGGATATGTCCCGTGTTCCATATGCAAGTGCAGTGGGTAGCCTGATGTATGCAATGGTTTGTGCTCGACTAGACATGACACATGTAGTGGGATTATTGAACAGGTTTATGTCAAACCCAGGGAAGGAGCATTGGATAGCAGTGAAGTGGGTTTTCAGATATTTGTGTGGCACTAGTGATTATGGCTTATGCTACCAAGGAAGACTAGGATGGGAAAGAGTGTTGGGCATTCATGGTTTTGTTGATGCATACTGGGCTAGAGATCTGGACCAAAGAAGATCTACAAGTGGGTATGTGCTTAGCCTATTTGGAGGTGCAGTCAGTTGGATGATTAAAAGACAGTTTGTAGTGGATCTTTCAACTACAGAGACAGAATACATATCAACCACTCATGCAAGAAAGGAAGCGGTTTGGTTGCAGAGATTGTGTTCAAGTATGGGGTTGGTGCAGCAAGCTATAAGGATAGACTGTGATAGCGAAAGTGCAATTTTCTTGGCTAAGAACCCTGTTTATCATTCAAAGAAAAATCACATTGATGTTCAATACCACTCTGTGAGAGATATGGTTGAGGCTAAAAGGGTGTTGCTGGTAAACGTGGACACTTTGAAGAATTTTGTAGATGCATTGACGAAGTCTATGAGAAGTCACAAGTTCTCTTGGTGTAGAGAAACAATGGGTGTTGCAAAGTTGGGCTAATGAGTCATCTCTCCTGTGGCCCCCTGCAGAAAGAAAACAAGTGGGAGAATTTTGGGTTTGTGTTATATTCTTTCCAAGATTAGTCACACATGGGGGGGTTACAGTGGGGGTGGCAGCCCCCCCTGTCGGGGTCCAGGGCAGCGCCTCGGGAATTTTTTTTTGGTCCTTATTTTTCGGTGGGTGGACTCGCCCATGGTTTTGTGCATGGGTTTTCACATGTTTTTGGGGCATGATGGTTTTTGACCCCCTGTATTTTGTAGATCCAGTCAAGGGAACTATAGTTATGTTCTAATCCAGGGTTAATGGATTGGGGTTTATCTATGCTTCAACATGTATATATATGTGTTGTAACACTAAAAGGAATATAATGAAAAATCAAGCTAGTCATCCCGATTTGGGATCCAGGGGAAATCTCTGTGTTTATCTATTTTATGTTTTATGCTCTTGATATTTTTTATTTTCTGTTTTTAAGATTCGCAGATAATTTCTGTACAGGGTGTTATCACAAAATATGACCCTGATAGGCTACTGATCAAGTAGACTCTAAGTAACTCTTTCAAACCAAAATTTTGGCTGAGTCTTAGTTTCTTGATCCAGGTGGATATTGGTGGTCACCCACCTATTCCACTTGGGGCCCCACCATTGTCTCTTTCAGTTTTTCAGTTTCGGCACAAATTACTATTTTTAGCAGTTTTTCGGGTCTTGAACTTCCGGAGCCGTTTTGAGGCCCTAAACGACATTTTTTGGGAAAATAGAGAGCAACATGGGTCCATGGACCGATGTTTCTTGTTTGAAATTTTTAGTCCTCGGATAGATATTTCTAACGAGGTATGGTAAGCGTCAAACGGAGATCGTATGCCAAAGTTACGCCCCTGGGAAGTTGAAACACCAATTTACCCAAACGGGGCCCATAAGTTTGGCGCTTCATCTCCTAGGGTTAGGGTTTTGGCTGTTTAGGATTTCCCATTGTTTCTAAATAATAAATAGGCCCTCGAGCCTCATTTTAACTCAGTTCAGAGGCCTGTAGCCACCACATCTCTTCTCAGAGATAGCTACCAATGCCCTAGCTATTTTTATTTCCATTCTGTTTGTAAGAAAATTTCAGTTCTTTGATATTAATGAAATGAAGTGTTATTTCCACTGCATCTCTGTATTTATGGTTATGTATTTATTCTGTTGTGTTCCTGCATAAATCCGGATCAGAGGTATCATAGCGGTCTACTTTTTCTTGATCCTTCTTTGCATGTCCCCAACGAGGTCGGGGTATAAGGAGTTAGGGCTTGATCTGGTGGAACCTTTGCAAGATCAGCCTTGCAAACCTCGACGGATGCCCATTGGGGATGAAAAGAAAGAGGAAGGAGCAGGAGATCCTATCAAAATATTGCTCGAGGAGGCCCTCGAAATACAAAGGAACGCGATGATGGATAACTTTGCTCAGATCCTTCAACGGCTACCCACTGGTGACGCATCTGCATCCAGCAGCCACTCTGGAGGCGCGACTCCTTCTAAGGTACAAGTAAATTTTGACATTCCCATATTTGAGGGTCAAATAGACACAGATGCCGTAGATAGATGGTTGAATCTATTAGAAGGATATTTCTCTGTTCATGACTTTTCAGACCGGGAGAAGATTATTTTTGCACTCCTCAAAGCTACCCCCCATGTTAAGGACTGGTGGGAAACCTACTATGAGAACAAGGACCAGACAGAACCCTCTCTGTTCTCGGCCGTACCAACTTGTAATTATTTCCGAGATGCCGTCAAGGAATAGTACTATCCCATGGGGAGCTATGAGGACAAGTACATACAATGGACCACGTTGCGACAACAAAGGGATCAAGATGTGCATGAGCTGATGAATTTGTTCCATACCCTGTGCACAAATTTGGGTATCAAAGATTCAGAGAAACATCCAGTGCTAAAGTATCGCAGCTGTCTACGCGGATACATTCAGGAGAAAATGGAGTTCCTCGACATCTCCTCGCTTGGTATGACATACCAGTATGCTGCCAAGATTGAGCAAAAATTCAAACAAAAGAAGCGAGACTTTGGATATGCGAATCAAAAGCAAGGGAAAGGCACTTCCAAACCGCAGAACAAAGGACAGAGCCAAGGCATGGCGACTAAAGACAACCCGTCGAAGCCATAAGAAAATAATAGCACCACAAATCCAAAGAAGGACACAAGAAAGTGGTGTGAGTTCCATAAGCGCTCCACTCACAACACAAGTGAGTGTCGGGCCAAGTAGTCGCTAGTGGCCAAGATGAGGGCTTCTAATTCAAATGCATGCTCTGACTCGAATCAGAACCTGAAAAGGGAAATGAAAAAGGTAAACAGATTATTGATGCGGAGCCCAACGCCACTGTTGCCACTACAAATATCCAGAAATAGGAACCGGAAGATCCAGAGGAGGAGGAACGTCTCTTCCACTCCTAGATGTGGGTAAAGGGCTCCCCTGTATAGTTCATTGTTGAAAATGGGAGCCAAAAGAACCTCATTTCAGCAGACGCCGTGAAGCGGTTGGGCTTGCCGACCACAGCTCACCCACATCCATACACAATCGGGTGGCTTCACCAAGGACGAGATCTCCTCATCAGCCAACAGTGCCGCCTTCCCTATAGCATCAAGCCCTTCACGGATGAAGTATTATGTGACGTTTCTCCTATTGATTTTTCTAATGTATTATTAGGACAGCCATACTTGTGGAAGCGTCATGCTGTGTATGAGTCTCGACCTTGTGCTGTTATTGTTACTTTGGGAAATAAGTTGTACAGGATACCAGAGGTACCACCTCCTACCGCTATCTCTTTGGTTACTACAAAACAATGCAGTAAGCTCATTTCCCAAACCAGGTAATTCATTTTCCTGATGATCCACCCCCAGGGCAAGAAGAAGACTATGGCCATGACCTCTAGACAGGGCTCCTTTGCATGACAACAGCAAATGGATAAGGTTGTGGAGGAGTACAGGGACATCTTCACCTCACCCACAGGGGTTCCTCTGCACTATCAGGTCAAGCACCCGATTGATCTGGCCCCAGGTGCGCCGCTACCCAATGGACCGATCTATCGGAGCTCTGTTCTAGAGAATGATGAAATCAAGAGGCAGATTTAGGAGCTGTTGCAGAAAGGTCACATCAAACCAAGTTCATCGCCCTGTGGGAGCCCAATCGTGTTGGTACAGAAGAAGGATGGGACGTGGAGACTCTGTATTGACTATCGGGTGCTAAACAAGATCACTGTCCGGAATAGGTACCCAATCCGACGGATTGATGACCTTCTGGACCAACTCAAAGGTGCAAAATATTTCAGCAAGATCGACCTCAAGTCTGGTATCACCAGGTACCAATTGAACCCTCTGATGTGTGGAATATTGCCTTTAAAGCTAAGGAAGGCCTTTTTTAATGGCTGGTCATGCCTTTCAGGTTGACGAATGCTCCCACAACCTTCATGAGGATGATGGACAACATCTTGCGGCCATTCACCAACTCATTTGTAGTGGTGTACTTGGATGACATTCTGATCTTCAGCCAGACTTGGGAAGAGCACCTTCACCACATCCGACAAGTCCTCCAAACACTGTGGCAACACAAGTTGTGTGCCAATTTGGAGAAGTGCACTTTTGGCATGACCCATGTTCAATATCTGGGATACATTATTGATGAAAGGGGGGTGCATGTGGATCCAGCCAAGATCCAAGTCATTCGGGATTGGCCAGCCCCAACCACTATAACAAAGCTTCGCAGCTTTCTGGGTCTTGCTAATTTCTACCGTAGATTCGTGTTGGGATTCTCTCATATCACTTGGCCCTTGAGTCAAGTCACCAAGGGAGGAGCGAGAGAAAATTCTTTCGGTCGGAACCTCAACAGAAGGCGTTCACAAAATTGAAAAATCGCCTCTGTTCTGCCCCAGTGCTCACATTACCAGACTTGCAACAGCCATTTGAGATCGAGACAGATGCCTCTGACTATGCTATTGGGGCAGTTCTTACTCAACAGGGACATCTAGTGGCATATCACAGTGAGACATTGTCTGACACAGTTCGCAAGTATCCCACTTATGATAAAGAAATGTATTCCATTGTGCAAGCTTGTCGATAATGGAAGCATTACATTTTGGGGAAGGAAACAATCATCCATACAGACCACCGGCCCCTGCAGTTCATACAGACACAAGGGAAGTTGCAGAATGATCACCATCAGAAGTGGTCCACATATCTGCAACAGTTTCATTTGAACATCAAGTACAAGAAGGGTAGCACCAATAATGCTGCAGACTGCCTCAGCCGACCACCGATCGTGGCGCTCACCACCGTGCTCAACTCTTGTGGGCACGAGACTTCTGATTGGCCGCTTCTCTATGAGAGTGACCCAGAATTCAGCCACACTTACAAGGCACTCTTGGGGGGCACGCGAGTTCCAAATTTTCACCTCCAAGATGCACTTTTATGTCACCTGGGACACCTTTGTGTTCCTTCAAGCGAGCATGCCAAGATGATATGGGAAGCACACTATAGCCGAGTCGCTGGGTATTTTGGGGTCGAGAAAATAGTAGCAATACTGCAGAAGTATTTATATTGGATGAACCTTCAAAAGAATGTTGAGAAGCACATCAGATCCTGCACTGCTTGTGCGATTGCCAAACCGACCATCAAGAAGAAAGGCCTATATACTCCACTACCTACCCCTAGTTGACCTTGGGAATCCATCTCCATGGATTACATGTCGGGCCTGCCTTCTACTAAGAATGGAAATGACTGTGTTTTCGTGGTCATTGACAGATTCTCGAAGATGGCCATTATCGCGGCCTGTAAGAAGAATATCACAACAGAAGCCACTGCTAAACTCTTCTTTGAACGAGTGTGGGTGCACTTTGGGATCCCAAATTCTATCATATCAGATCGAGATAGCAGGTTCCTCAGCACATTTTGGTCCAGCCTTTGGTCAATGTTGGACACAAAGCTCACCAATTCCACAGCTTTCCATCTCCAAATAGATGGTCAGACAGAGGTCATCAACATAATGATTGTACACATTCTGTGCATGTACAATTCAAAGAATCCACGCACATGGGATGAGAGCCTCCCTTATAACCGGGCTCTCCACAGTTTAATTGGCCATAGCCCCTTTCAGGTGGGCTTGGGATTCCAGCCACTATGTCCCATTAACGTAGCCATGCCATTTGCAGCTACTCAAGCCGATTCAGCTCATGTCCAGTCTGAAGTTGACAAAGCAAGTAGCTTCATCGAGCACATTCAACACATCCTCCAACAAGTTCATGATATATTGGACAGATCCAATGCGAAGTACAAGCAACGCCATGATCAACACCGGGTGCCACACAACTTCCAGGTGGGCGACAAAGTATGGCTACATTTGCAGAAGGAGCGCCTCACTAGACCCCACCGCAAGCTTTGCCCACTCCGATACGAGTCGTACACCATCACCAAGGTTGTAGGGAACAATGCCTTCGAGCTCAGTATTCCACCATTCCTTGGTCTGCACCCAGTCTTCAATGTGGATCGCCTTCGTCCTTACTTCCCACCTCTACTGGACACCTCAGACACTGCAGAACAACTCACACCAACAGAGTTAAACCCAGACTGCATGGAACATGCCACCACAGATTGTATCATGGACATGCAAATCAAGAACACTCGCCAACAGAAGATCCAACTGTATCGGGTTGTCAAAGCTGGCCAACTCCTGCACCAAGGAAAGTGGTTCACCATGGACCAAGTTTAGTAAAAATTTCCTCATCTCATGGGGGAACTTAACGCAATGGGGACCATTGATTCCTAAGGGGGGTGGAATGATCCAGGTGGATATTGGTGGTCACCTGCCTATTCCACTTGGGGCCCCACCATTGTCTCTTTCAGTTTTTCAGTTTCGGCACAACTTACTATTTTTAGCAGTTTTTCGGGTCCTGAACTTCTGGAGCCGTTTTGAGGCCCTAAATGACGTTTTTTGGGAAAATGGAGAGAAATGTGGCCCTTGGATTGATGTTTCTCATTTGAAATGCGTAGTCCTCGGATATATCTTTCTAACGAGGTATGATACGTGTCAAACGGAGATCGTATGCCAAAGTTACGCCCCTGGGAAGTTGAAACACCAATTTACCCAAACGGGGCACATAGTTTTGGCGCTTCATCTCCTAGGGTTAGGGTTTTGGCTGTTTAGGATTTCCCATTGTTTCTAAATAATAAATATGCCCTCGAGCCTCATTTTAACTCAGTTCAGAGGCCTGTAGCTGCCACATCTCTTCTCAGAGATAACTACCAACGCCCTAGCTAGTTTTATTTCCATTCTGTTTGTAAGCAAATTTCAGTTCTTTGATATTAATGAAATGAAGTGTTATTTCCACTGCATCTCTGTATTTATGGTTGTATGTTTATTCTGTTGCGTTCCTGCATAAATCCAGATCACCTCCTCAACCTGAGAGGGCTCTCTCAATAGGTTTATTATTTTTAATTAATGATTATATGACTAACTCTAGAAATAAAAATGGACAAAAATGTATAACTGGTTGAATTACAGATTAGAAAAAATCTATTGGGCCATGGAGTCAAAGTAGTCTTTAAAAAAACATCATAATCACCTAAACATGGAAGTCAAGGCACTTGGAGTTTAGGTTTATAAGTGAAATAGTAACACAGTGAATAAACACTGTCTACAAGCATTTGAAGGAAGTTAGAGAATTATCCAATGAATTCCAAGTAACACATGCTCATACCACCACAAATAGGTAATTGAAAAAGGCCATAGAATATCAAACACATAAACCCCTTGTGAATCTTGAGTAGTAAAACCAATCTCTATATTAAGTTGAGAAGAACACAATGACATACAGTAACACAGTTTATTTTTCTAATAAAAATTCCAAACTTGAAGAATTTGACCTCATGCTTCATATAGAGCCTTTACATTCTTGGATTCCATGATCCATCACTAGGAGAATTTGAATTTCTAAAATTGACACCTATCTACTCATAAAACAAACTCTTAATTACAAACTGACAGCTAACTGTCTTTTAGGAGTTCTAATACAAATAGGAGTGAAACTCCTAAGCATGTTTTAAACAACCTTATCTAAAACATAAATAATTTCTTTGACATCTGTTAATCCATGTCTTCAACCTTTATGATGCTTCCATCCTTGTTGTAAACCCTGCTAATTCATGACCTAACTGTCCTAAAAACTAGGAGACAGAGTTCCTGATTTTTATCCCTTAACCTCCATGCTTATCTTTAAACAGCTTTGCTGGCATTGATGATTGATTTTGTATATGTGACATGTGCTAACATTCCATTAACACTTCAACCTTCCACCTGTGCAAAAATAAATCCTCGAAAAAATGGAAAGGAGATGAGACATGACTGCACTACGAAAATAGCCTGTTTTCGTAGCGCAGTTTTTATATCACTGTAAAACACTTCTTTTGACCATTATTTCTTCTGCTTTTCAATCTGAGTCTTCATATTTGATCTTTTTCTTTCCACCAGCAACACCAAAATTTGAAAACCAGCAGTCCTTACCTCCCAAATACATGCATAAAATTCCCAAAATTCACCTTCAGCAGTTTCGTAGCGCTCTATGAAACTGCTGTGTATGCTCCCTTTAACACAACTTTTCCAAAAATTTACAGTTTTGAGGATATTTAAAAATTTTCAAGGATTGATATCAAAATCAAATAGCTTTAAAATATGTTCTCCTTCAAAAATGATCTTTTTCTTCATCACAAAACTGTTCCAAGGATTTATCATTTAATGCCCTGTTTCATTGTTGTTGTAGCTTCTCTTCAGATTTTTTCAACTGTACTTCTAGGTCTTCAATCTTTCTCCTCAGTTTCTTGTTGGTAGCCCTTAACTGAACATTCATCATTCTCACAAATCTAGCCTCTTTAATTGCAGGAACAGTCCAAGTAAATTACTGAGCTTCACTGCTATTGTTTCTGGTTTGGAAACCTTTTCAAGTTCCCATAGAGCCTTTATCCTCTTGAAATTTGTCTTTTCAGCAGTATGCCTTCTTGCTCTCTTCCTTAGTCTAGAAATTTCATAATTAGCTGATTTCAAGCTTTCTTCCATTTCTTCATAACTGGTTTTTTCTGTCTGAGTGGAAAATACCTTGTTTTTTTCACCTTCAAGTATTGGTGACGAAAGGTCTATAAACCCTTCCTGAACAGTGGAAGCTTCCTCTGTTTTCTCTAACTCAATATTGAACTTTTGCATTTTTTTTTATTTCATGGTTAAAGGCTTTCTGGGCTTGAACACAAATGTTGCAACCTCATCCTCGAATTCCAGTTTCTTAGAAGATTTCATCTTCTTAGGTTTTCCTTCATCAAATTTTATGAAATATGCCTGTACCAAAGGGGATTCTTCAATATCAATGGCTTCTAAAATGTCATTTAAGCTACCTTTTAAGCCTGGACTTTCTCCTAAGATCACTGATTTACCCTTCTCCTTTGCAATTTGACTTCTATTCAATCTCCTTTGAACTGGTTTGTTAGCTGACTGTTCGTGTGTCATTTCTTTAATTTCAACTCTCTTTTCTTTTGTAGGTTGAGGAGTCTCAAGAATAACCACTGATGCTTTAATCACTTGCTCTTTCACTTGCTTTCTAGGTTTCAGCTTAACAAATCTTTTTGACCTGGTCATTACAAGCTTACTGGTTTCTGCTGGTGGGGTTTCTTTAACCTTAGGGTTAATTCCTGTATCTTGGTTTTCCACTCCAAAACCACATAAAAACCAAAATGAAGACCATTCTCTGTTGATCCTTTGAATTTCATGTATAACTATCAGTTTAATTAGACCATGATGAAAAAGGGAAGTTTCACATCCTTGAGTTTTCATTTTCACTTTATCTGCCATCTTAGCTATACTTCGATACAGGAAGAAAGGAAAATCTAAAGAAATCATGTTAGTAAAATGCAACAGGATTTTAAAATGATATGAATATACTTTATGATATCTTCCCTCACAAGTAAAATATCTTTGAATGTTGAAGAGCAAGTTGGCATAGATGTCTTTGATGTAGCTCCCTGGAGTTTCCTTGGTTAAGTCTGTTTCTGCAAACTCTGGCTTCAGAAACACTTTACATGGTTCCATATCAAATTTGAAGTTTTTGAACCATATATCTTGCCCCCTAGGAATCTCTATCACCAAAGCTATGATCTCAGGGGTTACTGACAAGTTTAAAATTCCAATTTTTGTGTTTGAGCCAGTGAAATGTAGAGCAAACTCCTTTGACACTTGATTGTGTCCTCCCTGCAATTTTTTACAAAATCTCCAACACCCTGTTTTCTTGAAAGCCTCCATCACTGATTTATCTTTGGCTAGGGCCTTTGTGCTTTTAGGCTCTGTTCTTAAACGATGACCAGACTTGTGGTTTTTCTTTTCTTCTGTCATCTTTTCCTTTGAATTCCTGTAACAAATCAACCTCGCTTGATTATGGTAGTCAACCTTGCTTGTTAATAGTGATTAGCCTCGCTTGAAAATAGATGAGAGAAGCTTTGATAAGAGATTACCATAAGCTTAGCATTCGAAAACGATCTTTTTGAGTGTTTGCATGCAAAGTGCAATAAGAAACCAGCTAGTCCTTATGAATTTGAAATTACCTTATCATGATGAGGCTTACATTCGAAATGATGGATTTGAATGGTTCCATGCCTTAGAAATGACTCCTAGCTGACACCTAATAATGAAAAATTAACGGAATTTGAATGAATTGATTATTTGACAAGACTGCCTATAAATTCGCGCTTTCGTAGCTCACTTAGTTCATTTTCAGGGGTTTGCACTACGAAAATAACAACGTTTTCATAGTGAAAAACAATATTTTTACACTGTCTGTGCTATGAAAACGTGGTTTCGTGGCTAATTCCAAAAAAAATTCAAATGGTGTAAGATATGACTTCTAAATAGGATGTGAGACCTTTAAGACATGGAATAATGTTGTTAAACTTTATTTGGATATGAAAATGAGACTTTTGAGACTCTTACCCTATCACCTACCCTTTAAAGCATGAAATGACCCAACACTTATCTAAGACCATGAATAGGAATGATGTAAACTATCCAAGTTTAGAAAAAAAAAGTACGGTACAGTGGCTCCACTTGGGATAGTGTGCTCTTGTGGTACACTAAGAACCCGTAGCTCCAGTGCTATCCATTTTTGATAAAATAGAAAAAACTTTTATTTGATTTGACAAGCATCTTCTTCAAACTATTTGGGCCTTCACCTCGGGCTTAAGCTCTCTATTTCAGCTTGTCATTATTAGAAATAAAAATAACAAATATGGAATATGTACAATGTCATGAGTGATTGATAAAACTTCAGCAAATATAATGCTTTAGGAACCTACCATTAACAGGCCCTCCAGCATATGATCCTCCATCAATTTTTTGCAATATATAAGTGTTGTTCCCATGAAAACCAGCAATATGAAAACGACCCTTCCATAAATTCTCAAACTTACCATGCTTGTCATTTTCCTCAATGTTGGCCTCCCATTTTAGCACTTTGTCTTGTATTTGGAAACTGTCTTCTTTAATCTTCTTATCGAATATATTTTTAATTCTGTTTCGAGCATGCTGATGGCTGTCATAAACTTCATTTCTCTTTTCCTGCAAAGCTATCATTTGGTTGATCCTCCTCTAAATGGCATTTGTTTCTTCTTCAAGTCCTTGAATTAATTTCATGACCGGTACCCCAAGTGATGTTGGAAAATTAGCTTCAACACCATAAACTAATTCATATGGTGAAGTCCCAATTGACCTCTTTGTACACATTCTATCAGCCCACAAGGCATACTTCAGTTTTAAATGCCAAGCTTTCTTGTTCTTCTGCAATAATTTTTTGATGATTCTTACAATGCTCTTATTGATGAAAGAAATTGATCATTTTCTTAGACCTAAATTATTGAGCATTATTTTTTATAATCTTCATGGGGCAGCCAAATCTAGACAATATATTATTCTCTAGAAAAGAAATAATTACATAATCATTAGCTTGCCTTGTTGGGATCACCTCTATCCATTTGGTGAAGTAGTCAGTTGCTGTGAGAATCTAGCGATGCTATCCTGATGATGATGGATGTATCTTTCCAATAAAGTCTAACCCCCATTGCTGAAACGATGCTTCCACATAGATAGGAACCAAAGGTAGAGGTACAAGCTTTCTTCTTCCTTCAAAAAATTGGCATTCATGACATGCAGCAATTCTTTTGTAAATGTCTTTAAACATTGTTGGACAAAAATATCCTGCTCTTAGAATCTTATTTGTTGTAGCCTTCCAATAATGGTGTCCTCCACAATAACCTTTATGGAATTATTCAATGACTTTATCAACCTCTTCTTCAAGTAAAAAATTCAGTAAAATTCCACCTGTATCTTTCCAAAACAGATTTCTGTCAAAAACAAAATATCTCAAATTTTTCAGCTTAACAAACCTTGCTTTGGACTTTGTTAGATCAGCGGGAGCTTTGTGATGTTGTAGAAAAAAAACCACATCCTTATACCACTCTGAAGTATTGTATTTCTCATCAATTTGGACCAATTCTTCCTCATCATCAGTAATTTCTGATATTTCTGCATTCATATTTATATCAAGACAGTCCAAATTTGATTGAGTCATTAACTTCGCCAAGCCTTGTCCTTTCACTAATTTGGTTGGTTTGATGTCTATATCATATTCCAAAAATTTTGCAATCCATTTTCCCCTCTTACCATCGGTATCTGCCTGAGTTAAGATGTATTTTACTACAACACTTGGAACAAATGCCACAATGTGAGAATGCAGAATGTAAATTCTGAAATCTTTGATAGCCTTCACCAAAGCATAGGCCTGATTTTATAGAATATTATACTTCAACTCAGCATTTGATAATTTTCTACTAAATAAAGAGATAGGTTGTTCAGTACCTTGCTTTCCTTTTTGTAGCAAAACTCCAACAATTGTATTTTCTGAAGTGAATGTAAAAACCATAAATTCTTTGGAAAAATCTAGACTGATGAGTGTCGGTGCTTTTGTGAGTGCCTTCTTGATTTCTTCACAAGATTGCTTTGCCTCTGCTGTCCATTTAATCTCAACTCCTTTCTTTAACATTCTTGTTATATCTTTGACAATCTTAACAAAGTTAGGAATGAAACGCCTAACAAAATTCACTTTCCCAAGAAATGATTAAATCTCTTTCCTACTTCTTGGAAGATCTACTTTTTGAATTGCATTAACTCTATTAGGATCAATCCTAATTCCATCTTCAGAAATAATATGACCAAGTAACTTGCCTGTAGTTAAAGCAAAAATGCTTTTGGTAGGATTAAAAGAGATACCAAACCTTCTACATTTCAGCAGAATATTTTCTAAGTGTTTCAAATGATCTTCTTCTTTCTTTGAAAATACTATTATATCATCAAGATAAAAAACCAACGTCTTGTCCCTTTCTTCAAAAAAAGAAATGTCCATTTCTCTTTGAAAAGTAGCTCCTGCATTCATGAGACCGAAAGGCATCTTGGCGTACATGAATGTGCCCCATGTTGTTGTGAAGGTTTTTTTTTCTTGATCATCTGGATGTATAAGAATCTGATTATAACCTAAAAACCATCAAGCATAGACATTCTCTGAGAACCAACAATATTTTGCAGAATTGAATCCATCTTGGGAAGAGGATAGTTGTTCTTTAGGGAAGCCTTGTTCAAATTTCTAAAGTCAATACAAATTATGATTTCTCCACTCTACTTTCTAACCAGTACCAAATTTGCAAGGCAATTTGAGAATCTGATTGGAACAATGATTTTAGCATCAAAGAGTTTCTTAACCTCTTTTTTGATCAATGGCATGAGAATAGGATTAATTCTCCTTAATTTTTGCTTGAAAGGTCTCTCATTTTCCTTGATAGGAATAGTATGCGGAATAATGGAAGGATCATACTCCTTTAAATCAGCATGACTCCAATAAAAAACATCAATAAACCTCTTCATCATCTCAATATATTTGAATTTCATATCAGCTGAAAGAAACTTTGAAATTTTGATCATTTTAGGCAAAGCTAATGTACCAAAATTACAGCTCTCTACTTCCTCTTCATCAACTTGTATCTTTGGTGATTTGGAAACATCATTCTGATCAAAAAGCTTGTCAAGAGGAATAAGACCCTTTGGTATTGAATTATTCTTTAGTTTCAAAACTTCAGAATTTCGTTTTGATTCAACAAACATGTTTTGTTGATCTACTTGTGTACTTTTGAATTCTTCATTCAGCTCAATGAAATTCTTTACTTGTTGATCATCTTCAAAAACTTGCCAATTGGTGATAATATCTGGTATAGTTGGTCTATGGAGATTCTCAATCTCATATTTTTTAGTAGAATGTATAGGAATTATGAAAAGACTTGTAGAGATAGCAAGAGAATCAACAATGGAATTTTGATCTCTAGTTTTGACTATGAAAGAATAGGCTTGAAAATTCTCTAACATGTCTAAAACTAGATTTTTGTATGCTCTCATTCTTACATCCTTTGTTTGATAAACACCTTCAACTTGTCTAATAACCAATTCAGAATCTCCAAAAACAGAAATATTTTGAGCCTTCATCCTTTTCAAAACATCTAGACCCAAAATCAAAGACTCATATTCAACCATGTTGTTTGTGCAATCAAATTTCAGTTTGTAAGAGTAAAAATTAATGTCATCATTTGTACTTGTAATCCAAATCCCTACTCCTGCCCCTTCTTTTCCTGCTAATCCATCAAAGTACAATGACCACCATCCCTCCATCTCTTTGTCATTTACTTGCTGATTTTCTGTTTGTTGATTTTCTGAATGCTGATTTTATGCTCTCATTTCTTCCTCAACACTATCAGCTGACTCATTTAAAATAATGGCAGATCCAAGTTCAGTATCAAAGGCATAAATAGGAAATTTTTGAGGTTTATCTTTACTAATTACCATGTAAGCCATTCTAGTCTCCCGATACAGTCTCCTTTGCTCACCAAAAACAGGAATAGTGGCATAGGTAAGGTCCATCTGCATTGTGCCTTTGATTTTTACTGCCCATGATCTTGACAATAACATTCCAAAATTTGACAGAACATCAGCCACAACAATGTCCATAACAACCGTCTTTTTTGGAATTTGTGTTAGACCAACAACCACATCCTTGATTAAACCAATACATTGAACTCTTTTTGAATCAAAAGAAAATAAATCCTTATATGGTCTTGTTATTTGTAACTCCATCCTTTCCATGATTATTTTGGGCATAAGGTTATGAGAAGCCCCTGAATCCAACATAGCATTATGTAAAGTCATATCATGAATACTAATGCTTACATAAAAAGGAGGAAACTCTTCATTTTGTTCATATTCTAGCCTTGGACCCAAATATATAGTAGGATTATCTTCTTGGACATTAAAAATATCAACAGCTCCTGGTTGTGAGTTTAACAATTTAACAATATTGCTTCTATATTCATTTACCTTGAGAATCTCACTAAATGGAATTGATATTTTAATCTTTGAAATTTCATTCTCAAGGTTGAAAACAGAAACAAATATTTCAACTTCCTTGATAGGAGGAGGAAGTTGAGTGTCTTTCTTACCAAGTGAAGTGTCTTTCTTACCTTCAAAAATATTTGGAGTATCAATTTTGGCTTCAACAACCTTTGGAACATAATTCTTAGGCTACACTTTGTTTGCAATGATAGGCATATTTCTTTTTCTGAGATTATATTGTTTTTGCATCTCAAAAATAGCATGCTGATATCCCTTAAAATAATCTGATGGTTCTTCTCCTTGATTAGCCAAATCTAACTCATCACGCTCTTCTTTAGTCAAGAAAATTCCTAACATCTCTTCGTCAAGACAATGGATAGATTCTTCGGGAATTTCAGGCTCATCTTCTTCATCTACCAAATTCTACTGAAAAGGAGGTCTCACTGGAGGATCAGGCTGCTGATTTCTATTTTCTCTTGGCCTTTGTTGGTTTTGAGGTCTCCTGAATTGAGGATTTCTAAATTGAGGTTCATGTTGCACAGGAGGAGTAGAAGTGTTTCCAAGAGCTAACCTATCCATCAACTTCTCCATAGTTTTCATCATTGAGTCAAATTTATCTTCAGACGTTGATGTGGAAGGTTTTTCCTCTTCTTTCAATTTAGTTTTTCCCATTTTTTACTTTTTAGCAGCTATCATGTTTACCTCAACCTTTACTGCATCACTTTTCATTTTAGCAAGTGTAGGTGATTCTCTTTCTCTTAACAAGATAGAAAATTCATAATCAAATGCTTCAGCATATCTCATTTGTGCTAAGGCTTCTAGAGGTTTCAAATGAGCTGGAATTGAGTCAAAAACTTGGGTATGTATCAAGCAATAGACCTAGGTTCGACTCCCGGTAGACGCACCAAAATGTTATCACAAAATCTGACCCTGATAGGCTGTTGATCAAGAAGACTCTGAGTAACTCTTTCAAATCAAACTTTTGGCTGAGGCTTAGCCTTCTCAACCTGAGAGGGCTCTCTCAATAGGTTTAAGATTTTTAATTAATGATTAGATGGATAAATCTAGAAATAAAAATGGAAAAAATGTATAACTGGTTGAATTACAGATTAGCAAACATCTATTGGGCCATGGAGTCAAAGTATTCTTCAACAAAATATCATAATCAACTAAACATGGAAGTCAAGGCACTTGGAGTTTAGGTTTATAAGTGAAACAGTAACAGAGTGAATAAACATAGTCTACAAGCATGTGAAGGAAGTTAGAGAATTATCCAATTAATTCTAAGTAACACATGCTCATACCACTGCAAATAGGTAATTGAAAAAGGCCATAGAAATATCAAACACATAAACCCCTTGTGAATCTTGAGTAGTAAAACCAATCTCTGTATTAAGTTGAGAAGAACACAGTGAGATACAGTAACACAGTTTCTTTTGCTAATAAAAATGCCAACCTTGAGGAATTCAACCCCATGCTTCATATAGATTCTTTACATTCCTGGATTCCATGATCCATTATTAGGAGAATTCGAATTTCTAAAATTGAAACTTATCTACTCATAAAACAAACTCTTAATTACAAACTGACAGCTAACTGTCTTTTAGGAGTTCTAATACAAATAGGAGTGAAACTCCTAAACATGTTTTAAACAACCTTATCTAAAACTTAAATACTTTCTTTGACAGCTAATAATCCATGTCTTTGACCTTTATGATGCTTCCAGCCTTGTTGTAAACCCTGTTGATTCATGGCCTAACTGTCCTAAAAACCAGGAGACAAAGTTCCTGAGTTTTAGCCCTTAAACTCCATAGTTATCTTTGAACAAATTTGCTGGAATTAATGACTATTTTGTATATGTGACATGTGCTAACATTCCATTAACACTTCAACCTTCCACCTGTTCAAAAATAAATCCTCGAAAAAATGGAAAGGAGATGAGACATGAATGTGCTACGAAAATAGCCTGTT
Source organism: Pinus albicaulis (assembly GCA_034641835.2). Classification (NCBI taxonomy): domain Eukaryota; kingdom Viridiplantae; phylum Streptophyta; class Pinopsida; order Pinales; family Pinaceae; genus Pinus; species Pinus albicaulis. The sequence continues at coordinate 221,304,257 of CM076582.1, read as the reverse complement.
TTCGTAGCGCAGTTTTTATATCACTATAAAACACTTCTTTTGACCATTATTTCTTCTTCTTTTCAATATGAGTCTTCGTCTGTGATCTTGATCTTTCTACCAGCAACACCAAAATTTGAAAATCAGCAGTCTTTACCTCCCAAATACATGCATAAAATGCCCAAAATTTACCTTCAGCAGTTTCGTAGAAACTGTAGGGCGCTACGAAACTGCTGTGTATGATCCCTTTAACACAGTTTTTCCAAAAATGTACAGTTTTGAGGATATTAAAATTTTTTGAAGGATTTATATCAACATCAAATAGCTTTAAAATATGTTCTCCTTCAAAAGTGATCTTTTTCTTCATGATAAAACTATTTCAAGGATTTATCATTTAATGCCTTGTTTCATTGTTGTTGTAGCTTCTCTTCAGATTTTGTCAAATTTATTTTGAGGTCTTCAATCTGCCTCCTCAGTTTCCTGTTTGTAGCCCTTAACTGAACATTCATCATTCTCACAAATATAGCCTCTTTAATTGCAGGAACAGTGCAAATAAAGTACTAAGCTTCACTGTTATTGTTTCTGGTTTGGAAACCTTTTCAAGTTCCCATAGAGCCTTTATCCTCTTGAAATTTGTCTTTTCAGCAGCATGCCTTCTTGTTCTCTTCCTTAGTCTAGCAATTTCATAATTAGCTGATTTCAACCTTTCTTCCATTTCTTCATAACTGGGTTTTTCTATCTAAGTGGAAAATACCTTTTTTTGTCACCTTCAAGTATTGGTGATGAAAGGTCTATAAACTCTTCCTAAACAGTGGAAGCTTCCTCTATTTTCCCTAACTGAGTATTGAACTTTTGAATTTTTTTAGATTGCCTAGTTAAAGGCTTTCTAAGCTTGAACACAAATGCTACAACCTCATCCTCGAATTCCAGTTTCTTAGAATATTTCATCTTCTTAGGTTTTCCTTCATCAAATTTTATGAAATTTGCCTGTACCAAAGGGGATTCCTCAATATCAGTGGCTTCTAAAATGTCATTTAAGTTACCTTTTAAGCCTGGACTTTCTCCTAAGATCACTGATTTACCCTTCTCCTTTTCAATTTGACTTCTAGTCAATCTCCTTTAAACTGGTTTGTTAGCTGACTGTTCTTGTGTCATTTCTTTAATTTCAGCTCTCTTTTCTTTTGTAGGTTGAGGAGTCTCAAGAATAACCACTGATAATTTACTCACTTTCTCTTTCACTTGCTTTATAGGTTTCAGCTTAACAAATCTTTTTGACCTGGTCATTACAGGCTTACTAGTTTCTGTTGGTGGGGTTTCTTTAGCCTTAGGGTTAATGCCTGTATCTTGGTTTTCCACTCCAAAACCACATAAAAGAAAAAATGAATACCATTCTCTGTTGATCCTTTGAAGTTCATGTAAAACTATCAGTTTAATTAGACCATGAGGAAAAAGGGAAGTTCCACATCCTTGTGTTTTCATTTGCACTTTATCTGCCATCTTAGCTATACTTCGATACAGGAAGAAAGGAAAATCTAAGGAAATCATGCCAGTAAAATGCAACACGAGTTTAAAATGATACGAATATACTTTATGATGTCTTCTCTCATAGGTAAAATACCTTTTAATGTTGAAGAGCAAGTTGGCATAGATGTCTTTGATGTAGCTCCTTGGAGTTACCTTGGTTAAGTTTGTTTCTGCAAACTCTGGCTTCAGAAACACTTTACATGGTTCCATATCAAATTTGAAGTTTTTGAACCATCTATCTTGCCCCCTAGGAATATTTTTCACCAAAGCTATGATCTCAGGGGTTACTGACAAGTTTAAGATTCCAATTTTTGTGTTTGAGCCAGTGAAATGTAGATCAAACTCCTTTGACACTTGATTGTGTCCTCCCTGTAATAATCTCCAACACCCTATTTTCTTGAAAGCCTCCATCACTGATTTATCTTTGGCTATGGCCTCTGTGATTTCAGGCTTTGTTCTTAAACAATGACCATACCTGTGGTTTTTCTTTTCTTCTGTCATCTTTGCCTTTGAATTCCTGTAACAAATCAGCCTCTCTTGATTATGGTAGTCAGCCTCGCTTGTTAATGGTGATCAGCCTCGCTTGAAAAATAGATGAGAGAAGCTTTGGTAAAAGATTACCATAAGCTTAGCATTCGAAAACGATCTGCTTGAGTGTTTGCATGCAACATGTAATAAGAAACTATCCAGTCCTTACGAATTTTAAATTACCTTATCATGATGACCCCTACATTCAAAATGATGGATTTGAATGGTTGCATGCCTTAGAAATGACTCCTAGATGACACTTAATAATGAAAAATTAATGGAATTTGAATGAATTGGTGATTTGACAAGACTACCTTTGAATCCGCGCTTTCTTAGTGCACTTAGTTCATTTTCAGGGGTTTGCGCTACGGAAATAGCAGCGTTTTCGTAGCGCAAAACAAGATTTTTACACTGTCTGCGCTACGAAATTGTGGTTTTGTGGCTAATTCCAAATTTTTTTCAAATGGTTTAAGATATGACTTCTAAAGAGGATGTGAGACCTTTAAGACATGGAATAAGGTTGTTAGACTTTATTTGGATATGAAAATGAGACTTTTGAGACTCACCCTATCACCTACCTTTTAAAGAATGAAATGACCCAACACCTATCTAATACCATGACTAGGAACGATGTAAACTGTCCAAGTTTAGAAAAAAAAATTATGGTGATAACACAGGGTTAAAACTTACAATGAAGGGTTAAGAGTATTATAGCAGATACTGACTGAATGAATTCTCTTTAACATATCAGCGACACTGAATGGAGTTGGAAACATTGACCCAAAACCAAAAATGGTATGATGAAACAAAAGAAAAGTAGATTTCCAAACCCAACAACCACAGAGATGAAGTGGAAGGGTTTCATGTTCAAGAGTGTCTCAATACCATTAACAAGTGGAGTACAATGTTCTCCCAATTTCTCCAACCGTTTTTAGTGAGTACATATTTATTTTTTAACAAGATCGAGGAGGATAACATATGCCTGATATGTAAGTTCATCCTTCGAATGAATCCCTCCAAGTATGTTTAATGAACCCTGAGAAGGATTGGTTCGATCCCGTCATGTACGACAAGCCCATCATTTTTTGATGTTTTTACGTGTCTAGTGAAGGTCTAACTTGACATCTTTTTCATGTTTAGAGAGTTTGAAAAAGAGATGAAAAATAAAACTCTAGAGGTTCCTTTTCGTACATAGTCTCTTGAGCCCAAAAAGTAAGAAAATGATACTTAAGAGAACCTCTTAGCGATGTTCAACTAAGGTATTCCTTTTTTGTAAATAGTCTATCTCAGCTCAGAAAAGGGTTAAAAATATACTGATTAGATGCCTTTCCATTGAATTTAATGAGTTCAAAAATACAAATTCTTAACAATATTTTCATATTTTCAGAGTCTAAAAAGAGCTGATATAGGATTCCATGGGTTTCCCTTTACGTGAATTTAAAGAGCCTAAAAAAGTGATAAAAGAGAATTTCTCTTTCATAAGAATGAGATGGGGTGGAGAGATAGCCAAATATTATGTCGCCGCCCATTTCATACCTTGAGCCCAACCCCTTTATCAATAACATGCTAGAAAATATATAGACCTAGCCACATGGGTTGGAACTTCCCTAATCCTAATTTATCAGACTCTTGGTCATATAGCAAGAGAAGGTCTCCTTTTGAGAAGACACAAGGCTTGAAACTTTTGTCATATTTTGCATTGATATGGTTCTTATGGGATTAATTAGCCATGGCATCATCACATCGAGTCTCATATAAGTGTGTCGGATGTAAGAGACATTCCTCTAAATCTACGAAAGTTGTAGGAAGAAGTTATACAGCAAGTTATAGTGAAAATTTTTCACATTCAATCAGAAGGATAACTTCCAAACCATAAACCAATTGAAACAGAGTATATCCATTAGCAGTCCTAATAGAGATTTTGTATGCCCACAAAGTAGCATAAAGATTCAAATTCCATTCTAACTTGTGGATCCTTATCATGTGTTGAAGCATCATCTTGATAACTTTATTGATAGTATCAACTTTCTTGTTCGCATGAGGGTAGTAGGGAGTCAAACTTTCATGGAAGCTTCCCAACTTGGAAGTTAGTTCAGGCATCATGTGATTATGAAAAATTTTTCCACATTCCATAACAATGGCTTGCGAAACACCAAACTGTGAAACGACATGGTTAAATAAACAATGAGCAGTTGTTTTGCCATTATTGTTGAATGTAGGCATCGCCTCAATCCATTTGGTAAAGTAATAGACCGTTATGATGATATATCCATGCCCCCCCCCCCAACCTAGTGAGGGTTACATGTCATGAAATCGATACCCCATTTAAAAAAAGGACATATGACGATAATAATATGCAAAGGAGTGGGAGGAGCAAGGATGTTATGATCGTAAATTTGGTAGGCATGACACTTCTGGAAAATGAGAATACAATCACAAAATATGGAAGGCCAAAAGTAACCTGGACATAGAATCTTCTGTACAGTGGCATAACCAAATAAATGACCGCCACATGCCCCAAGTGGCATTCATTTAAGACTTTCCCAACCTCATCACAAGTGAGGCACCTTCATAAAATCATATCGATACTGCGACGATAGAGGGTGTCACCATTTATGATGTAATTATTGGCTTCATATTGAATACGTCGTTTCTCAAAGCGAGAGGTATCATACCATAAAGTTTGGGTCTGGAGATATATAAGTATGTCTCCATACCATGGGTCATATGATGAGATTAGAAGAAACGACTCGTCTAGAATGGTATTTTCAAGTGTTGATTTAGAATCAACAGTGGGAAGGTCACATGTCAACTCAACAAAAAAAAGGGATTTATTTGATCAGGATTTGATGAATTCTAAATCTAACTCCTGTAGGATGACGATCCATTTTAATTATTCCCACCCCAGCAATTGACGTGAAAAAATATATGTCATACGATTGCAATCTTAAATGACCATAGTTTTATGGAGAAGGATATAGTGGTGAAATATTTGGTGTTGGCTCGAGGGGTCCTGACCCATGTTTGGAGGTTAAGGTTTGCCAACAAACCCCTATACTACTGGCCCTTTTGGCAGTGACCTGCTTGCGCAGGCCAAAGTCTCACCCGAAGAAGTATGGGAAGGTGTTGGTGTTAGCCACCTATGAAATCTTTGTCAAGCAAATAGGTGGCTAAATTGTTTTATGAGCCTTCAAGAGATACATTTCCCATGAAAATCTCTCATCCTTGAAGCCTCTGTGTGTCCATTTCCTTTGTAAAGACCCCTTTTTCTAATTCCCATCCTAAAGCCCCACTGATTGCAAAAAAATTGCGCTCCAAAAGGCCTTCATTTGCCCTTGTTCTGATGCAAAATGTCCCATTTTGACCTTTTTCCCCTTTTCCCCTCTATCGCTACCTTTTCACAGCCTTAAAAAGCGTTAAAAAGGGCCCAAAAACCCACTTCCCACCTTATATTAAGGCCCAGCCCCTTTCGGCCCAGCCCTGCAAACCACTTCCCCATGTAACCCAGGGCCAGAACCAAATGCAAATGGTATGGGCGCTAATCGTAATCGCAACTATCTGGCAAGCACATCCCTTTGTAAACAGAAATTTCCCGATGCGATTGTGTTTTGTTCTATTGACTCCCCGATGCATTCTGAGCCGTCGATCTCCATATATCCAATGGCCCAGCGCTAATCGCTGCGTGCTCGTCGCCCTTTCCCTTACGCCCCTCCAATTATATTTGAACCGTCGATCTCCCACCAGATCCGACAGCTGGCGCTAATCGCAATCGTAGATCTTATATGTGTCACCCGACTACAATCGTCGATTGCGATCTGCCGATCCGATCCCAGCCGTCCATCCATTTAGATCCAACGACCCAGATCTAATCTCATCCCCGCCCCCATAGCAATCGCAAAGGTCTTGCCATGTCACCCGATTGCGATCTTCCAATCAAATCCTAGCCATCGATTCTCCTGTTGATCCGACGGCCCTTGCTTTCCCGCTCCAATCGCAATCGCAATTTCCAAATGATGCCACCTTCCGCCCTTTGCCATTGCGACTCCCTGATCTGATCTCGACCATCCATTTAATCCAAGATCCCACGGTCATAAACTAATCGCGCCATCGTTCATCAGAGTGTCGACCCTCCCATTTCTCCCCTCCGATTGGATCGTGGCCATCGATCCCCTCCTGAGATCCGACGGTCCTAAAGAATCACCCTCCACCCATTCCGGGTCCCACCACACACGACCATTTCCATAAAATTTTCATTCATTTCTTTGCATTTCCGCCTATGTCCAAAATTTTGTGATCTACATTAAAAGTTTAACGTTTTACATTAGAGTTTATGCATTCCACCCAACTTTCGTAAGCCATCCCGCTATTAAACCTCCACCGTCGATCTTCGCCACCGGACAATGATCAAATGGTCCACGTGATTTTCTCCACCAAAACCCTATCAGTCACAGTTTACACCATATTTCTGCATTTTTCCACCATTGCTTCATCTAAAACCTCCATTTTTACCACCGCCGCCATCCTTCCCTATGCATGGATTTCATAACAGAGTTGCGTGTTTTGCAGGGTACAGGTGGTGGACACTGCCATGGTTCACAGTCACTGTTACAAGTGACACAGAGCTCAGCGAAAACGAGGATCAAAACCTAATGTCACAGAGAAGAGCTTAGAAGGGTACTGGAGCGTGATTTTCATCAAAGGTGCAGAGTTTAACTGTACAAAACCCTTCCAGCACCACCAAAGCTCGGATTTTCATTGACAGAGACAGTTTAAGCAGCAAAGAGTATCAGTACAGAGTTAAGGAAGTTATTTTTCACATCATTGAAAATATACAAGCCTTAATTCAGAATTTTAAGGGCAAGGTACCAGATTGAAGATCTCATGATTGACATAGGATGACCTGAAGAGTTCTGACACACAAAAAACCATGTCATCAGGGTAGCTACATCAGCAGAACGTTCCTACCTGTGGGAGGACAAAGCGCCCATATTGTTTCTTTTATTTACCTTGTTCCTGAAGAAAATTCAGCCCTAACAACAGTCCTAAGCTACCAGAGCATTTGTTATGCAGTATGGCGGACTTCACAGTCATTTATTTACCTTTTTGTTTATTCACCAAAAGTACTACAGAGTGCTACAGCCAAAATACATCAGATTCATACCGGAGTAAATGGAAGCCTGAAGAAGACCACTCTTTCACCCAAAGAGTGCCAGAGATAAATGCACAAAATTAAAACAGAATGGGCTTCACCCTCTTTCTTTTCTGAGTTTTAATGCTTCCTTTAGTTTTTCACCTACCTCCTCTGCTCTCTTTCAACTATAAAAATTCATGAAGAAACTCATTGTAAGGTTTTTTATCGGATATCTGAGATTTGCAAGCTGTTTCCTTTGAGACACAGTCTCTGTGTGAAGTTGTAAGATAGGCTGAGGAAGATGTATCCAGACTGAATATTCAATTTTTTTCTCTTAATATGACAAGCACATTTCTTTGGATCCTGATTTAAAGGAGCTGGTGATGTTTTATATCTCTGTGTTTTATTTCATTTCATTACATTTCTTCTGGCACGCATTAGAAATATGGCATAGGATTTACCCTTGTTAGGTACCCTATGTCTCTGCTCTCCCTTCCTTTAATTTTTTTCTTCTATATGTGTATCTGAGGATTTACTTCAATTTATTTAACCAGTGTAGTGGTAAGATATATCACTAGCTAATGTATGAATTAATGAGGCCAGTTTCTTAGATGTTCTTGTTAGGATTTAATTGAATGAATTGGGAACACTGGGAGGTCTAGAATTTGGTCTCTATCTCACTAGGATCCTTTTCAGTTAACTGAATTTTTCCAAGTTCCCTTGAGCTGGGAGTCGAAGCATTGAGAGTTCAAAGTCTCTCTCTGATCTCAGGTTTTTAACTTTGTGTTCTATATCTTTAATGTTTTCCTTGTCCGAAGAGTTAACCTTTGGATTCTAGATCATAGGTGTCCAATGGCACGCCCTGTCCCTGGATATAATTTCTAAAGGTCACCTTGGAGGTTTCCTTTCTTTCACTTTCCCTCTTACCCTTTCAAGCCATACTATCATCTTTAAGATCCACTTCTTTAGATGACTAGCCCAACTGAAAGCCTGCATATTGAATAGCAAGTAAACCCTTTCCTGACTCCATTTTCCCAATGGTCTTGAATGTTCTCTGAATTTATCCCCCCTTGGCCTAAAATCCTCTTTGCCTAGCCTTGTCTCATTCTGAGCCCTTCTTTCCAGTTTCCCAACAACCAAACAAGCATCAAACAACCAAACCTTGTGCCCATAACTAGCCTAATATCTTAACCTTTGAACTTCAAAGACATATACCTTTGACAATCATAGAGAGATCCCTCTCTGGACCCAGGAGGGCTATATCGTGAGGTCTGAAAGTGGTTCTGATGTTGTCTCATCTTTTGGTCTTGCCAATCTGGCCAAAACATGGGAACCCCAACATAATGGCGACTCCACTGGGGAAATTCTAAGTATTTTCCATCCTACTACATCACAAGAGCCTCAGAAAACATAGAAACTCTGGTTAGGTTGGTAGTGAAACACTTCCATTTGCAATTCACTTTCTACACCATTTGTTGTGTTTCTCCCACACTCTTAGACAGAGTCCACAAAGGGCTAGGTAGCCTCTGGATCTCACACTCTTTCAGAGGTGACATATCTAGTAAAAGCCCTCCCAGTCAATCTCTGGTTAGAGTTTTCTGTGTTTTGAAGATATCCTTGAGAAGGGACATCTCATAAACACTGTGGTGGACAGTGTACCCCCAGAAGCATCCTAAACCCTCCACTTGGCGACTCCATAGTTCCTTAAAGATAAAATACTCCACTGGTGATCAGTAGGCCTGATGATTATCTTGGTTCACATAAGACTCCACTGGGAGACCAGCCTTCATAACAACATCAACCATAATATAAGTAACAAGTAGGGTTAAGCTGCTTGATTTGAAAACAACATTCTGGCTTCAAGAACCATTCACACAAGAGCTTAGCCTAACCCAAACCCACCTGAAATAGTTGACAACCATGAGATCATCCTCAAGAGATCTCCTGCACCTATAAGACCAACTATTTCTAGCCACATCCATAGAGCTAACTCTACACCAGAATATTTTATAGCTCTATCAGACCCACCTTTTGACCTATACTTTCAGAACAAAATACCTAGAACTAGATCATTCAGTGCTCTAAATCAGCCAGACCTTGAGTTTCCTGGTTCACCATCTCACAGTTGTAAGCACATTAGGGACAGAGAGACCCATCCATCTACACCCCCTGACATTCACTTCCTTCAAAACTTGGGGCTCAGCCACCCTAAATCTGGTCAACAGTCTTTTGCTGGTCATAATATCCCTATCATCCATATACCAGCTTCTCAAGTTAACCCTTTACCTTAGAACATCATCATGGCAGCATGGTATGCACCTATGGTATTACCTCAGCCTTTAGTGCCCTTACCCAACGATTATCAGTCAAAGATCCCACACTTCACTGCAAAAGAGTCTACCATAGCTCAGCACCATGTAGACAGGATGGAAGATTCTTTTGACTACATGGAAATAGATCATGATATAGTGAAGATGAGAATCTTTGCCCAGAGCTTAGGAGGTGATGTGAAGAAATGGTTCAAAAGCCTACCTCATAATAGTATCCAAGATCTTCCTGCTTTATATCAGACCTTCATAAACAAATGGGAAGTTAAGGCCAACCCTCTCCAAATCCTAGCAGAATACAAGAATCTTAAGAGAAATGTAGGAGAGAGTGTCTATGACTACTCTACAAGGTTTAACAGCGTTTATAACGCTCTTCCTCCACACATGAAACCTCCCCAAGGTATGGTTCTAGTGAAATACCCTGAAGGCTTTAATGCTGATATGGCCTACCAGCTTAGGGAGAGGGATTACAACACGCTGGAAGACATGCAAAAGGGAGCAGTGAGTGTAGAGGAAAATTTTATTGAGAAAAAATAAAGATTGAGAGCTGAGAAAAGGGTCACATATAGATATGACAATGTAGCTTCCACATCTGATCCAAATTACGACCGTCTATCTAAAAATGTGGAAAAGCTGCAACAAATGATGGAAAAAATGGTTGTCACAGTTAGCAACCAGAACATAAACCAAAACCATAACCAGAACCAAAAATTTAGAAGAAACAATACCACTCCCAACAGACAAAGAGACTCAGATTAGCAAGTTATTCCCCCATTTCAAGAGAAATTCCTAGATGAAGATGAAGGAATCATAGAAGAATCTGAGGGGAACAATATGAACATGTTTGAGGTAGAAAATTCAATTCACAACTATTCCACAGAGGAACATCAACCCTCACCCTCATATTGGGATGAGGAAAGATTGGAATCTGAGGATTACAAGCTAGGTTTTGCAAATGCCATCATGCAGGTTAGAGAACAATATGAACTTAGGAGAAAAAAGAGCCTAGACAATTCCAAACCCAAAGCTTCTGAGATCACTATCAAGAAAAGGCATGAGAAAACTTCTAAAGTAGTTGCCGAGAGCGACAAATCAACAGCTGAGAGTTCTGGGAAAAACAAAGAGAAAGACAACCAAAACACTGATAAACAAAGCCAACCATCTAGCGGCACTAGCACTGCAGTTAGTGCTCCTAAAAAAACAACACCGTACATAACGAGAATCAGCACACTGATTCAGCCACCAAGGCAGTGGCTAACAAAATAGAGTTGAGCATTCCAAAGATTCAGTCCACTTTCAATATGGAAAGTGAGATTGCAAAAATTAAAATCTCTGTACCACTCTTTGAGCTGGCCACTCAGAATGTATATAAAGGCCAAATTTTGAAAGCATTAAATCTAGGTGAAAACAGTGACACGGTCAATCTGAGTGATGATCAACCAACCCTCCTGTTTGGTCCCAAGATAGAAGGGAAGTTTCAAGAAGGGGTAGTACCTCCTTTCTATATCAGTCTCAATATCCATGATAAGATCCTTCATAATGCAATGCATGACTCCGGGGCCTCACACAACTTGATGCCTAAGGTATTTATGGAAAGATTAGTCCTAGAGATAACCCATCCCTACAAAGACCTATATTCATTTGACTCTAGCAGAGTAAAATTTCTGGGCCTAATCAAAGACCTGTGTGTAAGCCTTACCCAGATTCCAAAAAAATGTATGGTCATGGATGTTGTGGTGGCAGATGTGCCACCTAAGTATGGTATGCTACTGTCAAGGTCTTAGGGAGCCAAGCTGTAGGGTACAATGTAGATGGATGGGGCATATGCCACAATCCCTGTTTTTATCCAACTTAGAAGACTGTACCAGGAAGCACAAATGAAATTCCTAGTTAGTAGCCCTGAAAAGCTTGAAAATTCTCCTCTGTACTCTGTACACACAGACCTGGACTCCTTTATCTTCTGCAAAGATGAATCCTTGGGAGAGCCAGAATCAGAAAACATAGATACCAACAGAGGGGTGGAGACTACGGACTATAACATAATGGCTACTCTCGACTCAGAGGAAAACGAAGAAGAAACCCTTAGACAGTGCACTGAAATAGAGATTTAGACCAAACAAGAAATCAAATGCAATCATCCGGTTAGTCACCCCTCACAAACTCATATAGCACATGAAGAACGAAAACTTCCACAACACCACGCAGAACCCGCGATACAACATGCTAGTGAAACCCACGTTAGGGACGGAAACGATGATAAAACGAAAAATGATCCCCTGTGGGAAATGAATTTCGATGGGTCATGCACCAAGAGAACTACAGGAGTAGGGGTGTGGCTACATAACACTGAGAGTGACTACGCAGAGAGCCATGCCTGTAACCTGCACTTCAAATGTACAAATAATATTGTGGAATATGAAGCTCTCATCCTATGCTTGAATCTGTTGAAAAAATTAGGAGCCCGTAGGATAGTTGTGCACGGAGACTCTGAGCTGGTCATAAAACAAGTAAACGGTGAATACACAGCAAAACACCCTAGGTTGAGAGCATATAGGAACGATGCCGTGGATATATTGAAAACATTTGTATAATATGAGTTAGTGTTTGTTCCTAGGAGTCGAAACGTCATTGCAAATGGTTTAGCCTACATGGCTAGTTCGTATCATGAGCCTCCCAATGACCAATAGATAATCATTCAGACCAAATTTAGACCCGCAGTGCCGGACAACGAAAAATATTGGCAGGTCTTTGAGGGCGATAAATAGATTGAATATTTCTTGATGGGCAGGAACGAGTTTGAGTTTTCTAATTCAGACTCAAAATCTAATGATAGCTGCCTAAGTGAAGAGCCCTCAGATGAGGAAGAACCACCCTGTAACATAGAAATAAACGCTTTAAATAAACAGACTGGAAATCCAAACGAAAAATGCGAAAACATAGACAGTGAGGAAGTAGAGGTGCTGCAGGCCAAAGATAGGAACATACCTCGAGGTCTGGCACCTTTAGAAGACCTTTTTGACTTTGATGATGTAGCAAAAAAATCCCACTATAGAGCACTTAGATTCTGATGTCGAAGAATGCAACATAGGCATTGAAGACAAACCCAAGATGATTAAATTGGCTAAGTCCCTACCAGCAAACATGAAGAAGAAATACATTGACCTATTCAGGGAATTCATTGATGTGTTTGCCTAGAGCTATGAATACTTAAAGGCCTACGACACAAACATTATACAGCACAAAATACCCTTGAAAGAAAATCAGAATCCCTTTAGACAGAAACTCCGCAGGATAAACCCAAAGCAATTGCCTGCAGTTGAAAAAGAGATCAAGAAGATGTATGAGGCAGGCATAATAGTTCCTGTGAGGTTCTCTGATTGGGTATCAAACCTAGTGGCTATGAGAAATAAAACAGGGGAGATCAGGCTGTGTATTGATTTCAGGAATCTCAACAGAGCCTCACTCAAAGACAATTACCCTTTGCCAAAAATGGAACACATTCTTCAGAAGGTGGTAGGCTCAAAAAGGATCTCCCTGTTAGATGGTTTTTCAGGTTACAACCAAGTTTTAGTAATCCCAGAAGACCAACTCAAGACATCTTTCACCACTCCATGGGGCACTTTTATGTATGTAAAGATGCCCTTTGGACTGATGAACGCTGGTGCAACCTTCCAAAGAGAAATGGACATAGCTTTTTCAGATGAAATAGGGCACTTCATTGTCATCTATCTGGATGACATAACAGTCTATTCCAAGACTGAATAAGAACACCTAAAACATTTGAGAAGAGTGTTCGAAAAATGTAGAAGGTTCGGTCTGTCATTAAATCCTAAAAAGACTGTATTTGGGCTGCAAGAAGGTAAGCTTCTTGGCCACATCATATCTGAGAAGGGGATTAAGATAGATCCACAAAGAGTTGGGGGAATACTACAAATCACACACCCGAGAAACATTAACGAGTTACAGTCCTTCATTGGGAAAATTAACTTCTTAAGGAGGTTTATTCCCAATCTAGCTGAACACCTTAGGAATATGAAAAACATGTTAAGGAAAGGTGTAGGATTTAAATGGACTGTTGAAGCTAAGAAATATTTTGAATCAGTTAAACTTGCACTCACCCGGGCTCCTGTCCTAATCAACCCTGATTTCTCAAAAATAATTTCTGATTTTCTCATTTGCCTCTGAGCATACAATGGTTGCAGTTCTACTGCAGAAAAACCTAGAGGGAATGGAACAACCCATTTCTTTATTCATCAAAGCACTCAGAGATGCACCCTTGAAATACAACATAATGGAAAAACAGGCCTATGCTTTGGCTAAGGCCTTGAAAGACTTTAGGGTGTACATACTGCATTCCCACACCATAGCTTATGTGCCAAATATAGTGGTTAAAGACATCTTGTCCCAAGACCCAGATGGGAAGAGGGGAAAATGGATTGCTGCGATCTTAGAATATGACTTTGAGATAAAACCCACAAAACTGATCAAAGTTCAGGGCTTAGCTCAACTAATGGCTGAATCAAATCTGCAAGCCCTTGACATAAACATGGTAGGTGCCTTGGATGAGTAGGAGGGATTTCCTGATCCCACTGTGGAGGAGAAATTTCAAAACTCTCCATGGTATTCTGACATTCTCTATGTGCTCACAAACCTCAATGCCCCTCCTAAACTGTCAAATACCAAGGACATATTCCTCAAACTAAAAGCCAGAAGCTATTGCATATTAGATGAATGCTTATACTGGAAAAGTACAAATGGCCTATTGCTTAAATGTTTGCCTGAAAATGAGGCAGAGAAAATTAAACAAGAGTTCCATGCAGGAGAGTGTGGAGACCACCTGAACTTGAAAGCCACTGCAAACAAAATACTTAGAGCTGGCTACTATTGGCCTACACTCTTCAATGACATCCATAAGATGATAATTTCCTGCCATAAATGCTATATTTTTGAAGGCAAAAGAAAACTCCTTCCTCTACCTCTACAGCCCATCACTATTGAAGGTCCATTTATGCAATGGGACCTAGATTTAATAGGAGAAATTCACCCTACTTCTTCTGCACAACACAAGTGGATCCTAACAGCCACATATTACTTCAATAAGTGGATAGGGGCCATACCTACTAGGAATGCCACAGATTCAGTCATCATTAGGTTCCTAGAAATCCATATCCTCTCTCGGTTTGGTTGTCCAAGGAAAATAATAACTGATAATGCTGTTGCTTTTGGGTCCAAGAAAATGGTTGATTTTTGTCACAAGTACCAAATAGCACTCGGCCATTCAACTGCCTATTACCCTCAAGGTAATGGATTAGCTGAATCATCAAACAAGAGCCTGGTGACTATCATCAAAAAGCTGCTGGAAGAGAACAAAAATCCATGGAATAACAAGTTAGTGCATGCCCTGTGGGATGACAGGCTTACAACAAAGAAATCCATTGGCATGTCACCATATCAGCTTGTCTATGGAACAAAAGCGGTTTTTCCTACCAGCCTTGGAGTGCTAGTGATCAAACTTGTTCAAGAGATACAGACAGAAGAAGATAGCATGGTGAGGAGAATAAACCAAAAAATTCATCTCCAGCAAACAAGGGAAGAGTTATATAACAGAGCTGTGAAAGTTCAGGAAAACATAAAGAAGTTGTTTGACAAGAGAACCAAAGCTTCTGATTTCAAAATTGGAGATAAAGTTCTGAAGTGGGACTCAAGGAGAGAGGAAAAAGGGAAGCATGACAAGTTTGACAATTTGTGGCAAGGTCCATACATCATCCAGGCCACTGTGGGTCCAAATGAATTTTTTCTACAAGAACTAGATGGTACAGAGTTGTTTGGGGGTCTTGTTAATGGCAGGATGCTCGAACACTACTTCTGCTGATCTCCAATTTCTAGTTTCCATTTCCATTGTACATACCATTGTTGTGTTTTTTCTTCAAGAAAAAGAGAAAATGTTTCAAAAAACAAAGAGAAAGGAGAGGTTCAGACATGATCAAAACATGAACCTCTGAAGTGCAAAATATTGGCTCTAATATGATCAAAACCTGAGCCAAAGGAAGTAAATATCGTTGGTTCTAACATGCCCAAAACCTGAACTAGCAAAGAAGAAAGAAGAATCAGCTCTAACAAGCCCAAAACCAGAGCTGAGATAAAGAGGAGAAGTGAATCTAACAAGCTCAAAACTTGAGTCACAAAGAGAAGAAGGATGCTTCAAAACTTCAGATTTCAAGCCTTCAAAATTTTGTTTGCAATTTTCTGCAAGCTTTTGTCCATGTGCAATTGTCTTTATGCCTTGGATCCACAGTAAACTAGACTGTTTAATCCTAGTTTGACTATTTTTAAATTTCTGTTGTAGAATGTAGAGAAGAAATCTGCTGGGCAGTCTAATCCCAGCAGATATTAGATTAGGTAGAGAAACATATGAGACCAACAGTCTAATCTGGCCTCATGGAGTGATAAGGGTAGATTTAGAATAGGTTTATTTTCTTTTTATAAAAATAAATGATGTAAAGGGTCTGCTAGTCCAAATGCACCCTAGAAGAAAAATGCTAGGATTGTAGGATGGGTAGGTAGATTGTTTGGGAATAATATTCTACTGATTTGATGTCTTCACAATTTGTGGCAGTTGATCCAAGAAAAAACAGAATGGGTCAAGAAGCAAGGCACCTGGCCTACTCCAAAGATCATTTTTGAATTCTTGGCTCCTTCAAGAAGAAGCCATCCCCATGTGGAGCCACTGTTAGCCACCTATGAAATCTTTGTCAAGCAAACAGGTGGCTAAATTGTTTTATGAGCCTTCAAGAGATACATTTCCCATGAAAATCTCTCATCCTTGAAGCCTCTGTGTGTCCATTTCCTTTGTAAAGATCCCTTCTGCTGATTCCCATCCTAAAGCCCCACTGATTGCAAAAAAATTGCGCTCCAAAAGGCCTTCATTTTCCCTTGTTCCCATGCAAAATGTCCCATTTTGACCTTTTTCCCCTTTTTCCCTCTATCGCTACCTTTTCATAGCCTTAAAAAGTGTTAAAAAGGGCCCAAAAACCCACTTTCCACCTTATATTAAGGCCCAACCCCTTTCGGCCCAGCCCCGCAAACCACTTCCCCACGTAGCCCAGCGCCAGAACCAAACGCTAATGGTCTAGGCGCTAATTGCAATCGCAACTGTCTAGCGATCACATCCCTTTGTAAATAGAAATTTCTTGATGCGATTGTGTTTTGTTCTATTGACTCCCCGCTGCGTTCTGAGCCATCGATCTCCATAGATCCAACAGCCCAGCGCTAATCACTACGCACTCATCGCCCTTTCCCTTCTGCCCCTCTGATTATATTTGAACCATCGATCTCCCGCCAGATCCGACGGCTGGTGCTAATCGCAATCGTAGATATTAAATGTGTCACCCAACTGAAATCACCGATTGCGATCAGCTAATCCGATCCCAGCCATCCGTCCATTCGGATCCAAAGGCCCAGATCTAATCTCATCCCCGCCCCCATCGCAATCGCAAAGGTCTTGCCGTGTCACCCGATTGCGATCTTCCGATCAAATCCTAGCCGTCGATTCTCCTGTTGATCCAAAAGCCCTCGCTTTCCCACTCGAATCGCAATCGCAATTTCCAAACGATGAAACCTTTCACCCTTTGCGATTGCGACTCCCCGATATGATCTTGACCGTCCATTTAATCCAAGATCCCACAGTCATAAACTAATCGTGCCATTGTTCATCGGAGTGTCAACCCTCCAATTTCTACCCTCCTCAGATCCGATGGTCCTAAAGAATCGCCCTCCACCCATGCCGGGTCCCACCACGCATGACCATTTCCATCACATTTTCATTCATTTCTTTGCATTTCCGCCTATGTCCAAACTTCCGTGATCTACATTAAAATTTTAACGTTTTACATTAGAGTTTATGCATTCCACCCAACTTTTGTAAGCCATCCCGCTATTAAACCTCCACCGTCGATCTTCGCCACTGGACCATGATCAAACAGTCCATGTGATTTTCTCCACCGAAACCCTATTAGTCACATTTTACACCATATTTCTGCATTTTTCCACCATTGCTTCATCTAAAACCGCATTTTTTACCACCGCCGCCATCCTCCCCTATGCATGGATTTCATAACAGAGTTGTGTGTTTTGCAGGGTATAGGCAATGGACACCGCCATGGTTCACAGTCACTGTTACAAGTGACACAAAGCTCATCAAAAACGAGGATCAGAGCCTGATGTCATAGAGAAGAGCTTAGAAGGGTACTGGAGCGTGATTTTCATTAAAGGTGCATAGTTTAACTGTACAAAACCCTTCTAGCGCCACCAAAGCTCAGATTTTCACTGAAAAAGACAGTTTAAGTGGTAAAGATTATCAGTACATAGTTAAGGAAGTTATTTTGCACATCATTGAAAATATACAAGCCTTAATTCAGTATTTTAAGGGAAAGGTACCAGATTGAAGATCTCGTGATTGACATAGGATGACCTGAAGAGGTCTAACACACAGAAAACCATGTCATCAGGGTAGCTACATCAGCAGAACGTTCCTACCTATGGGAGGACAAAGCGCCCATATTGCTTCTTTTATTTACCGTGTTCCTGAAGAAAATTCATCACTGACAACAGTCCTAAGCTACCAGAGCATTTGTTATGCAATATGGTGGACTTTACAGTCATTTATTTACCTTTTTTTTTATTCACCAAAAGTACTACAGAGTACTGCATCCAAAGTACATTAGAGTCATACCGGAGTAAATGGAAGCCTGAACAAGACCAATCTTTCACCCAAAAATTTCCATAGATAAATGCACAGAATTTAAACAGAATGGGCTTCGACCCTCTTTCTTTTCTAAGTTTTAATGATTCCTTTAGTTTTTCACCTACCTCCTCTGCTCTCTTTCATCTAGAAAAATTCATGAAGAAAATCATTGTAAGGTTGTTGATCGGATATCTGAGATTTGCAAGTTGTTTCCTTTGAGACATAGTCTCTGTGTGAAGTTGTAAGATAAGCTGAGGAAGATGTATCCAGACTAAATATTCAAGCTATTGGAAATGTTCTACATGATTGGTGTTGATCTTAATATGACAAGCGCATTTCTTTGGATCCCTATTTAAAGCAGCTGGTGATGTTTTCTATCTCTGTGTTTTAGTTCATTTCATTACATTTCTTCTGGCACGCATCAGAAATCTAGCATAGGATTTATCCTAGTTAGGTACCCTATGTCTCTGCTCTCCCTGCCTTTAATTTTTTTCTGCTATATATGTATCTGAGGATTGATTTCAATTGATTTAACCAGTGTAGTGGTCAGATATATCACTAGCTGATGTATGAATTAATGAGGTCAGTTTCTTAGATGTTCTTGTTAGGATTTAATTGAATGAATTGGGAACACTGGGAGGTCTAGAATTTGGTCTCTATCTCACTAGGATCCTTTTCAGTCAATTGAATTTTTCCAAGTTCCCTTGAGCTGGGAGTCGAAGCATTGAGAGATCAAAGTCTCTCTCTGATCTCAGGTTTTTAACTTTGTGTTCTAGATCTTTAATGTTTTCCTTGTCCGAAGAGTTAGCCTTTGGATTCTAGATCACAGGTGTCCAATGGCACGCCCTGTCCCTGGATCTGATTTCTAAAGTTCACCTTAGAGGTTTCCTTGCTTTCACTTTCACTCTTACCCTTTCAAGCCATACTATCATCTTTAAGATCCACTGCTTTAGATGACTAGCCCAACTGAAAGCCTGCATATTGAATAGCAAGTAAACCCTTTCCTGACTCCATTTGCCCAATGGTCTTGAATGTTCTCTAAATTTATCCCCCCTTGGCCTAAAATTCTCTTTGCTCAGCCTTGTCTCATTCTGAGCCCTTCTTTCCAGTTTCCCAACAACCAAACAAGCATCAAATAACCAAACCTTGTGCCCATAACTAGCCTAATATCTTAACCTTTAAACTTCAAAGACATATACCTTTGACAATCATAGAGAGATCCCTCTCTGGACCCAGGAGGGCTAGATCCTGAGGTCTGAAAGTGGTTCTGATGTTGTCTCATCTTTTGGTCTTGCCAATCTGGCCAAAACATGGGAACCCCAACAGTTGGAACCAGGTTTCCGCACCCTAAGAGAGAGTAGGTAATTCAAGAAGATCTACGTTCCTAGTTGATCAAGCTCGCATTTAATAGATCTAGTTACAGGCTTATATAATAGAGCAAAGATCTAGTAATTACCTTCGCATCCACATGCGTAATACCAATCTATCAGCACAACAACTATAATCGCAGTAATTAACAGATCATAGATTCATATAACAAAAACAAATATGCTTTTGCAGCTATATTAAAATAGATACTTCCGCAGATTAATCATACAACCCAAGTTCGCATCAATCATAACAAAATAGATCTAGATAACATCAGATATCAACAGTACTTCGCATATATATTAATACCAAAATCTTCGTACAATCCCAAAATACCGCCTGCGCACACAACCAGCAGGGTCCGCACACAGCAGGACTGAGGAGCTCCGTGCACACAGCCAGTAGGAGTCCTTCCCCAAACAAACCAACAACAGATCTAACAATTCGTGCTTACATCAATCTCAATTATTTCCTACTTTATAATAAAAAAGGTTCATCTATTTATACCGATTTAGCCTACGAATCCAATGGTCTAAAAATCATGGTTTGCGGACTCTTGGTCTACCCTTGACCCATTACAATGACTTCAGGGCTTTGACCCACCCCAAAACTCCTGCGCTAGACTAAATAATACAAAAAATATATAGAAATGAAAAATATTTGCAGCTTTAGGAGACCCTATTCCAACAGTCCCCCAACACAATCTTGTGACTCGTCCTAAGTCACTGTGATGGTGGGGTCACTTCAGCCAATGGAGGCAGCACACCTTGACTCTGAGCTGCAGTATTTTGTGAAATATCGACCAATTTATACGAATTCAGACCTTCCATCGTGGCGGTGACACTCTCCAGAGTTTTTTCTAGCTGCTTAACAGCAACATCAGCATCCTGTGAGAGCTTAAGGGCTTCGTCAGCCCAAGGCTTCAGGCGATCACCGAGCACCTTCTTTTTATGTCGAAGTTCATCCATTTCATTTTGGAGGGTGTGGCTGGTTCGCAGCCATGCCAAGTGCTAAGCAGGAACCAAAGTGGGCAGGGTGGCTTCTATCTTCCCAAACTCTTCTTCCTTCTGTCGGGGGTCTTGGTTTATTTTTCACAGGATCGGGTCACGTTGGACCTTGGTCCATATCTACATGGATGTTTCCAGTAATTGGGTGCCCTACATGATCTACCCTGTAATGACGTTCGTAGCCGTGGTAACCAATGCAGATCACTGGGCCCGTACCTCCGAAGGCGTTTCGGGCTGCAACTTAGCCTACAGATCTATGATCTGCTGCTCCACTTGTGTCTTGACCAATTGAACTTCCATCCTAGAGGCCTTCAATGCTGTGACCAGCCCTTCAATCTTATCCTAGGGTGTGGTTGTGACCATAATTTCTACTGGAACATCCGCGCAGAGTTGGTGAATCAAATTTTTGAGTTCCGCTTGCTTCGCGATGGCGAGTCACACTTCAAAATCCATGATCTACTGCTCCATTTGTGTCTTGACCAACTGAAATTTTGTCCTGGAAGCCTTCAATGTTACGACCAGCCCTTCAATCTTACCCTAGGGAGTGGTTGTGGCTGAAATTTCTATTGGAACATCTGCGCAGAGTTGGTGAATCAAATTTTTAAGCTCCATTTTCTTCGTGATGGCGAGGCACAATTCAAAAAATTTTGCATCGATTGTCTGTTCAGAAACACCGAGTTGTTGTTGCACTTATTGGTCCCGATGGTGAATTTCCTGAACTAAGGAGGTGTGGAGACCTTACAATGCCTCATGTGGTAGCTTCACTAAATTTAGCTGGACTTTTGTACTAGCTTGGACTTGCATTCCCAGGTCGAGTGGACTGATCATAAGGGCTATGCCTGGTACAAAACAGAGGCGGCTTTATTCCATAACTAGCACTGCACTACTGGTTTCCAAGGGCATGCGTACCTGAATCACACCGGTCTGCAGCATGTCTGTTTTCAACTGGAGGGCACAGAGCTCGGCCTGAAGATTGTCGATCATAACTTTATATTGTTCCTCTAAAGCTAACAATCGATCTTCTGTGGCCAAAGTGACTGCGTCAGTAATATATTCGAGGTCCCCATTGGTCAGCGTGACTGTCTCATCTCGTTCCACCCACTGCGAGTGATGCTTATTCCAGGGTCCTTTGACAGTCTCGCTTGTTCGATTCGTGCCTCAGGGGGAGGCAGGTCCTCCTGCATCCAATCCTTTTGTACCCAAGTCTGGCGGTGAATCTATTTGAATCTCTGCTTCTACGTCCTTTTCAATGGTATGTTTCTACTACGCATCCTCTTATGCTGCTGCGCCTGTGTCCTTCCCGGTGCTCTTGCTCATGCCTCCAGTATCCTTGATGACAACAAGTGGGATTAATTTTGGTGTGCTAGTTCCTTCAGTGCATTTCACGCTATTTTTGAAGCCATTCTTCGAGTTAGGAGGCCAGAGCGAAATGAAATTTTCAATTACTTCATCTGCCACCATATAAGGGAGTGAAGTCCAGGCTTTATCCTTACATGCTCTGATCTGGACATTGTGCATGGTGATCTGGAATGCCGCAAGGCCGTTATATCTGTCATACATGGCTGGGGACAACCCTAGTTAGGAATTAATAGTTGCGGCCAAACTACTCTGAAAGAGGACCCAGAACACTTAGTTGTCCTCGATACGCTGCGAATCCTTAGAATCCCATAAGTGCACATAATGAGCCCCTTCACACATGTCTGGGGTAAGTTCAAGGAGGATTGACTCTGCAGGGGATTCCCAAGCAACCAACGCTATGAGGAACAACAACCAGGAATAAAAAAATGCTCAGCCCTGCTCCTGGGACTCTCAGACATTAGCCAGAAACTCATCGCACAAGTACTGGGCCCAGTTAAAGCATACCCCTTTCCTGCATTGGCCCGCTAATTGAATTACATATGCAGGGATAGAGGTGACCTGACATTTTCTCATCATTTTGCATGCCAACAACATGGTGCCCAACTGCGTGCCTTGGTCGCTGATGGACTTGATTATAAAGCCTCGAGTATTTCACTCCACATGGTAGGTTTTGCGCACATACTCAATAGTTTCCCCCTCATACTTTTTTTCCACGCACTCCAGAGGGTTCGTTCCATTCATGGGAAGGCCCATAATTCTATGAACCAACCCAACATCAATGGGGATACTATCCTGGATCCATAAGCAACATCGTTAATTAGGGCGGGAAATTGTCGGGCTAGCCGGTCCGTGATGTTGTAGTGACCGAACTGTGGCATCCTTAGCAAGTTCAGGAGCCTGGACCCATCCAATACATGCACCCATTGTTGGGGAAAATTTTTGATCCAATCATTTGCCTGAATCGTGTCAAGGTACAACTCAAGTGCCAGCTCAGGGAAGGCCTCCAAACTAGCCAAGTCGTGATCGTCAAATTTGATCTCATGGAGCCTTCCAAAATATTCACCAATGACAGGGACCTCTCCCGAGGTCATTGGCATCTGTAGATAAGTGATCAGACCATCGAGGTTCTTCGGCATGCACATCGAGGGCCTGCAGGGTCGGATGAAGGGAGGTAACCAGTTGATTGGGCCGGCAGGTTGTGCCTCCTCCTGAGCAGCACGCGCGTGGGGCATCTCTCGCGGGGATTTTACGTTCCTCGGAGGAGTACAAGGCTTCCCTCTAGCCCATTTCATGAGTTTCGAGGGTTTCCCTTAGTCTTCTACCTTTTCCTTTCCCTTCTTTGTGACTGGAATGGAGAAAAATTCTTCATCTTTAGACTCAATCTCCACCACTTCCTCAATTCCTTGTTCCGCCAAGGTCACTGGTTCTGAGGGTTTAGCAGGATTCGTGGCTGTCATCCTGGCATGAAAGACAAACGTGGGATTGCTACTGTTAGAGGGAGTAGGTTGCTCAGACATGAAAGAGATGCTAAAGGCACATAAATTCTTATAGCACAAATTCATCAAGGACAAACATGCCAAGTACAAGCTAGTCGAGCGATACGTAACCCTTGTCTGATCTAGCCTGCCCTTTTTACGGTAGGGTAGACTTCACCTGGAACTTACCATCAAGTAAACGGTAAAAAATATCCAAAAATTGCCTCATTAAATGCCAGTCACCCGCTCCTTCCAATGATATTTTTTTCTTTTTACTTGATTTGACTGTTCCAACGACTAGTTTTCGCACCCTTAGTGCACTCAACGCAACCCTGCACTCCCAGCGCACCCCTGCGCTTTGAGCATACCTACTGCGCTCCCAGAACACCTATTGTGTTTTGAGTTTATTCCTTCTAAATTTATTCCTGCATCTTCGGCACACTCCCCCCAACTTCCAATCCAACGGCTTCCTCCTGCGCGGAGCATGGTACCTGCTGCACTTACCTTCCTTGGTGGGGCTATCCCACTTCGTACAGCTACTCCGACCATATAGTCATTTGATCCGATATGTTTTGAGCCGACTTCCATTGATATAGCTTGGTATCATATCGTTGTGCAGAGTAGCTAATCGAACAGCTCCGTCGTCCATGATTTCCTTAACTGTATAGGGCCCAAGACAGTGATGTTGGAACTTCCCTGGGTGTTTCACAAACTAACTATCATATAGTAGGACTAAGTCATTCTCTGCAAAGGTTTTTTGATGAATATGTCAATCGTCCCAGGCCTTATCACGTGCCTTCTATACCTGCTGATGGAAATTGGTGATGAAGCGGTCTTCCTCCGAAGCCACAAGCTATGCTAATCGCTCCTCCATAATATCAGACTCTGCCATATTTGTGAAGGCTGCGATGCGTAGACTAGGAACAATATATTCCATGGGCATAATGGCCTCCTTACCATAAACCATCCTAAATAGTGTCTTCCCTGTCAACTTCTTACAGGTGGTTCGGTAAGCCCATAGAACAGACAGAATGCGCACGTCCCAATCGCTGTGATCGACGTTACAGACCTTGGTCAATGCATGCTCCAAGACCTTATTAAAAGCTTCAACTGCGTCATTTTCCTGAGGATGATACAAATTTATTTTCACATGATGGATCTGAAATTCTTCCATCAAGGCCTGTATGGTTTCATTGACAAAGTTCGTACCTCTATCACTCATCAGGATTTTTGGACATCCAAATTTGGTCATAATATGATCAAATATGAAGTGCACAAAAATATATGTAGTGTAGTCCTTCACTTCTTATGCCTCAGCCCACCTAGTTACATAATCAGTAGCATGTATAATCTAATGCGCACCTGTCATTTTTCCGGGTGGGTTGATAGGTCCTACGAAATTGATGGCCCACTTTTCAAATTATTGCAGGGAAATTTGTGGTTGGAGGGGCATTTCGTCCCCGCGGGACGGCCTTCCGGTGTGTTGACATGTATCGCAGGCCTTACAATAGCCATGAGAGTCACTATGCAGGGTAGGCCACCATAATCTAGCTCTTAAGATCTTTCGTGTTGTGGTGTTCCCTACATAGTGACCTCCTGCCACCCCATCGTGGGCTTCTGCCAAGATAGCCTACTGTTCATGTTCCAAAACATACCTTCACAGCACTTCATCTACTCCCATCTTATAGAGGTGACCTACGATGATGGTAAAGTCCGCAGCGTGGGTTACCAATTCTTTCTTCTATTGCACTGAATACTCCGCAAGTGCCATGCCTGTAGTCAGGAACCGAATAATGTTAGCGAAGTCACATCGACTAACTTAATAGCAAAAAACTGCACATCAGGAAATCCTTCCTCCATGATAGTTGGTTCCTCGCTAGTCCCAATTCGAGACAAATGGTCTGGCCCAGCATTCAACCTCCCTGGTTTGAAAATGATTTCAAAGTCATACTCCTGGAACAACAGAAGCCATCGGCAGATTTTTTTCCCCCAACACAGGCTTATTCACCAGGTACTTCAAAGTTGAATGATCTATAAACATCTTGAAGTGTCCCCCTAACAAATAATTCCGATACTTATGCAATGCATTTATCATGGCCAATCCTTCCCACTCTATGGTGGCATAGTTGCGCTCCGCACCCGAGATTTTTCGACTAGTAAATGCAATTGGGTGATCAATGTCTCCCTCTCCAAGCTGCATGAGGACCACTCCCAGTGTGATTCCCGAAGCATCAATGTGAACATGAAATACCTTCACCCAATTAGGAAAAATAAGGATAGGTGCAGAGACCATCTTTCCTTGAGTAGCTCAAAGCTTTTCTGACACTCGTCATCCCAAAAGAAGGAAACATCCTTCTTAAGAAGCTTTTCCAGAGGGGCTATAATTAGCGCATATCCCTAAATGAAATTTCTGTAATAGCCCATATGTCCAAGGATCGAATGCAGCTGCTTCTAAGTCATAAGGACTGCCAGATTGATGATCACTTCAACTTTCACAGGGTCCACCATCAGCTCTTGTTGGCAAACTATATGTCCGAGCAAGATTTAGAAGGGTACGCAGTGTTGAAGAAAATCACAGCGGAATTCATTAAACAATTAACACACAGCAATTAAACCAAGCACATAAAGACACAGGCATTAACGTGGTTCACCCAAACCTCCTGGGCTACGTCCACACAACAGGCATCGGCAGTCTTTATTATTCAAAACAGGAGATTACATAATTCACACACCCTCACTCCATTGCAAACAATCCGTATGGATACCTGTTATATAGCAAAGAGAATCAAACTGCCTCATAAATCCTCTCAACACAAATTTAGGATGCATTAACTCCCTCCCAACAAACTGGAGCTAATCTAGGAACTAATTCCTAATTTTTGTCACCTAATGAGATTTTTGCCTATTTAATTAAAACAGAAAATCTCAACAATCTCCACCTTGACAACAATTAGCCTGATGCCCTGTTCTTTATTATTTTATCTTTTCTGCAAGCCAAGAGAAGCCAAACACCAACGCAGCTTCTCCAACAAAACTGGTTTCGTGAACATGTCTGCACAGTTTTCCTTTGTATGCACCTTTTCAAGAGAGACTCCCCTTTCAGTAATAACTTGTCTTACAAAATGGTACTTAATTGGAATATGCTTTGATTTACTATGATAGGCCGGATTCTTAGCCAAATGTATTGCACTTTGACTATCACAAAGTAACTTGATGTTGTCCTGTAACCTACCAAACTCACCAAGCAAACCTTTCAACCAAACCGCCTCTTTGCAAGCATGAGAAGCAGCAATGTATTCTGCTTCAGTAGTGGATAAAGCAACAATATTCTGTAGCTTTGACATCCAGCTGATAGCTCCACCTGCAAGAGTAAAGACGTACCCTGAAGTTGACCTTCTCTTATCCAAATCACCTGCAAAATCGGAATCAACATACCCGCAAACAGATTCACTACTCTTATTGTAAGTAATACAATAACTACTTGTGCCTCTCAAGTACCGAAGCACCCATTTCACTGCTGACCAGTGTTCTTTACCCGGATTTTCCATGTACCTGCTGACAACCCCAACTACATGTGAAATATCTGGTCGAGTACAAACCATCGCATACATCAAACATCCTACTACATTAGCATATGGAATTTGAGACATATAATCCTTTTCTTCATCTGTATTAGGACATAAACCCGAAGAAAGCTTGAAATGGGAAGCGAAAGGGACTGACACGGGCTTCACATTATTCATACCAAACCTCAAAGTATTTTCTCAATATACTTTTGTTGTGATAGCCATAGCTTACCATTGCTCCTGTCTCTGAAAATCTCCATGCCCAAAATCTGTCTTGCTGCTCCTAGATCTTTCATATCGAATGTCCTTGCCATCTGAGTCTTCAACTTGTTGATTTCATCAATGCTTTTGCTTGCTAAAAGCATATCGTCAACATACAACACTAAGATAATGAACATGCCATTTTTCAATTGCTTGAAATACACACAATGATCATATTCACTTCTAACATATTTCTGACTCAACATGAAAGAATCAAACTTCTTATACCACTGCCGAGGCGACTGCTTCAGGCCATATAATGACTTCTTGAGCCTGCAGACAAATTTCTTATTGCGATGGTGAACAAACCCTTCCGGTTGTTCCATATAAATTTCCTCATCTAAGTCTCCATGTAGAAATGCAGTCTTAACATCTAGTTGCTGTAACTCTAAATCAAACAAAGCAACTAAAGCTAACACAATTCGAATTGAAACTATTTTAACCACTGGTGAAAAAATCTCATGAAAGTCAATACCGGCTTTCTGAGAAAACCCTTTTGCGACCAGTCTCGCTTTGTACCTGTCCTCCGTATCATTCACACCCCGTTTCAGCTTGAAAACCCATTTGCATCCCACAGTTTTCCTGTCTTTCGGAAGCTCAACCAGATCCCATGTGCCGTTCTTACTCAAGGCCATCATTTCGTCCTTCATGGCTGCTTTCCACTTGTCACTTTTCGAACCTTCTATTGCTTCCTGATAGCACAGAGGTTCATTGTCATTAGCGGTCAAAGCAACTAAAGTAACATAATCATCATACCTTCTCGGTGGCCGTTTGATTCTTGTCGACCTCCTTAAGGATGTTTTTGGCTGACTACCATCTGTAGGAACTTCTTGCCGATCAGTATCTGAGACCTGTTCATGATCTAAACCTGAACCCTGTTCATGTTCTGAAACCTGTTCATTACTAGTATCTGAACTATGGTCATCAAGACTATCATTAGAAGAGCTTTCAAACTGAATGTGCTGAAAATCAAATACATCATCCTGTTTCAATCTACTATCTACATCTAACTGTACAGAGAGGATTCATTAAACCTTACATCTCTGTTGATGATGATTTTGCGGGTAGTAGGATCCCACAATCTATATCCCTTTGTTCCATCACCATACCCAACAAAGATATACCTTTTTGATTTTGGATCTAACTTAGTTCGCTGAT
Organism: Pinus albicaulis; assembly: GCA_034641835.2. NCBI lineage: Eukaryota > Viridiplantae > Streptophyta > Pinopsida > Pinales > Pinaceae > Pinus > Pinus albicaulis. Next base: position 221,275,831 of record CM076582.1, on the reverse strand, counting down.
GTTTAGGCACTAGAGCATATGCATCACAACCAAACACTCTGAGTTTAGAATAATCACAAGGGTGTCCTTTCCATACCTCTTGCGGAATCTTGCAATCTATCGCTGTTAATGGCGACCGATTTATCACATAACAAGCTGTAGCCACTGCTTCTATCCACAACTCCTTCTGCAAACCAGCGTTACTCAGCATACTCCTTGCTCTCTCTAGAAGAGTCCTGTTCATGCGTTCAGCAACTCCATTTTGCTGAGGAGTATAAACCGTGGTCTTATGTCTCTCGATCCCTGCATCCTTGCAATAGTTTTCAAACTCCTTGGAAGTAAACTCACCACCATTTTCAGTTCTTAAACACTTTATAGTTCTACCAGTGATATTTTCTACCAATGCTCTAAACTGTTTGAAAATTGTAAAAACATCAGACTTCTTTTTCATCATGTAGACCCACACCTTCCTAGAAAAGTCATCAATGAACGACACAAAATATGAAGAGCCACCATATGACGCTGTAGGGGCTGGACCCCAAACATCTGAATGAATATAATCAAGTATGCCTTTACTAGTATGTTTGCCTGTTTTAAATTTTTGTTTACTTTGTTTTCCAAACAAGCAATGCTTACAAAAATCTAACTTTCCAGACCTTAGATTAGGAAGTAACTTGCGATCAGCCAAAATCTTTAACCCTCTTTCGCTCATATGGCCCAACCTTTGATGCCATAGGCGAATGGAACTACTGTCATGTTCAGACACCGTAGACACATGAATTGACCCTGTTCTTCCTTCTAACTGAAACAGATTTCCTACTTTCTTAGCTTTCATTACTAGTAAAATACCTTTATAGATTTTCATAACTCCACCTTGAATTACAGTTTTATATCCATTTGTGTCAAGTGCTCCCAGTGAAATTAGATTTTTTCTTAAGTCAGGAACATGTCTCACATCTGTTAACAATTTAGTTGTGCCATCAAACATTTGCAGTTGTATACTTCCTATTCCCACAATATTAGATGTGACATCATTACCCATGTACACGACTCCATCATTGACTGATCTATACGTCTTAAACCATTCTCTATGAATACACATGTGGTTTGATGCACCGGAATCTAACAACCAATGTTGATCATGATTTGACATATTAACAGACAACACTTTGTCGCTCATACCTGAACCAGATGCCGAACCTGTATCTGTCGCATTTGCCTCCTTCTTCTCTATCGAAGAGTCTCCTTTCTTCTCTGTTTGCTGTCTCTTCCAGCAGTCTTTCTTCAAGTGCCCCGATTTGCCACAAAACCAGCACTTCACTTTGCTCTTCTTCCCTTTCGACTTTGAACATGAATCGCTGCGCTTACCAGAGCGTCTTTCTCTTGAACGACCTCTAGCCATCATTGCCTCTGATGTAGAGGTGTCAGCATTCGACTTCTTCCTCGTCTCCTCAGACAACATGGCTCCAACCACATCGTCAAACTCAAGAACAGCTGCATTACTGAAGCTTATGGAAGTAACAAAGTGATCCCACGATTCAGGCAATGTACACAATAGAGTTATTGCCTTATCCTCTAAATCAAATTTTACATCTAGACTTTGTAATTGTACCAATAGAGTATTGAAAACATTCAGATGGTCAGTAACCGAGGTACCTTCCTTCATCCGCAAACTGTATAGTTGCCGCTTCAGGAGAATCCGATTTGTCAAGGATTTCATCATGTAGAGCTTTTCAAGCTTGATCCACAAGCCTGCGGCGGTCTTCTCTGACACAATGTTGAACAGAACGTCATCTGCCAGACATAACTGAATTGCGCTCAGAGCTCTGTCATCCAACTCATCCCATTCATCCTCCGTCATGGAAGAAGGCCTTTTGCTCCTCCCCAACAGTGCTTTCGCCACGCCTTGTTGAACCAGCAGATCGTGCATCTTTAGCTTCCAGATCTCGAAATTGTTTTTGCCATTGAACTTCTCAATTTCAAACCGGGCATTTTGAGTTTTCGCCATCTTGTTTCAGCAAAAAAACACAGTAATCTCCAGAACCAATTTTTAAATAAAGAATGCCCTTTTAATTAAAAAATGCCTTAAAAAAAAAAATTGCCCTTGCCTTCCTTTAAGTGCCTCTCACTGCTTTTTAAAAAAAAAAAAATTATCCTTGACCTTTGCCTTTAAAAAATGCCTTTCACTTCATACAAAGCCCTCAAATCGATTTATATAAATCGATGTTTTAAAAAAACTTCACCTTAAAAAAAAAACTTTCCTTTAATGTAATCGATTACCCTTTACCACTTCATAAAAGGCCTTTCACCAAAAAGCATATTACAATGTATAAACCCATTTAAAATCGATTATTTTAAAAAACATATCGATTTTAAATATAATACAAATCGATTCATCCTTTAGTAAATCGATATACATAAATCGATTTACAAAAAAACATTTAAACCATTGCCATCGACTTTTCTAACATTGCAATTTAAAATCGATCTTTGTTTTTTAAAAAACATTCTTCACCAATCGTAGGACCACGGTAAGAATCGATACCATTGTTTTTTAAATACACATTGAGACTTCCGGATGCCAACAGGATGAAGGTTCCGCGCCAATTAAGAACAGGATGAAGGGTCCGCGCCAATTCAACGCATCAGCACAACACTTCTCCACGCAAACTCAACGCTGACTGTGTTAATTTATTCCGCGCCAATCCCAGTCCATGATAACATTTCTCACGCATCTGGTTGAGCTTCCAGATGATAAGAATCGACCCACGGCAATGTTCAACGCTGCCTTGCACGCAGTCCACCACACTGTTCAACGCTGCGAGCCTTCTTCAAACTCGGCTCTCCCACACGGACAAAAGATTTCCAAACCACCGTTCAACAAAACCGCAGCCGGTCTTCACACAGATCAATTCGACAGCTCGCAGCTTATGAACGCGGCCCTCCACGCAGGTTGGACAGCACCTTCCAGGCAGTACCATTCAACGCACCTCCACGCAGCAATACGCAGCTCCGCCACTGCGCGCTCCTCCAACATGCTCCGATACCAATTGTTGGAGATCATGCACAGCAAATCAATCAAATACGCAGCAAATAAAATCATGCACACAAAGACACAGTGATTTTTACGTGGTTCACCCAAACCTCCTGGGCTACGTCCACACAACAGGGCATTGGCAATCTTATTAATTCAAACAGGAGATTACATAATTCACACACCCTCACTCCATTGCAAACAATCCGTATGGATACCTGTTATATAGCAGAGAGAATCAAACTGCCTCATAAATCCTCTCAACACAAATTTAGGATGCATTAACTCCCTCCCAACAAACTGGAGCTAATCTAGGAACTAATTCCTAATTTTTGTCACCTAATGAGATTTTTGCCTATTTAATTAAAACAGAAAATCTCAACACGCAGAAGATGCACTTCTTGATATTCAATGAAATCTGGTACTTCTGGCAGGAATCTAACATCGTGCGCATGTTTGAAATGCATGTCTTTACTAAGCCAAAGACAGTTCAATCATCAAAGTATACCTCCAGAAATTTATGGATGAACTCTTTGAACACTACGACCACTACCCACGAGAAGATGGCAAGAGCATTTTTTAGTCCAAATGGCATGACCGTATACTGAAAGGATCCCCATTTGGTAGCAAATGTATTTTTTCTGTGATCTTCAGGTGTGATTATGATCTGATGGTACCCTGAGAACCCATCAGTGAATGAGTACGCCTCCTGGCCTCTTATGCTATCCAGGATCTCATTGGAGAACGGTGTTGGAAAAGGATCATGTGTGCATGCATAATTCAACTTGCCCAAGTCCACACAGATGTGGATCTCCCCCTTCGTCTTTTTTTCCTGAACCACCATGTGGCTCACCCAATCCAACTAGTCGACTGGTTCGATGATACCTGCAGCAAGAATTTTATCGATCTCTTCCTTAACCTTCTACTTATATTTAGGGTTCAGCTGATAAGGGCATTTCTTTACAGGGCGCACCTCTGGTTTTAATGTGATGTGCATAACCCCTAATTCCCCCATGATCCCCTTAAATTCTGAAAACTTTGTCGGAAATAAGTCTTGATATTCTGTGAGTAATTCCGCAATCTTGCATACTGTCTCATCATCCCAGTCTTCCCCAATTTTAGCCAACTTGGGTTTCTCTTCCGTACCAATGTTAACTTCTCACAACTTTAAAGGTTTCGTAAAATCCACAGTGTGTAATGGAGGTCCTGCAACTGCGCATTCCCCCTCTGATTCTGGGATTCAAAAATTGCGCGGATATTCATCACACTCTTCTATGGTGATATTGCGGTAGTTGAAAATATCCTGCATATGTGTTTCCCAGGTGGGTATTTCCCATGCTGCATAGCGACTAGATTCACCAAATACAAAGGTATCTATATCCTGCATAGCTTCATTAAGTGCCTGCGATCCTCCTGTTAACCTGAATGTCCCAAAAAATTCATCCCTTAAGGTTTCCCAGTGGCGGGTGCATTGATGTAGCTCCGCATCTAAGTACCATGCAGTGGGAATTGGTCCCAAGGTATGAATAAACAATTGAACCCATTCTTCTGCAGTGTGATCCCACCATTTCTTCATCCAGGTGAAAAAAATTTTGTGCGAATCCCCTAGGCCAAGAAATATCTTGACGTGCACGTCGGCCAGAGGCTCAAATCGTAGGATCATCATATCCTGAAATTCCTCCCAATCCTAGAATGCCCCCTTATGCGTGTCCCACCATCTTTCAGGTGTTGCGCACATAGATAGGTTAAGGGTCCATAGCCTCCATTCTCTTCGAACCTCAGATTCAAATGTTCCAGAAAATTATTTTTATACTACTGGAACCATCGAAGTAGTGTATTTCTCTCACCCCTGAGGATATGCAGTGGAAGTCCCTTGTGATTCGTAGGCAGCGCAGCACAGAGACATCATGCAGCCTGTTTTTCCAATTTTCCAATTTCCTCGTCAGAGTCGGAAAATCATTCGCTATCCTTTTCCTAGCAAAGCACACCATCGGCCGTAGGATTGATCCAGTCTTCGTCCCTCGCAGTTAACTTATAGATGTGATATACCTCTTCTTCCTCACGTACTAGCTCTGTATACCTTTTTCCTTCTGTGGGATCTAGCAGTACTACCACCTGTGTTACTTCACTTTCAAACACCATGCTTCTCTTTTTCAAATTGATAATACCACCCATATCTATGGCCGAGTCCAATCCTAAGAGCACATGATAGGGGTCCACATCTTCTACAATCTGAATGACCTCGAAGTTAGCCTGAAACCTAACCCTTGTGATATCTACCACGATCTTTGATAATCTTCCTAACAATATGATCTTCTACTGATTAGCCATGTGCAGCTGGATATTGGACCATTCTAACTCAGGTTATCCCATTTGCTGCCAAGTTTTCTTAGGTAGTCCATTCGCATCTGAGCCTAGGTCTAGAATAACCTGATCCATCTCATAATCACCAATCTGCACGGTTAACCGCTTCTCCCTACCAGTGCATCTCTTATTCTTATATAGTTTGTGTACGTCCTTAATTTCCATAGTTGGGGTTGTTCTTTCTGCACAGTTGTCTATCAAATCTTTGAGGTTTTCTACAACCCTTTGGTTACACAGCAACTTCATACATGCCTGCAGAAATGGTTTAACCTCATCATCTTCTTTGAGGTTCGTGGGGGCTTGAGGAGTAGATGCCACAGCCTTAGCAAAGTTTTGGTGAGCTACAACAAAGGTTTAGTTTTCCTTCTATATGTCTAAACCTTCTTGTTTAATGGTTGCTTTCTAGATAAGAGGCTCTACCTCAGTTTTCTCCACAGATCCTCTGATAGTCATTCCGCTGCGTGTTATAACATTGACACTCGGTCCTTCATCTTGAGGTTCTACCTTGACCCTTTGTACATTCTGCGTAGGTGTCTACTACTTCTCCTACATCTTGGCTATCAGAATCAGGAAATCTTCAATCACATGATCCAACTTTCTACAGTATCTTCAGAATTGTCTCACAGGGTTCATGCAATCCCTTGAAAAGTTCCCTATTTCCCCATAGTTATAGAAAATCAGTTGTCCTCTCCCCCTACCTGCGCTTCCACCTTGGCCCCCTCCCCCACCCCTAGCAGGGGAGCCACCCAAACTAGAGGGGGATCTTGGTGAAGAAGGGTCTGATTGTACCCCATATATTTTTCCTCTATCTATCATCAGATCATAAGTCCAACAATTTTTCTCATCATGGCCTACAGATCTACAGAACCTACACCATTGTTGCTTTATTTCTGGGACATATGCGGCAAGGCGGGGGTAGTGATTGGTATCGTGCAACCCAACAATGCGACAATCATCGCACCAGAGCACCGGCCCACTTGACCCTGCAGCTTCCCTAGGACACAACAGGGTGGGTCCCTCGACTTGCACGTAGTCTGATAATAGAGTGTAATATTCCCATTTTAGCACACAGCGAAATGGAATATTAAAATTTTGTTTTTATCACCTAGCAGCTAAATAAATGGGTAAGGAGGCCCATGCTTGTTGAAACCTTGAATAAAATCCCTCAAATGTGAAAGGGGATAGACATAAGAGCTGAATTTCACACTCTTATGTGTGAAAGAGGACAATTTCAAGGAGACAAGGTCAAGTTTGACCAAGTCAACAACGCTGGGAGAGGAGGTGGAGAACACTTTGATAGAAAATGCAGTATGAATGGGAAGAGGGTTATTTGGTGGAGGAAACTCTAATGAGTGGGACCCATGGAGAGATAGCTTTCACTTGTTTAAAACGAGGGCAAGGCAGCCATTGTTATTCATGAATTGGATTATTGATTTCATTGTCTATTCAGACATTGTTCATTCTCCTGATGTTCAGCAGAGTTACAGTGCTGCTTAGCACGAGGGATTCCTGTTTAGGATTTCCTCTCCTTCTTGAGATGCCTCCTGAGGGATTGCACTGATTTTCCTCACATCCAAGCTTGAGGCTAAGCATCCTCCTCCAAGACAACGTTATTTCTGCAGTAGAATAATGTTGTGTTGTAGGGTGTTGCAGTGAGGGTTCACAACACCAATTCCATCACTTTTTTTTTAGAGGTGGAGTCTCTCTTTCCTTTGAGAGATAAATTTGGAAGCCTTTGGAGCTGATTGCAGATCTTGGCATTGGGAAAACTCATTCCCTTTCTCCTACAACGTATTTTTCTTCAGTGACTGCATTATTTTCATATAGCATTTGTAGTGGGGAGTTTTCAGATTGTTTGAAGGGTGAGATATTCGGTGATAGGATCAACCTTTCACTTGAGAGATCCATTGGAGGAGGTATTTTCATCAGATGTAGCATCTTCAACCTTCTCCACTCATTTCCAGTTCTTGAGTTGTAGCTGCTACCCTGCAACTCTGGAATTTTGCAGTTTTTCATATTTCAGCCAATCCTTCAAGGATTGTCTTGAGTTAGTGATTGGGAGCATAGTTCTTCTCTCCCAATATTGTACGAGCCATGTATATGCAGATCTATGATGTGTTACACTCCCTGTAGTAGTACTCCATCTATTACTGCGTAGTTCTTGTTCATAGACACTCTGCCATGTACCAATATTTCATTTTTAGCATGTGTATTGATGGGAGGCTTGTTTGCCTTGATCTTTTGAGCTGTATTGCTATTATTTGCTGCTGATTCATAACAAAATGGCTCTATATTTTCCATACACTTTGGTATGATGATGTTCACTGCTATTTTCCAGCTTATGTTTATGTATTGTTGATCTCCACATTGGTAATATCTTAAGATATTCCCAATAGTGTAGCTGTTCCAGATTTGGAATATTATAGTGGTATCAGAGCTTCAATCTTGGCTCAACCTATGATTCTCAGCCCAAGAAGACAAAAGAGATCAATATAATGAAAAAAATTAGTTTTATCTCATCATTTTTCAGATCCAGAGAGGGCCTCTCCAAGGAGGTCAAGAATATGGAAGAAGGAGAAGAGGAAGGACCATGCACTTCCTATTCTCAAAGAGAAGAAGGCATGAAGCATAAAGAACACTTGGAATTCGAAATTCTAAGTGAGTACCTTGCTGAATATCGAGCTAAACCTAGAGCCTTCAAAGAGACTCTAGCTTTACCACAATTTATTCAGCAGAAGGAAGAGAGCAGACCCCACAACTATGGGATGATGAGAGGCAATAGATTTCTATTGTCCACCTTTTATGGATCACTCACATGTGCAGCAGAGGCTTGGGTGATGAAGCTAGAGGCTTTATTTTTGCTACATCCTATAGTAGATAGATATGTTGTAGAAGTTGCAGCACTGCACCTTGAAGGTGGATCAAGGACTTGGTGGTTTATACATTGGAGCCATGCAAGGGTATCCACTCTTGTTGAGTTTTCTCAGAAGATGATCAGAATATTTTGCCAAAGGAGGGAGGATCCCTCACCACCAGTTGAAGAGGCATGTATCGACTATGTTGAGAACATGGAGGAGCAGCCTTCATCTTCAATAGTTTGGGAAGCCAACACATATGAAGTGGAAACTCTTGCAGCCCTGCAAGGAGCTTCCAAATTTCACCAAGGTATGCTTAAAAGTGCATCTCTTTTCATTTCAGCAAACATTATGGATTGGTCTACATCATTGCATACAGTTGATCTAGAGTAGCAGAATAGCACTGCACTACACAAGAGTAGTGATGGAGAAAAGAGGAACCATCCCTCATGTGAGCACTCAAAGAGCATCTTCATTCAGGAAGCCATGAAGGAAGCAGTGAGAAGGAGTAGACATCTCGAGATAAGAAACTCTTTCTCCTCTCTAGATGACACTCTCTCAATGAGCATGCCACAACTCAAACAGAGACTTATACTGGAAGCAGATCCAAAGCCTCTTTGGTTTTGGAATACCATGCATGAGGATGAGATCTCAAGGAGAGATTTCAGTAGAGGTGCACTCCCACACATCATGGAGTGCAAGATTCTTCAATAGTTTGAGGAGGTTCTTCCCTTCTCACAGGAGCAGATAGAAGATGGAGGACATCTTTGGATGGATAAAATCTCTCATGACTGTGTTGGAAATTTCTTGATCCATGCACATCATGATGGGAGGTTTTTTCCTACCACCTATTTGGGTCCTTATGGGGTCAAATTGATCCTTGGGAAGATTGCATTTCAATATCCCATGAAATGCAGAAATTTGATTTGGGATGATGGTAGCCCTCATGGGAGGAGTACCAAGATGAAGGATGGAAGGAGATATCCACAATTGATTGAGTGGATGTGGATGGTGATCAAAAAGTTGGTAAGCTACTTGCAAATTGATGATACCGGGCAGCAGGAGGCTTGGATGCACTGGTTACTCTTGAAGGAGTTTGGCCATCACTTGGCTCTCACTTTTTTTAAGGGTATGAGGATGGAAGAGATGTGGTAGGATGCTTGCATCATTGAGCAGAAGAGAGCATGGATTCATATTTTTGATGTAACATTCATATCATTCATTATGTCTTCATCACATATCTTGTATGATGAGAGTAGGAGGAAGCAACAAAAACTTGTGTTGCTTGGGTTGATCCTTGGAGAGAAAGGGCAGATTTTCTCTCATTTCTTGTATAATGTTGCAGGAGTAGGAGCTAGCACTATCATGGTGCAAAGGGGATACTCCTTGGCCTTTAATGATCAGGAATTACTTCCACCTTGGGAGAAATTCCATATTTGCAGCAACATTATTGGAGGGTTTCCCATTCATATTGAGGAAGATGAGGGCAACAACGATGTTAGATATGGAATTGATCTAGCACCTCATGCAGAGGAAGGAGGAGCTCTTGCTCCAACTAGAGGGGTTCTTGCATCTTTTCAAGGAAGTCCCCAGGATCTCATGTGTGGAGATCAAGGCACAACTCATGTTCTACATGTGCCATTGATGATAAGGTGTGGAACTATGGAGATACCAGGAGGTGATAGGGAGGATGACCAACATCATGTGATGAGGAGCACATATCCCTATCCATTTCATGAGGTTGATGCACCTGAGAGGGAGACTGGATTGCGCAGTGACAACAGGGACAAGTTTGTCCATTCATGTATGTTGTCTACTCTTGATGATGATGTCTCATTGCATGGAGACATTTCACCAAGGAGACGACCAGATCAACAGAGGATGAGATATGCTTCACATTTTGAGGCACCATTCAGTGATTTCAGAGGAGTGGAGACCTTGGGGGGTATTTTTACAGCGCTGAGAGTATTGGGTAGGCTCAAGGAGGAGAGAGACAATTTCTCAACATCATTTTTACCCACTCTCATTTCAGATTTTGCGCTGTGGCAGAAGTAGCAGGGGAAGGGCAGCAGCCTTCCAACTTGCATATTTGGCATAGGAGATGTCAAAGGAGAGGATGACCATATGACAGATGTTCTTCGTGAGGGATCATCAGTGTTGTCACTATGGAGGATAGATCAATGTTGATGCTCCCAGTTGTTGGTGGAGTATTCCCAAGATCATTTTACTTGCATGATATTGTATGATCAGCATATGAGGAGATGCATGGATCATGTGCAGATGGGGGAGATACATAACTCTTTGGAGAAGTTAGCACAGCCACCTCTTCTCTCTTTGAGGATGAGAGGAGACTCATCTATGGGCCACTCCATTTGCATGAGCAGGAATTATGGTAAGGGTATTGTTTCTATGCATAATGATTTTTATAATGTATATATGCATCCCTTAAACATACATGTACAAGATGTTGCTCCAAGGAGGAGCATTATTTTTTCTAGACCCCATGGTCTACTTGAGGCCATGAGAAATATTGGTGACCACTCCCTAGGAGGACTTGGGGAGGAAATTTATTTTGGAGGACAAGCTCACCTTGCATCATACATCATTCACTTAATCCATACATATGGGGAGAGTGGGACAACAAGCAAGTGGTTGAGAAGCCACACTTTTTGTCACACTCTTTTGTAGTTGAGGGTCAAAATGCATTGGTTACAATTGAGGGACCATTATCCTTCTCCCTTGCTACATATGGCAGCAAGTATGGTTCTCCTTATGGTTCCTTATGTTGTTGTTGTTTTAATATTTGTTGGGAGCATGAGTGGGGGAATGGCACATTGGTTGGATGTGTCCCTTGGGGGAAATATCTCCCACATTAATTTCATTGCATGTTCTAATGGGAGCATGAAAGAGTATGTGGCCACTACAAAAAAACATTTGTTTCCATTTGAGGTGAGCCATATGATTGATTGGATGCCATATGATGGTGACTTCCAACTCATCACATATGAGATGATTTGGACCAACATGTTTCATAAAATTGGAGGAGAAATCCTTGGAGGTCTAAACTTCATCTTGCCACTTGAGGGAAATATCATTGCAGCCCAATATCAACATATACTCTACACTTATCCTAAGTGGAGAGGAGGATAGCATGGGGTGGGCTATTTTTCCTACCAAGATCAGATTTTCAGCCCACCTACATTGCAGGAGCCAAAGGTGGAAGAAGTTTTTCAGGAGTTGCCATGTTGGGAGGTAACTCATTTTGTATGGATAATTGCTTGGGGGATGGAGAAGCCACATGGGGAAGATGTTCCTCAACACATTTTAGACTCCATGCCTTGGGTGGATACTTTCCAGTTATATCCTTGCAATTTCTTGAGGACAAGTAACATTTGGGAGGGGAGAACTGTAATATTCCCATTTTTGCACACAGCTAAATGGAATATTAAAATTTTGTTTTTATCACCTAGAAGCTAAATAAATGGGTAAGGAGGCCCATGCTTGTTGAAACCTTGAATAAAATCCCTCAAATTTTAAAGGGGATAGACATAAGAGCTGGATTTCACACTCTTAAGTGTGAAAGAGGACAATTGAAAGGAGACAAGGTCATGTTTGACCAAGTCAACAGCGCTGGGACAGGAGGTGGATAACACTTTGACAGACAGCGCAGTATGAATGGGAAGAGGGTTATTTGGTGGAGGAAACCCTAATGAGTGGGACCCATGGAGAGAGAGCTTTCACTTGTTTAAAAGGAGAGCAAGGCAACCATTTTTATTCATGAATTGGATTATTGATTTCATTGTCTATTCAGACATTGTGCATTCTCTTGTTGTTCAGCAGAGTTGCAGTGCTGCTTAGCACGAGGGATTCCTATTTAGGATTTCCTCTCCTTCTTGAGAGGCGTTTTGAGGGATTGCACTGATTTTCCTCACATCCAGGCTTGAGGCCAAGCATCCTCCTCCAGGACAACGTTATTTCTACAACAGAATAATGTTGTGTTGCAGGGTGTTGCAGTGAGGGCTCACAACACCACTTCCATCACTTGTTTTTCAGAGGAGGAGTCTCTCTTTCCTTTGAGAGATCAGTTTGGAAGCCTTTGGAGCTGATTTCAGATATTGGCATTGGGCCAAATCATTCCCTTGCCCCTACAACGTATTTTGCTTCAGTGACTGCATTATTTTCATAGAGCATTTGCAGTGGAGCTTTTGCAGATTGTTTGCAGGATGAGATCTTCAGTGATAGGATCAACCTTTCACTTGAGAGATCCATTGGAGGAGGTCTTTTCATCAGATGCAACATCTTCAACCTTCTCCATTCATTTCCAGTTCTTGAGTTGTAGCTGCTACCCTACAACTCTGGCATTTTACAGTTTTGCATATTTCAGCCAATCCTTCCAGGATTGTCTTGAGGTAGTGATTGGGAGCATAATTATTCTCTCCCAATATTGTATGAGCCATGTATATGCAAATCTATGATGTTTTACACTCCTTGTGGTAGTACTCCATTTATGACTGCGCAATTATTGTTCATAAACACTCTGCCATGTAGAAATATTTCATTCTTAGCATGTGTATTGATGGGAGGCTTGTTTGCCTTGATCCTTTGAGTTGTATTGCTATTATTTGCTGCTGATTCATAATAAAATGGCTCTATAGTTTCCATACACTTTGGTATGATGATGTTCACTGCTATTTTCTAGCTTATTTTTATGTATTTCTGATCTCCACATTGGTAATATCTTAAGATATTCCCAATAGTGTAGCTATTCTAGATTTGGAATATTACACAAAGGATAGTTATCTTTAGTGTGCCCATTCACCCTACATCGTATGCACCATATTTCAAGGCTAGCTTTTGTTCCTCGCTCCTTCGACAGATTATAGATCTCCATGTGCATTGCTTCTAGCTGTCCTTGTATTTTTTGTACTCCTAACTAGGTATCATCCCTTGGCGCAACCTCCATCTTCATAGAAATATCTAAGGCCTTCTCCTACGACTTAATGGCTTGATGACCCATTGGCACACACAGGTGGGGTAGAAACATAGCAATGAACCATTTCGTGTGCTACCTATCATCATACAAAAATCATCCTTCTCTAATCACCTTCTTTAATCGTTGGTCAACCTCCCATATAGACTCGGTCGGTCCTTACTTGAAATATTTTAGATCGTTCACTATCTGAGAGTAGGACTTAGGCTTCTTGAACTGCATTTTCAAGGAATTCTTAATCTCTTCAATATTTTCATTCGCATGCTGGTCAATGTATCCCATATACCAATCCAAGGCTCTCCCCTCAAAGGCAAGGGATAGTTTTGCCCTTTTCACAGCATCGTTGGCCATTTTCTGCGCAGTCCATACCGATCCTACGACAAAATAGAACCAATCCATATCTTCATACCCTGCGCCCTTGAAGGTGGATAGCTTTATGTGTGAGGCCATATCATCTTCTGGTGGTGGTGGAGGTGAGTTCTTACCCCTATGAGGGTTCAATGGTGGCATAGACGGAGAGCTATGCGTAGCAGAATTTCTCACTGAACTGTAGACAGATCGATCTCCTTCTTGATTAGTTCTATAGTATTTACCACTGCATGTTGTACCCTCACTTTGATCGAATATCATTCACTTTGTATGACTACACAAAATACTCTTTTTGCACAATAAGATCTTAATCAGTACTGGCAGAGTTTTTGGAAACTTACCCTAGAAACCCTTGAAGAATCTTCGTTTCGCCTCAGAGTAGGACAAAAATTGATCAATTGCAAATTCTGTCACAAACCCTCCTATCAAACTATCCACCCAGTGATCTACTATGCAAGTGATGGTGTTATCATTATTTTCTAACTATTGAATCAGCTCTGGGGTCCACTACGTGACCTGTTCATCCTTCCAACACTTCTAGAAATCTACGAGCCTTGCGAGCCACTCCTGAAGCTTGATCACAAATTTCACAAAGAAAATTTCGTAGATCTCTATGAAAATGTACTTATTCTTCCACTTCTCTGTTGTTACCTTTGCATTGTGATTCTCTCTTACTGCGAATTCTTGAATTTGATTTTCGAACCACTCATTGATCTCTTTCTTCTCAGGTCTCCAATGTGTTATTGGCATTACCCGATCTCTCTCTCAAAATTCTCCCAGTCTCGGCAACATAACCCTTTTTTGGCTCGAGGGGTCCTGACCTAGGTTCGAAGGTTAAGGTTTGCTAATAAACCCCTATACTACTGGCCCTTTCAGCAGTGACCTGCTTGCGCAGGCCAAAGTATCACCCGAAGCAATATGGGAGAGTGCTGGAACCAAGTTTCCGCACCCTGAGAGAGAGTAGGTAAGTCAAGTAGATTTGTGTTCCCAGTTGATCAAGCTCGCATTTAACAGATCTAGTTACAGGCTTATATAATAGAGCACAGATCTAGTAATTACCTTCACATCCATGTGCATAATACCAATCTATCATCACAGCAACTGTAATTGCAACAATTAATAGATCATAGATTCATATAACAGAAACAAAGATAATTTTGTAGCTATCAAACAGATACTTCCACAGCTTAATCATACAACCCAAGTTCGCATCAATCATAACAAAATAGATCGAGATAACATCGGATATTTACAGTACTTCACATATATATTAATACCAAAATCTTCTTACAATCCCAAAATACCACCTGCGCACACATCCAGCAGGGTCCACACATAGCAAGACTGAGGAGCTCCATGCACACAACTATCAGGATTCTTTCCCCAAACAACCCAACAACAGATCTAACAATTCGTGCTTACATCAATCTCAATTCTTTCCTACTTTAGACTCAAAAAGGTTCATCTATTTATACTGATTTATCCTATGCATCCAATGGTCCACAAACTGTGGTTTGCATACTCTTGTTCTACCCTTGACCCATTGCAATGCCTTCAAGGCTTTGACCCACCCCAAAAACCCTGCGCTAGACTAAATAATACAAAAAATATACAAAAAAAACAAAATTCCCAGCTTTAGGAGACCCTGTTCCAACATTTGGACAACTTGGACAACCTCCAAAGCTGATCCAGGAAGATATTGGTGGCCACCCTCCTATTCTAATTGGACCCCCACCATTGTTTCTTTCATTATTTTAGTTTCCTTAATTGTAGCAAAATTTACTATTTTTGGCAATTTTTCGGGTCCTAAAATTTTGGATCCATTTTTAAGGAATAAAATATTTTTTTAGGTAAAATGAAGAGATATAAAAAGTCTCAAATAATTTTAATTTTTTTATTTCATCCTCCTCTTTTAGATATTCGAAATGAGGTATTATATTATCCAAATAGATATGGTATGCCAAAGTTACAACCCTGGGAAATTGTTGTTTTAACTTACCCTAATGGGGTCCACAAGCTTTTGGTGCTTCATATCCTAGGGTTAGTTTTTTGGATGTTTAGGGTCTCTCATTATTTCTCAATGATAAAATGGCCACCGAGCCTCATTGTAACACAATTCAAAGGCATGTAGCTGCCACATCTCTTTTCATAGATAAGGTATCATTGCCCAAGCTAGTTTATTTCCATTTTGTATGTAAGCATATTTCAATTCTTTGATATTAATGAAATTAAGTTTTATTTCTACCGCATTTATGTGTTTATGTTTATATATGTATTCTATTTAAGTCTTGCATAATTTTGGATAAGTGGTATGAGAGCGGTATTTTCTTTCTCGGTTTTTCTTTGCATGTCCCCAACGAGGTCAGGGTATAAGGCATTAGGGCTCGATCTGGTTGAACCTTTGCAATATCAGCCTCGCAAACCCCGATTACCTCTCACAAATGAAGAAAATAAAGACAAGGGAGTAGGAGATCCTTTCAAAATATTGCTCGATGAGGCCCTAGAGAAACAAAGGAAAGAGATGATGGATAACTTTTCCCAAATCCTTCGACGACTACCCACAGGTGACACATCTTCATCCAGAAGCCACTGTGGAGGCGCACGCCCCTTAAGGTACACATTAACTTTGACATTCTTATATTTTAAGTCCAAATAGATGCAGATGTCGTAGATAAATTGTTAAATATGTTGGAAGGATATTTTTTAGTTCATGGCTTTTCCAACTGAGAAAATAATACTTTTTCACTCCTAAAGACTACCCTCCATGTCAAGGACTAGTGGGAAACCTACTGTGAGGAAACGGATGAGGGGGAACCCTCACTGTTCACAATCACACCCACTTGGAAATATTTTCGAGATGCCATCAAGGAACAATATTACCCTGTTGGTAGCTATGAAGAAAAATGCATAAAGTGGACCACACTGCGATAGTGAAGGGACCAAGATGCGCCGAAGTTCACAAATGATTTTCATGCCCTTCACAAGAAGATGGGTATCAATGATTCCGAGCGACATTTGGTACTCGAGTACTGTGGCTATTTTCATAAGTACATATGGATGAAATTAGTTTCCTGGACATCTCGCCACTAGGTATTGCCTATCGATATGTTGTCAAGATTGAGTTGAATTTTAAACAAAATAAGCAGTACTTTGGATACGTGAATCCGAAGAAAGGGAAAGGTGCCCCCAAACTGCATAACAAAGGGAAAAATCAAGGTGAGATGAAGCAATACAACTCATTGAAGCTACAAGAAAATAACAACACCAAGAATACAAAGAAGGAGATGATAAAGTGGTGTGACTTCCATAAGAGATCCACTCACAACACAAGTGAGTGACGAGCCAAGCAGTCACTGGTGGCTGAGCTGAAGGCTTCCAAATCATATGCATGCTCTGACTCTGAGCTAGATCCCAATAAGGGGAATGACAAAGAGAATAAGATTATTGACACAGATCCTATTACCACCGTTGCCACCGCCAAGATTCAGAACGATGAGTTGGAAGATCCAAAGGAGGGGGAGTGCCTATTCCACTCACACATGTGGGTGAAGGGTTCTCTTCTCCAGTTCATTGTTGACATTAGAATCCAAAAGAACCTCATTTCAATAGAGGTTGTGAAGTGGCTAGGCCTACCAACCACAACACACCCAAAGTCATACACCATCAGGTGGCTTCATCAAGGACGAGATCTCTGCATCAACCAGCAGTGTTGCCTTCCTTACAACATCAATCCCTTCATGGATGAGGTATTGTGTGATGTTTATACTCTTGAAGTTTTTGATATATTATTAGTTGAACCATACATATGGAATCGACATGTTGTTTAATAATCTAGGCCTCGCATTGCTATTATTACCTTGGTAAATATGTTGTACTTGATATCGAAGGTAACGCCACCTACCACCATCTCTCTGATTACTGCAAAGCAATGTAGTAAGATCATCTCTTGGACCAGGACTTATTTTTTCCTTATGATTCATCCTCAGGGTTGGAAGAAGGTTGTGGCCAAAACCTCTAGACATAGCTCCTTCGTACTATAGCACAGGGGCTTCACTCAATTAACCTCTAACATATCATGTGTGATCATAGCATATTAAACAATACCCTTAATTTGAGTACATATTAGAAAATAACTCTAAAAATCACATTATTTAACCCCCTACCAATATAAACCCAATACACCTTCCCAATTTGAAAATCCCCTACTTTCACTATATATTGTAGGTATCCATTTTTTCATTAACATTTTTTATACCCCTTTATATTTTTTCATAAACTTTAAGCTCCATTTTTTATATCTCCCAATTAAAAAACATTTTAGCACATATATATCCCCTAATATATTATGTTATTTTTTCCTCATTATATATCCCCCAATATGAACCCACGTGCTATGGTATTTCTTCTGCAGTGAAGCCCCCATGCACTATAGCAATAGATGGACAAGGTCATGGAGGAGTACAAGGAAAATTTCACCTCTCCCGCACGGGTACCTCTACAATGTCAAGTCAAGCACTTCATCGATCTGACCCCAAGCGCATTTCTACCCACTGAAATGATCTATCAATGTTCTTTTATGGAGAATGATGAGATCAAGAGGAATATTAAGGAAGTACTATAGAAGGGAACATTAGGCCAAGTTCATCACCCTATAGGAGCCTAATTGTGTTGGTAGAGAAGAAGGACATGACCTGCAGACTTGGTATTTAGTATCAGGTGCTGAACAATATCACTGTTTGAAATAGTTATCTGATTCCACGGATTAATGACCTACTGGACCAACTCAAGGGGGGCCAAATATTTTATCAAGATTGACTTGAATTTCGGTTATCACCAAGTACCAATAGAACCCTCCGATGTGTGGAAGAGTGCCTTCAAATACAAGGAGGGCCTTTTTGAATGGTTTTTCATGCCTTTCGTGTTGACGAATTCCCCCACAACTCTCATGAGGCTGATGGAATACATTTTGCGACCTTTCATCAACTCATTCATGGTGGTTTATTTGGATGACAACCTGATCTTCAGCTAGAGTTTGGAATAACACCTCCACCGCATTTGAAAAGTCCTATAAACACATGCGGAAACACAAGTTATGTGCTAATTTGGAGAAATGCACTTTTTTTATGACCCAGGTTCAATTTTTGGGGTACATCATTGATGAGAGGGGAGTGCATGTGGACCCAGACAAGATATAGGTCATTCAGGATTGGCCAACCCCAACCACTCTAACAGAGCTCCGCAGCTTTCTGGGTCTTTCCAACTTCTACCGTAGGTTTGTGTTGGGATTCTCTCATATCACTTGGCCTTTGAGTCAAGTAACCAAGGGAGGGAAGAAAGAAAAGTTATTTTTGTCTGAATCCAAACAAAATTTTTTCTCCGAGTTGAAGCATCGAATCTAATCTTCACCAGTTCTCACATTACCAAACCTGCCACAACCACTTAAGGTTGAGAGAGATGCCTCTGACTATGCTATTGGTGTAGTTATTACTCAGCAGGGGCATCCAGTGGCATATCATAGAGAGAAACTTTAAAAAACAGTCTGAAATTATCCCACCTATGACAAAGAGATGTATTCCATTGTGTAGGCCTATAGACAATGGAAGCCTTACATTCTTGGGAAGGAAACGATCATCCACATAGACCATCGAACCCTATAGTTCAGTTAGACACAAGGGAAGTTGCAAAACGATCACCATTAGAAATGGTCCACATACCTACAACAATTCCATATGAACATTAAGTAAAAGAAGAAAAACACCAACAATGTTGCAGACTACCTCACCTGACTACCGGTCATGGCGCTGATCACTGTGCTCAACTCTTGCGAGGAAGAGACTTCAGCATGCCAAATCTTTACAAGAGTGGTCCATAATTTGGAAACACATACTAGACGCTCCTAGAAGGCAAGCAAGTTCCAAATTATCACCTAAAAGATGTAATTTTATGCCACCTAGGACACCTTTGTGTTCCTTCAAGTGAGCATGACAAAATGATTTGGGAAGCGCACTACAATTGGGTCATTGGACACTTACGGGTAGAGAAAATAGCGGCAGTACTGCAAAAGTATTTTTATTGAACGAACCTTCGAAAACCTGTTGGGAAGTACAACAGATCCTGCACTAACTACGCCATTTCCAAACTGACCATCAAGAATCAAGGCCTATATACTCCTCTTCCTAATCCAACCTTAGGATTCCATCTCCATGGATTACATGTCGGGCCTTCCTTCTACTAAGCATGGAAATGGCTGTTTTTTCATGGTCATCGAAAAATTTTATAAGATGGACATTCTGGAAGCCTACAAGAAGAGTATCATAGAAGAAGCCATTGCTAAACTCTTCTTTGAACTAGTGTGGGTGCACTTTTGGATCCCACAAACCATTATCCCAGATCGGGACAATAGGTTCCTCAGTACATTTTGGTCAAGTCTCTGGTCGATGTTGGATACCAAACTCACTAGGTCCATGAATTTCCACCCCCAAATTGATGGCCAAACAAAGGTCATCAACTGAATGATCGTGCACATTCTGCGCATGTATAACTCAAAGAATCCTCATAAATTGGATGTAATCCTTCCCTATATCCAACTCAAATACAAACAAGCTCTGCATAGCTCAACTGGCCATAGCCCCTTTTAGGTGGGATTGCGATTCCAACCACTATGCCCCATTTATGTGGCCATACCATTTTCAGCTACTAAGGTATATTTGGCTCATGTCCAAACTAAATCTGATAGGGAAAATAACTTCATTGAGCACATTCAACATGTCCGTGAGCAGGTCCATTACATATTGGACAGAGCCAATGCTAAGTACAAGCAACGACATGATCAACATTGGGTGCAACACAAGTTCCAGGTGGGCGACAAAGTTTGCATACATTTGTAGAAGTGCTCATTCTCTAGTATTCCCATTGAATTTTTGGATATCATAAGGCAATTTCGTGGGAATTATTGACCACCAAGGAGAATGAGTGATGGGATCATTTGTGAGCCAAATCAAATCTAGAAATTCAAGAGTCGCTAAAAAAGGAAACGGCCTATTGAAATATGATGGAGGATACCATGGATAATATGGGATAGCCTGAGCTGCAGGTATTTGCACCCCATGATAAGGAGGCTTCTGATAAAGAGAAACTTGGGTGCTAGGATAGGGAGGATTTTGATAACCAGAATATGCATAACCTTTTTGACCAGATCCAAGATAACCTTGTAAATGTTGGAATGGTTTTGTTTGGGTTTAATGGCCTTGATAAGGCACTTGAGGAATACCCTGATAGGATTTATATTGTTTCCTATGGGATTTTTCATCATACAAACATAAGGTGGAATTGGTGGTGGTTATTTCACACCATATGAAGTTTCTACTACCAAAAATTGAGGAATGCCTTATCTAGGCGGTTGAGATTGTAAGTTACCTTATAAAGGATGAATAAATAGAAACTAGAAATTACCATATACCGATGAGATCGATTGAGTCATAGGTGTATCCTATAAATTTTGGCTTACATTGATTTGAGCTTGTTGATGTATATATTGATTGGTAGGAATTTGTGATGCAGATGGAACCAATTGAGAAATTAAGGATGGATCCATGAGCGAACTAGGTTGCATGGGAAACGTAGGTTTCCAAACATTAACATCCATTATAGGAGATAAAGGATTGAAATAAGGCTAAGAATTAATCTATGGTATATTGATGACAATTTTCCCCCATGACAATGGAGGAGAGGATTATGGAGGCAACCTCCCCCGAGGTGGAGGGTACCAAACATAAGGAGAACTGGTCTATTGTAGGTATCCATGCCCACTAACATAAGGGCCAACCTATTTTTCAACTGTAGGTGCAGGTGGAGGAGAAGGAAAGGAATATATAATGTTCATTAAAGAAGTTCCAGATTGAATTCCAAAAGTAGATAACACGGGAGAAGTCCATGGACTGAATGCAACACCAAAGAATGTACGAGACAATGATTGATAACTAGATGGGATGGATGGACCACCATACAAATGTGTCTCTAGCGTCGACACAAAAATGGATGTGGTAGAAACATTGGTTGTATCAACCATAATATCAGGCCAAGAAAACATATAAGATTGATTTATGGTTAACAATCCCAAAGATGATTTCCACAAGAAACCCAAGGGTGAGGTGAAAGGAAAAGAATTAGGTAAAGGAGCTTGCAATGGAGTTTGAGGAGGAGTAATAGGAAAAACCTGATAAATATGATGAATCCCTCTCAAATTAATAGGAGAAGAGGGACGTGGTTCTTCCTGTGGCATCTCTTCAATACTCACAAGACTAGGTGGAAGTGGTTCACCGTCGGGTCCAATATATATAAGTTGTTGTTGTGTCTAAGACAAAGGAAGATAAGAGGAATGTCTTGAAGTAACATACTTATGTTATAAGGTGTTTTATTCATTAAAGGTAGGCTCAATAACCTCAGGCAATAAATTCTCATGTTCTTTTGTTTCGACTGTGTCACATTCAACGGAAAAAGAAGAAGTAATCTCACGCTCATTACTGATAGCGAAATATGCTCATGGTGGATCAATTTTAAGACGAGGACAAGAAGTAGTTGCCAAAGTTCCTAATTTGGTACTTTGCATTTTATTATGCTTCTAATGATGGCCGAAGTTTACTTTGGTGGAAGAGGAGGTTTATTTTGCATTATACGCAAACAATAGAGGGTAGGGTGTGGTTATTCCACATTGGATTAATAAATTATAACAATTAACAAAAAAAAAAAATCAAAAAGGGGTAAAATAGGCATAAATGTTTACCAAGAAAATTTTAACTGCAATATACAACCTTGGAGAACCAATCATTTACATACGGGAAGTAAATCTCTTTGAATCCTATGTTCGTTGTATCACAGTGTACAAGGTGACTGACTGGATTACCTATGGCGAGGATAGAAACCTATGGTCACTAGTAGAAAATGAAAAATTAGTGACTACATAACTAAAAGATTTAGTCACCATGGCTTTTACAAGTTAAATACTACCAAAAATGAGCAATATTAATTGATGCAACTAAAAATGACTAACATAAATAACTAATTTAGTGTCGGGTTAGAATATATGACTAACTAATAAGTAATAAAACTAAAAATGACTAAAGTGAATGACTAATTTAATCTAGGAACAAAAATATGACTACCTAAAAAGTACTATAATAATATGATTTATTCGTGGAAGGAATTCACAATATCATATTGAAAGTAAATGAGTGTGAAGAGAGGATTTGATTTGGGTTTTTTATTTTTCTCCTATAACCTAGGTGAGAGAAATTTGGGATATTGGTTTGGAACTGAATAATTTCGAAGGGAGGGATCATGAATACAAATATCATTTAAATAATCAGGTACATAATTATTTTATTTATTTTTATATAAATAACCAAAATTTTATAGAGTTTGTATTTACATTATCAAATTTAGAAACACCCCCCAAAAATATATTGAAAATGGGCATGAACCCCCTTTTTCTCTTCTCGCTTATCCATACTGTTGGAATGGGGCTCCCTAAGCTGCAAATTTTGTATATTTTGGCAAATTTTGTATATTTTTGTATTAATTAATCTAACGCAGGGGTTTTGGGGCGGGTCAAAGCCCCGAATGCATTGTAATGGGTCAAAGGGTAGACCTAGAGTCTGCAAACCACGGTTTGCGAACCATAGGATAGCATAGGCTATATCGATATAAGTAGATGAATAGTTTGAGTCTAGAGGCAGGCATGAATTAAGACTGATGCTACGTGGGAGTTATTAGATCTGTTTTGGGTTTTTTTGGGGAAGGAATCCTGCTGGCTGTGTGTGCGTATATCCTCAGTCCTGCTGTGTGCGTACCCCGTTAGGTTGTGTGCACGGGTTAGTTTTGGTTGTAAGTGGATCTGAATGTTAATGAATGTGAAGTATTGTTAAAGTATCTGTGTGTTATCTGGATCAGTGATGTTTACTGCTGAAGCATATATGTGATGGTTATTTAGCTACAAATATATCTGTGTTTTTACATAAGTATATCTGTAAATTCTCTGTGATGGTATCTGTTTAAGATGCGAACACTTTTGTGCTATCTATTTATGATGCGAATGTATATGTAGTTGTGCTTATGATATTATGTGATGGTAATTTCTTATACGCACGTGGATGAGAAGGTATTGATTATATTTGTGAATGGTAATAGCTCTGATTATACTGATGAAAGCCTGTGAATAGACTTACTATGTGAAAATTTGATAAGTTGCGAACACAGGTCTTCCCCGACTTACCTACTCTCTCTCAGGGTGCGGAAACCTAGTTCCAACACCCTCCCATACTGCTTCAGGTGAGACCTTGGCCTACGCAAGTAGGTCATTTCCGAAAGGGCTAGTAGCATAGGGGTTTTTTGGCAAACCTTAACCTCCGAACTTGGGTTATGACCCCTCAAGCCAACACATATGAATCGACCAAGACCCCTCACTCCACACTATGCACATTCACCTCTCCTCCACAACTCATTTGTGGTCGCACCATCTGTGTTTCCCCTCTAATCTCTCTGCAACCAATTTATTGACCAATGTATCATCCCCATGTTTACAAAACCTAGTCACCCTTGAATTTTCTCATAATTTTTGTGTCTCTCTCATTTCAGTAGCCACCATATTGTTCCTTGCATACTCATTTTTCCAAGCATTTGAGCCTATGCCTTGGTAAACTCTTAACATTCTCATTTCCCAACCATCAACCTAGGAAAGGTGTAGGGCGTCAAGCCTCTATGGCATCATCAGTCCAGGTTGGGTCAACATTTTCTCATTTCTCCTCATAGCTTTGCCTCGACAAAAATCCAACTATCCTTAACTTACTTCTGTGATGAAATGGCAGAACAAACCGATTTTGAACCCTTCAGTTGGAAACTTCTTTGTAATGCATGCCCAGGTTAAAATTTCAATGTTACATTTGATAGATTGGAAATTTGTTTCGCCGTCAATTATAATTCTAAGATTGAGTTTGGTTTGACGCAAATGCAATTTTAATCCTAAACAAATAATGCATCAAATTTAAAACTGAACTCATTTGCAAGTTGGGAACATACATTGAAAATTTTCCTTTGAATAATCAAATCAAGATTATATTATGGTGATGAGTTTCATTTGTTGTTAATTAACTATTTCCTTTAAAATTTCATAATACTGAAGTTGGTATATTGAACCAAATATATGATACAAAAATATATATATATTTTATTTTTTATTTATTTGCAATCTTTAGCAAAATCAAATTTTCAGATTCATTGAATGCATTCAAAAGAAGACACTCCAATACAGAATCTAGATCATAATGATATGTAAATATGGGCTTATAATTCTTTGTTTTAGGTATTTTTCAGAGTAGTATTTCATATCCACATAAACATATTGAGTAGATTTAGAGAACTATTTCCCTAGTTACCAATTACCATTTAGTCATTTATTACATGGATATCTCTTTCATTTCACCTGTTTGGATTCTTTATATAACAAGAAATACTAGATTTATGTTTTATTTTTTGGGTATGCGACTCAATCTCTTATTATATTAGCACATACTTTTCGATAAAGAAAATTTCAAGAAGTATTTTTACTTCTTTTGGAGCATCATAAAATAATTTGTACCAAGAATATGATTGTTGGACATTGGATAAACGAACGTTCCTTGTGTGTTTTGCGACATGGACTAACTACCTATTCTAACAACAATCATGATTCCCAACACTATGTGCCAGATTCGATCCTTTAAAATGACATGTTGGTCTAGTTCCCTTTGTTGTATCATAAAATTTAAACACTTTACATTCATTTATTCATTCCATAGAATGTTCACATGGATTGCACAAAATTTTTGGGTTTCCATTGACAAGACATTGCGCATTGAATAGGTATTATTGGTATTTCCTATGGTGTTTATTTCTTGGGTGAACAAGTTTTAATTAGCTAGGAGATGGATTTCTTTTTTAGGATGAACATGTAGAGTACTAGAGTAATTTTTCCCTAGGGAACTATGGTTTTAGTAGATTTATTTTTCTTGCATAACATTTGATATCAATTCATATAATACATATCTAAAATAAAGTCCAAATAATACCAAAAACGAACATACCATTCAACAAATCCAACAAACAATGTAATCCATATCCCACAGTATAGTTCTAATATAGTAGAATGAATTCAACAATATAGAACACCCTGTCCTGACACGTTGAATTTTCCAAGCGCAATTTTTATAATAACCAAAAAATATTATGTGAGCTACTGATTGGACATGATTTTTTATGTGCCACCAAATCTCACTTCGCTGTATTACCTTGGACCTTTTCAAAAATATTTGGACTATTGAAAATCATAAACTTCATAACCTGGGTTTCCCTGTACAGGGACCAAAACCTCAAATTTTAGATAAACATTTTGTGAGAGGTGTCCATTACAGATTTTTCACTGAACACTTCAGGTATTATGGTCATGTTTTTTTTTAGTGTCCAATAGTCACAGTGATAAAAATTTACTCGTTTCACTATAGTTAGAGTCTTATGATCAAATTGTTATATTTTCAAATAAATTTGACATCTCTGTTGGTTTTCAAATGGTCAAGTCATTGTCTAAGTGTAATGTTGCTCTCATGTCATGTTCATCAAGATCAATTCATAATCAGTTTCATGAGTCATTTTTTCACCATAGGTCATTTTTCCTTTATTAAGTGTCATTATTTATAATCTAGAAAGGAAGAGTCATGGTGTCATAAGTTTGATCATGAGAGTGTCATGAGTGTCATCATATTTATATTTGGAGTCATGGCATCATCATCCAAAACTAGTAAGTTGTCATGAGAGTTATCACTTAAGTAATAAAGTATTTTGAAGAGAATCATAGGTACATCTATGTCACATTGGAGATATAACCTTCCTATTGAAGAAATGATGTTTCAATACAAATCACATCATCAAGTCATTTGGTCAAAAGTACATGATGTCACTCCACTATCAATGCCAAAATCGAGGTTTTTAAGTTATAAAGGTGCACCAAAGTATTTTAAAGCTTCATTGTATCCTTTCAAGTTACAAAAGCTCCCCTCCATCACTTTGAAGAGTTGTCATATCCATTAAAATTTTGAATTTCACCATCACTATAATCTTTCATCAGTTTGTTGCGTTTTTGGAGGGTCTTGCTACGTTTTTCAATTGGAGGCCACAAGGAGAAAGAAAGGATTATGTTATCATTTCAATTCTTCAAAGGTTCTTTTAACAAGTAAGTCCAACCTTGCAAACCCTCTATGCTGTATTTTTCTTCAGAAAATTGATCAAACTTTATCCCTAGGGTTTTGCTGTATTTTCTTGCTATATTTTCTCTTCCAATGGTCTTTTGCTTCTTTTGAGAGGGAACCTCCTTGTTTTTGGGTTCATAAATCCTTCATTATCCTCACTAAAAATTTCCCACCCTTCCCATCCTTGAAATTCCTTCATTTCACCATTTCCCTTATCAAACCCAGCTTGTTGCCACGCTTCTGGCACATGTCTATCTTTTTCCCTTTTCTCCCCTTGTTTCTCACTCATTTTTAGAAATTTCACTTTCGTTGTGTCCCTAACACCTATCCCTAACTCCCATTTTTTTTCATATTTTTTCCTACCCCACATCCCCTCCATTCCCTTCCCTCAAATTGTTTTGTTTTTAGCCCTTTTTTGCAGCTTAACGTCCCTTTCCCTCTCTTGTTTGAAGCTAGGGTTTTCTATCAAAATTGAAGCCAAAAACATGGTGAAGACCAGTGAAAGGGGGAGGTATAAGGGAGGAGAGATCTCTATATATGAGCCAACTCATATGAAAGTGGTCAATGCATCAGAATTTATTAGAAAATCATTTGAGCAGGCATGCTGCCTAGGGTCTTATCTAAAGGTGCAAGATGTAGGTTATCATAATGATTTAACAAGCCTATTTTACATAAATTTCAATAAGGATCAAGAAACTATAGTAGGGATCAGTTTTCCAGTGTCAAAAGAGGTCATAGTGTCAGCAACTACTATCCCTAATCAAGGTGAAATTTGGTTCAAGGGAATGGATTTAGGCCTGGGACACTACAAAATGTTCTTGAAACCATAGTATAAGAAGTCTCCTTCTCATGTTTTTTCTAGCATGGAATCGTTGGAAAAGTACAACCCTTTGATGAAGATTATTATGAATTATTTTACTTATGAGGGCATGTTTAGTAGGCTATATCAGTATCACATTAGTTTATTGATGCATTTTACTTCCAAAAATCCCCTAAACCTACCTAATTATATATGTAGAAGTTTGGTTAAGATGACAGAGAAGGTGCAGTCTAAAATAAAAGATCATCAAGCAAGCCTCTTTCATCATGCTCTAGTCAAGGTAATAGTCCTCCACCAGCTGACATAGTTCAACATGTCATGGGAATATTTCTTGGAGGAAACTACTCTCTTACATGTCTCCAACCAGTCAAAGAGTCAAATCTCTCCTTCATCATCATCCAAACCAAATGGAGTTGAAACATAAAGCATGCCATCAGTGACAAAACCTCAGCCTAGAAAAATATTTCAAGGACAGACAAGAAAGGTAAGAAATTGGTCTTTGTTCCTGAAGCATAAGAGGAGATGCCTAGGTCTAAGCCTAAAACTAGGTTCGAGGAAAATAGACTATCTAAGTTCGTTGCTACTGAAGAAGCAGTGCAGACTAAAACCATGAAAGAGAAATCACCTCTGAGCAGACATGATTCACCATTGAAAAATGAAGAGTTACCTCCTAAATTAGAGATGGTTGAACTAGAAGAAAGGCATGGAAACATGGTAGCAGAATATGTAATATTCCTAAATTATCCATGAGATAGTTGGAATATTGATTTTTGTTTTTTCTTTCTTGTTTGATGAATAAGAGGATATGGAGATCCATAAATCTCCTTAATATGAATAAAATCAATGCCAATGTGAAAGGAAGACATCTTGGCAGCTTAATTGAGCACCCTTGTGTGTGAAAAGGGGCTCGAACACCTTGACTGGGTCAACTTTGACCAAATCAAGAGCGTTGTCATGGAGTAGTGGCATTCAATGAGGGACAACACAGTTTTAGATGGAGACACCTTGCATAGAAGTAGTGTCATAAATGAATGGGGCTTATGGTTAGAAATCTCATTTCTTATATAAGGAAGAGGATCACAGCCATATTAGCTTATGTATTGGTATTTTATATTTCTGAATATATGTTCTATTTAGACATATAGCTTTATTTTTCTATTTAGCTAAGATTGCAAGTGTTATTTAGTATTGGGTGTTCCTGATAAAAAATCCCACCTCTTTCATTGAGTAGCTCTTGTAAGAGTCTTGTAAATTCACTTCCACTATTAGGCATTTGGCCAAAGATTCAGTCTTAATGTATAGCGCAGTTTTCTATTGAGAGGTTGTGTTGTGTTGTAGGGCAAAAGTTGTGGAGGTTTGATTTGGGAGATTTCTCAGCTAGATCTCATTGGAGGGAGGTTCCTTTTTCTTGGGAGGCTAGTAAATAAGGCCCTAGATATTTATTGACACATTTGGCATCAGGAAATAGTAATTTTATCCCCTACATTATATTTCCAGTCCATGACTGCATTATTTTAGTGATTTGTTGCAGTGGGCAACCCAAAAAGGGCCGAAAATCCAAAGTTAAAATATGGCCAAAACATTTCTGTATTTTTCTGGGTTTGTTGAGTAGAATCCATGCTTAAAATCCTGGATTATTCTGAGCACTCTAACATCCTTCCGCACATGGTTCTTCTCCTCAGTAGTAGTAGTCTCCAGCAGTAGCAGCACAACATTTCTAGTGCTTGGTTTCTTTAGTGTATTTCAACCATCTTGTGGCTTGAGTGCATTCCTTTTGGAGAACTGTGTACATTCATATTTGATGTTTTTTATAATGATATGAATCATATGTTTTTGCTCATAGTTATAATGTCTTGATGTAAATTTTATTTGCAACATATTTCCAGCATTTTCCAGATCTTAGTGCTATATTCTTGTTTTTCTTTATTTGGAATACTGCATTTTTCCTATATTCCTGTCTTTTCCATTTTGGAATATTACAGTGGTAATAGAGCATAATCTTGGCTCAGCCCATGAATACATTGCATCTATGTTATCAGAAGAAGAAAAAGCTTCTCACAAAAAAGATAAGGCTTACAGAAGAGACAAAGGAAAGTATCCATTATTTGGAGAAATGGAGGGAAAGAAGTTTTCAGAACTTCTTCTCCAAACTATGCATGAGATTAATAAAGAAATCAAGGGAATGAGGAGGGAAATACATGAAGATCCCTCAAGAAGATTTACACATGAAGAAATCTCCAGTTCTTCATATTATGGGTGTGAGCATTCAGCCACACAATTAGATCTACAATGCTCTACCATGCCTATGTTCATAGCAAGAGAGATGGAGGAAGGAGATGTACCAAAGGAGGAGATTCTTAGTGACTATCTACAATAGTATGAATCTCAATCTCATAGGTTCAAAGATCATCTAAAATTCCAAGGGTTTTTCAAGATAAAGGAGAATAGAAGACCTAGTAATCACAATAGAAGCAAGCAGTGCAGGCAACATGATTTGGGTAGATTATTTCTATCTACTTTTGATGGGTCACCTAAATGTACAACAAGGGCTTGGGTGAAGGAGCTAGACACCTATTTGCAGCATCACCAAGTTTCAGAAGATGAAGCCCTTAGAATAGCAGTACTCCATCTTGAAGGTAAGGCTTATGATTAGTGTTTTTATGAAACTTCTTCCTTGAATCATGTAAATGTATATACTTATGCAAAGTTCACTAGGAGGTTAGTGAAAATATTTGATGTAAAACATTCTAAAACTTCCTTGGTTGAGATACCCAATCCTACACAAAAAAACCTTTGCATGAGTTGGAAGGATCCATAAACCCAACTCCATTCTAGAATGCTATTGATGGGGTTAAAAACTTGCAGAATACCTTGCTAGAGGGAAGATCCCCACTTCAAGAAGAGCTCTCTTCTCAAAAGGAAGACATGGAGATCTCCTTTTAAAAAGAGGATAAAAACAAAGAGCCTCTTAATGATGATGAGGTAACCTTCATTCATGATGAAGAGGTAGAGAAGGCTGGAGGTAACAACAATGTCACATTAGGAGAAAATATAGTACCTCGTGGAGAGGTAGATGGATAAATTTCTCCAATGGGAGGAGTTCTTGTATCATTGCAAGAAGTTCCAAAGGAACTCATATGAGGATATCAAGGCACAATCCATGAACAACATGTGCCATTATTGATAGATTGTGATACCTTGCAGATGAAAGGAGAAGATAGGGAGGATGGCTAGCATCATATGATTAGGAGCACACACCCCTATCTATTTCATAAGGTTGATGCACAAAAGAGACAGACTGATTTGCGCAGTGAGAGCAAGGACAAAGTAGTCCACTCATATATGCAGTCTACTATTAATATTGATGTCTCTTTTCATGGAGGAATTCCACCTTGGAGGCCACCAGATCAAGATATGATGAGGCATGTCTCACATCATGATGTACCATTCATAGATCCAGGATGAATGGGAGCATTGGGAGGTCATGGTACAACACTGATAATCAAGGAGGAGGGAGACATTCTCGCAACATCATCATTACCCACTCTCATCTCAAATATTGCGCTGAGAAAGGAGCAGCTGAGGGAGTATAGCAGCCTTCCAATATATCACTTTGGCATGGGAGATGTCAAAGAGGAGGACAAATACGTGACAATTTCTTTTTCTATGATCATCAATGTTGTCACTGTGGAGGATAGATCCATATTGGAAATCCTAGTTGTTGGTGGATTATTCCAAGGATATTTTTACTTGTATGATAGTTGATGACAAGATACATGAGGAGGGATATTCAGTCAGAGATGAGGTAATCTACTATCATGGTAGGATCTTCTTATCTAGAGCTTTCAATCTCAAGGAGAAGTTACTACAAGCAGTTCATGAATATTTTCTCTTTAGCCACACTTATTCTATGAGATCATGCCACACCATCATGGAGGGGTACACTTAGGGAGGATTTGAAGAGGAGATATATCAAAATTTGAGGATATGCATGGATCATTTGGAGATGGAGGAGATACATAAATCTTTGGGGGATTTATCACAACCACCTCTTTCCTCTTTGGGAATGAGAGGGTATTTATCTATGAGCCACTCCATTTGTATGAGAAATGCATGTGGTAAGGATCATGTTTGGTTTCATAATGATTTATATAATGAATATGTGCATTCCTTAACCATATATGTGCAGGCCATTGCTCCAAGAAGGATCATTATTCCTTACAAACTTCATGGCCAAATTTGGGCCATAAACTATGTTGAGCATGGCCACTTCCTAGGAGGATATAGGGAGATGATATATCATTCCGAGTGTACACCAAAGGCACAAAAAATTTCTCACATTCTCAAAACATGTGAAAAGGATATAGCAACAAGTAAGTGGAGGGGAAACCACTTACCATATCATTATCTGATGCAGTCAGGAGATATACTGCGCTGGTTCCATATGTGGGACTATGATCCACCTCCATTATTGCATTTGGTTGTTTATGTATCGCTGGTTTTGATCCCATATATTGATGATGTCCTTATTTTTTTATGGGAATGAGTGGAGGAAGGATGGAAGGATTCGATGTGCCCTTTAGGAGAGAGATTTTCCATGGTTCTTATGTTTCATATTTCTAGAAGAGCATTGGACCATCCATGATTTCTACATTGGGTTTCTTGTTTCCTTATGGGATAAGACATTTGAGTAACTTGAGCACTTGGGAGGTGCCTCTCATAAGCAGATGGGAGGATTTTTTCTATGAATTACCACTCTGGATGGTGATTCATTTTGTATGGATGACATCTTGGAGATTGGAGCTCCATATGTGAATAAAGGTTCCCCCACATATTCACTTATGTCCTTGCAGTTTCTTGGGGACAAGCAACACTTGGGAGGGGAGGATTGTAATATTCCTAAATTAGCCGTGAGTTAGTTGGAATATTAATTTTTGTTTTTTCTTTCTTTTTTGATGAATAATAGAATATGGAGATCCATAAATCTCCTTAATATGAATAAAATCAATGCCAATGTGAAAGGAAGACATCTTGGCAGCTTAATTGAGCACCCTTTTGTGTGAAAAGGGGTTGGAACACCTTGACTGGGTCAAACTTGACCAAATCAACAACGATTTCATGGAGTAGTGGCATCCAATGAGGGACAATGCAGTTTTAGATGGAGACACCTTGCATGGAATTAGTGTCATAAATGAATGGGGCTTAGGGTTAGAAAGATCATTTATTATATAAGGAAGAGGATGGCAGCCATATTAGATTATGTATTGATATTTTATATTTATGAATATATGGTTTGTTTAGACATATAGCTTTCTTTGTCTATTTAGCTAAGATTGCA
The DNA here is from genome assembly GCA_034641835.2 of Pinus albicaulis. Lineage (NCBI taxonomy): Eukaryota > Viridiplantae > Streptophyta > Pinopsida > Pinales > Pinaceae > Pinus > Pinus albicaulis. The sequence continues at coordinate 221,242,808 of CM076582.1, read as the reverse complement.
AGTGTTGTTTAGCACTGGGTGTTCCTGATCGGGAATCCCACCTCTTTAATTGAGTAGCTCTTGGAAGAGTCTTGTACTTCACTTCCACTATCAGGCATTTGGCCAAAGCTTCATCTTACATATACAATGCAGATCCTACTGAGGGTTGAGTTTTTTTGCAAGTTGCAGTAGTGGAGACCATATTTGGGTCACTTCAGTGATTATTTTCAGTGGAGAAGAGTTCCTTTCCATTGGGAGGACAATAAGGATGGACCTTGAGAATATTTTTATATCTTGGGATCATGCCATTGATTTATTTTCCCCTACAGTGCAACTTCATTCTAGATTTGCGTTATTTTGAGGGAGGAGTTGTAGGGTGGTTTCAGCACACCATTTGGGGAGGAGGTTTTCTAGTGAAGAGGATATTCCTTTTATTTAGGAGGTCTATTGGAGGAGGCTGCATAATTTTTTATATCAGATCAGCCACAAATTTCCAGATCTATTATTGTAGTGAACCTTCAGCCCTAGGGCTTTGATTCCTATCTTGTACATGGTGTATTTCTGGAAACCCTTTGGGGGCTCTTTTCTGAATGTTGTATAGATCCTTGATCTGTATTAGATATATATTTTGAGGCATATATCAGCCCATGATAGTTTTTATATTCATTTTCTGTAGCAGTGCATTTAAAACTACGTTGTAGTAGTGTTCTGGTATGTTGATATATAGTAGCAGCACCTCTTTTGAGGCTTTTGTCTATTGGAGGCATATTCTATCTTGTTTTACATCTTATGGCCCATTTATTATGCATATTTTGATGCTTTTATTATGATTAGAAGGTCTCCATATTGGAATCTTGCTTTTATATGATGATTAACACTGCTATTCCAGCATTTTTCACTATATTCCTGCTTTTCCCATTTGGGAATATTACAGAATATATCATCGAGGAGAAGGAGGAACATATTAGAGAGTTGAAGGATGACCTATCAAAATTAAATTTCATGGTGGCTTTCTTATAGTAGGAGAGTATACATTTGATACAGGAACTAATATAGCAGAGCAAGTCACAAGAATACCCTTCATCAGCATGTAAAATAGGTGTTTTTGTAGTAAAGGATAAATGTAATGTTATCCTTGATGTTGAAAAGCTAGAAGAGAAGAACATTAAAACACAACCTAGGAGACCTAAAACAAGATAAATGACTAGTAAGGAATAGAATGTAGAAGCTCCATCTCCTCCTCAAGCTCAAGATACTATATTTGACTCCATAAGTGCTGAGATTGAGAAAAACAAGGATTATTGGCTTGAAAGGGTGAATGTACACTTGGAGAAGCTACCTATTATAACATCATTTATCACCTCTATAAAATTGATGATATATATTGGCCTTGGGAAACCCTTTCCATTCAGACTAGTTTCTTTACTTAAAAAACAATATTTTGAATTCCATACGCGACTGTGCCCTCTGCAAATGCATATAGTCATGGGTCCACTCATATCTGACCTATGTATATAATTCAAAATATTAAAAAAATATAAAACGTCCTATTATTTATGTGAGGTTTATGGGTTACACCAGAAGCCCACCTACAAGAGCCCCTGGCCAAACTATTTCCCAACTAGAAAAAACTATTTTCAGGAAGTATAAATAGACCTCATGGGAAGGCCTAAAGGGAGTAGAGAGATAGGTATTGATACTATAGCTTGTTATTCCTAGATCAAGTCTAATTATCCCTGTGCCTTCTGCACTTCTCAGGTTCAAGAAACCCTTGTTTCCTTCTTTGATATGTTCACCTCCTTTATGTGACATCCTTCTGCACCTTTATGGAAGAATATTGCTACATTTTTTGCATGGGTTAGTTACTTCACTTTTCTTCGTCTAATTCCTTCCAAATCTTGGCCTGCATGTTACACTCAAACTGAATTGATGTGGTATGCCTTAATTCCTTCCTTCCAGTAGATCATTTCCCATCGACCCCAACACATTTCTATGGGAACAAGGTCTAGAGTCCTTTTTTCAATACCACAAGGTTTGCAGTCATTAGTGGCAAATTTCTTCACTATTGATAGTGAGAATACATCAATGTCTAATGATTGGTAGATTATATCAATTGTTATACTTTAATTCATTTATTCACACTTCTTAGATTGTACTGGGGTACCTTAAATCTCATCATCATTATTAGTGACTTGTCTCGCGTTTGTTAATGGTATACATCAATGACCAGTAATCAAACGATTTCTCACATGGTCAAATTTAGCTCATTTATTCCTATAGTGTAGAATTGTACCATGGTGATCGGTGAAGACCTCGAGTTTGCATTAGCATGCTTTGTTTCAATTTGACATCTCTTTCAGTTTTTTCCAGTGACACCATGCACCTTTATATGTTTCAGTTCATCACAATAGCATCCTATATGTTGGCACCCTAGTTACATGCAGTACCACTTTTCCACTAGTTATGATTTTGTACTTGGAGATTTAGTTGTGACTTTAGTGATCAGAAATATTTTCTGTATCATTGATCAGTCTTCTATATGTGATACTTTAACATGACTTTGATATGTACTTCGGGGCAGTGATCAGATAATTCACTATGTACTTTACAGTTTTCGCTAAACTTGTATACATATTGGATATACTCCATACTTGATATGCACACATGATTTATTTTCACTGAGCATGGTATGCCCGCCTTAGACATGAGCTTTATTTCTGATTTCTTTAACTGGTTTCTGGCAGGCTGAAATCTGGTGAAGTCCTCTCAAGTCCTCACAATATTTTTTCTTATGCACATAATAAATTTCGGCCATCATGTACCCCTTCTAACCTCATATATTAGGGGGAATTTGTTATAGCATCATTTATCACCTCTATATACTTGATGATATATGTATTGGCCTTGGGCAACCCTTTCCATTCAGACTTAGTTATTTACTTAAAAAACAGTAATTTGAATTCCATACAAGACTCTGCCCTCTCAAAAACGCGTATAGTCGTCGGTCCACTCATATTTGACCCGCGGATATAAATTAAAATATTAAAAATATATAAAACTCCCTATTATTTGGGTGGTTTTTATGTGTTACACCCTAAGCCCACCTACAAGAACCCATGGCCAAACTATTTCCCAACTGAATTTATTTTTTTTAGGAGGTATAAATACACCTCATGGGAAGGCCTAAAGGGAGGAGAGAGATAGGTATTGATACTATAGCCTCTTAGTCCCAGATCAAGTGTAATTATCCTTGTGCCTCCTGCACTTCCTAGGTTCAGGAAACCCTTGCTTCCTTCTTTGAGATGTTCACCTCCTTTATGTGACATCCTTATGCATATTTATGGAAGAATATTGTTGAGGCTTGGGATGGACGGATCTAGATGATGATTTTTCTTGGAGTTGTGGCCGAATTTAGGTGATATTCCTCCACATGTATTACGTACATCAATAAATAAGATTTGTCTCGTTCCTGATGTCGTGATCTTTAATACTTTTTATACATGTTAAAGATCTTGTAATAGTTTATTTCATGTTATTTTCTATATGCTTATATGATCTAACCACCAACATCTAGGATATATATGCTTTTACAACTAGCCTATGTGCTTTTTCTTGAATGATTTTCAAGTTTTGAATCACGTGGAGAAGCATAGGGTTTTAACCCCACGAGAGTGACCTCAAACTTAGGACATATGGGTAAGTTCATCTCTCCCAATTTTTCTAGTTAAAGCATTAGGACCATTAGTTTGATTGCTTCTTGCTATTGTATGCCTTCCACTCTGTTGGGGTCCTCAACCTAGACCCTAGGGTAGTTTCTCCCATAAAACTACTGGAAAAAAAAAAAACAGGGATACCACCATAGAAATAAATATGGGAAGGCACCATTATGCTAGGAACATGATTTGCAAGGTTAGGGTGAAAAACATGAAGAATAAACTCAAAATAACACTAAGGAAACTCAAAAATAAGAAAATCCTAGACCTATTGGCTGATGAATCACTGGTGGTATGAAGGAAAATTAGAAATCAAAGAAAAGGATACATAGATTTGAAATTTTGGAGTTTTTGTGCACACAGGAAAAAAAAGCATCCTACATAAATGCAACAACTAGTTGTTGTGCTTTTCGTCAGAGGATCCAAATCCAAAATTTCAAGCATGGTTGGATAGATGATTACATAAGGATGCCAAAAAATCACTTTAGGATGTTTTTGGACTCATTATTTTTAAGAAAATGATCAAACAATGTATTTTTTACACCTTTTTGCCACCTTTTCAAAAATTCGTTTCGTTTCTGGTCACTTGTTTTTAAAATAAATTTTGAGGGGCCTAAAATACACACTAAGCTTTCTTCACCAGCCTTCAACAACATTCAGAACCTTTTCAAAGTTATCAAAAAATCAAGCCAAAGTTATCGCATTTATGTTAAAAACATTTGTTGCGTTTCTGGGAAAGTTGTTGTGTTTCTGGGAAAGTTGTTGCGTTTCTGTGTTTGAATAATTTTCATTACATGTGGAGGTCAAAGGTCAAGCTTGGTAGATGTAATATTTGACTCATGAGTTATTTCATGATTAATAGGCTATTTAACAATTATCATTGTAAATAATATTGTAATTAATGCCTTGACATATAAGCTCAATTAGTTAGGTAAAAAGGGGAAAGTTGTTTATAACTTCCCTAGGATTTGGCAATGACTTAATAGGTGCATGAATTAGTTGATAAGGATCAAGATTCGACCCCTTAGATGTGGAATCTTGTTTTTATTCTATATTTACTCAGAAACAAGTCAAATATAAGGTTGGATACTTGAATTTCACACTTTTTTGGAACTGGTGTACTTGACTATTTGTAGAAATAATATATAGGCAGTTGTGGTTATTTTTATGTGATTCTTGTGATGTGGTTAGTGACATTGTTTTTCTCTAGTTTTCCTTATGCATTTGATGATTAAGTAGTTATATCATCCATCTATGTTCTTCTTGTGTTAATCTCCTATGTTTTAAATATATTTCATTCCCTATAATTCTTTCTATTGTTTGAGATTATCATATAAGTGTTTCATATTCTAAACAAGTGAATTCATGTATGTATGCTAACTTAGTTTCTTATCTGATTTCCTCATCACCATACTACAATGAAAAACCTATTTTTTTTTCACTGATTACACATACCTTGCCTCATTCTATGTTTGCAAACTGATCTTTTTGAATACCTGGCCTAGTTCCTAAATCTAGTGTTTCTTATCTAGAAAATCCTAATCAAACCCTATTGAGATGATAAATAGCCTAAAACCCTAATACTCTCCACTCATTTCGATTGGCTATGAGGTTTATTTTGAGAGAGCCCTCTCTCATTTGGTAGGGCTAGATACCAAGTCAAAATTCTATTTGTGGTTATCTCTTTGGTTTCCTTTCTCAGCCTTGGGAAACTAAGGATCCCTAACATTTTGGCGTCTTTTCTAGGGAATAAGTGTTAAATATTCCTTGGGGATATCTCTTACATTTCATTGAATTATAGACCTGTGGGTGACAGGTGCTAACACTCAAAGAAGGTTGGTTTACTAATTTTGAGCCAAATTACATACTGATAAGAAAATTGGCTTGCAAAAGGAATACAAGGTCCAATATTGATCCCAATCCTTCACCAGTAGTGAATGACCCTGATAGGCTATTCAGAAATCTGAGGTCACAGTCTCAAGAAGTTAAAAAATGTACACTTCCATTAGTAGGATCCACATATTTTCCTGCAATGTTGGTGGCTCCTAAAGATCTATTTTTATTCTCAAATTGGAGCCATATTTATTTAAGTCTAAGTCAGAATATTTCCTCTCAGAAGTAGTTTTTGATCCCATTAAGTTTGAAACATATTTGCAATTTTTTGAGTCTTCATATTTTGAGGGTGATAGTAAGGTCTGGTCATATTTTTATAAACTTTAGAACTTGGTTGATCAATTCCAAATAACCACTGAAAAGGCTTATATCCAGTACCAACAAGAGACTTTTTTTTTTTGCTACATCTACTATTACATCTCCTCATATAGCTGCTCCATCATCCTCCACTGTCAATCCATCACCTCCTCTACAATTATTTCCTCCATAAACACCTCCTGTTGTGACTTCCATACAACCTTCTACAATAGTCATGGCAAGATTTTCTCCTTTTATTTTACCACTACAAATTATTTCTTTGCCTCAAAATTATGGTCAGGGATTGCCTTTTTTTGATGGGACAATAGAGGTCATAGATCAACAACATATAGTTAAAGTGATTGATTTTATTGATCTTGAGGAAATTGATAATGATGATTCCAAAATGCGCATAATAGCACAAAGTTTTTCAGGGGAAGTCAAGAAATGGTTTTGTTATTTAACAACTACTTCTGTAGCCAATCCAAAATATTTAATTGACCTATTCCTAGAAAAGTGGGAAGAGAAAAATAACCCTATGCAAATTATGGTTGAGTACAATGATTTCAAGAGAAATATTAGTAATGAATATGTGCAAGAGTTCACGACCAGATTCAATAGGATATATGATTCTATCCCAGAAAATATTAAGCCTCCTCCTGGCCTAGAACTTCTTTATTAGCCAGATGCTTTTGATCTGGATATGGCCTACCAATTTAGGGAGAGAAATCCTTCTACCCTTGAAGACATGAAAATTAATGCTAATTGTTGAGGAAAATCTACTTATCAAAAAGTCAAAGATGAAATAAAAAAAGAGGGTTACTATAAAGGAGGAGCCATCCACTTCATCATATGGTAAAATTGATACTTTAATTAAGACAATGGAGAAGATGATGGACAAGATGACCATCATAGATAAACAAGCAGAACCTCCAATCATAAATCCCAACTTCAGAGGTCAACAACAGCAACCCCAATACAAGATTAAATAGAGGGAACATAGGGGTTAAGATCAACAAGATCAGTAGAAGATTTGTACTCCTTTTCAAAAAAATTATACATAGGACCCTGATGAAGAGGAAGAGATCTCAGAGGAAAATCACCTTTTTGAGGAAAATCAGCAACCCATTTTCTTGACTGAGGAGGATGAATTTTCTGAAGAACCTTATGTACATGATGATTAGTAGTATGTTCTTTCTAGTGATGATATTCTAGCAATAAATCCAAAGGATTATCAAAGAGGTTATCACAATTCCCTTAGCCATGTGCAAAGACAATATGGTCTGAGAAATAGAAATGTGCCCATAACTTCAAATTAGAAAAAAGAAAAATTCTCAAGCAAATTTTCATAACAAATAGATGACCTATAAAAATAAAAATAAGAAGAAAAGACCTGTTGTTACTAATTATGGAAAAATTAATGAAGCTTCCACTAGAAATCCGAAGAAAGGCAAAGAAACTCAAGATGGAGGACAAATAAAGGAGATCCCAATCAGGGAATAGCCCGAAAAGAAGGACATGCCATCTAAAGAGGTAGAAAATAATTCTACTTTATTTAGTCTTGAGAATGAAATTTCAAAGCTTAATGTATCAATTCCATTGATTGAATTAATTAAGAATTATCAATACAAGTTCCAGGTAGCTAAAATGCTTAAGGTTGACCAAATGTCTAATATGGTAAATGTTAGTGATGACCACCCTGAGCTTTTGTTTGGCCCTGTTGTAGATGGTAACTTATAAGACAGTGAAGTTCCACCTTTTTACCTCAGTATCAAAATGTAAAAATTATACAAAAAACATGTATATCATGGATTCAATCCAATCAAAAAATGTACAAAATCTAGATACTGAATCACTTCTACAAATCAATTGCGGGATTTAAAACACAATTGCCAATCAGATGAAGCAAAGAAGAATCAATCAAACCACAACATAGATAATTTTCCTAGGGAAAGCTTGCAACTCAAAAACCCACTATCTTCTATTGTATATTCAACATGGATACATGAAACAATTACATAAAACTCTTCTTATAATATCCCTCTCGTACTCAGCTAATTGTCTCACACTGTCTCAAATAAATATGACCAATACTTAGCCAATTTACTACCTCTAGATAGCCTACCTTTCTTGTGCAATCCCTAATGAATGAAATCCCTATTATTTAGCAATTTTGGCCTTCCTTGACTACACAAGTATCATGGGAAATCCAATGGGTGTTTGGTTTCATGGATGCAACCAAATAATCCTACAACTGATAGTCAACTTCCCTTTCACCTAGATCTCAACTGGGTCTCCACTAGAACTGACATGCATGCAACTAATAATAGTAAATCCTCAGTTGCATGTGAGGTCACTGATTGTGAATTAATTAATATTTAATTCACTTGATATCTCACTAGTGTATCTAATAGTTACAACTAGCACAACTGATTTTAACTAACTTAACTGAGTTAAAATGTTTATAACATGCATTAAATAATGCACCACTGCACTTCGAACTTTGTTACAACTAGAATTACTATGCATGTCTCACCAACTACCCTCAACTCAAAATTCATGAGTTAACTAAGTTTATCACACTCGGTTAACTATTACAAGTTATTTTGAGATTAGATTTTATTTTATTGTCCATCTTAATTAAGGGATAACTAAAATATACATGCACCAAATTTAGCCTACACCAGTGTAGGTGTTGCTAAGACCTATGGTCCCACACTAGTGTAGGTGCTACTTGGACCTCCTGGTCCCACACTAGCATGGGTGCTGAAATTTTCTTGTTGAAATTCAAAGCAATATAGTTTGAGCTGCCCTCAAGTGCATACTCCAACCTCAATCCATTGAACACCATTTCAATCCTGAATCAGTGGTAGCACCAAGAAAGTCTTTCTGCAAATTCAAATTCTATCAAGTCACAAACTCAGCTCCTCCTTCACTATTGTGATTTTCTGTGCTCTGATACCATGTAGAAATTATACAAAAATAATTTATATCATGGATTCAATCTGATCTATCAATGTACTAAAGCTAGATATTGAAACACTTCTACAAATCAATTGCGGAATTTAAAATACAATCGCCAATCACATGAAGCAAATAATAATCAATCAAACCACAACACATATAATTTTCTCGGGGAAAGCTTGCTACTCAAAACCCCACTATCTTCTATTGTATATTCAACATTGATACATGAAACAATTACATACAACTCTTCTCACAAGAGCCTTCCTGTACCCAGCTAATTGTCTCACACTGTCTTAGATAAAACTGACCAATACTTAGCCAATTTACTACCTCTAGACAGCTTTCCTGCCTTGCGCAATCCACGATGAAAGGAATCCCTATTATTTAGGAATTTTGGCCTTCCTTGACTGTGCAAGTATCATGGGAAATCCAATGGGTTTTTGGTTGCATGGGTGCAACCCAATAATCCTACAACTGATAGTCAACTTCCCTTTCACCTAGATCTCAACTAGGTCTCCACTAGAATTGACATGCATGCAGCTAATAATAGTAAATCCTCAGTTGCATGTGATATCATTGATTGTGAATTAATTAATATTTAATTCACTTGATCTCTCACTAGTGTTTCTAATAGTTACAACTAGCACAACTAAGGTTAACTCACTTAACTAAGTTAAACTATTTACAACCTGCATTAACTAATGCACCATTGCACTTCGAACTCTATTACAACTAGAACTAATCTTCACGCCTCACCAACTAACCTCAACTCGAAATTCAAGAGTTAACCGAATTTATCACACTCAGTTAACTATTACAATTTATTTTGAGATTACATTATATGTTATTGTCCATCTTAATTCAGGGATAACTAGAATATACATGCACCAAATTTAGCCCACACCACTGTAGGTGCTGCTAAGACTTGTGGTCCCACACTATTGTAGGTGTTGCTTAGACCTCCTAATCCCACACTAGCGTGGGTGCTGAAATTTTCTTATTGAACTTCAACACAAAATTCATGACTCCATCCTCCATAATGCTATCCTAGACTCTGGGGCTTCTTCTAATCTCATGCCTAAAGCCATCATGGATAAATTAGGATTGGATATTACGAGGCCTTACCATGACCTTTACTCTTTTGACTCGGGAAGGGTTAAGTGTCTTGGTCTCATCAAAGATTTAATGGCATCCTTAGATCAAATTCCAGCTAAGAATGTTCTTATGGACGTTTTTATAGCTGAAGTTACCTTGAGATATGGAATTCTTCTCTCCTGATCATGGGCAGCCAAACTTAAAGGTGTTTTGCAGTTAGAATTTTCCTATGCCACTATACCAATTTTTGGAAAAATCTTAAAATTATACAGGCAGAACAAGATGAAGTACATGATTAGTAGCAAGGAAAAACCCAATAATCACTCAATTCATGCTATACATACAGATTTAGAGTAATTTTTTTTGTACAATGATGATTTTTCAACATTGTTAGAAGATTTGGTAGAAGAAAAAGTAGAAATTTCAAAGATTTAAATTTTTGTTTAAGAAATTTCTAGTGCAAAAAACAAGAAAGCAGCTTGCAGCCAAGTGCATCAATAAAAAATATAGTTGAAATAATTAATGAGATAGAGACTATTGGTACAAAATATCATTCTCAAATAGTTAATCAAGACTAGTCATCCAAAATTGATCTTCCCAAAGAAGAAAATGGCCTGTGGACCATGGATTTTGATGGAGCCTTAGGTAAGGACGGAGCGAGAATTTGAATTTGGATTAATGGTCTCATGAAGCAATCATCTCATCTTCCTCCTAATGTCTGGATGTGTTCCTATAAATTAGCATTTTATTGTTCCAACAATGAGGCAAAATATGATGCTTTGATAGTCGGTCTTAAAATATTCAAGAAACTCGGCGATAAGAATATTTTTGTATATGGTGACTTCAAATTGGTAATAAATCAAGTCAAAGGGGACTACTAGACTGAGCATCCCAGAATGCGAGCATATCGTAATGTGGTATTAGACATTCTTAAGACCTTCACTGAATACATTAAATCATTGATTCCAAGGAACAGTAATATCATTGTTGATGCCCTTGCCACTTAAGCTAGTATGTTCAATATTTCAATTTATCCCAACAAGAAGTATGATATCAATGTCAAACATCGCCTTGCTATTTCAGAAAATGTTCGGTATTGGAAAGTGTTCTAGAACGGTAAAAAATTGACAATTTCTTGGAGATGGAAGAAGAGATTGTTAGTGCTATTATCATTATGTAATTTAAAATATTTGTAGGTTAAGCATAGAGGACAACATCAAAACCACTTTGGAAGTTGGGATATAGCCTTGCCAGCTTTAGAGAGGGATCTCTCTTTAAGTTTTAATTTTTTTTGAATATATATTAGGCTATTTATGATTATACTTGGTTTTTGTTTTATTTTGATTGATTTGGTTGATTAAATCTTTATATTCCCATTGGGCAAAGGATTCAAAAAATAAAGCTGGATTTTGCATCAATTTTTAAAAGAGTTATAACAAGGCAAGCTAGGTTGCATTTATTGGATTCTTTTAGTTTTCAAATGAATAATGGATATCGTAGAAAAGTGAATTTCAGTTGAGACTGAAAAGCATTTAAGTATTTTTCAATATAACTTCAAGTAGAAAACATTTAAATTGTAAAAGAAGTCAGAATAAGGTGTTTTAAATAACATGTCCTATTCATCACATTTAGTATTTTACAATTAATAATTTTGATAAACAGGGTAAGGAAATAATAGTGGAAAACACAGAAATAGTAGAAACACTTCACCAGTAATTACACCACATGAATCCTAAAAGAAGTCTTTGTATTATTGATGCTCCAGCATAAACATGGAATTTACAATTGCATAGTAGACAAAATATGTTAAGAAATCAACATCTAATACTTCAACCAATGAAGTATTTATAATAAAATATTACAAAATTGATTACAATCAATGATGTCTCAAAAAACAGTATATTATTAGCCTAAATCCAACAATAAACTCTATCTGTGACAAAAAATAGGTTCGATGTGGGTGATATGGCATTCTAGCACTGCTTTCAAGGAATTAGTTGCTAAGTAGGCCTAGTTGTAGGCTGCAATGGATATAATTATGGTTGATGTGTTGTCCTATGAGCTGCCTGCAGAAGACTGTTCTTTGTTAATTTTTACTCTTGGAACTCAGTTAACTTATCCCATCGATCTTCATCTGGGATACTTAATTTGATGACTTTCTTGTATATTTCATCCACTTCGGTATACTTGGAAAAGGTTGGTTTTACCACAAAAACATGGTTTACCTCATGCTGGATGAAAAGGTCATCAGCCAATGCCTCCAAGAATGCTTTCCCTATCATAGTGCCTCTGATATTTGAAAGCTTAGTTGTGTCCCTAGAAATTTCATTCAGCTTCTTTACATAATCCTCTCTATTCATTAATTTATCATCGATTACAAATAGAGAAGGAAGACCTTTCTGATTTAAAGGTTCTATCATACTGAAAAATATATTTACAGCTATCTCTAAGCTACGACATTTTTCCTCCAGTTGTATAATAAGGTTTCTTTTTGTTCTTTATCTCCAAACTTGTCTTTGTCCTATCCTCAACTCCTAATTCATCCAGATCATACCTGTTATTTGAATTTAAGAACTTGATAAGGTTGTTGGAAATGGTTGGCATGTCTCCAAGGTCTTCTTTGATGGTTTTGATTGCATCATTGGCTTTCTCTATCAATTTTTTCTACTCAAATATGATCTGTATGTAGGACCAGATTTCATCGATGGACTCAATGATATCTATCCAAATTATCTCTTTAACTTGGCCCAAGGTGTTTCCAATAGATGATTCCTTCTCAAACTTCTTCAACCTCTCTATTAACTTATGTGCTCTCTGGGCTTCAGCTCCATGTGAGCTCTCACTCCTAGACTTCTGATCCTGCAACAATTTCACTTGGTCCTGAAGCTTCTTTATTTCTTCTATTTGGATTGACAGATTTTTCACTACTTTGGTGAGTTTTTCAGCTCCATCAGCTACACTTCATGTAGAAGGTGTGGTTATAGGAATGGATGTAAGGGGTACAGCCTCCAAAGGAACCAATGAAAGCTTTCCAACCTGATATTTTTCCTTTATCATATTTTCCATCTCTAATTCCATATGCCTCAGCTCAACATTCTTCTTGATGATGAGCTTCATCATATTTGATTTCTAGGATTCTGTCTCTTCGATTTCTTTGGTATAGGGTTCCTCTATAGCAGGAAGTTTTAGCTTCTTCCTTAGTGATGCTATCTCAACAATTTTATTTTTAATCACCTCTTCTGTGGATTTGATGTTGGATGGATCATATGCAACTCTAATCACTAATTATTCCAAAGACTTAATCCTTGAATCCTTGGCCAAAGAATATATTTTCTCCATTTTGAGCTGTGACTGGATATTAGCTAAGGAAACCTAAACTTTGAACAAACTCATAGCAGTGTTAGTGAATGTGGATGAAATCATTTCAGCTATCTGTTTGTGCATCTCCATAATTTAGTGAGTGCTTATTGAGAGAAAGGGGTCGCATTTTTTGTGATAGGGGCCTACATCATTTGGTCTATGGATTGAGAAGTTATGGTAATTAAAATCTCTCTTGTAGGGGCAATAAAAGCTCTTTAGCTGGGTACATAACAAGCTTGACATTTCTTGATGAATTCAGGGGCAGTGTGGGTGTGGGGAAAATTGGACTCCCACAGTCCAATATCATCATACTTGCCAATGAATTTGTCTTCAAGCCAACAGTACATTTCAAAGAACTCGAACTCACACAAGGTTTCATGGATTTTTTAATCCCTGTCTGCCAAAGGTATATGGTCAAGGTCAACTAAGGGATGTAGTAGTGGATTTACAGGTTCTTCTGATCCCTTCTTCTTAGGAGGCATGGCTGGATCATATTTTTATAGTGAATGAGCATTTCTGATAGAAAAATGGGGGTTGGGACTATGTAAAAGCTCTGAGATTAGGAATAAGTTGTGACAGTTGCAGAGATTACTTTGACAGTGATCAAACTAGTTTTTCTAGCGTTTTTTCAACCTGCAGAAAACATGTACAGAGTAGAGGAAATGGTAAGGTAAAGGATTAAAATTTCATCAGGCATGGATTTATACCAAATTTAGTCAATTTCTCATTGAGAGTGGTTTGGATCCGTTGGATTAATGGTTACCAGTGAATTAAATTCATCAACAGTTACATTATCATGGGAAGACATTTAATTGGCAACAGTATGGTCTAGGTGCATGATATGGCTGGCACTCAACGGGCAGATTGGTGGTTTTTAATATAGCAGTGAAACTACTTTTCGGAGGGGGTCCAAAGTGGTAAGTGGTGTAGGCAGGGGGGATATGAAATGACAAGAGGGCACCACGTTTGCGTGGGCCCGAAATGCAAAAAAAAAAAATCAGACCACCCCCCCCCCCCCCCCAACGTTAAAGATCAAATGGAGAGAGGGGGAAAGAAAGCAGGGAGTGAATAAGGGTTGTCGGATGGAGGAGCGGGGAATAGGATGATGAGATAGATGGAGGTGGGTTAATGTTCAACGATGAGACATTTTTTCGGGTAGTAGAGGGTTAGATAAATGTGAAAACTTAGGATAAAACTTTTATTCCTTTGCCTTTTTATATGTATGAAATAACTTTTTAAGTTAAAAACTTAGGATAAATATTTTCATGTTTTTCAAATTTATACCACAACTTCTACCTACCCTTTCATTTTCAATTCTTTTGTTAAGCTAACATTTTTTTATCTTCTTTTCTTAGGGTGAATTTAAGCTAGCAAACCCACATAACCTTCTTTTATAAAAATCTAACCTACTCTATCACTTATTTCTCCTATTGATTTAGATTAAAATATTGAATCAATATCATTTTCTACCTAACTACCGACTTGTCAAGATTAAACCGTTTGACAAATATTTATCTCCTAACCTAATTGACTAGAAATTCACAATTGTTCCATCATGATTAAGTTTTATGTTTGGAACAAAAATCTATTTATTGTGGCATTTTAAGACAAGCAGCACACAATTTTATTGGATTTTGAGATAAAGGAAACTAATTTAATAGTAGTGGCATTTAAATTTGCAACACTTTCAATATTATTTCTATTTTTATTTTGTGGGGTTTTATTCTCTTTTATTATTTTTTAAATTTTATTTCTTTTGTATTTTTTCTTCAAGTTCATTTTCTTTTTAACATACCGTATTTTCATTTTATTTTTATATATACTTTTTTTGGGAAATCATTTGCAAATTGAAAAATATTTACAATGTAAAATAACAAATATAAAATACTCAATCACCTTGAGATCCTATAAAATATAGGACCATAACAAAGGCTCCAACTAGGAATGGAACTTCTTCATGTGAAGTCTCAAGTACATATGATCAGTAGCCTTGAGTATCCAATGTCTGTAATGTCTGCATCTGATTTATTTTTTTGTTAAGGTACTTATGATAGCTTTTCAATCAGGGCTTAGGGTCTTCTCTGCGGGCTTCAACTCCAATCAACAATTTATCCAATCAAATAAACATAGAATGTGATATTTACAATGATGTAAGAAAAAATCAGTATGATAAGATAGTGCTTCAGCATCCTGCCATTAACAGGACCACCAGGTAACTCTGCTCCATCCAGGTCATTGAGTAAGAATGCAGTATTTCCCCTTAAAGCATATATAATGTATGGCCCTTTCCAAATGTTATCAAATTTACCATTTTGACCTTTGTCTTCTCTCTTGGAATCCCACCTTAGAAATTTTTCTCCAATGTTGAAGTCATCTTCTTTAGTCCTATCAAAAATATTTTTGACATTTTCCTAAATTACTTGAGTTTTGTTGTAGACCTTCTCCCTTGACTGCTGCAACTGAATGGTTTGACTGATTCTTCTATGTATGCCATTTGGCTCAACCTGTAATTCTTGTATTATCTTCATGACTGGTACTCCTAAAGATGATGGAAACAGATCATCCATTCCATAGACCAATTGGTATGGTGACATACCAATTGACTTCTTTGTAGTATGTATGTCAGCCCAAAGTGCATTAACCAACTTGTTGTGCCAATATTTATTGTTGTCTTCCAACAAATTTTTAATGATATTTACCAGAATCTTATTTGAGGATTTGGCCAACCCATTACCCTAAGGGTAATAAGTTGTTGAATATCCCAAATTAATGTAGTATTTATTACAAAATTCAATCAAATTCATAGATTTACAAGTTGTTGCATTATCAGTAATAAAGTTTCTAGGACAACCAAATCTAGAAAGGATATTGGTCTTAATAAATCTAATGATGAAAACGTTAGTAGCAGATCTGGAAGGGGTTGCCTCTATCCATTTAGTAAATTAATCTGTGGCTGTGAGAACCCACTTATGTTGGCTAGAGGAAGGAGGATGAATTTCACCAATGAAATCCAGTCCCCATTGTTGAAAAGGGCTCTCAACTGAAATAGGTTTCAATGGCAGGGGTAAGAGCTTTCTTTTTCCTTAAAAAATATGGCATTTATAGCATGAAGTTACCTTATTATGAATGTCAGGGAAAAGGGTAGGCCAATAAAAACCAACTCTGAGGATTTTATTAGCTGTGGTTTTCCAATAGAGATGGCCACCACAGTCCCATTCATGGAACTCTTGCATGATTTTCTCTGCATCACCCTTCAACAAGAACTTAAGTAAAATGCCACAAGCATATTTCCAATATAAAACATTTTCTATGATGCAAAACTTGAATTCCTTTAATTTTATAAATATTGCCTTTGTTTTTGTTAGACCAGGAGAAGCACTTAAATTGAATAAAACATACAACAAGTTTTCATACCAAAGTGAGTTCAAAAATTCTTCATCAATCTGTGGAGTCACCTGTTGCTCTTGATCATCCATTGCAACAACAAAGTTAATGTCTAATTCATGGAAATTAGACTCTACCATCAGTTTGGCCAGTCCTTGTCCTTTGATCATCTTGGTTGGTTTGATTTATAAGTCATACTCAAGGATGAGAACAATCAATTTTCCTTTTTTTCCATATGGTCCATTCTGTGTCAAAATATCTTTGACAACTGAATTAGGTACATATGCAATAATATGTGAGTGAAAAATATATACTCTAAAATATTTTATTTATTTAACCGATGCAAAGGCCTATTTTTCCATGATATTATACTTCAAAGATGCATCTCTTAAATCC
Source organism: Pinus albicaulis (assembly GCA_034641835.2). NCBI lineage: Eukaryota > Viridiplantae > Streptophyta > Pinopsida > Pinales > Pinaceae > Pinus > Pinus albicaulis. Next base: position 221,225,724 of record CM076582.1, on the reverse strand, counting down.
TTACTGAAAAATTCAATAGGCTATTCAAATCCTTCCTCATTTTTCTGCAATAAAACAACTGCAACAGTTTGTTCAGAAGCAAAAGAAAAGATAATAAAATATTTGGTAAAATATGGAATAACCAGCACTGATGCTTTTGTTAATGTTTGTTTAACTAAATCAAAAGACTGTCTAGCCTAAATACTCCATGTAATTTTTGAATCCTTTTTAAGCATATTTGTTATATTTCTAAGAAGCTCTGCAAGATTAGGAATGAATCTCCTTAGGAAATTAATCTTGCCAATAAAATATTGAAGCTCTTTCATGCTTCTAGGGTGACTTATTTTTAATATTTCTTCAATCCTACTATGATCAATCCTAGTTCCATCCTTCGAAATAATATGACCAAGAAGCTTACCTTCCTCAAGGCCAAATAATTTTTCCTTAGGATTTAATGAGATACCAAACCTTCTACACTTTTCAAACAATCTTCTTAGTGCCTCAAATGTTCCTCATCAGTATTTTAATATACATTAATGTCATCAAGATAAATCACAATAAAATGGCCAATTTCATTAGAAAAGGAAAAATCCATTACTCTTTGAAATGTTGCCACAACATTCATTAACCCAAAGGGCATCTTCACAAACATGAAGCTCCCCCATGGAGTAGTGAATTTTTTTTTATCCTGATCATCAAGATGTACTAGGATCTGGTTATAACCTAAGAAACCATCTAACAATGATATCCTACTATACCCTACTACCTTTTGTAATAGATGGTCCATCTTGGGAAAAGGGTAGTTGTCTTTTAAGGAGACCGTGTTAAAATTTCTAAAATAAATACAAAACCGGATCTCTCTAGGTTTCTTCCTAGTAAGCACTATGTTAGACACCCATTTAGAGTGTCTAAGAGGGACAATAATTTTAGCATCGTACATATTTTTTACCTCTTTCTCAATCAGAGGCATCAGAACAATATTTATTCTACGGAGCTTTTGTTTGAATGGTTTCTGATCTTGCTTGACTGGGATTTTCTGTTGTATGATACTAGTGTCATATTCTTTAAGATCCTCATAGCTCCAACTAAAGACATCAACAAACTCTTTGAATAAAGCTATGCATTCTTGTTTTCTAATAGTAGGCAGCGATTTTGAGAGTTTTATCATTTTAGGATTTTTTTCACTACCTGTATTACATTCTTCTACATCTGCCCCTGTGGGTTCTATTTTTGGATTTTTTGCTACACCATTGAAATAAAAAATATCTTATAATGGAACTAGACCTATAGGAAAAATATTATCTTTAAGCTAAAGTACTTAAAATTCTTCTTTTTCTGGATCAATTTGATGCAATTCTAATTTATGTATAACTCGATCTATAGGGATATTTACATCTAATTCATAAAATCGTTCTTCTACATTAGTATGTACAATTAACTGTTTTTCTACTTGACAATCTAAGTCTATGTTATTTTCCTCTTACTCATTTTTGGACTGCAATTTTTTTTCTATTTGTTTATCATTTCCAAATACCTGGAAATACCTTGTGTTGTCTAGTACAGTTGGATGATGTTTAACCTCCACTGTATATTGTTTTTTGGGATGAGGCATTTTACATGTGATGGCTAAAAAATCTAGACCATTAACAAGGACATTTTGATTTCGAGGTATCACAGCAACATCATAATCTACAAAAGTGTGCAAGAAATTAAGCACAACATTTTTGTATGCTCTCAATCTAGGATGTTTTGAAACATACTCTCCTTTAATATGTTTAATTATGAATTCAGAATCCCCATGAACAAAAATTCTTTTAGAACCTAATTTATTCAATAATTGCAAGCCTAAAGAAGTGCTTCATATTCTGCTATGTTATTGGTACATTGAAAATTCGGTTTATATGAATGACCTTCTGCATGATTATTTCGTGAATTTGAGACCCACACACCTACTCCTAACCCTGCTCTACTACAAGAACCATGAAAACTCATGTTCCAAAAAGGTTCAGTTTCAGTGTTTTGTTGTACAATTTGTGCTTGATTTCCATGTGTTTCACAAATGTCATTTTCAACACTGGTAACCTGGGCATCAATATCTTGATCATTATACAAAATGGATTATAAATCAAAGTGAATAGAATAAATGAGGTAGTTATGTGGCTTCTCCTGACTACTCACCATGTATTTCATTAAGGTTTCCCTATACAATATTCTATGTTAATCAAACACCGGGATGGTTGCATAAGTCATATCCATTTGTAAGGTACTTTGCAATTTTTCTCCCCAAGAGCATGACAACAACATGCCATACTTTTGGGGAATGTCAACCACTACTATGTCCATTAATAGACTCTTAGTTTGGATTTGGGCTAAAGTGACACATATATCCTTAATGATACCTAAAAATATTACTTTGCTTGAATCAAATGAATACAATTATTTGTAAGGCCTATTAATGTCAAGACCAAGTTTATCCATAACATATTTTTGCATCAAATTGTGTGAGGCACCTGAATCTAACATAGCATTGTGTATAATTTTATCATGAACATTAATACTGACATAAAATGAAGGGACTCCTCCTTCTTGTGGTTTACCATCTACCTCCGGACCAAATAATAATTCAGGCTTATCATCATTCAAACTGACAGTGTCATTGTTTTCTCCTATATTCAAAGCTTTCATAACTTGAGTTCTGTACAGATTTTTATTCATTAACGCGGTCAAAGGGATAGGAATATTTAGCTTTTCTAATTCGTTTTCAATATTGAATGATGTCTGAAATTTATTTAAGTTCAAAAAGTGAGATTTATCAACAATTTATTTTGACACATGTTCTTTTTGGTGAATGGTGGTAGGAATGTCTGTTTGAGTAGTCTTGGAGGTACTCTCAACAATATTTTTAGCAGGAAGGTCAATTGTCATTTTGCTAGAAATACCAACAGTTTTATTAGCAACATTTTCTGGAGTTATCTTTGGAGTGGTGTCAGAAGTTTTCTTGACAGGGTTTTCATTAGTAATTTTGTTTGGAGTATATAATGTTTTCTTACTCCTAAGATTGTACTGTCTATGGAATTCCATGATAAAATTTTCAAATCCCTGCTTATAGTCATCGGATTCCTCAGAGTCAAGTTCATTTTGGGATAATTGAAAGAGCTCTTGTTCCTCCTGAGTAAGAACCGTAGTTTCATCATCATTGATACCCATTAGATTTATATGATTGTCTTATAATTATTATACTACCTCTCCATCATCATGAGCATAATTCTCCTGAAAAGGAGGTCTAATTTTCTGATTATAACACCTCTACTCTCTGTGTTTTATTTGGGGAGGATTTCTCCTAGGATTTTGATTTCAATTTTGAGGTATAGGTTGATTTTCCCTAGGTGCAACCCTCTCATTCAAATTAATCCTCTCCATCATTCTTTCTATTATTCTAACTAAGGAATCAATTTTAGCATCAGCAAAAGAAGTAGAGGGTTCCTCTTTTATGGTAACTCTCCTTTCATTCCTAAGTCTAGCTCTCTTGGCTAATAGTTTTTCTTCTACACTTACTTCATCCCTATGCATTTATTCTAGTGTGGATGAATTTATTTCTCTAAGATGGTAAGCCATGTCTTCCTCAAAACCATATGGGAATTTTATTAAGGCTAAGCCTTGTGGTGGTTTGATATTAGCAGGAATTGCATTATATACATGGTTGAATCTAGTGCAATAGTCTTGAACACTTTCCCATGGTCCTCTTATAATGGTTTCATATTCAGATAAAGTCTGAAGACGTTTCTTCTTAATTTCCCATATAGTGAGGAATGTTTGATGGAATCCAGGAAAATCTTTAATACTAGGAGAATTTAATGCTTTAAACTATTTTCTCACCTCTCCTGTGAGAATTTGTGAAAACAACCTAAGTTTTACACTCTCCTCATCTACCTCCTAAATGTCAAAACTCTCACTCATCCTGTCTACATGTTGTTGGGAATTGATAGGTCCAGTTCCATCAAATTGAGGGATTCTTGTTTGATAATCCTGTGGCATGTTTTCCAAAGGATCTTAAAGGATAAGGGGAGCATGTCTAGCTACCATTATGGGGATATGAGGATGAAAAATATGATGTGGTTGTTGGATGAAAGGTGGAGGTTGAATGGAAGGTAAAGGCTGAGCTGAAACTTGGGGTTTTGGTGGAGATTAAGGTTGGATTTTAGTTAACAATTGGGGAGAAGAAAGGGTTTGAGTTGCTTGGTGAGAAATTACTAGAGTAGTTTTGGAAACTACAGAAGGATTAGGGATTAATGACTTATGCGAAAGTACCAGATTATTTGTAGAAACCACAAAAGGGGTAGGACTTGCTGATCTAGGATTCACATATTTTTATGAGGTAGATGATTCTGCATAAGAAGTAAAATAAGAAAGTTCCACAGATTTTCAAAGATAAGATTCATGAACAGAAAGGTCTAAACCTGAGACTAAAACCTGCAATTTGTCAAAATCTTAGATAATTTTAATGTCTATATCAGCAGGAGCAGATTGGGCTTTAGATGAATTTCTTCTTAATGTAGCTTGATCTACTACTCTTTGTTCTTCCCAATTTGCTGATTTAGTTCTAAATAGGCTTTGTTCAAAGGGTAAATCAAACTCAATGTCTTGTAGAGTTACAAAGTCTTCTAGGAGTGAATCTTATTTATGAGGGGGAATACTACTTCCTTGGCTTTCTATTATTCTCTTTCTTTTCAGGATTTTCTCAGGGTCATCTACAATTTCTGCAACCTTTGGATCAGGATGAGCTCTAGTATAGGCTCTTTTAGCAGCTAGAGTTATGATCTAAATGAACACACACACTTATTATTTACACTATTATAAAGAAAACCAATCTTAAAGTATTCCTATCATACAATGTTTTAATCATGGTTATCAATTCGAAATAAATTACAATTTTTTCAATTCTTCCCCAGTATGGTCGCCACTATGTTATCGTTCTGCAATTTAAAAGATTGGTAGATTAAACAAAAAGGAAAACATCAAAACCACTTTGGAAGCTGGGATCTAGCCCTACGAACTTCAGAGAGGGATCTCTCTTTAAGTTTTAACTTTGTTTTGAATATATATTAGAATAGTTATGATTATACTTAGTTGTTGTTTGATTTTGATTGATTTGGTTGATTAAATATTTATATTCCCATTGGGAAATTGAGTAAAAACATAAAACTGGATTTTGCATAAATTTTTAAAATAGTTATAACAAGGCAAGATAGGTTGCATTTACTAAATTCTTTTAGATTTTAAATGAATAATGGATATGGTAGAAAAATTAATTTTAGTTGAGACTGAAAAGAATTTAAGTATTTTTCAATCTCACTTCAAGTAGAAAACATTTAAATTATAAAAGCAACCAGAATAAGGTGTTTTAAATAACATGTCATGTTTATCACGCTTTATGTTTTACAATTAAGAATTATGATAAACAAAGTAAGGAAATAACAATGGAAAACATAGAAATATTAGAAACATTTCACCAGTAATTGCACCACACGAATCCTGAAAGAAGTCATTGTATTATTTATGCTCTAGCGAAAATTGGAATTTACAATTGCGCAGTAGACAAAATATGTTAAGAAATCAACCTCTAATACTTCAAACAATGAAGTATGTATACTAAAATATTAAAAAATTGATTACAATCAATGTTGTCTCAACAGATAGTGTATTATTAGCATAAATCTAACAATAAACTCTAACTGTGACAAAAAATAGGCTTGATGTGGGTGATCTAGCATTCTGGAATTGCTTTCAAGTAATTAGTTGCTGAGTAGGCCCATTTGTAAGCTAAGTTGGTTGTAATGTTGGCTGATGTGATGTCCTATGAGATGGCTGCAAATGACTGTTCTTTGTTACTTTTTACTCTTGGAACTCGGTTAACTTATCCCATCGATCTTCATCTGGGATAGTTAATTTGATGACGTTCCTATAGATTTCATCCACTTCGGTATACTTGGAAAATGTTGGTTTTACCATAAAAACGTGGTTTACCTCATGCTGGATGAAAAGGTCATGAGCCAATGCCTCCAAGTATGCTTTCCTTGTCATAGTGCATTTTATATTTGAAATCTTAGATGTGTCCCTAGAAATTTCATTCAACTTCTTTACATAATCCTCTTTGTTCATTAATTTATCGTTGATTACAAACAAAGAAGGAATGCCTTTCTAATTTAAAGGTTATATCATACTGAAAAATCTATTTACAACTATCTCTAAGCTGTGACATTTTTTCTCCAACTGTACAATATAGTTTCTCTTTGTAAGAACCTTCTTTACCTCCAAAATTGTCTTTGTCTTGTCCTCAACTCCTTATTCATCCATCTCATATATGTTCTTGAATTTAAGAACTTGAGAATTTTGTTGGCAGTGGTTGGCATGTCTCCAAGGTTTTCTTTGAAAGTTTTGATGGCATCATTGGCTTTTTGTATCAATTATTTCTACTCAAATATGATATGTATGTAGGGCCAAATTTCATTGATGGAATGAATGATATATGTCCAAATTATCTCTTTAATTTAGCCCAAGGTGTTTCCAATAGATGATTCCTTCTCAGACTTATGAAACCTCTCTATTAACTTCTGTGATCTTTGGGCTTCAGCTACATATGAGCTCTAACTCTTAGACTTCTGATCCTGCAACAATTTCACTTGGCCCTGAAGATTATTTATTTCTTCTATCTGGATTGACAAATTTTTCACTACTTTGGTGAGTTGTTCAGCTCCATCAACTGTACTTGTTGTATATGGTGTGGCTGTAGGAATGCCTGTAAGGGGTACAAACTCCAAAGGAACCAATGAAATTTTGGTAGCCTGATCTTTTTCCTTTATCATCTTTTCCATCTCTTATTCCATTTTCCTCAGTTTAGAATTCGGCTCCATGATGAGATTCATCATATCTGATTTTTGGGATTCTGTCTCTTCAATTTTTTTGGTCAAGGGGTCCTCTATAGCTGGAAGCTTTAGCTGCTTCCTTAGTGCTGCTATGTCATCGGTTTTATTTTTAATGACCTCTTCTACAAATTTGACGTTGGAGGGATCATATCCAACTCTAATCACTAAGTCTTCCAAACACTTAATCCTTGAATCCCTTGCCAAATAAAAGATTTTATCCATTTTGAGTTGTGACTGTATATTATCTAAGGAAACCTACAACTTGGATAAACTCATAGCAGTGTTAGTGAGTGTAGCTAAAATCATTTCACCTGTCACTTTGTGCGTCTCTATTTCATCAATGGGATGTATGTCTTTAACATCAAATTCAAATGTAGTATTTTTATAATCTGTTGTTGTCTTAGGCTCTGGAATCTGTTCTTGGAGAAATGCAATCTGTATTTTTCCTTTCTCAGAGTCAAAGGCTAACAACATTCTACTCTAAGAGCTGGAAGTCTACTTCCAGAACTGATTATATGTACTATTCTTCAAAACTTCATTCTCCAATTTAATCTCCCTGAATGTATCAAATATGTTATTCTCTTTCTCCCCTGTAACAACGGTACTGGTTTGAATTGATTTTTTTTTATATTGTGAAGCTATCGAGGTGGTAGGAGAAAGTGTGATCTGACAAACTACTTGTGAGGAACTAGGTGTCTCTTTGGTGATGATAATGATTTCCTGCTCTAAATCCTTTCTTGGATTTACTTTGGGATTGAGCTTAGTCCTCTTCCTGTACATGATTTTGAATTCTTTGCTGGAAGTATCAGTCATTGAATCTGACTCTTCTTCTCTGATCCTTTTTCCCTCTTTCTCCTGTGGGACAAGGGTCTGTGATGTTGAAGCTGGTACCAATTTTTCTTCATCCTGTTGTAGAGTGTTCTCAGTCCATTCTATCTGGTTCGTGTATCTCTCAATCTCTGGTCTGTGGGTATGAATGTAAGGTGTAGATTTGTTATCTACCCTTAGCTTGGAGATGGTACCTAATGAATCATATGACCATGTAAAACTGAGGTTGAATTTCATTTCTTTCAGCAATTTGTCTACTTCCTCCCCTGCTGATTTGTTGTTAAAAATGAAGGGTCCTATCTGTGTTTTGATCCTGAATTGAGATTTTTTCTTTGTAGATGAAAACTGGACCTCATCGGCATTGAGCATTTTCCAGATGTATTCTAGAGAAAAAATCCTCATGGGTAGGAATTTTGGGAGCATATATGGGGCAAGCTCGTATCCATGTATTCTTAGTTTTGTGTAATTTTGGTAAAGATACCAGTCTCTTGTTTTTTTTTGGTCTGATAACTGCAAATTTTTCTTGATTTCTTCATTGATTCTTGGCTCTCAATTGCTACTTAGAAGACTGAGTGTTGGATTTACAAACAATTCTATGAACTATTTTTATGAGTATTCTTTTTGCTCCTTCATTACCATGGTAGTCCAGAAGATTAAATATTGTTGATTTCCATCATCATCCAACTTCTGCAATGCAAACTTGAACCTGTCTTCCTGAAAATATAAAAACATATATACTAAAATAGAGGCATATTTGAATACCTCTTCAGTTTGGAATTTGAAAAATTGTTCATGGATGGAATCTGCTGGAAATTGGCTAAAGTTGAATAAGATGGAAGGCTTAGAATCTATGGAGAAAATGGGAAGGAATCTTATAATGGCCTCCTCTACCCATTGTTCTGAGTAATAACCTACGAGGTAGGAGATAATTGTAATGATTTGTTTGGCTCTATCAGGGAAAATGGAGGATGAGTAGGGAGTATTCTTCTTGGGTAGTTGGGCATCTTCAGCTAGAAAAAGCTCAATGGTTTTATCCCTTTTTGCAAAGTCAAACTTTTGATATAATTCAGTGAGTGCTGCTTGAGAGAAAGGGGTTGCATTTTCTATGATAGGGGCCTGCATCATTTATTCTATGGCTTGAGCAGTTATGGTAATTAAAATCTCTCTTGTAGGGGCAATAATAGCTCTCTGGCTGGGTACATAACAAGATTTACATTGTTTGATGAATTCAAGGGCACTATGGGTGTTGGGAAAGATGTAGTGGGGAAAATTGGACTCCCATAGTCCAATATCATCAGAATTATCAATGAATTTGTCCTCAATCTAGAAGAATAGTTCAAATAACTCGAACTCAGATAGGGTTTCATGGATTTTGTAATCCCTGTCCACCAAAGGTATATGAGAAAAGTCAACTGAGGGATGGAGCAGTGGATTTATAGGTTCTTTTTGTCACTTATTCTTAGGAGGCATGGATGGATTAGGTTTTTACAGTGAATGAGGGTTTCTGATAGAGAAATGGGGGGCGAGACTATGTAAAAGCTATGAGATTATGAAGAAGTTGTGATAGTTGTAGAGATTACTTTGACAGTGATCAAACTAGTTGTTATGGTGTTTTGTCAACCTGCAGAAAACATGTACATAGCAGAGGAAATTCTAAGGTAAAGGATGAAAAGTTGATCAAGCATGGATTTATACCCAATTTTTTCGATTTCCCATTGATAGTGGCGTGGATCCATTGAATTGACGGTTATCGATGAAATTCACCAACGTTTGCATTACCGCAGGAAGACATTTAATTGGCAACGGTATGGTCTAGGTGGCGTGATATGAATAGCACTCAACAGAAATATTTATGGTTTTTAATATAGCGAGGAAACTACTTTTATGAGGGGACATGAAGTGGTAAGTGGTTTAGGCAGGGGGATGCACAATCACGCGAGGGTGTCACGTTAGCGTGGGTCCGAAACACAAAACAAATTTTTTCAGACCCCCTAGCCCCTAACGTTAAAGATCATATGGAGAGGGGGGGGGCGAAAAGTGATAAGTCGTCAGATGGAGGGGCGGGGAATCAGATGATGAGACATATGGAGGTGAGTTAATGTTTAGCGACAAGATGTTTTTTTGGGTAGTAAAGGGTTCGATAAAGGTGAAAACTTAGGATAAAAATTTTATTCCTTTTCCTTTTTATATGTATGAAATAACTTTGTAAGTTAAAAATGTAGGATAAATATTTTCATTCTTTTCAAAGTTATAACACAACTACTACCTACCCTTTAATTTTCAATTCTTTTACTAAGCTAACATTTTTTCATCTTCTTTCCTTAGGGTGAATTTAAGCTAGCAGACCCACATAACCTTTTTTTATAAAAATATAACCTACTCTATCACGTATTTCTCCTATTGACTTAGATTAAACTGTTGAATCAATCTCATTTTCTACCTAACTACTGATTTGTCAAGATTAAACTGTTTGAAAAATATTTATTCACTAACCTAATTAACATGAAATTCACAATTGTTCCATCATGATTAAGTTGTATGTTTGGAACACAAATCTATTTATTGTGGCATTTTAAGACAAGCTACACACAATTTTATTGGATTTTGACATAAAGGAAACTAATTTAACAGTAGTGGCATTTAAATTTGAAAAACTTTCAATATTGTTTCTATTTTTCTTTTGTGGGGTTTTATTCTATTTTATTCATTTTTCAATTTTCTTTCTTTTGTCTTTTTTCTTCAAATTAATTTTCTTTTTCACATATTACCTTCTTTTGATTTTATTTTTATATATACTTTCTTTATGGGAAATCATTTGCAAATTGAAAATTATTTACAATGTAAAATAACAAATATGAAATACTCAATCACCTTGAGATCATATAAAATATAGGACCCTAACAAGTGCAAAAATTCATGATCAGTTTTATGAAGATGATCAAGAAATGCATGCAGTATAATTGAAGGTACTAGAGTTGAAAGATAAATCAAGACCAAGAGGTCTAGTACCATTGGAGGAGATTTTTGATCATGATGATGTTGCCTGGAAACCAAAAATTCTACCAACTGAGGTAGGAGTGGAAGATCTCAATCTTGGCACTCCTGAGCAGCTCAAAATGTTTAAGATATCAAATTATTTGAGTCTAGATATGAAAGGTAAATATGCATCACTCATGATTGAATTTGGAAATTTTTTTGCAAGGGAATATAATGATTTAAAGGTGTATGATAAGAGCATAATTCATCATACCATTCCCATAAAACCTGATCAGAATCCTTTCCGTTAGAAACTCAGAAGGATGAATCCAAAGCTGTTGCCCTCCATTGAAAATTAATTAAACATATTGTACACTACTTGTATTATTTCCCCTCTCCATTTTTCAAATTGGATGTCAAATTTAGTACCGGTAAGAAATAAGACAAGTTAGATCCACTTGTGTATTGGTTTTCACAATTTAAATAAAGTGCCATTAATGGAAAACTATCCACTTCCAAAGATGGATCATATCCTAAAAAGGGTGGTTGGTTCTTCCAGAATCTCATTACTAGATGGATATTCTAGATACAATCAGATCTTGGTTCATCGGGATGAGCATGAAAAAGACAGACTTCACGACACCTTGGCGTACTTTTATGTATGCTAAGATGCCCTTTGGGTTGAAGAATGCAGGAGCAACATTTCAGCGGGCGATGGATATCACATTTTCCAATGAGAAGGATGTGTTTTTGGTCATTTATCTTGATGACATAACATTTTTTTTAAAGAAAGATGAAGAACACTTGTAGCACTTAAAGATATACTTCCAAATATGTAGAAAATTTGGCATATCGCTGAATCCAAATAAAATCTTGTTTGATATGGAGGAGGGGAAATTTCTCGATCATATTATATCCAAAGATGGCATCCAAATAGATCCTTCAAGGATTGAGGCAATTAAGAATCTAGGCTATCCTAGGAGTAAAAGGAAATTTATTCATTCAAAGGTAAGATCAAATTCTTGAGAATGTTTATTCCTATCCTTGCTAAACACTTAAGGGAAATCACTAATATGTTACAGAAAAGAAGTGAGGTGAAATGGTCTGATGAGGCAAGAAAATCATTTAATCAAGTCAAGTTTGCATTGTCTCATGCTCCCATCCTTATCATCCTAGATTATACACTTGATTTTATCATCTTTTCCTTTTCCTCTAAACATACATTAGTTGTTTTCCTCATGAAGAATAAAGACCAGAAAATAGAGCAACCAATTGCCTTCTTTAGTATGAAAATAAGGGGCATGGCTTTGAATTATAATATCATTGAAAAGAAGGAATTGGATTTATTTAAAGCTTTGAAGGACTGCCGAGTTTATATCCTTCATTCTCATGTTCTTCCCTATGTTTTGAATTCTATTGTCAAGGATGATTTAACATAGAATGATCCTAAAGACAGGTGTGGTAAGTGGATAGCTGCTATGCTAGAATATGATTTAGAAATCAGACCTACAAAACTGATCAAAGGACAAGGCTTAGCTAAGCTCATGGCAGACTCTGACTTACATGCCTTAGACATCAACTTTATTTTTTCACTTTCTGATGAGTAGGAGGCTGAATCATTCCCTTAGGTATCTCAATTTTTATTTCATCGCCATGGTATTCAAATATATTTCATGTGCTGCAACATTTGAATCCTCCACCAGGTTTGCCTAAGACTAAAGGTAGATCTTTGAGATTGAAGGCTCTTAAGTATTGTATTCTTAATAATGATTTATATTGGAAGGATCTGGGAGGGGTTTTATTAAAATTTTTGGTAGAAAGAAAAGCTCAGAAAGTGATGAATTCTATCCATAAAGGTGATTGTGGTGGTCATGTTTTTTGGAAAACTACAGAAAATAAGATATTGAGGGATAGCTTCTATTAGTCGAGTTTTTTTTTCAGATGTATATAAAACATTCATGAGCTATCATGAATGCCAAGTTTTCCAAGGAAAGAGAAAATTATTACTGTTTCCCTTGCAAAAAATTGCAGTTCAAGCACCCTTCTAGCAGTGGAGGCTTGACTTCATCGGTGAGATTCATCCTCCATCATCAGCTCAGCAGAAGTGGATACTCACTGCCACTAACTAATTTACAATGTGGATTCAGGAAATTCCCATGAGACAAGATACACACATGGTAATTATTCAGATAATGGAGAGTAATATTCTATATCGTTTTGGTTTCCTGTAGAAAATCATTACTGACAATGCATCGGCCTTAAAATCCAAAAATATGATAGAATTTTGTGATAAAGGCAAACATAGTAAGTTTGAAAACCTATGGAAAGGACCCTACACTATTTTAGCATTTAGAGGGAATAATTCTTACTTATTAAAAGATCTTGATGGGCAAGCACTTCCAGGAGGACCGATGAATGGTAGGCTCCTCAAACATTATTTTACCTGATCTTGAAGAAAATGTTTCACTTCCATTGTAAATAACATTTTATTTTTTGCCTAAGAGTGAAGGAGTTGTCAAAGAAGTTTGAAGCCCAAGGAGAAGGCCATAAGGATTCTCTAATCAGTTGTTGTTTTCTTTTTAAAGTTGTCAAGTCAAGTCATTTTTTGAGTAAACTCAAGTCATTTTTTGAGTCAATTCAAGTCAGTTTTTGTTTTTATCAATTTAGTTAGTCAGTCATTTGAGTGTTAATTTTTTGAATGTGACTCCATTGCCCAATGAATAAGGCTACTTGGTCTATGATGTTCTTGACACCTCCTAAAGGAGCTTCCATCCCCATTGGAGCCAATGTTAGTGTCTAATAGTCACATTGATCAAAATTTACTTTTTTCACTATAGTTAGAGTCTTATTGTCAAATTATTATATTTTCAAATAAATTTGACTTCTCTCTTGGTTGTCAAATGTTCAAGTAATTGTCTAAGTGTAATGTTGCTCTCATGACATGGTCATCATGAAGGTCAATTCATAATCAATTTAATGAGTGATTTAGTCACCATAGGTCATTTTTCCTTTATTAAGTATCATTATTTATAATCTAGAAAGGAAGAGTCATGGTGTCATAACGTTGATCATGAGAGTGTCATGAGTGTTATAATATTTACATTTGGAGTCATGTCATCATCATCCAAAACTAGTAAGCTCAAATGAGATTTAGAAATTAGAGAATAAATTGTTTTAAAGAGAATCATAGGTACATCTATGTCACATTGGAGATATAACCTTCCTATTGAAGAAATGATGTTGCAGTACAAATCACATCATCAAGTCATTTGGTCAAAAGTACATGATGTCACTCCTACACTATCAATTCCAAAATTGAGTCTTTTAAGTTATAAAGGAGAAACAAAGCATTTTAAAGCTTCATTCTATCCTTTCAAGTTCCAAAATCTCCCCTCCATCACTTTTGATAGCTGCCATATCCATTAAAATTTTGAATTTCACCAACACTATCATCTTAAATCAGTTTGTTGCATTTCTGGAGGGTCTTGTTGTGTTTTTCAATTGGAGTCCATAAGAAAAAATAAAGGCTTATTCTATCATATCAATGCTTAAAAGTTTATTTTAAAAAGTAATTCCAACCTTGAAAACCCTCTATGCAATATTTTTCTTCAGAAAAATTATCAAACTCTATCCCTAGGGTTTTGTTGCGTTTTCTCTTCCAAGGAATTTTTTTTATTTTGAGAGGAACTCTCCTTGTTTTTGGGTTCATACATCCTTCATTATCCTCACTAAACATTTCCCACCCTTCCCCTCCCTAAAATTCCTTCATTTCACCATTTCCCTTATCAAACCCAGCTTGTTGTTGCACTTTCGACACAAGTCGGTGTTTTCCCTTTTATCCTCTTGTTTCTCACTCATTTTGAGAAATTTAACTTTAATTGTGTCCCTAACACCTATCCCTACCTCCCATAATTATTTTAGAATTTTTCCTACCCCCCATCCCCTCTATTCCCTTCCCTCAAGTTGTTGTAATTTTAGCCATGTTTTGTAGGTCAAAGTCCCTTTCCCTCTCTTATTTGAAACTAGGGTTTTTTTTATCAAAATTGAAGCCAAAAACATGGTTAAGACTAGTGAAAGGAGGATTTATAGGGGAGGAGAGATCTCTATACATGAGCCAACTCATATGAAAGAGGTCAATGCATCAGAATTTATTAGAATATCATTTGAGCAGGGAGGTTGCCTAGGGTTTTGTATAAAGGTGCAAGAGGTAGGCTATCATCATGATTTAACAAGCCTCTTTGCCATAAATTTCAAGAAGGATAAAGAAAATATAGTAGGGATACGTTTTCCAGTGTCATAAGAGGTCATAGCTTCAACAACTATTGTCCCTAATCAAGGTGAAATGTGGTTCAAGGGAATGGATTTAGACCTAGAACACTACAACATGTTCTTGAAACCACAGTACAAGGAGTCTCCTTCTTATTTTTTTCTTAGCAGGGAATTGTTGGACAAGTACATTCCTTTGATGAAGATTATTATGAAGTATTCCATTTGTGAGGGTAGGTTTAGCAGGCTATATCGTTATCACATCAAGTTATTGATGCATTTTACTTCCAAAAAGCCTCTAAACCTACCTAATTATCTATTTAGAATTTTTTTTAATATGACAAAGAAGGTGTAGTCTAAAATAAAATATCATAAATTAATCCTCTTTCATCATGCTCTTGTCAAGGTAATAGTCCTCCACTAGTTGACACATATCAACATGTCATGGGATGCCTTCTTAGAGGAAGCTACTCTCTTACCTGTCTCCAACCATTCAAAGAGTCAAAGCTCTCTTTCATCATCATATAAAACAAAAGGAGCTGAAACATAAAGCATTCCATCAGTGACAAAAACTCAGCCTAGAAAAAATATTTCAAGGACAGACAAGAAAAGTAAGAACTTGTTGTTTGTTCCTGAAGTAGAAGAGGAGATTCCTAGGTCTAAGCCTAAAACTAGGTCTGAGGAAAAAATACTATCTAAGGAGGTTGGTACTGAAGAAGCAGTGCAGACTGAAACCATGAAAGAGAAATCACCTCTGAGTAGACATGATTCACCATTGCAAAATGAGGAAGAGGTGCCCCCTGAATTAGAGATGGTTGATCTAGAATAAATGCATGGAAACAAGCAGAAGATATAATCAAGGAGAAGGAGGCACATAATAGAGATTTGAAGGATGACCTATGCAAAGAAAATTTCATGGTGAATTTCTTACAGCAGGAGAATAAACAGTTGAGACATGCTCTAATGCAGTGGAGAAAGTAACAAGAATACCCTGCATCAACAAGTAAAACAAGTGTTTTGAAAAAAAAGGATAAAGTTAAGGCCATCATTGATGTTGAGAAGCTGGAAGAGAAAAACATTCAAACACATCCTAAAAGACCTAAAACAAGAGAAATGGCTAGGAAGGAATAGAATGTAGCAGCTCCATCTTCTCCTTAAGCTAAAGATACTATATTTGACTCCATAAGTGCCGAGATTGAGAAAAATGAGTATTGGCTTGACAGAGTAAATGTACACTTGGAGAAGCTACTGGAAAAATAAAAAAAGGATACCACCATTCAAAGAAATATGGAAAGGAACTATTATGCTAGGAACATGAATTGCAAGGTTAGGGTGTGTTAGGATAATATAATTTATAGGATCTCAAGGTGATTGAGTATTTTTTATTTGTGATTTTACATTGTAAATAATTTTCAATATGCAAATGATTTCCAAAAAAAGTATCTAGAAAAGAAAATGAGAAGAGGGTATGTAAAAAAAATGAATACAAAGAAAAAGAGAAAAAGAAAGAAAAGTTGGAAAGAAAAAAGGAAAATAAGAACTCCACAAAAGAAAAAATAGAAATAACACTGAAACTGCTGCAAATTCAAATAAAACTACCGATAGATTATTTTTCTTTATGTCATCATCAAATAAGATTGTGTCCAGCTTGCTTAAAAATTCTACAATGACTAGATTTTTGTTCAAATCATACATCTTAATCATGAATGAACAATTGTGAATTTTTGTTAATTAGGTTAGTGAATAAATATTCGCAAAAAAATTTACTCTTGGAAAATGAGTAGTTAGGTAGAAAATGAAATTGATTCAATAGTTTAATTTGAATCAATAGGGGAATAAGTGATAGATTAGGTTAGTTTTTTTAATAAAAAAATGATGTGGGTTTGCTAGCTTAAATGTAGCTTAAGAAAAAGAAGAAAAAATGTTAGCTTAACAAAAGAAATGAAATTCAATAGTTAAGTATAATTTGTTTTGGAGCATTTAAAAGAATTAAAATTGGTTATCCTAAGTTTTGGTTTTTAGAATTATTTATGCATATGAAGAGAAAAGGGATAATATGATTTTATCCTCAGGTTATTAAAAATTCTTTGGGTGCATTAAGGAAAAACTTGGCATATTATCATATATCCTAAAGTTTTATTTCCCATTAAACTTCCCACTACCTGATAATCCAATCCATCATGTCACATCAATTTAAAGTCCACCCATCATTTCCTCCGTCGCTGATCCAACGGTCCACATCTGTCTTCGCTTCCCCCCCCCCCCACCCCCCCTCCATCTGAGCTTTACTGTCGGGGGGGAGGGGGGATCCCAAAAAAACCTTTTTAGCTTTTAGGCCCACACTAACATGGTGACTCCTTCGCATTTCACACCCATCCTCCGCTCATACTGCTTACCGCCTCACACCCCCCTCTAAAACTGCTTACTCCCGCAATACTAAAATCGCTCACCTATACGTTGTTCCCATTAATATTGTCATGCCAGCTCAATTATGCCCATTTCCAATTACGTCCCTTCCCATGGAAAGCCATCTTTTATGAATTTAAATAAATAATTCACTGCTAATACAATGGATACACGCCACAATCAGTGGAAACAACCCAACTTTGTATAAAACCATGCATTTTGAACCTGTAAAATTTTACCTTGCTCATTTCTCTGCATTTTTCATTCTTGTGATAGGTTTACAAATCTTTAGATCGATTCATCGGGTCATTACCCATCCAATCACTATGTCTACTGCACCTTCCTTGCCAACCCAAATATTTAAACAGTCTTGGTAAACCTCTTCTTTTCTAAAATATTTAAATTCTCTTAAACCAATTGAATCATGCATCCTAAGAAGAAAATCCAGGAGGAACCAGTTAAACCATTGATCCATCCTCATGTTGATTTGGACCATATCCCTCTAGCTGACATAGACTAAAAAATTCATGAAACCCTCTATGAATTTGAACTTTTTGAGATGTATTGTTACCTATAAGACAAATACATAGACAAGTCAGATGAAATTGAACTATGGTAATCAAAATTACCTCATTATATTTTCCCTCATACCCATAGTGCCCCTGAATTCATCCAAAAATGACAGGTCTGCTAAATACCTAGCCAGAGAGCCATAATTTCCCCCACATGTGAAATTTTATTCACTATCCCTACCCAATCTACTGATCAAATGATGCAAACCCCTTATGTATAAAATGGAACCCCTTTCTCCCAAGAAGCCCTTAACGAATTGTATCAGAAGCTATATTTTACCAAAAGGGCTAAAAACCTTGAACTTTTTCTAGTTGAAGATACTCAATTGCCTAAAAGAACCCTCCTTACTCTTCCTTGATTTTCCCTGATAGAGCCATGCAGATACTCATAGTTATTTCATACCTCCTTGGATACTATTCTGACCAATGGGTACATGAGACAATTATAGGTTTCCTTTCCATATTTTCTACATATTCTAATTCATCTATCCTTTTTAATTTAATCCAATTCCTAGAAGATAGTATTCATGACCAATTTCTCATATTTTAGAGAGAAGAGGTGTTTAAATATGCCTATGTTCCAGTGTATATGTTTTTATATTTCTAGGGAGACAAATTAAAATTTGCAATGTAGAAATTGGATGATGATGGGAATCAACAGTCAGTCATATTTTGGACTACCATGGTGATGAAAGAGCAGAAGTAGTATTCATACAAACAATTCATTGAACGGTTTGTACATCTAGCAATGACCCTTCTTAGCAGCACAAATGAACCAAGAGTCAGTGAAAACATTAGAAGGATTCTACATCTATTAGATCAAGCGACGATAGGTGACTCATATGTATACCAAAACTACCCAGAATTGAGAATTTATAGCTGTGAGCTTGCTCCTTACAAGCTTGCAAAATTCCTCCCAATGAGGATTTTTTCTTTAGAGTGCATCAAGCAGATGTTGAATGTTGATGAAGTCCACTTTGTATCAGAAAATAAAAATTCACAGTTCATGATTAAAACACATATTGGGTCATTTATTTGCAACAACAGGTCAGCAAGGGAGGAAGCAGAAAAAATATTGAAGGAAATGAATTTTAGCCTCAGTTTTACCTGGTCCTATGATCCGTTTCAAAATTAAGGGTAGAAAAAAAGACTACTCCTTATATACATACTCATAGGCTAGAAATAGAGAAGTACATGAGCCAAATGGAGTGGGCTGAAAACACTTTGCAGGAAGCTCAGGACCAACTAGTCTCTACTTCCACATCACAAACTCATGTCCCATAGGAGAAAGCAGGAAAAATAATGAGAGAAGAAGAGTCACCTTCAATGACTGAAAATGCAAGCAAGGAAATCAATATAATGTATAGGAGGTGTTAGGGTTCTATAATAATAGGGTTCATAATTTTTGAATTGACTATGATTAGTCTTGTAAATATGTACATACCTTGCTTTCTGCAAGTTGTTTTCCCATATTTTGAAAATAATAAAAAATGAAAAGAGGGTAAAAAGTCCTAAAATAAATAACAAAGGACTTGAAAAGAAAAGATCAAAAAGAATAAAAATGAACCCCAAAAGATATAAAAAAAAGAGATAAGAAGAAGACTTGAAAGTGAGCAAGTCAAAACGCCACTACTATTTACTTTTACTGCAAAAATAATGATTATGTGCAGATTGTTCAAAATGCCATAATCCATGATCAGTTAAATAGTTTAATCTTAACTTTTAATGCTTTGAATTTTTTGTTTTAGATAGAGAATAAAGATATGTACAAATCAGTAGATAGTTAGAGAATAAATGAGGAGATCAACAGTTTAATCTGAGCCCTCGAATGAAATAAGATTAGAATTAGATAGTTTATGCTTTAAAAGAAAACTGGATTTAGGGTTGCAAGCTTAAATGAACCCATGAAAATGAAGTAAAAAATGTTATAATAAAGATGGGTAGGCAGAAAGTAGTTGTGCAAGGCATGTAATAAAGCATCATCTGGAAAATTACTAATTTCCCCTCCCCCCACAATGATCCAATATTCAAAACCCTCAGTTAAAGAGGCTCATAGCATTTCTTTGACTTCTATTGGGACCGGACCAAGGCTTAATGACTGATTGGTAAAATTATTGGATTCCCTTAATAAAAGCCCATTTCCTCAGCATATTCACCCTCTTCCAAAAATATAATCCCTTTTCCTAAGTAAAACACCTTTTTTTCTTAGAAAAAGTAAAATCCCCTCTTAATTAATTTTATTCCATCCAAAAACACTCAAAAACCCATAAAATACAATTTATCTTAAGTTTAAGTGTAAATGATTAATGGTACAATCATTGTGCTTAAAAACGTTTATGTTACACTTTACTTAGTTTATTTTATATTTTCATTCATTCTTATTCATTTCATATTATTTTTTAACATATTGTTTTAAATCCCTTTAAACTATCCCTTCCTGTATATATAATTAATTTATTTTATTTAAATATTCCAAAAACCCACTTATTAACTTTTAACCTATGATTGATTTACCCCACATGTTATATTATCCCGCCCATACCCTATAGGTTAAAAACATTATATAATAAAACCTGCCCCAATGGTTTTAAAACATATGTTAATGTTTCATTTGCTATGTAAATATCAAAACCCACCTATCAAAATAATACATTAGTTTTACATTAAAAACATATGTTTTTAATGTTAAAACTAACCCTGCCATGTATGAATTCCTGGGCCCCACACCCCCATCATGACAAGCAACTTCATAACTTAATCTCAGTCATTCGCACACATATCCCAAGATCCGACAACCCAAACACGATATCGCATTTCTAAAAGCGCGAACGGTAATCATTTCAAGATTTACAAAATGGGCAGTTTTGTGCCTTTATCTCTCCTCCACACAGTGATTTATTACTGGATTGCATTCAATCCAAGGAAACCGCTTACCGCCCAAAACCCGTGCGATAAACCACTTATGGTTTTCTCCTTCACACGCCAAAACCACCCTCCGCTCTGATATGACCGCCATTCAATGCTTGATCCTGTTTTAACCTGAAAACACTATAAAGCTTCCTATGAATGTAGTTAAACCCTTTTCAACATTATCTGTGCATTTATCCATTTCTGATTGAGGAAAAAAGGCTCCATAGCCCTGTTTTCATGCCAAAGAACCAGACAAAGCCATTAAAGTTGTTGTCAAGATCACTGGAAGCATCCAGTTCATTTCCAAAGACTTCCATAGCCATCAGAAACCTCTTTGATGCCTCAGAACCCATTTAAAATATAAAATACATGCACAAACAGGTATTCTTCAAAGAAAAACAACTTGTCTGTCATTTGAAAAAGTGTTTTCAGATAAATTAAAACTTGTGAAGCCCATTTACCCACATAAATACATGTAGTTGCCTGAAAATAATGAATTAGCTGTAAAAATCTGATAAGCCCCTATTTCGATACTGAAATCTGTTTAAAAAAATCAAAATTGAAGTAGTTTAGCCTTTGCAGACCTTGAAAAGACTCCTAATCTATCCAAAACCCCTTTCCAAATGATCCCAATCTTTTTGTGCCCAATTTGAACCATTTTCAGTCTATTTTATCCAAAA
Source organism: Pinus albicaulis (assembly GCA_034641835.2). Classification (NCBI taxonomy): domain Eukaryota; kingdom Viridiplantae; phylum Streptophyta; class Pinopsida; order Pinales; family Pinaceae; genus Pinus; species Pinus albicaulis. Next base: position 221,204,184 of record CM076582.1, on the reverse strand, counting down.
AGGCAGAGAAACCCCTTGTTTTATCATCTCTTGAACCTGAAAAGAGTCTGAAGATCAGTTCGTAACCAAATTGAAAGGTTTAAAATCAAAAGAAAGCCAATTTGTGCCTATTTTTATCCATAGACCTCTGTTAAACCAGAAAAACCTTATGTAAACAATTCAATCTTACAGAAGAGTTTAAAAAATCCAAAATACAAAGTTTCAAGCATCCAAAAGGTCTAAAAATGTCAAAGTCAAACCCAGCAATGACTTCCAAAACCACAATTGTTGTAAACCCTAGACAACCTCTTGTTGTATACATTGAACATACACCCTTGGCTGATGTAGATTACAAAATAGTTGATCCAGTGATAGAATTTAATCTTTTAGACCTCCACTACTGGAGTCTTGAAAAATCATTAGATCAAGTTGATGAAGTTCAGATTTGGTAGTCAAATCTACCCAAGTATGTAGTTCCACTCACTCATCAGTGTCCATAATTTATTAGGCTATGTCAATCCTATTACTCACCTGAACAAAGAGCCATGGTTAATGCAAATAAAGAAGTATTGTTCACAATTACTGCTGAGTCAATAAACCTAATGCTTCAGCTCAAACCACATCCCAATGCAATTCCCTTATCCATAGAAGCACTCACAAAGTTCTACATTAATCTGGACTTTCCTAAAAGGATTCAGATTTTCCAAAATTTTATGTCTGCCTATGTTAAAATCCAAAAACTAAACCCTCCTTATTCTACTTCCAAATTTCCTAAAGGGTCAAGGCATGTTATCTCTATGTTATCCTTCATCCTAGGTTATTTTACTGATGAGCATACAGATGAGTCAATTTGAGGTTTCCTATCCACTTTTGTACTAGGTCAACCTCCTTTTGTTATCTACAATTATGCTGAATACATAGCTGATAATATCCATGATCAGCATGTGAAATTTCCTACTTAAGGAGTCTTCATATATTCATCCTTCCTTTTTCATAGGTTCCTATATTTTCAAGCAGATAAGTTCCCTATAAATCTTCAGAAGCTGGATGTAGAGGGAAATCCATTGTGAGACATCTTTTGGACATCTTTGATCAGAAAAGAGTCCACAGGGTTCAGTTATGCATATTTTACAGATTCCTTTATTCATCCATTGGTTACTATGCTTACAAATAAGGTACAAGCAAGAATCAATGATGAGATAAAGAAAATTCTACAACTGTCAGAACAAAGTAAAACTAGAGATTGGTACTTATATCAGAACCATACAGAAATCAGAGTTTTTGGGTCCAATATTTTACCCTATAAACTACCTAAGTATGTGCCAATGAGAGTGTTTGCCTTGGAGTACATCAGGAAAATACTAAATTCAGATTCTGTTAACTTCTTAGCTACCAAGAAGAAGACTCAATTCAAGTTGAAGAATCAGGTAGGACCATTCATTTGCAATCACAAAGATGTAGGAACAGAGGCAGCAAAAATATTGCTGGGATACAAATTTGAATTTAGTTTCTTATGGAATTATGATCCTCAAGGAATTCTAAGTAAAATGAGGGTAAAATGAAAATTGACCCCTTATATACATGATAAAAGGCCAAATATTGAGCAGTTTTCTAATCAAGCAGAGTGGCTAGAAAATGCCTTGATAGAAGCAGTTAAACAGGGTGATACTAGTCACACCTTGAAAGATATAAATCAAGAAGATAAAGCTACCAAAAGAGTCAGAGAAGAAGGTACCTACACTACTGAAACAACTACAAATACTAGGTTTAAACTCAAATATAATAAAAATCCTAAGCTCAATCTAGTTGATAAAGAAAAAAAGACCATAAAAGTGGAAGATACAGATGTTCCAGAGACAAGCACAGATGCTTCTATAGTCATTATAAATGAGCAGGAAAAATATACTTCAGACACACAAATGGTTGAAAAATATAAAAATATGGAAGCATCGTCCTCACATCCAGCAGAGGATAAAGATATTGACATCGAGGAGAAATATAAACAGATAAAGGCCAAGAATGAAGAAATAAAAAATGATATTTATTCTCAGTATTTAAAACAAACACCAGGGATCTAGAATAGACTTCTATCATCTTTTTATTATTCAAACAAGAAGTTGATTATGTCAGTGCTTCAACCAACAGTAAATAAACCCAAAATAGCAGCAGATTACAAGAAATTTGACCTTAAAGTGCCTATAGAAAGTACCCATGCATTATATCAAATTGAGTTTCACAGACAAACTTCAGAGATGATTTATTCTACTATGAATAACAATGCAATGACTGCCCAAAAGCTCCAGAACACAATAATAAATATGAGAGATCAAATGAAAGTTTAAAAGGCTTCCTCACATGCTAAAGATATTAGAATTAAGTCTTTAGAAGAGTTAATAATTCAAGTAGGATATGACCCTGCAAATGTGAAAGGTGCAGAAGAGTTGGTGAAGAAAAAGAATGTCGACATTGCAGCACTTAGAAAAAAACTCAAGCTTCCACCAACAGAACATCCACAAACCAAGGAAATTGTGCAAGAGGCAAGCCAAAAATATGATATGATGAACTTGATTTTACAAATGACAGCTCAGATTAAAGAGATGGAAATCCAAATAAACAAACATGTCCATGAAAGAGAAACTACAAAAGTACAAGAAGTTCCTACAGTAATTCCCATGGAAACTACAGTTGTGCCTTCAACTTTGGCAGAAGAGTTGGCACCAAAAGTACCACTGGCCACAGCAGTGCCAGTGACATCTTCTACTACCTCAGCGACAGAGTCATCTACATCAATAGTGCAGCCAATAGATGAAACCAGCAAGCTCATCAAAGCTATGGAGGAAATTCCACTTCAAACCAATGAAATCAATAGATTGAAGAAAATGATTGAAAATCTGGAAGACACAAAGAAGCTCACCAAAATTAATGCTAAAACTCAAGAACAAAGGGCTAACAGGTTGAATGTTGAGTTGAAGAATTTACAAAAGAATTTAACCTTGAAAGAACCAATGCCCTATGTGAAGAATCAACTATGGACCAAAATCATTGAATCCATCAATGATGATTGGCCATCAATACAGGTAATATATGAGCAAAAGGAATTACTAAAGGCAGCTTAAGAGGAGATTTAGAAAAAAAAGGATGAACTAGGTGTCAAACCTGAAGATGCCTTTAGAAATCATCAAATTTCTCAATAGTAATAACAAGCAAGAATTAGAGGAGATAGAAATTACTTACGGAATAGAGACAATCCTTAAAATTAGAAAAGTAATTTCAAAGAAAATTTTGATGAAGCAACTAGAAGTAAAGTGTGGAAACATGAACATAGCCATAACTAAATTTATAGCTAAATTTGAGATCTTGAGGCAAAAAGGTTTGCCAAACATCCTTGTTCTTAATGATAAACTTATGCCACAAGAAGACTACAACAAGAAGATCAGAGATTATGCAAAAGAAAAGGTAAATAAAACAGAAAGACAAGGAATTCCTATAGGAAATTTTCTACATAAAAGTTTTGAAGACTTGTTTTATCTACATCATGAGATAAAACACTTATTTATAGTCAAACCAATATTTGCTAGATACACAGAGGCAGATGAGAACTTCAGGAAGTTGAAAAAAAACCAAAATACGTGATGAAGAATTTTGGGAAAAACTCACTGACTTACTGTAAAAGTCAAATTTCAGAGAAAAGGATAAAAACAGTTTGTTGATTTTACACAGTGAAAACATAAAATTACAGTAGCAAAGCAGTTGAAATAGTGATTAAAGTGTATAAGTGATTAAAGAGTATCAGACGAAAGAGTATCAGATAAGAAGATAATATTTCAAAACAAATTTGAAATATCTTGTGCCAGTGTTAGAGACAACAAGGCAGCCAACTACACCCAATCCAAAACAAAACTTCTATTTTATTTGGATAAATAGGACAGCTTGCTAATTTGTTAAGAATTTGTCACTATTTTTTTGTAAAAGATATTTTATTTTCCTTAGAAAATTCGTATGAGTATTCTAGGATATTTTGTAAACATTTTTGTATATATACTTCAACTTTTGAAGTATTATTGTAGAATAAACTGCAGAAGATTTCTATAGTCAATATTTCTGTACTTGAAGGCTTCTTGTAGCAAGTTCAAGTAGCAGACTGGATCAAATCATAAAGCATCATATTTCAAGATTCATGTGATGAGTCGTTGAAGTGAAGTACTTTCTACTTTCATTGTTTATCTTCTTATGTTTTACATGCATCCATATATGTGTTCTAAATTTGAATGATAAATTAGGAATATTATTACAGGATTTGTTAAAAGCACCCTATCTTTAACTATTTATCATTTCTACGTTTTCTACTGATTTCTAGAGTAGGGAACCCTTAATTGCTCCCTCTTTCAAATGACCTCTGTCTACTCCTTCCTTATCCGGATTAAATAATCCTTGATCGCTCTTTATCCCAATCAAACCACTTCACCAATCAACCTTCCAAGATATTCAATGACTTGTCTATATTTCCCTGAAAATATTTGACTTTTGACCTTGATCCTAGTCTTTTTTGCTTGATATTTGAATCCTTAGCCCAATGGACAAACAGATCTATCACTATTCATCTCATTAAGTGAGTTTTTCTCACCAAACCAAACCAAAACCAAATCTTAAAACCAATTTGCATATCATAACTAGCCTAATATCATATAATTAAAAAAAAAGTTAAATATTATAGAGAGAGCCCTCTCTGAACCCTAGGAAGGCTATATCCTAGAGTTTAAAAGTTGGTATGTGGTTACCTCTGATATTATTTGACTAAAAATCAAAATCTCACAACTTAAGAATTATTAGAGTGATAATAGGAGGAGAACCAAAATCATTCCTAAATCCAATCAAAATAAAGTTTCAAAATAGGAGGTTATAATAATCACTAAGGATACATGTACATCCTCACAAGTTGGTGGCCAAACTACTCTCTCTCCTACTACTTATACAGCTTCATGGGACCATCAACAGGCCAATCAGACAACGAAGGTTGTCTCAGGAGAGAAAGAGAAGACATTTTTTGACACATTCAAAGAAATCAAGATGAATGATGAAATCTTGAAGAATATCACATACAGTCAATTATTGAAGCAGACTTCTAGTTCTCAGAGTAGGTTTCTATCAACATTTGACTCTGAGAAAGGTAAAATGAAAATGGCCTTTCTAGAGGCACAAATTTTATAGCCTAAGACAACATATGATTACAAGAAAACTTCTTTTGAGTTTGACATCAAAGACATCCATCCCATTGATCAAATGTAGATGTACAAGCAAACAGTTGAAATGATTTCCTCTACATTGACTAATACAGCTATGAGTTTATCTAAATTGCATGCTTCCTTGGAAAAAATTTAGTCACAGCTAAAGATGGAGAAAATCTCTCCTCTGGCCAAGGATACAAGAATTAAGTATTTGGAAGACTTAGTGGTCAGAGTAGGATATGATCCTTCCAACATAAAAGCTGGAGAGGAGATAATAAATAAGAAAAATGTTGACATAGTAGCATTGAGGAAACAACTAAATTTGTCAACCACAGAAGACCCTCTCACCAAAGAAATTAAAGAAATAGAGTCTCAAAAGTTAGATATGATGAATCTCATCATGGAGATAAATGCCCAATTGAGATACATGGAGACAGAAATGGAGAAAATGATCAAGGAGAGGGAGAAGGCCGCAAACATTTCCATGGTTCCTTTGGAGGTTGTACCTCTTACATCCATCCCCACAGCTACAAATTCTACAACAAACACAATAGATGGTGTAGAAAAATTGACAAAGGCAGTGGAGAATCTGTCTATCTAGACAGAGGAAATAAATAAGCTTCAAGATCAAGTCAAATTGTTGCAAGAGCAGAAATCAAGAAGCAAATTTTCTCATGCAGCTGAAGCACAGAGAGCTCAGAAACTAATAGAGAGGTTTGCAGAAGTCAAAGAGAGAATCATTCACTGGACATACATTAGGCAAGTCAAAGGAATCATCTGGAAAAATATCATTGAATCCATTAATGAAATCTGACCCTACATCCAGATTATTTTTGGATAGAAGGAATTTATTAAGAAAGCAAATGATGCCATCACAACTATCAAGGAAGAGCTTAGAGATATGCATGTCACATAAAATAACATCATCAAGTTCTTAAAATCCAAGAACAGATATGAGCTAGATGACTTGGGAGTGGATGACATAACATAGACCATTTTAGAAGTGAAGAAGATTCTCACTAAGAAAAACCTGATTTTTCAGCTAGAAGAGAAATGCCACAGCTTAGAGATAGCAGTGAACAAGTTCTTCAACAGGTTAGAGCCTGTAACACAAAAGGTTCTACCTTCTTTTTTTGTTATTAATGATAAATTGATAACTCGTGGAGACTATGGGAAGAAGCTAAGTGAAATTTCCAAGAACAGTGCCAAATTCTCCAATATCAAAGACACCATGACAGGTAATGCATTCTTGGAAGCAATGATCAATGTTATTTTTATCCACCATGAGGTATACCACATCTTCGTGGTAAAACCTACTTTTTCCAGATATACTGAAGTGGATGAAATTTACCGAAAGGTAATCAAGTTAACTATCCCAGATGAATATCGATGGGATAAACTGTGCGAACTACAAGAGTGAAAAGTAAATTAGAAAGTTCAGCTGCACCCAGCACATCAACTAGCACAACAGCCAACATAGCCCAAAAATAGGTCTACTCAGCAATTTCTTCCTCTAAAACAGTGACAACATTCTAGATCACCTCCACCGAGCCTATTTTTTGTGACAGATAGATTTTATTATTCAATTTTGGCTAATAATACACAATATGTTGAGACAACATTGATTATAATCAGTTTTGTAATATTTATTATAAAAACTTCAATGTTCGAAGTATTCTAGGTTTATTTCTGAATATATTTTTCCTACTGAGCATTGTAAATTTCCACGTTTTGCTGGAGCATCAATAATACAAGGACTTATTACAAGATTATTGTGGTGTATTCACTAGTGAAGTGCTTCTAGTGTAACTGTGTTATTTCATTGGTTTTCCTTTTCTCTGTGTATCAGAAAATCTTAATTCTAAAACAGAAAGTGCGATGAATAGGACATGTTAATTGGAACACCTTATTCGGGCTGCTTTTACAATTTATATGTTTTCCATTGAAGTCAGATTGAAGAATACTTAATTTCTATTCAATCTCTACTAAAATTCACCTTTCTTCCATCTCCACAATTCATTTAAAATCTAAAATAAACCAGTTAATGCTTCCTAGATTTCCCTAGGATAACTCTTTTTAAGTATTGATGCAGTATCTGGTTTTATATTTTTTACTCCATTTTCCAATTGGAATATAGAAATTTAATCAACCAAACCAATCAAGATAAAATTGAACAACCAAGTATAGTCATAAATAGCCTAATATCCATTAAAAAGAAAGCTAAATTTTACAGAGAGATCCCTCTATAAAGCTGGAAGCTCTAGTTCCCAGCTTCCAAATTGGTTTTGATGTTGTCCTCTATGTTTATTCGCCCAATATTTTAAATTATAGAATGATAACATAGTGGTGACCATACTGGGGAACAAATTGGAAAAAAATTAATTTCTTTAGAATTCATAACCCTGGTTAAAACATTGTATGATAGGAATATTTCAAGAATATTGGTTTCCTTTTCATTTTTGTAAATAATAACTATGGGTGTGCCTTAGATAATAACTCTAGCTCCTAAAATATCTTACACTAGATCTCATCCTGATCCAAAGCCCACAATAATTGTGGATGACCCTGAAAATCTGTTGTGAAGAAAAAGCATATCAAAGAGCCAATGAAGCAGTAGCCTCCCCATAAAGCAGATTCACTCCCAAAAGAATTTTTAACTCTCCAATACATTGAGTTTGACTTACCTTTTGAACAAATTTTATTTAGAAGTAAGTCAGCCAATTGGGTAGATCAAATAGTAGTAGACCAAGCTACACTAAGAAGAAATTCATTTGAATCACAGTTTGCTCCCTCTGATATAGAACTTCAAATGATCCAGGATTTTGATAAATTATAGGGTTTAGTATGAATTCTTAACCTTTTTTTCATGACGCTTATGTCCAGCAATCTATAGAACTCTCTGATCTAACTTCTTATGCAACTTCATGCACTTCATCACAATCTGTGCATCCTAGATCAACAAGTCCAACCCATTCTTTAGTCTCTACAACTACTCTAGTTATTTCTCATCAAGCAACTCAAAATTCTTATTATCCTCAATCCTCAGCTCCAATCCAACTTTCATCTTCACCAAAACCTGAGATTTCAGTTCAGCCTTTATCCATGATTCAGTCTCGACCTTTGATTCATCCTCCACCTTTCATCCAACAACCACCTATGATAAATCCACAAATTGTTCATCCTCATATTGCTATAATGGAAGCTAGATATTATCCCCTTTTCCTTCAAGATCCTTTGGAAAACATGCCACAAGATTATCAAATTATAATTCCTCAATTTGATGGAATGGTACCTATCACTTCCCAACAACATGTAGACAAGATGAATGATATTTTTGACCTTCAAGAGGTATATGAGGAAAACGTAAAACTTAGGTTGTTTACACAAAGTCTCACAGGAAAGGTTAGGAAATGGTTTAAAGCCTTACCTACTACTAGCATTAATGATCTCCCTACATTCCATTAGACATTCCTTAATAAGTGGGAAATTAAAAATAACCCTCTTCATATTTTATCTGAGTATGAAAGCATTAGGAGGGCACGAGGGGAAAGTGTTGTGGACTATTTCACTAGATTTAATAGTGTATACAATGCAATTCCTGATAAATTAAACCACCACAAGTTTTAGCCTTAATCAAATTCCTAGATGGATTTGAGGCAGACATGTCTTACGATCTTAGAGAAAGAAATTCATCAACATTAGAAGAAATGAAAAGGGATGCAGTGAGTGTAGAAGAAATTATGTTAGCAAAGAGAGCTAGAATTAGGAATGAAAGGAGAGTGGCCATAATAGAAGAAACCTCTATGTCTTCTATTGATGCTAAAATTGATTCATTAATTAGAACCTTGGAAAGAATGATGGAAAGGATTAATTTAAATGAGAGGGTTGCTCCCTGAGAAAAGAAACCTGCACCTCAAATCATAATCAAAATCCTAGAAGAAACCATACCCAAATCAAACAAAGAGAACAGAAGGGCCCTGATCAGCAAATTAGGCCTCCATTTTAGGAAAATTATGTTGATGATGATGGGGAAGTGGTAGAAGAGGTAGAAGAGAACCAAATTAATTTGATGGGTATTAATGATGATGAAACTGTGTTTCTTACTCAGGAAGAACAAGAACTATTTCAATTATCCCAAACTGAACTTGATTCTGAAGAATCAGATGACTACAAGTAGGAATTTGAAAATGCTATTATGGAGGTCCATAGGCAATATAATATTAGGATTAAGAAAACATCATATTCCCCAAATAAAAAGAATAATGAAGTTTTGGTTTTTAAACTCCTCTAGTGATCATTTTTTAAGATGCTTTTCGGATTATCTACAGTATTGAGGAACATGTGTCGAAGTTTCGAACCCCAACTAGGATCCATCATCAGGACTTTTAGAATCATGTGTGGATTCTAAAAGTCCTGATGATAAATCCCAGTTGGGGTTCGAAACATCGACACATGTTCCTCAATACTGTGGATAATCCGGAAAGCATCTTAAAGAATAATGAAAGTCATGTCAAGAAAACCTCTGACACTATTGCAAAGAAAACTCCATAAAATGTTGCTAAGAAAACTACTGATAGTTCTAGAAAAAATATGATAGAAATTCCTGCCAAAATGATTGTTGAGAGTACCACCAGGAAGGAGGAGTTCCTCCATTCTATGTCAGTCTCAACGTTCATGATAATATTATCCATAATGCTATGTTAGATTTAGGTGCTTCGCACAATTTGATGCCAAAATATGTTATGGAGAAGCTTGGTCTTGAAATCACTACACCTTAAAAAGACTTATATTCATTTCATTCCAGCAAAGTAAGATGTTTAGGTCTCATTAAGGATCTATGTGTGACTTTAGCCCAAATCCCAACTAAGAGTCTAGAAATGGATATAGTGGTTTTTGATATACCCCCTAAGTATGGCATGTTGTTGTCATGCTCATGGGCAGAAAAATTCGAAGGGACCCTACAAATGGCATGACTTATGCTACCATACCAGTGTTTGGTCAGCAAAGAATGCTAAATAGGGAAACTTTAATGAAATACATGGTCAGTAGTTAAGAGAAACCACATAAATATCCCCTTTACTCCATTCACTCTGATTTAGACGCCTTCATTCTTTACAATGATGGAGATATTGATGCTCAAGTCACCAATGCTGAGAATGACATTTGCGAAACACATGAAAATCAAATCCAAATTGTGCAACAAAACACATAACTTAAAACTTTTTGGAACAAAATTTTTTATGGATCTTGTGGCAGAGAAGGGTCAGGAGCAGGTGTGTGTGTCTCAAATTTAGGAAATAATCATGCAGAAGGTTATTCATATAAACCAAATTTTCAATGTACCAATAACATAGCAGAATATGAAGCATTTCTTTTAGGATTGCAATTATTGAAAAAATGGGTGCTAAAATATTTTTTGTTCATGGAGATTCTGAATTGATTATAATGAAGATTAAATGAGAACATTCTACAAAGCATCATAGACCGAGAGAATATAGAAATGTTGTGCTTGATTTTCTAGATACTTTTGTAGAATATTATCTTCCTTTTATTCCTAGAAATCAAAATATCCTTGCTAATGGTCTGGATTTTTTAGCCACCACATGCAAAATGCCTCATCCTAACACAAAATATACAGTGCAAGTAAAACATCGTCCAGTTGTACAAGATAATATGAGGTATTGGCAGGTGTTTGAAAATGACAAACATATTGTAAAATTTTTACAATCCAAGGATGAATATGAAGAATATAGCATAGATTTAGAGTGTGAAGTATAAAATCAAATAGTTGTACATACTAATGTAGGAAAATAGTTTAATGAATCCAATGTAAATATTTCTGTAGATGAATTTTTACCTAAATGTAATATCCCAAATCAAATATTTTATGATTTTTTCCAGAAATTAGTTCAACCATAAAATCACCATAATATTGCCATGTAAAAATACCCTTAGAAATTTAAGCCGTCAATATTATAAAAAGTCAACCACAATATTTAAGGAAAATGGAAAATAGAACATGCAACTAAATAATAGACATTATAATCATGGAGAAGATCTCAGCCTTATTTTATTAATATAAAATTTTAGTACAAAAACTAGAGATGGCTGAAGCAATGGCCGCAAATAGATCTACAACAATGCTGCAACTAAACTCCAAAACAAACTAGAAATAACTACAACTCATGGATATAGAATGGATCCACCCAAGGAAGAGATGGGTGCTCACCCACTCTCACTAAATCACCTGAGGGTTTTCCTCCTGGGGCTACTACTGAAGTAGAGAATCCAAATTCTCAAACCTCTCACACAAACAATGATCCAATCCAAGATATCTCCAAATGACCTATTAGTCATCAGTATTTTTCACCATCCTTATATGACTATAGATTGGTTCTAGATTTCTAAAAACAATATTCCTTGAATATTGTGAGTTTCAGAAATCTCACTGCCTTCATTATCCTTATAGAAACTTTTTCACTACTCTATCAGTTTGACATTTCATGATCACCCTGTCACTCCTAAAAAACTCCTTATTGGCTTCTATCTCTCATTTTCATCCTCCTTCCCTACCTATGACGTCGTTTCCCTATTTTCCCCTTGTCACTGAACTCCACCTTCCCTCTAAGTTTTTTCTATAGCTAACCCATTCCCTTTTTCCTCAGGTTCCTTAAGAATTGATGGTCTCAAAAATATCTCTATAGGCTCTTTAGATAAATCAAGTACATTGTATTTTCAATCTTCAATACAACACTTTGACAATACTCTGTTTTTCACTTGAAAACCTCCAAGTCAAATCCCAGTCAAAATCAGGTCAAAGGACCCTCCCACTAGGTCATTAGGGTTTACATTGTTTAAGGTTGTCCTTGGATTTTTCAGGCACTGCTTTTCCTTTGATAGAATCTGGCTCAGATGTAATAGAATTTCAAGACATGGTTATTCAAGAAGGACCTAAAATATTTCCAAATAAGATTACCTCATCAGTTCAAAGTCTGCAAATGAGAAAAATGAACAAATTTTAGCACTTCTCCAGGAATGTTGAAGGCATTGTCAACAGAAGGTACTGATGAGGTGGACTGTCTATTCCTGAATGAAAACAACTTACAGCAAAGGAAGGGCAAATAGCTTGGTCATGTAAATAATTAGGGTTTATACACTTGATGGTATAGTTGAGTGCCAAAACAGTGACCACTTGCAGAAATGACCTAGAGGATACACACAAAGCCAAACATGAAGAAAGTCTATCATAAAATATTGATGAAATAAGGAAAAAGGTGAGGTGAATTGGAAAAAAATGAATGAACTTGAAAGGGCTATAGATAACTTAGAAGACAACACTGATAATTGTTGTAAAATCACTCCAGACACCTAGGGTTTTGGGAAAATGGCCAGAGAAGGTAAACTAGTAAGTTGAACTCCATGGTGGAAGAAAAAGAGGATTTTGAAGATGCTACTGTATGGTTGAATCCAAAAAGTTTCAAATGAGCATGTCAATGTTGGGAGAAATACTGAGAGGGGGGGGTGAATCAGTATTTAGAGCTGACTGAAAACTTTTTATCAGAGATCTTATTATGCATTTAATTCTTTACTGAAATTATTGCATCATTCATTCATCAGAAGTTTAGTAAGCAGTAAGCATGTGCAATAATAACAGAATAAGCCATCACACATAAGCAACACACATGAACACCAGTATTTAAGGTGGAAACCCAATTTGGGAGAAAACCACCACTGTTGTCGTCTATGTCTTCAATATTTATTATAAAGAAAACTTCTTACAATTTTGTGCTGGCGTAGACTTATACCAGCACGTAGGCACCCACCTGTAGAAGGCTACAACCTTCTCTCGTTCTCCAGTCACTACTGGAAGGGAGCTCCAACCACCTGATCTCATTTACCAACCTCTCCTGGAAGGGAGCTTCGACCCCCTGATTTTAACACCAGCTTGTACTGGCAGAAAGCTTCCACTTTCATGCTGAAGACTTGAATCCTCAGATCCACCAAATTTCTTCAATTTCTTCATCAGACTTGTGCCAGGTCTTCATTATTTCTTTTGCAGATCCTCCTAGAGATTCATCATTTCTATATCTAGAGATCTTGAACCTTCATCATCTCCATAGGTGCATCATAGATTCAGATTTATCAGAAATAGAGTTCAATCATGCAGATATATCTTAAAGAGATTTATTCATTAAAAACCCCTCCACATGCACACGTTGTACTATGATCCTCTTCTCCTTATATAGTTGTTGCCTTTATTAATACCATGAGTCAAAACCATTCAACATCTGATGGTATTCCTAGACGAGATCAAATAGATAATCCAACGGGGTCTACCCAAGCACCAAACAACTTCTCATTGTTCTATTTTCTTGGTATGGCAATTAATTAATATAAGGCTTTTTAATATCTCAATCTAAGATTGAGATATTAATCCAATTCCTCCTTTTGTTATGAACTCCCCAAGGCATATATATATATATATATATATATATATATATATATATATATATATATATATATATATATATATATATATCGACCCCAGGTTTATGTGTTCGCGAGATCAACGCATATATTAACCCACGTTCATTACATCACATGTTTCATATTTCGCCAATTTCACATATTCAACATCCTTTATTAACCTTGCAAACCTTAGTTTAAAAGGTCCCAATTAATATAATTTAGAACCGGGCCCACATATATAATCAATGATCCAATCACATACTCGCATCATACCGTGGTTATCCATCATTCACCTTCCTCATACGACCACCGTCCGATGGCTCCCCTCCAGATTGACGGTGCACAACAATATCGCGCGGCTTCCTTGGTCGGACATTAACGCACGATGGCGTGCAGTGATGGCGGTTTTGCAAATTCGTTCAGGGACGCGTGTCGCTCGTTCTATGGAATCACTCCCAACCTCTTGAATACCGCTTGCCCGTCGAAAGCGGTGTGATGAAAACCGGAAACCCCCTTCACTGTTCATTCCGCTCGTGGTTCCTCTCCTTCGCTCAAGGTTCCATCCACCTTTATTCCGTCATTGCTACGTTTCTCCGTGAAGGCATAAATCTGTTTTAATTGTTCTTCCTCCGCGCGATTATGTTAATGTAACTTAGGTTATATATAATTTGAGCTGGTCCATACTTTCAACGGAGTTTGGAATGGATAGGCTTCTTCCCTATTTGTGGATGAAAATATACATTAAAGGGCATATTTACTAACATAGGTCATATGTATTCCAGCAACCATGCTCTGCGATCATGTGTCCATTCAATTTCATTCTTCAGCAAGTAGGTTAAACCTATCGAATCCACCATACAAAATTACATCCTTTATTGATTAGCTAGCTCGTGCTTTTACAAAAATCGAATCCATCAACCCTTTACTCAGCCATACTTAACACATATTGCGAAGAGACCAGAACCCTCCAACTTTAGAGGTTTGTCAAGATGTATGAATACACCGAAATTATTCACACATGATTTAACACATCCTTATTCACATCGATTCTCCCAAAGCTTCGATTAATGCAAATTCAGTCTTATATTCTGCTTGTATAGAATTGCTGATGGTTTTCTGAGTTCTTCATACAGTCATTATCTGGATCCTTTGTCAGAGAGTTGCCATCAAGGACAATCATATAATAGGATACAAGAAATTTATTGCCAACAATCTTCCCCTTTGGACTTGATGGCAACCATGACTAGAAATACATTCAGCAACATTCTCCCCCTTTGACATCAAGGGAAAAGGGTAGATCAAGATCCTTTGTACCGACAGTACCATGCTCCCCCTGAGATCATGCTTCATTTTCAAGCATAATATTCAATGAAATAACATAAATGACTTATACAATCAAGATAAAAAATTCTCAAGCATGAGATCAGACTACAACAAATAATTAGAATGCCAACAATGCATCCTTTCCACATGACCAATGCTCCCCCTTAACTTGTGCATCTAGAGGTACTTATCAACACCGCAGTTGTGCTGAAGAATGCTGACCCAGAAAAACTTTGTCAGCAAATACCCATACGCGGTTTTCTGTGTATAAACTTGCGTATATACGCGGCTGTCCTACAGGAAATCCACATATCCAATTTAATCTTCTGTATTTAAGTAGATCTGATCTTTTGCATGGCAGAGACTACTCCCAGCTTTTGTCTGAGATATTTGAACGCTTCCTTGGGTAGAGGCTTGGTAAATATATTAGCAACTTGTTCTTTGGAGGGAACATACTCCAACTTCGCCTTTTTTTCAAGCACTTGTTCACGTAAGAAGTGATACTTGATGGGAATGTGCTTGGTCTTGGAATGCATAACAGGATTATTTGAGATACTGATGGCACTTGTATTATCACACATAATGGAGATAGGAGGTGAACATTTGATTTGAATGTCTTGTAAGGTTTGCATCATCCAAAGAAGTTGAGTGCAACATGATGTGACAGCCACATATTCTGCTTCTGCTATAGATAAGGCAATAGAACTTTGCTTCTTGTTGAACCAAGATACTAACCAGGGACCCATATAGAATGCACCACCACTAGTTCTTTTCTGATCATCAACATTTCCAGCCCAATCTGCATCAGTGTAAGCATGAAGAGTGAGATTATCATTCTTTGGATACCATAGTCCAAAGTCTTGAGCTCCTTGTAGATATTTGAATATTCTTTTGACAGCTTGAAGGTGAGACTCTTTTGGATTAGCTTGGAATCATCCAACAATCCCAAGTACATGCATAATGTCCGGTCTAGTCCCAATGAGATAAAGTAGACTCTCATCACATAGATTCATATTCTGGTTGATTCACTGTGGGAGAATCATCATGAGAACTGAGATTACATATGATTATCATTGGTGTACTTACAGGTTTGCATTCTTCCATGCCATACTTCTTCATAATTTTCTTAATATATTTTTCTTGTGATAAGAATATGTCATCTGTTGCTTGTTGCACTTGCAAGCCAAGAAATAATGTTAGTTCCCCAAGAAAAGACATTTCAAATTCTTGCTGCATATCATAAGCAAATTTCTGACTCATAGACTCTTTATTACTTCCAAAAATGATATCATCAACATATACAACTACAATCAAAAGTTCGTCATTTTCAGTTTTTGTGTACAAGTTGCTATCAGCAGACCCTTTTAAAAATCCTTGTTGATGAAGATATTTGTCAAGACGATAATACCATGCCCTTGGATCTTGTTTGAGACCATATAGAGCCCTTTTAAGTCTACAAACAAGTTTTTCATCATTTCCAAAATGAATCCTTCTGGTTGTTCTATATAAACTTCTTCTTCTAGATCACCATTGAGAAAAGCAGATTTAACATCCATTTGATAAACTTTGATTTGTTGGAAGCTCGAAAAGGCAAGAAACATTCTTATGGCTTCAAGTCTAGCTACAGGAGAAAAATTTTTCTTCAAATTCTATACCTTCGTTGAGCATATACCCCTTGCAAAAAAGTCTACCTTTATTTCTTATAACATCCCCATTCTCATTTAACTTATTTTTGAATATCCATTTAGTTCCAATGACATTTTTGTCATGAGGTCTTGGTGTACTAATTCCCAAGTGTGTTTCTTCCACTTGATCAAGCTCTTCATTCATGGCTTGAATCCAACATTCATCTTTGTCAAGTTGATCGACATTTGTGGTTCAATAGTGGATAGAAATCTGTGATAGCTAGAAGATCCCACAAGATTCCTTCTGTTTGTACACCTCGATCCATTTTCTCCCAAAATTTGAGATCTCCGGATGATTTTTTGAACATATCTGGATGGAGCTTTTTAAGATAAATCATCTTTGGGTTCTTCATTGGGTTCACTGTCTATATCATTCCTATTTGATGTAGAAGGATATATGTCATCATCATCTTCATCTGTTGTTTGTTTTTCTTCTTTTGGAGCTATAGGAGACTCATCAATAATAACATCAATACATTCAACAATCTTCCAAAGTCTTTTATTATAACATTTATATGCCCTACTCCTAGAGGAGTAACCAAGAAATATTCTTTCATCTGCTCTGGGTTCAAACTTGCCAAGTTTTTCATCATTATTTTTGATAAATCATTTGCTCCCAAAAACTCTAAAGTGCTTGACAGTGGGAGGATTACCATACCATAGTTCATATGGATTTTTATCACTATTTACATGAACATGTGCCTTGTTAAGAATATTTACCGTTGTATGTGCTGCTTCTCCCCAAAATGTGTCAGGTGTTCTGGAAGCATCAAGCATAGCTCTATCCATTTGTTGAATTTTTTTATTCATTCTTTCTGCTACGCCATTTTTTTTTTGAGTGCCAACTACGTAAAATTGTCTTTATGCCATGTTGTTCACAAAATTCAAGGAATTCATCCTGATGTATATATTCTCCTCCTCGATCAGATCTAAGACACTTGATTTTTAGATCTAATTCATTTTCAACCAGTGCTTTGAAGATCTGAAATTTCTCAAATACTTCATCTTTGTGTGTAATCAACCCAATCCAACACATTCTAGAGAAATCATCAATAAATAAGATATAGTATTGTTCACCACGTGGTGAATTTTTCTTCACAGGCCCACATATGTCAGTATGAATGAGTTCAAGAGGCTTACTTGATCATCCTTCCTTGGCATTAAATTGCACTCTGGTTTTCTTACCAAATTGGCAAGATTTTCATATGATACTTTCAGGCAGAGTAATATTGGGAAGATCACGAACAACTTTAAGTCTGCTTGATTTTTTGATTTGAGAGAAGCTCAGATGCCCCAACCTTCTATGCCATAGCCAATTTTCTGAAGATTTACTCAAGTAACATTGATCTTTGCAGTTCTTCAATACATACAGGGTGCTTGGAGTTCTGTTTCCTTTAATAATTGTTTTACCTCTATCAAGATCACGTACCACACATTCTTTTGAACTAAAGACAATTTAAGTTCCTTGATCACACATTTGACTTACACTTAACAGGTTATGCTTTAATCCATCCACATACATGACATTATTAGCTTTCACCTTTTATTTTAGAAAAACAGACCCTTTTCCCTTAATGATAGTAGGAGTATCATTTCCAAATGTAACATTATTTTCTTTTTCTAGAGAACTGTATGCAAGAAGTTTGTTTTTGTCACCTGTCATGTGTTTTGAGCATCCACTATCAATATACCATTGATTTTCTTCACCTCTGCAAATAAATCTATGCCACAATTTTCAACTTGTAATTCCTTCTTTTTCCACACTTTGGTGTTTGAAGGAAAATGCTCTTTTCGCTGGACTTTTCTCCTGCATTTAGATTCTTCATGGCCAATGTTATTGCAATAAGCACATTCAACTTCATTTTGAAGAGGAGAAAAGTTAAGAGATAGCTCCTTCTTGTTCCAATATCAATCCTTTTCTTTCTTGCTTCTCTTATCATGATGGTTTTATATGCAACACATTGAACAGCTTTATGAACAAAGTTGTGACATGAGAAACATTGTCCATTGAAGAAGAAATTTCTGCGATCATGAAATCTTCTACTCGAATTTACCTATTGATTGGTGTTTCTTTGAAAGGTATTCCTGTGAGTGTTCTTTGAATTGAGATGGTCATGCTTTACCTGTGAAGATTCTTTATTCCCTTGTTGAGTGGCAGAATGTTGTATGCTGGCTGTAGATGCTTTTATATAATTTGGCGCTGAAGCCTGAGAGGATTCTTCGATATATCCAAGACTTGTCTTTATAAGAGGAGAACGTTGTACCTTGATAATCTTATCTAAGGTTTCAGATCCTTTAGCAAATCTAAGATTCAAAGTCTTTACTTTCTCAATTTCTTTTCTTAGACTTACTATTTCATATTCTAATTTCTCATTATGTTTCTCCTTTTCTTCAAGATGGTTTATCAAAGTTTCTATGGATAATTTACTTTCTTCTAAGCATATTTTGAGTTGATTGATTTCATCAAGAAAATAATTGTCCTCTAAAGCATCCATAAAAGTATCTTTTTCTTCTCTAGATTCTTTTTCAAATGCCATGAGAAGTCTAAGATTTTGTTCACATTCTTCCTCACTGTCTGATAACCCATCACTGTCTTCATGAGTATAGTAATTTTTTCTAGTACTAAGCCGATTCTTATTTCTTCTGTTACTTCCTTTCCTTTTTCATGTGTTTCTTTGTGAGGACACTTAGCAAGATAATGACCAACTCTTCCACAAGTAAAACATTTTAAAGGAAGCTTACCTCTGAACCATCCTGTGCCAAGTTGAAGTTTCTTTACAAAATTAACCTCATCTTCTTCTGAGATATATCCTGATCCTTCTGCTTCTTGTACTTATTTTCCTTTTGTAGAAGCTCTAAAGATGGCTTCTTTGACTTCAGATGGTCCTCCTCTTCTCATTTCATAAGCAGTCAGTATGCCATGAAGTTGCACCACAGTAAGATTTTGAAGATCCTGTTTTTCTTCAAGAGCAGAAACTTTTGACTCAAATTTTTCCGTTAGTGATCTTAAAATTTTCTCAACTAAAGTAGATTCGGCTATTGTTTCTCCCAGATTTCTCATACGATTTACAATACCATCAGGATCGGAAAAGAAATTGGCAATGCTCTCCTCATTATGCATTTAGAGGTTCTCATCGAATTCTCGAGAGTTTGGAGTTTAGCACTTTACCTTTTGCATCACCTTCATAACTTAGAATGATTTTGTCCCATATTGCCTTTGTTGTTTTTTCCCGTACGACTTTGACAAATTTATCTCATGACTCCAACAGAGCATTGACCGATTTTTCATTTGTTCTCAGAATTCTTTCTTCCGCTGGATCCGTTGGTACCGCGGCCGGATATTGATATCCTCCTTCAACTATAGCCCATACATCTCCTCCCAGAGATTGAAGATAGGATCTCATCCTTGTTTTCCAGAAGATTAAGTTGTTTCCGTTGAAGAGCGGAGGCCTGATAGATGTTGTTCCTTCTTGATTGTTCATCTTGATTGATCCTTCTTCAGCGGCTAAGCTTTTTCTGCAGGACCTCGCTCCGATACTCACTTTGTTGGGAAAAATACTAAGAGGGGGGCTGATTCGTATTTAGAGATGATCGAAATTTTTTTATCAGAGATCTTATTATGCATTTAATTATTTACTTAGATTATTGCATCATTCATTCATCAGAAGTTTAGTAAGCAGTAATAATAGAATAAGCCATCACACATAAGCAACACAAATGAACACCAGTATTTAAGGTGGAAACCCAATTTGGGAGAAAACCACCATTGTTGTCGTCTCTGTCTTCAATATTTATTATAAAGAAAACTTCTTACAATTTTTGTGCTGGTGTAGACTTATACCAGCACGCAGGCACCCACCTGTAGAAGGCTACAACCTTCTCTCGTTCTCCAGTCACTACTGGAAGGGAGCTCCAACCCCCTGATCTTGTTTACCAACCTCTCCTGGAAGGGAGCTTCGACCCCTTGATTTTAACACCAACTTGTACTGGCAAAAAGCTTCCACTTTCATGCTGAAGACTTCAACCCTCAGATCCACCGAATTTCTTCAATTTCTTCATCAGACTTGCATTAGGTCTTCATTATTTCTTTGTAGATCTTCCTAGAGATTCATCATTTCTAGATCTAGAGATCTTGAACCTTCATCAACTCCATAGATGCTTCATAGATTCATATTTATCAGAAACAGAGTTCAATCATGCAGATATCTCTTAAAGAGATTTATTCATTAACAACCCCTCTACATGCACACGTTGTACTATTATCCTCTTCTCCTTATTAAGTTTTTTCCTTTATTAATACCATGAGTCAAAACCACTCAAAAGCTGATGGTATTCCTGGACAAGATCAAATAGATAATCCAGAGGGGTCTACCCAAGCCCCAAACAACTTCTCATTGTTCTATTTTCTTGGTCTGGCAATTAATTAATCTAAGGATTTTCAATATCTCAATCTGAGATTGAGATATTAATCCAATTCCTCTTTTAGTTATGAACTCCCCAAGGCATATATATATATATATATATATATATATATCGACCCCTAGTTTATGTTTTCGTGAGATCAACGCATATTTTAACCCACGTTCATTTCATCACATGTTTCATATTTCGCCAACTTCACATATTCAACATCCTTTATTAACCCCGCAAACCTTAGTTTAAAAGGTCCCAATTAATATTATTTAGAACAGGGCCCACATATATAATCAATGATCCAATCACATACTCGCACCGTACCAAGGTTATCCATCGTGCGCCTTCCTCATATGGTCATCGTCCAATGGCTCCCCTCGAGATCGACGGCGCACAACAATATCGCGTGGCTTCCTTGGTCGAACATTAATGCACGATGGCGTGCAGTGATGGCGGTTTTGAAAATTAGTTCAGGGACGCATGTCGCTCTTTCTATGGAATTTCTCCCAACCTCTTGAATACCGCTTGCCCGTCGAAAGCGTTGTGATGAAAATTGGAAACCCCCTTCACTGTTCATTCTGCTTCTGGTTCCTCTCCTTCGGTCAAGGTTCCGTCTACCTTTATTCCGTCATTGCTACGTTTCTCCGTGAAGGCATAACTCTGTTTTAATTGTTCTTCCTCCGTGCAATTATGTTAATGTAACTCAGGTTATATATAATTCGAGTTGGTCCATACTTTCAATGGAGATTGGAATGGATAGGCTTCTACCCTATTTGTGGATGAAAATATACATTAAAGGGCATATTTACTAACACAGGTCATATTTATTCCAACAAACATTCTCTGCGATCATGTGTCTATTCAATTGCATTCTTCAGCAAGCAGGTTAACCCTATTGAATCCACCATACAGAATTACATCCTTTACCGATTAGCTAGCTCGTGCTTTTACAGAAATCGAATCCATCAGCCCTTTACTCAGATTTACTCAGCCATACTTAACACATATTGCAAAGAGACCAGAACCCTCCAACTTTATAGGTTTGTCAGGATGTATGAATACACCAAACTTATTCACACATGATTTAACACATCTTTATTCACATCGATTCTCCCAAAGCTTCGATTAATGTACATTCAGTCTTATATTCTGCTTGTATAGAACTGCTGATGGTTTTCTGAGTTCTTCAGACAGTCATTATCTGCATCCTTTGTCAGAGAGTTTCCATCAAGGACAATCATATAATAGGATACAAGAAACATATTTCCAACAAATAAGCCTCAAGTAATTAAGAAGAGTCAATTTAAGGACTTAAGCAAACCTGCAAGCAAATGTGTAAAGAATATCAGTGAAGAAAGGAAAAATGACTTTAAAATATTAGAAAGTGGGTTTATAAAGATAAATAAAACTTCCATTTGCCTATAAAGCCCATCTAACACTTCAGGAGATTCATTATCACCTTTCAAAAGATTAAGAGCACTCAAGAGAGAAAAATATGTGAGTTTCCTAAGTGAATTTGGGCAAAGTATTTTCGCGCTGCGTGCTCAGACTGGCACTGCATGCTTGGATTTTCTCCTCCATTAAATTTGTGAAGGCACCATGTGCCTAGAAGGTGGTGCTGCGCGCTAGGGAAAGCGTTTTGCTCTTGCCCGACAAGCCTATGAAGAAAATGAAGAAAGCCTGTGTTGCGCGCTCAACCTTGGCGTTGTACCCTTAGCTTTGGCGCTGCGTCCTTGGCCAGTGATGCAGGGGCATTAGACACTAGCCAGCAATGTAGGAGGTTTTGTCCACATGTTGTGGCTAGGAGGGTTTTTAACCATCGAGTTGTCACAGGTAGGTGTCACTACCTTAGCTGATTATGTTGTTAGATCAGTTAGAGTCATAAGAAGTCGAATAGCTTAGTTTTTCTAGCTGTCATATTTCAGTTAATTGAATTATTATGGTTAGACTGTTAGTTTCTAGAACGGTCCTCTCAGAGGAACCGAAGAGTCATCAATCTATGTATATAATTGTAAAACCTCGAATGTATGGGGGGGATAGACGAGAAGAGAAAGAATAGAGGAATTCTGCAGTAACTCTGTGTATTTCAAATCGCTTCCAATTAAATAGTTCTGTGCATTACCTTAGTATCGTGCCAAATTCTTAAGTGTGAAAAGATTGCCTAATTGAGAAGTGAGGAACTCCTGCATGATTTCCCCTATCTCTGTTGATTGATTTCCAAATCCATTTGAATAATCCCTGCGCATTTAAAAAAACCCTCGTGGCGTGCTCTGTATAGAAAATCATGGTTAATATTGGTGACTTTTCCCGTATAAAAGAATAACCCTGTTTTATTTCATAGTTGCATCAAATTCTATCGAATAAACCGTATTGAAACCCGCAGTTAATCGATACAATGGAGCTCAAACCCCGACGGAACTGTAGTTTATTACTGTAGCAAGAAAACCAGAACGAATTTGCAAAGGCGGGTTTCCCCGTTCCGCACCACCTTTGGCACGGAAGCGGTATTACCGGAGTGTGGAGCGATTCCATACAGGAATCGACACGTAGCAGATTTGACGTCCGACGAAACCACCTTTCCGTATATTTCGCGCGTTAACGACAAGATCGAAGTTGCCGAGCGGAATGAGTTCAAGCCATTGATTCGAGAGGAGGTCATCGGACGGTCCTAGTTCGACATATATGCACGATATTTAGTCAGGTACGACGCCCACGTTGATTGGTCCACAGGATATAGGTGGGGCCGGATCTACGTGTTATTCCAAAGCCAGTTGTTTATAATTGTTGAACTATTTATTCGGGTTATAAATCAAATATCAAAGGTTTATTATAAAGTTTACAAAAGGTTGAAATAGTCATAAAAAGTTCGGGAACAGTTATATAAGGCCGAAGGCATAACCATTGATTATAGGGTTCAGATATATATATATATATATATATATATATATACATGTATAATCCAGAAGATACAATTGGAAATTTGTTGTGAAATTATTTATTCGTCAATTTCTTTGAAATTGACAAATAAAAAAAAAGGAAAAATAACAGAGCCACGTGGGATAACGAAAGGGGAATGCGACAGAGCCACGTCTCAGTGAACAAACTCTCCTTGGTGACTTACATTTTTGTGTGATTGCGTCAGCCAGGAAGGGTTTCTAAGCCCTCCAACCATTCAATCCACTTCAAAACCCTTTCAAATTTCCTCCAAAGTCTTCTAAAGCACTGGGAAGAGGTAAGTACTTGCTATACACTCATCTTCAAGCTATTTTGGTGATTTCTTAATAAATGGAATGAAACCCTAATCAAACCCTAAGTTTCAAGTTGGAGATCACTGTTTAAACCTCATTTCATCTTCCTAGACAAAGTGCCAGTGATATAAAGGGTAATTGCACAGCTGGAGGGTTGTCATTGAGTTGTTTTAGCCTCTCACTCATTCTCGTACACCTATACCCTCACTCACTCATTCCCTCATTTGCAAGGCTACCTTTTCATTACCATCCCTTTATCTCATTTCCATTTACACTCCAGGGTTTTATAAAAGCAGAGTTCACAATGTCTGAGGGTAAGACAATGATGTGGAGGCCGAAATTCCAAGGAGTCATGATCATAAAGGAGGCAAGATAAACAGATTTGAACCCCTCAATACAAGAGAGCTCATGTCATCTCCCCTTATTGTTTCTTGTTTCAAGCATGTAGGATGCTATGAATTTTGTGAAAAGGTGCAGTAGGTGCAAAACCACCCTGAGCTAATTAGACTATTTATCATTAACTTGCATGAAAAACAATTTAATCTTGCAGGGGTCACCTTTGAATTTTCTACAGATGCCATTGCCAATGCCACAGGCATACCTAGTGTAGGGGAGAAATGGTTCAAGCAAGCTAACCTTGACATGAGTTACTTTGAGCCATACCTTAAGCCCAGGTATAAATACCACAACAAGTCCATATTTCCTTTCTCTCACCTACTTGATAGATATGCACCTATGATGAAGATTATAATGAAGTATTTTACATGTGAGGGAAGGTTTTCCCATATTTACTCATACCACATCAGGTTGGTTATGCATTTTACTAGAGTGAGGATGTTGCACATACCCTATTACCTTTACCGAAGCATTGATAAAATGGCATACATAGTGCAAAAGAGAAACTACCCTTAGCAGATGCAAAGCATTTTCCATCACTCACTTATCAAAATGGTTGTTATGCACCAACTACAACAGAAAGGCATTCCATGGGAGACCTTCATTGCCAATGAGGTTTTTACTACTCCACAAGGCCATCATCAACAAGATATGCCTTCCTCATCCCATCCTCCAGAATCCATTCCTCCATCATTTCCTACTGTTCACACATCTCCACTCACTCACATTCCTTCACCCCATGATGACCCTTCCACATCCCCATCCATTGACATTCCTTCACCTCATGATGATCCTCCTTCATCACCTTCCCAGAACCCTTCACCCTCATCTCATGACACCACAACATCAAACAGTGATGAGGGTAGTGAGACAGATGACACTAAGATGGTCGACATAGAGCCTTTTCCTTTGACCTATCAAAGAGGTCATAGGCAGGTGTTTGCTCCAAAAATTGTGGAAGGGGCCCTGCCTTCATCATCAACAAAACATCTTGACAAAGGTAAGGAAAATGTCATTGTTGAAGAGGAGGAAGACAAGCATGAAACTGAGCAAGAGTTTCAGCTAATTCACCTTGACAGTGAGAATGAGGATGAGGAGAGGATCACAAACATGCTGCTCAAAAGCAAATATGCCCGAATTAGGGAGCTACAAGCCAATATTGGCAGGGCAAAGAATGTGATCCACTTCCTTGAGGTAGAAAACCAGTAGTTAGAGACAGAGAAAGCCATCAGCGAGCTCAGTGTTATAAAAGCTCGGAAAGAGGCCGGAAAGGCCAAGGCTAAGCCAGATGAGACCTTGGGCACTCTTGATGACAGTGAGGATGAGGAAGAACAACTTCCTAAGAAGAGGCCAAGGACAATTGGGTTGAAGAAGGCCTTAGCTCGGGAAAGAGAGAAAGAGACAGAGTTGGCTCCAAGTGAGCTGCTTACCATGCAGATCAAATATGACAGACAATATTGGCTAGAGAGATTCAATCTACACCTAGAGGATTAGCTTGAGAAGGAAAAAAGAGATATTGACCTTCAGAAGAATATGACAAGGCACTATGCCTGAAGAAATAGGATTGCAAGGGCCAAACTCAAAAGAGATCTTGCAAAGATTCAAACCCTAAATGAGGCAAAGGAGAAGGAGAAACTTGACATCCTTGCTAATGTATCCCACCAAGCCTCCCAAACATGATCAGCAAAGAAAAATCCAAATTTTGGCACTTGGTGCACATTTTGAAATTTTGACTGTTTGGCTAGCAGAAAAAAGGGCCAAATGCGCAGTGCCACTAGTACTGCGCTATTTTTTTGGGCACTCAATTGAGAAAAGGTTTACATATTCATGTTCCTCATGCCAAGGACATCACCCTCAAAACATTTTAGGTCATTTGGAGCATCATTGGTCCCTTAAAAGGGTTAAAAACCACCTAAAAAAAACCTTTCTGCCCTATTTTCAGCACTGGAATTACGCCCTTGGCAGTCTTGGGAGAATGGACTTTTGAGCATGAAAATGGACACCATTCTGGAAAAAAAAAGCAGATTTGGAAACTAGACATGACAGGCTTTCCAATGAGCTATCATGGAGCTCATTTGGACACCGGGAAGACCTCCACATCTTAGCTGCACAACAGGTGATGTTTCCAAATTTGGCGTTGCGCCCTCAGGCAGTGGCACTGTGCCCTTGCCAGAAAGTCAAAAAAAGACACAAGAAGTTATTGAAAAAGATATTTTGAGGGTTTTAAGGACAAATATCTATAAAATTATCTGAGGAGTTATGTTAGAAGTTATTTTTGCATTTAATAATTTTAGGATATTTGTGCCTTGGGCCTTTCATGGTCTCAATAGTCAAATGCATTTATGATGTAATTAATGACTTCTAAAACCCTAGCTAGGATTTACTTCACCATTTTAGCAGGAGGAGATTGGGATTCAGATGAATTTCTTCTTAATTTGGCTTGATCTACTACACTTCAGTCTTCCCAATTGGCTGATTTAGTTCTAAATAGGCTTTGTTCAAAGGGTAAATCAAACTCAATTTCTTGTAGAGTTACAAATTCTTTTGGGAGTGAATCTTCTCTGTGAGGGGGACAACTACTTCCTTGGCTTTATGTTATTCTCTTTCTTTTCAGTATTTTATTAGGGTCATCTACAATTTATGTAGGATTTGGATTAGCATGAGCTCTAGTATGGGCTCTTTTAGCAGCTAGAGTTATGATCTAAATGAACACACACACTTATTATTTACACTATCAGAAAGAAAACCAATCTTAAAGTATTATTATCATACAATGTTTTAATCACAGTTATGAATTCGAAATAAATTACATTTTTTCAATTCTTCCCCAATATGGTCACCCCTATGTTATCGTTTTGTAATTTAAAATATTGGTAGATTAAACACAAAGGACAACATCAAAACCACTTTGGAAGCTGGGATCTAGCCCTGCGAACTTCAGAGAGTGATCTCTCTTTAAGTTTTAACTTTTTTTTGAATATATATTAGGATAGTTATGATTATACTTGGTTTTTGTTTGATTTTGATTGATTTGGTTGATTAAATATTTATATTCCCATTGGAAAATGGAGTAAAGACATAAAAATAGATTTTTCATAAATTTTTAAAAGAGTTATAAGAGGGCAAGATAGGTTGCATTTACTAGATTCTTTTAGATTTTAAATGAATAATGGATATGGTAGAAAAATGAATTTCAGTTGACTGAAAATAATTTAAGTATATTTCAATCTCACTTCAAGTAGAAAACATTTAATTTATAAAAGCAATCAGAATAAGGTGTTTTAAATAACATGTCCTGTTCATCACACTTTCTCTATTACAATTAATAATTATGATAAACAGAGTAAGGAAATAACAGTGAAAAACATAGAAATATTAGAAACACTTCACCAGTAATTACACAACATGAATCCTGAAAGAAGTCTTTGTATTATATATGCTCCATCAAAAAATTGGAATTTACAATTGCACAGTAGACAAATTATGTTAAGAAATCAACCTCTAATACTTCAAACAATGAAGTATGTATACTAAAATATTAAAAAATTGATTACAATCAATGTTGTCTCATCAGAAAGTGTATTATTAGCCTAAATCTAACAATAAACTCTAATTGTGACAAAAAATAGGCTCGATGTGGGTGATCTGGAATTCTAGCACTGCTTTCAAGGAATTAGTTGCTGAGTAGGCCCATTTGTAAGTTGCGCTGGCTGTAACGCTGGCTGATGTGATGTCCTATGAGATGGCTGTAGATGATTGTTCTTTGTTACTTTTTACTCTTGAAACTTAGTTAACTTATCCCATCGATCTTCATCTGGGATAGTTAATTTGATGACCTTCTTGTAGATTTCATCCACTTCGGTATACTTGGAAAATGTTGGTTTTACCATAAAAACGTGGTTTACGTCATGCTAGATGAAAAGGTCATGAGCCAATGCCTCCAAGTATGTTTTCCTTGTCATAGTTCCTTTGATATTTGAAAGCTTATATGTGTCCCTGGAAATTTCATTCAACTTCTTTACATAATCCTCTTTGTTCTTAATTTATCATTGATTACAAACAGAGAAGGAATACCTTTCTAATTTAAAGGTTCTATCATACTGAAAAATATGTTTACAGTTATCTCTAAGTTGTGACATTTTTTCTCCAGTTGTATAATAAGGTTTCTCTTTGTAAGAACCTTCTTTACCTCCAAAATTGTCTATGTCCTGTCCTCAACTCCTAATTCATCCATCTCATATATGTTATTTGATGGCATTATTGGCTTTCTGTATCAATTATTTCTGCTCAAATATGATATGTATGCAGGGCCAAATTTCATTTATGGAATCAATTATATCTGTCCAAATTATCTCTTTAATTTAGCCCAAGGTGTTTCCAATAGATGATTGCTTCTCAGACTTATGAAACCTCTCTATTAACTTCTATGATCTCTAGGCTTCAGCTGCATATGAGCTCTAACTCTTGGACTTTTGATCCTGCAACAATTTCACTTGGTCCTGAAGATTATTTATTTCTTCTATCTAGATTGACAGATTTTTCATTGGTTTGGTGAGCTGTTCAGCTCCATCAACTATACTTGTTGTAGATGGAGTGGCTGTAGGAATGCTTGTAAGGGTACAACCTCCAAAATAGCCAATGAAATTTTGGCAGCCTGCTCCTTTTCCTTTATCATATTTTCCATCTCTAATTCCATTTTCCTCA
This sequence comes from Pinus albicaulis, assembly GCA_034641835.2. Lineage (NCBI taxonomy): Eukaryota > Viridiplantae > Streptophyta > Pinopsida > Pinales > Pinaceae > Pinus > Pinus albicaulis. The sequence goes on along the minus strand of CM076582.1, from coordinate 221,174,742 downwards.
ACTGAGCATTCGGCTCCATGATGAGCTTCATCATATCTGATTTCTAGTATTCTGTCTCTTCGATTTCTTTGGTCAAAGGGTCCTCTATAGCTGGAATTTTTAGTTGCTTCCTTATTTCTGCTATGTCATCAGTTTTCCTTTTAATCAGTGAATCCCTTACCAAAGAAGAGATTTTATCCATTTTGAGCTGTGACTGGATATTATCTAAGGAAACCTGCAACTTGGACAAACTCATAGCAGTGTTAGTGAGTGTAGCTGAAATCATTTCACCTTTCTGTTTGTACATCTCCATTTGATCAATGGGATGTATTTTTTTAACATCAAATTCAAATGAAGTCTTTTTATGATCTGTTGTTGTCATGGGCTCTAGAATCTATGCTTGGAGAAAGGCCATCTGTATTTTTCCTTTCCCAGAGTCAAAGGCTGACAAAAATCTACTCTAAGAGCTAGAAGTTTTCTTCCAGAACTAATTATATGTACTAGTCTTCAAAACTTTGTTCTTCAATTCAATCTCCCTGAATGTATAAAATATGTTATTCTCTTTATGTTATCTCCCTAAAGCTGTCGAGTTGGTAGGATAAAGTGTGATCTGAAAAAATACTTGTGAGGAACTAGGTGTCTCTTTGGTGATGATAATGACTTCCCGCTCTAAATCCTTGCTTGGATTTACTTTGGGATTGAGCTTAGTCCTCTTCTTGTACATGATTTTGAATTCTTTGTTAGAAGTATCACTCACTGAAGGTGACTCTTATTCTCTTATCCTTTTTCCCACTTTCTCTTATGGGACAAGAGTCTGTGATGTTGAAGTTGGCACCAATTGTTCCTCAGCCTCTTGTAAATTGTTCTCAGTCCATTCTATCTGGTTCGTATATCTCTCAATCTCTGGTCTGCGGGTATGAATGTAAGGTGTAGATTTTTTATATACCCTTAGCTTGGAGATGGTACCTAATGGATCATATGAGCATGTAAAACTGAGGTTGAATTGCATTTATTTCAGAAATTTGTCTACTTCCTCTCCTACTGATCTGTTGTTAAAAATGAAGGGTCCTATCTGTGTTTTGATCCTGAATTGAGATTTTTTATTTACAGATGAAAAATGGACCTCATCAACATTGAAAATTTTCCAAATGTATTCTAGAGAAAAAAACCTCATGGGGAGGAATTTTGGGAGCTTATATGGGGCAAGCTCATATCCATATATTCTTAGTTTTGTGTAATGATGGTATAGGTACCAGTATCCTATTTTGGTTTGGTCTGCTAACTGCAATTTTTTCCTGATTTCTTCACTGATTCTTGGCTCTCAATTGCTGCTTAGAAGAATGAGTGTTGGATGTACAAACAATACTATGAACTGTTTGTATGAGTATTATTTTTTCTTCTTCATTACCATGGTAATCCAAAAGATGACAGCTTGTTGATTTCCATCATCATCCAACTTCTGCAATGTAAACTTGAACCTGTCTTCTTGAAAATATAAAAACATGTATACTAAAACAGAGGCATATTTGAATACCTCTTCTATTTGGAATTTGACAAATTGTTCATGGATGGAATCTGCTAGAAATTGGATAAAGTTGAATAAGATGGAAGGCTTAGAATCTGTGGAGAAAATGGGAAGGAATCCTATAATGGCCTCCTCTACCCACTGATCTGAGTAATAACCTAGGAGGTAGGAGATAAATGTAATGATTGTTTTGGCTCTATCAGGGAAAATGGAGGATGAGTAGGGAGGATTCTTCTTGGGTAGTTGGGCATCTTCAGCCAGAAAAAGCTCAAGGGTTTTAGCCCTTTTTGCAAAGTCCAACTTTTGATATAATTCAGTGAGTGCTTCTTGAGAGAAAGGGGTTGAATATTCTGTGATAGGGACCTGCATCATTTAGTCTATGGCTTGAGTAGTTATAGTAATTAAAATATCTCCTGTAGGGGAAATAATAACTCTTTGTCTGGGTACATTACAAGATTGACATTTCCTGATGAATTCAGGGTCACTATGGGTGTTGGGAAAGATGTAGTGGGGAAAATTGGACTCCCATAGTCCAATATCATCAGAATTGTCAATGAATTTGTCTTCAATCTAGCAGTACAGTTCAAATAACTCGAACTCAGATAGGGTTTCATGGATTTTGTAATCCCTGTCCACTAAAGGTATATGATCAAAGTCAACTGAGGGATGGAGTAGTGGATTTATAGGTTTTTTTTGTCCCTTCTACTTAGGAGGCATGGATGGATCAGGTTTTTATAATGAATGAGGGTTTCTGATAGACAAATAGGGGTCGAGACTATGTAAAAGCTCTAATATTAGAAAGAAGTTGTGCTAGTTGTAGAGATTACTTTGACAGTGATCGGACTAGTTGTTATAATGTTCTGTCAACCTGCAAAAAACATGTACATAACAAAGGAAATGCTAAGGTAAAGGATTAAAAGTTGATCAAGCATGGATTTATACCCAATTTGGTTGATTTCTCATTGAGAGTGGCGTGGATCCATTGGATTGACATTTAGCGATGAAATTAACCAATGTTTGCATTACCGGAGGAAGACATTTAATTGCAACGGTATGGTCTAGGTGGCGTGATATGACTAGCGCTCAATAGGCATATTTGTGGTTTTTAATATAGCGAGGAAACTATTTTTCTGAGGGGGTATGAAGTGGTAAGTGGTTTAGGCAGGGGGGGTGCACAATCACGGGAGGGTGCCACGTTAGCATGGGTCAGAAATGCAAAATAACATTTTTCAGACCCCCCCACCCCTCGAAGTTAAAGATCATATTGAGAGTGGGGGCTGAAAAGTGATAAGGGTCATCGGATGGAGGAGCAAGCAATCAGATGATGAGATAGATTGATGTGAGTTAACATTTAGCAACAATATGTATGAAATAAATTTGTAAGTTAAAAACGTAGGATAAATATTTTAATTCTTTTCAAAGTTATAACACAACTACTACCTACCCTTTAATTTTCAATTATTTTACTAAGCTAACATTTTTTCATCTTCTTTCCTTAGGGTGCATTTAAGCTAGAAAACCCACATAACCTTTTTTTATAAAAATCTAACCTACTTTATCACTTATTTCTCCTATTGACTCAGATTAAACTGTTGAATCAATCTTGTTTTCTACCTAACTACTGATTTGTCAAGATTAAACTGTTTGAAAAATCTTTATTCACTAACCTAATTAACATGCAATTCACAATTGTTCCATCATGATTAAGCTGTATGTTTGGAACAAAAATCTATTTATTGTGGCATTTTAAGAAAATTTGCATACAATTTTATTGGATTTTGACATAAAGGAAACTAATTTAACAGTAGTGGCATTTAAATTTGAAAAACTTTCAGTATTGTTTCTATTTTTCTATTGTGGGGTTTTATTCTCTTTTATTCATTTTTGAATTTTCTTTCTTTTGTCTTTTTTCTTCAAAATCATTTTTTTTGTAACATATTACCCTCTTTTGATTTTATTCTTATATATACCCTTTTTTTCTGGGAAATCATTTGCAAATTGAAAATTATTTACAATGTAAAATAACAAATATGAAATACTCAATCACCTTGAGATCATATAAAATATAAGACCCTAACAAGTGAAAAAATTCATGATCAGTTTTATGAAGATGATCAAGAAATGCATGCAGTAGAATTGAAGGTACTAGAGTTGAAAGATAACTCAAGACCAAGAGGTCTAGTACCCTTGGAGGATATTTTTGATCATGATGATGTTGCATGGAAACCAAAAATTCTAGCAACTGAGGTAGGAGTGGAAGATCTCAATCTTGGCACTCCTAAGAAGCCCAAAATTTTTAAGATATCAAATTCTTTGAGTCCAGATATGAAAGGTAAATATGCCGCACTCATGATTGAATTTGGTAATGTTTTTGCAAGGGACTATAATGATTTAAAGGTATATGATAAGAGCATAATTCATCATACCATTCCCATAAAACCTGATCAAAAGCCTTTCCGTTAGAAACGCAGAAGGATGAATCCAAAGTTGTTGCCCTCTATTGAAAATGAATTAAACATATTGTACATTGCTTGTATTATTGTCCCTCTCCATTTTCCAAATTGGATGTCAAATTTAGTACTGGTAAGAAAGAAGATAGGTGAGATCCACTTGTGTATTGATTTTCACAATTTAAATTGAAGGAAAGCTATCCACTTCCAAAGATGGATCATATCCTACAAAGGGTGGTTGGTTCTTCCAGAATCTCATTACTAGATGGATATTCTGGATACAATCAGATCTTGGTTCATCGGGATGAGCAAGAAAAGACAGACTTCACGACACATTGGCATAATTTTATGTATGCTAAGATGCCCTTTGGGTTGAATAATGCAGGAGCAACATTTCAGTGGGCGATGGATATCACATTTTCCAATGAGAAGGATGTGTTTTTGGTCATTTATCTTGATTACATAATATTTTTTTCAAAGACAGATGAAGAACACTTGCAACACTTAAAGACAGACTTCCAAAGATGTAGAAAATTTGGCATATCACTAAATCTAAATAAAATTTTATTTGATATGGAGGAGCGGAAATTGCTCGATCATATTATATCCAAATATGGCATCAAAATAGATCCTTCAAGAATTGAGGCAATTAAGAATCTAGGCTATCCTAGGAGTAAAAGGAAATTCAGTCATTCAAAGGTAAGATCAAATTCTTGAGAATGTTTATTCCTAACCTTGCTAAACACTTAGGGAAATCAGTAATATGTTAAAGAAAAGAAGTGAGGTGAAATGGTCTGATGAGGCAAGAAAATCATTTAATCAAGTCAAGTTTTCATTATCTCATGCTCCCATCCTTATCAGCTCGGATTATACGCTTGATTTTATCATCTTTTCCTTTTCCTCTAAACATACATTAGTTGTTGTCCTCATGAATAATAAAGACCAGAAAATAGAGCAGCCAATTGCCTTCTTTAGTAGGACAATAAGGGACAGGGCTTTGAAATATAATATCATTGAAAATCAGGCATTGGCGCTATTTAAAGCTTTGAAGGACTTCCGAGTTTATATCCTTCATTCTCATGTTCTTCCCTATGTTCTGAATTCTATTGTCAAGGATGTGTTAACACCTAATGATCCTAAAGACAGATGTGGTAAATGGATAGCTGCTATGCTGGAATATGATTTAGAAATCAGACCTACAAAATTGATCAAAGGACAAGGCTTATCTAAGCTCATGGTAGACTCTGACTTACATGCCTTAGACATCAACTTTAATTCTACACTTTCCGATGAGCAGGAGGCTGAATCATTGCCTTAGGTATGTCAATTTTTATTTCATCACCATGGTATTCAGATATATTTCATGTGCTGCAACATTTGAATCCTCCATCGGGTTTGCCTAAGAGTAAAGCTAGATCTATGAAATTGAAGGCTCTTAAGTATTGTATTCTTAATAAAGATTTATATCGGAAAGATCTTGGAGGGGTTTTATTAAAATTTTTGGTAGAAAGCAAAGCTCAGAAAGTGATGAATGCTTTCCATAAAGGTGATTGTGGTGGTCATGTTTTTTGGAAAACTACAGAAAATAAGATATTGAGGGCTAGCTTCTATTAGCCAAGTTTTTTTTTTTTTTTCAGATGTATATGAAACAGTAATGAGCTATCATGAATGCAAGTTTTCCAAGGAAAGAGAAAAATATTGTCGTTTCCCATGAAAACAATTGCAGTTCAAGCACCCTTTTTGCAGTGAAGGCTTGACTTCATCAGTGAGATTCGTCCTCCATCATCAGCTCAGCAAAGGTGGATACTCATTTCCACTAACTACTTTACAAAGTGGATTGTGGCCATTCCCATGAGACAAGCTACAAACATGGTAATTATTCAGTTTATGGAAAGTAATATTTTATATCATTTCGGTTGCCCACAGAAAATCATTACTGATAATGCATCGGTCTTAAAATCCAAAAATATGATAGAGTTTTGTGATAAAGGAAAACATGGTAAGTTCGAAAACCTATGGAAAGTACCCTACAGTATTTTAGCATTTAGAGGGAATAATTCTTAATTATTAGAAGATCCTTATGGGAAAGCACTTCTAGGAGGACCGATGAATGGTAGGCTCATCAAACACTATTTAACCTGATCTTGAAGAAAATGTTTCACTTCCGTTGTAAATAACCTTTTATTTTTTGCCAAAGAGTGAAGGAGTTGTCAAATAAGTTTGAAGCCCGAGGAGAAGGCCATAAGGATTCTCTGATCTGTTGTTGTTTTCTTTTTAAAGTTGTCAAGTCAAGTCAATTTTTGAGTAAATTCAAGTCATTTTTTGAGTCAATTCAAGTCATTTTTTGTTTTTCTCAGTTTAGTTAGTCAGTCATTTGAGTTTTAAGTTTTTGAATGTGACTCCATTGCCCAATGAATAAGGCTACTTGGTCTATGATGTTCTTTACACCTCCTAAAGGAGCTTCCATCCCCATTGAATCCAATGTTAGTGTCTAATAGTCACATTGATCAAAATTTACTCTTTTCGCTATAGTTAGAGTTTTATGGTCAAATTGTTATATTTTCAAATAAATTTGACATCTCTCTTGGTTGTCAAATGTTCAAGTAATTGTCTAACTATAATGTTGCTTTCATGCCATGGTCATCATGAAGGTCAATTCATAGTTAGTTTAATGAGTCATTTAGTCACCATAGGTCATTTTTCCTTTATTAAGTGTCATTATTTATAATCTATAAAGGAAGAGTCATGGTGTCATAAGGTTGATCATGAGAGTGTCATAATATTTACATTTGGAGTCATGTCATCATCATCCAAAACTAGTAAGCTCACATGAGAGTTAGAAATTAGGGAATAAATTGTTTTAAAGAGAATCATAGGTACATCTATGTCACATTGGAGATATAACCTTTCTATTGAAGAAATGATGCTGCAGTAAAAATCACATCATCAAGTCATTTGGTCAAAAGTACATGATGTCACTCCTACACTATAAATTCCAAAATTGAGTCTTTTAAGTTATAAAAGAGAACCAAATTATTTTAAATATTCATTGTATCCTTTCAAGTTCCAAAATATCCTCTCCGTCACTTTTAATAGTTTCCATATCCATTAAAATTTTGAATTTCACCAGCACTATCATCTTTCATTAGTTTGTTGCATTTCTGGAGGGTCTTGCTATGTTTTTCAGGTGGAGGCCATAAGGAGAAATAAAGGGTTCTTCTATAATCTCAATGCTTCAAAGGTTATTTTAAAAAGTAATTCCAACCTTACAAACTCTCTATGTAGTATTTTTCTTCAGAAAATTGATCAAAATCTATCCCTAGGGTTTTGCTACGTTTTCTTGTTTCGTTTTCTCTTCAAATGACATTTTTCTTATTTTGAGAGGAATTATCCTTGTTTTTTGGTTCATACATCCTTCATTATCATCACTAAACATTTCCCACCCTTCCCCTCACTAAAATTCCTTCATTTCACCATTTCCCTTATCAAATGCAGCTTGTTGTTGTACTTCTAACACAAGTCGGTGTTTTTCCCTTTTCTCCTCGTGTTTCTCAATCATTTTGAGAAATTGAACTTTAATTGTGTCCCTAACACCTATCCCTACCTCTGATAATTTTTTTGGATTTTTTCCTACCCCCCGTCCCCTCTATTCCCTTCCCTCAAGTTGTTGCATTTTTAGCCATGTTTTGTAGGTCAAAGTCCCTTTCCCTCTCTTGTTTGAAACTAGGGTTTTTTTTATAAAAAGTGAAGCCAAAAACATGGTGAAGACCAGTGAAAGGAGGAGGTATAGGGGAGGAGAGATCTCTATACATGAGCCAACTCATATGCAAGAGGTCAATACATCATAATTTATTAGAATATCATTTGAGAAGGTAGGTTGCCTAGGGTTTTGTATAAAGGTGTAATAGGTAGGCTATCATCATGATTTAACAAGCCTATTTTCCATCAATTTCAAGAAGGATAAAGAAACTATAACAGGGATCATATTTCCAGTGTCATAAGAGATCATAGCTTTAGCAACTATTGTCCCTAATCAAGGTGAGATTTGGTTCAAGGGAATGGATTTAGACCTAGAACACTAAAACATGTTCTTGAAACCACAGTACAAGGGGTCTCCTTCTCACATATTCCCTAGCAGGGAATTTTTGGACAAGTACATTCCTTTGATGAAGATTATTATGAAGTATTTCATTTTTTAGGGTAAGTTTATCAGGCTATATCATTATCACATCAGGTTATTGATGCATTTTACTTCCAAAAAGCCTCTAAACCTACCTAATTATCTGTTTAGAAGTTTTTTTAATATGAAAAAGAAGGTGTAGTCTATAATAAAATATCATAATTAAATCCTCTTTCATCATTCTCTTGTCAAGGTAATAGTCCTCCACCAGTTGACACATCAAAATTTCATGGGAAGCCTTCTTATAGGAAGCTACTCTCTTACCTATCTCCAACCATTCAAAGAGTCAAAGCTCTCTTTCATCATCATCTAAAACACAAGATGAAACATCAAGCATTCCATCAGTGAAAAAAACTCAACCTAGAAAAAATATTTCAAGGACAAACCAGAAAAGTAAGAAGTTGTTGTTTGTTCCTGAAGTAGAAAAGGAGATTCCTAGGTCTAAGCCTAAAACTAGGTATGAGGAAAAAATGCTATCTAAGGAGGTTGGTACTGAAGAAGCAGTGCAGACTGAAACCATGAAAGAGAAATAACATCTGAGTAGACATGATTCACCATTGAAAAATGAGGAAGAGGTACTGCCTGAATTAGTGATGATTGTTCTAGAAGAAATGCATGGAAACAAGCAGAAGATATCATCAAGGAGAAGGAGGCACATAATAGAGAACTAAAGGATGACCTATGCAAAGCCAATTTCATGGTGGCTTTCTTACAGCAGGAGAATAAACATTTGATACATGCTCTAATGTTGCAGAGTAAGTAACAAGAATACCCTCCATAAACAAGTAAAACAAGTGTTTTGACAACAAAGGATAAAGATAAGGCCATCATTGATGTTGAGGTGTTGGAAGAGAAAAACATTCAAACACTTCCTAGGAGACCTAAAAAAAGAGAAATGGCTAGGAAGGAATAGAATGTAGAATCTCCATCTTCTCCTCAAGCTAAAGATACTATAATTGACTCCATAAGTGTTGAGATTGATAAAAATGAGTATTGGCTTAACAGATTAAATGTGCACTTGAAGAAGCTACTGGAAAAAGAAAAAAGGGATACCACCTTGCAAAGAAATATGGCAAGGAACTATTATGATAGGAACATGACTTGCAAGGTTAGGGTGTGTTAGGGTCATATAATTTATAGGATCTCAAGGTGATTGAGTATTTTTTATTTGTGATTTTAAATTGTAAATAGTTTTCAATATGAAAATGATTTCCAAAAAAAAGTAGATAGAAAAGAAAATGAGAAGAGGGTGTGTAAAAAAAATGAATACAAAGAAAAGGACAAAAAGAAAGAAAAGTTGGAAAGAATAAAGGAAAATAAGAACCCCACAAATGAAAAAATAGAAATAACACTGCAAGTGCTGCAAATTCAAATGCCACTACTGATAGATTAGTTTTCTTTATGTCATAGTCAAATAAGATTGTGTGCAACTTGCTTAAAAATGCCACAATGAGTAGATTTTTGTTCAAATCATACAACTTAATCATGAATTAACAATTGTGATTTTTTGTTAATTAGGTTAGTGAATAAATATTCTCAAAAAAATTTACTCTTGGAAAATGAGTAGTTAGGTAGAAAATGAAATTGATTCAACATTTTAATTTGAATCAATAGGAGAAATAAGTGATAGAATAGGTTAGTTTTTTTTTATAAAAAAATGATGTGGGTTTGCTAGCTTAAATAAACCTTGAGAAAAAGAAGAAAATATGTTAGCTTAACAAAAGAAATGAAATTAAATGGTTAGGTATAAGTTGTTTTGGAGCTTTGAAAAGAATTAAATTTGGTTATCCTAAGTTTTGGTTTTCAGAATTATTTATTCATATGAAGAGAAAAGGGATAATATGATTTTATCCTCAGGTTTTTACAAAGTCTTTGGGCGCATTAAGGAAAAACTTGGCATATTGTCATATATCCTAAAGTTTTATTTCCCATTAAACCTCCCACTACCTGACAATCCATCATGTCACATCAATTTAAAGTCCACCCATCATTTCCTCTGCCCCTGATCCAACGGTCCACATCTGTCTTCGCCCCCCCCCCCCCCCCCCCACTCTCCATCTGAGCTTTACTGCTGAGGGGGGAGGGGGGATCCAAAAAAATACTTTTTAGCTTTCAGTCCCACACTAACATGGTGACTCCTCCGCGTTTCACACCCCCCCTCCGCTCATACTACTTACTGCCTCACACCCCCCTCTAAAACTGCTTACTCCCGCAATATTGAAATCGCTCGCCTATACATTGCGCCCATTAATCTTGTCATGCCAGCTCGATTATGCTCATTTCCAATTACGTCCCTTCCCATGGAGAACCATATGTTATGAATTTACATAAATAATTCACCGTTAATACAATGGATACGCGCCACAATCAGTGGAAACAACCCAACCTTTTACAAAACCATGCATTTTAAACCTGTAAAATTTTACCTTGCTCATTTCTCTGCATTTTTCATTCTTATGAAAGGTTTACAAATATTTGGATCGATTCATCAGGACATTACACATCCAATCACTGTGTCTACTGCACCTTCCTTGCCAACCCAAATATTTAAACAGTCTTGGTAAACCTCTTCTTTTCTAAAATCTCTCAATTCTCTTAAACCAATTGAATCATGCCTCCTAAGAAGAAAATCCAGGAGGAACCATTTAACCGATTGATCCATCCTGATGTTGTTTTAGACCATATCCCTCTAACTGACATAGACTAAAAAATTCACGAAACCCTCTATGAATTTGAAGTTTTTGAGATGTATTGTTGGCTATAAGACAAATACATAGACAAGTCAGATGACATTGGACTGTGGTAATCAAAATTACTTCATTATATTTTCCCTCATACCCACAGTGCCCCCATCCACAAATGTCAGGCCTACTACATACGTAGCTATAGAGCCATAATTTCCCCCACATGTGAAATTTTATTCACTATCACTACCCAATCTATTGATCAAATGATGCAGACCCCTTATGTATAAAATGGAACCCCTTTCTCACAAGAAGCCCTTAATGAATTGTATCAGAAGCTAGATTTTACCAAAAGGGATAAAACCCTTGAACTTTTTCTAGTCGAAGATACTCAATTGCCGAAAAATAACCCTCCTTACTCTTCCTTCATTTTCCTTGACAGAGCCATGCAGATAATCATAGGTATTTCATACCTCCTTGGATAATATTCTGACCAATGGGTACATGAGCCAATTATATTTTTCCATTCCATATTTTCTACAGATTCTAAGTCATCTATCCTTTTTAATTTTATCCAATTCCTAGAAGATGGTATTCATGACCAATTTTTCAGATTTCAGAGAGAAGAGGTGTTTAAATATTCCTCTGTTCTAGTGTATATGTTTTTATATTTCCAAGGAGACATATTAAAATTTGCAAAGCATAAATTGGATGATGATGGGAATCAATCGTCAGTCATCTTCTGGACTACCATGGTGATGAAAGAGCAGAAGTAGTATTCATACAAACAATTCATTGAACGGTTTTTGCATCCAGCAATGTCCCTTTGTAGTAGTACAACTGAACTAAGAGTCAGTGAGAACATTAGAAGGATTCTAAATCTATCAGATCAAGTGAAGACAGGTGACTCGTATGTATACCAAAACTACCCGGGATTGAGAATTTATGGCTGTGATCTTGCTCCTTACAAGCTTCCAAAATTCCTCCCAATGGGGATTTTTGCTTTAGATTGCATCAGGTAGATGTTGAATGCTGATGAAGTCCACTTTGTATCAGAAAAGAAAAATTCATGGTTCATGATTAAAACGCATATTGGGTCATTTATTTGCAACAAAAGGTCAGCATGGGAGGAAGCAGAAAAAATATTGAAGGAAATGAATTTCAGCCTCAGTTTTACCTGGTCCTATGATCCATTTCAAAATTAAGGGTAGAAAACAAGACTGCTCCTTATATACATACTCATAGGCTAGAAATAGAGAAGTACATGAACCAAATGGAGTGGGATGAAAACACTTTGTAGGAGGCTTAGGACCAGCTAGTCTCTACTTCCACATCACAAACTCATGTTCCGCAAGAGAAAGCAGGAAAAATACTGAGAGAAGAAGAGTCACCTTCAATGACTGAAAATACAAGCAAGGAATTCAATGTAATGTATAGGAGGAGAACCAAAATCAATCCTAAATTCAATACAAAATTAATATTCAGAATAGGAGGTTATCATAATCACTAAGGAGACATGTACATCCTCTCAAGTTGGTAGCCAAACTACTCTCTCTCCTACTACTTTTATAGCTTCACAGGACCATCAACAGGCCAATCAGAAAACTAAGGTTGTCTCAAGAGAGAAAGAGAAGACATTTTTCGACACATTCAGGGAAATCAAGATGAAGGATGAAATCTTGAAGAATAACACATATAGTTAATTCTAGAAGCAAACTTCCAATTCTCAGAGTAGGTTGATGTCAGCATTTGACTCTAAAAAAGGTAAAATGAAAATGGCCTTTCTAGAGGCACAAATTTCACAGCCTAAGACAACATCTCATTACAAGAATACTTCATTTGAGTTTGATATCAAATACATCCATCCCATTGATCAAATGTATATGTACAAGCAAACAGGTGAAATGATTTCCTCTACATTGACTAATACAGCTATGAGTTTATCTAAATTGCATGCTTCCTTGGAAAACATTTAGTCACAGCTAAAGATGGAGAAAATATCTTCTCTGGCCAATGATACAAGAATTAAGTCTTTGGAAGACTTAGTGGTCAGAGTAGGATATGATCCTTCCAACATAAAAGCTGGAGAGGCAATAATAAAGAAGAAAAATGCTGACATAGTAGCATTGAGGAAACAACTAAATTTTTCAGCCACAGAAGACCCTCTCACCAAATAAATTAAACAAATAGAGTCTCAAAAGTTGGATATGATGAATATCATCATGGAGAGAAATGCCCAATTGAGATAGATGGAGATAGAAATGGAGAAAATGATCAAGGAGAGGGAGAAGGCCAGAAAAATTTCCACGGTTTCTTTGGAGGTTATACCTCTTACATCCATCCCCACAGCTACAACTTATACAACAAACACAATAGATGGTGTGGAAAAATTGACAAAGGCAGTGGAGAATCCGTCTATCCAGACAGAGGAATTAAATAAGCTTCAAGATCAAGTCAAACTGTTGCAAGACCAGAAATCAAGAAGAAAATTTTCTCATGCAGCTGAAGCACAGAGAGCTCAGAAACTAATAGAGAGTTTTGTAGAATTCAGAGAGAGAATCATCCATTGGACAGACATTGGTCAAGTCAAAGTAATCATCTGGAAAAATATCATTGAATCCATTAATGAAATCTGGCCCTACATCCAGATTATTTTTGAACATAAGGAATTGATTAAGAAAGAAAATGATGCCATCACAACTATCAAGGAAGAGCTTAAAGATATTCATGTCATAGAAAATAACATCATCAAGTTCTTAAAATCCAAGAACAGATATGAACTATATGACTTGGGAGTGGATGACAGAACATAGACCATTTTAGAAGTGAAGAATATTCTCACTAAGAAAAACCTGATTTTTCAGCTAGAAGAGAAATGCCACAACTTAGAGATAGCAGTGAACAAGTTATTCAACGGGTTAGAGCATGTAACATAGAAGGGTCTACCTTCTTTTTTTGTTATTAATGATAAATTGATAACTCGTGGAGACTATGTGAAGAAGCTAAGTGAAATTTCCATGGACAATGCTAAATTCTCCAATATCAAAGGCACCATGACAGGAAATGCATTCTTGGAGGCAATGATCAATGATTTTTTTATCCAACATGAGGTATACCACATCTTCGTGGTAAAACCTACTTTTTCCAGATATACTGAAGTGGAATAAATTTACCGAAAGGTAATCAAGTTAAATATTCCATATGAATATCGATGGGATAAATTGTGTGAACTACGGGAGTGAAAAGTAAATGACAAAGTTCAGTTGCACCTAGCACATCAGCTAGCACAACAGCCAGCGCATCCCAAAAATAGGTCTACTCAGCTATTTATTCCTCTAAAACAGTGACAACATTGAAGATCACCTCCACCGAGCCTATTTTTATGACAGTTAGATTTTATTATTCAAGTTTGGTAAATAATACACTATCTGTTGAGACAACATTGATTGTAATTAGTTTTGTAATATTTAGTATAAAAACTTCAATGTTTGAAGTATTCTAGGTTTATTTCTGAATATGTTTTTCCTACGGAGCATTGTAACTTTCCACGTTTTGCTAGAGCATCAATAATACAAGGACTTATTATAGGATTCTTGTGGTCTATTTAGTGGTGAAGTGCTTCTACTGTAACTGTGTTATTTCATTGTTTTTCCTTTTCTATGTCTATCAGAAAATCTTAATTCTAAAACAGAAAGTGAGATGAATAGGACATGTTAATTGGAACACCTTATTTTGGCTGCTTTTACAATTTATATGTTTTCCATTGAAGTCAAATTGAAGAATACTTAATTTATTTTCAATCTCTACTAGAATTCACCTTTTTTCCATCTCCATAATTCATTTAAAATCTAAAAGAAACCAGTTAATGCTTCCTATATGTTTGACTCCATTTCCAAATTGGAATATAGAAATTTAATCAACCAAACCAATAAAAATAAAAAATAACAACTAAGTATAGTCATAAATAGCCTAATATCCATTAAAAAGAAAGCTAAATTTTACAGAGAGATCCCTCTCTGAAGCTGGCAGCTCTAGATCCCAACTTCCAAAGTGATTTTCACGTTGTCCTCTATGTTTATTGTCCCAATATTTTAAATTACATAACGATAACATAGTGGCAACCATACTAGGGAAAAAAATGAAATTTTTTAAATTTCTTTCGAATTCATAACCCTGGTTAAAACATTGTATGATAGGAATATTTCAAGAATATTGGTTTCCTTTTCATTTTTTTAAATAATAACTGTGGGTGTGCCATAGATAATAACTCTAGCTCCTAAAAGATCTAACACTATATCTCATCCTGATCCAAAGCCCACAGTAATTGTGGATAACCTTGAAAAGTTGTTGAGAAGAAAAATCATAGCAGATAGCCAAGGAAGTAGTAGCCCCCCATAGAGCATATTCACTCCAAAATACTTTGTAAATATGCAAGACATTGAGTTGTACTTACCTTTTGAACAAATTGTATTTAGAAGTAAGTTATCCAATTGGGTAGATCAAATAGTATTAGACCAAGCTACAATAAGAAATTATTCATTTGAAGCACAGTCTACTCCCTCTGATATAGACCTTCAAATTATCCAGGATTTTGATAAATTACAGGGTTTAGTCTGAAGTCTTGACCTTTCTATTCATGAGGCTTATTTCCAACAATATGTAGAACTCTCTGCTCTAACTTCTTATGCATCTTCATGCACTTCATCACAATCTGTGCATCCTAGATCAACAAGTCCAACCCCTTCTGTAGTCTATACAACTACTCTAGTAATTTCTCATTCTGTAGTCTCTACAACTACTCTAGTAATTTCTCATCAAGCAACTCAAACTTCTTATTATCCTCAATCCTCAGCTCCAATCCAACTTTCATCTTCACCAAAACCTGAGGTTTTAGTTCAACCCTTATCCATGATTCAGTCTCCACCTTTGATTCAACCTCCACCTTTCATCCAATAACCACCTGTGATAAATCCACAAATTGGTCATCCTCATATTCCTATAATGGTAGCTGGATATGCTCCCCTTGTCCCTCAAGCTCCTTTGGAAACCATGCCACAGGATTATCAAATGATAATTCCTCAATTTGATGGAACTGTACCTATCACTTCCCATCAACATGTAGACATGATGAATGATAGTTTTGACCTTCAGGACGTAGATGAGGAAAACGTAAAACTTAGGTTGTTTGTACAAAGTCTCACGAGAGAGGTTAGGAAATGGTTTAAAGCTTTACCTACTACTTGTTAGTCATCAGTAAGTTTTTCTATTTTGTAGATGACTAAATGTTGATCCTAGATTTCTAAAAACAAGATTCATGAATATTGTGAGTTTTATAATTCTCACTTCCTTCATTATCCTTAAACCAAAATTTTCACTACTCTACTATTTTTCCATTCCATGGTCAAACTACCACTCCTTAAATACTCCTCATGGTCTTATGCCACTCATATGTATCCTATTTTCCCACCTATAACCTCAACACTATGTTTTGCCTTTGCTTCATCCCTCCACTTTCCATCTAGGGTTACCAAACAACCTGTTCCTTCCCATGTTCACTAGGTTCCTCAAGAATTGATGGTCTCAAA
The DNA here is from genome assembly GCA_034641835.2 of Pinus albicaulis. Classification (NCBI taxonomy): domain Eukaryota; kingdom Viridiplantae; phylum Streptophyta; class Pinopsida; order Pinales; family Pinaceae; genus Pinus; species Pinus albicaulis. Next base: position 221,158,339 of record CM076582.1, on the reverse strand, counting down.
CTCTCTCTGTAGGCTCTTTAGATAAATCAAATAAATTGAATTCTGGATCTTTAAATACATCAATTTGTCAAAAAACTATGTTTTTACACTTAAGACCAGAAACCAAGTTTTAGTCAAAGACCAAGTCAAAGGAGCCTCCCACTAGGCCATTAGGGTTTCATAGGTTGTAGGGTCATCTTTGGTGTTTTAAGAATTTTTTTCCGTGTGCTAGAAGCTGGCTCAAATGTGAAAGAAGTTCAACGCATGCTGGTCCAAGATAGATCATAAAATCTCCAAGAAGGACTACTTTGTCAAATTCAAGTTCTGCAAAAGGAAACTGTGCATTTTGATATTTTTTCAAGAGTGTTAACATGAATATCAATAGAGAATGGGTAAAGTAAGAGTCATGCTCCTCAATAAAAACATTCACAACAAAGAGAGAGGAAGCATTTTGTTTTCAAGAAGAATCAGGGTTCCTAAGCTTGATTGGGCCAGCAGTGTGCCAACCAAATATCTAATATAGAAAATCACATGAAGGAGGCACACCAAGAAAACCAAACATGAAGAGAATTTGTTTAGAAATTATAGATGAAATAGGGGAAAAGGTGAGGTGAAATAGAGAGAAAATAATGAACTTGAAAGGGCTATAGAGAACTTAGAAGACAACACTGATAATTGTTCTCAAACATCCCAGAAACCTAGGGTTTTGGAAAGATAGTCAAAGGAGGTAAAATGAAGATGTTAGGCTTCCATGATGACAACAGAAAGAAGATTTGAAGAGATTGTTGTGTGTGACATCCCATAATTTTTCAAAAGTGAGTTTACCATGCCTAAGGATTAGTGAAGGAGGTAAAGACAGGGTTTTTAACCACCTACCAAGTAAAAGATGATTTGAGTTTCAAGGTAAGGACAAAATAATTTTTGGAGATACTGCCACTGTGTAAGTTTCTAAAGTTATCAAAAATGAAGTTAGAAGGCTTCAAAGATCAAAGGGAGAGCCACTTAAAGGTTTTCATAACACCTTCTAAGTGAAAATGTTCAAGGACATAGACAAGCCAAAGAAAATAAGCCTTGTGACTCAAACAAAATCTGCAGAGCAAGAAGGTAAGGTGTATCGGTGAGCAAAGTTTAAACTATCATTTCAGGCACCTGTAGATCAAAAGTGTCAAAGGATTGTTGTCATGATGTTGCCTTGTGTTTTTTTTCTCTAAGATGTCAAAAGCAAACTCATCAAAACCACAACATTACAGAAGGAGTCAAATTCACCATTTAAGCAAACCTGCCTACAGACAGTGTAGAGGGTTATTCAAAGAAGGTAAAGGGCATTAGTTTGAATTCATAATGCATGTAAAGGGGAAGTTTTTAAAGGTGTCACCTAAAAATAATAAAGCGAAAACGCAATTTCAGTGTTTTTTATCACCTGCAGCAAAAAAATCAAAAGAACATTAGTGAAAGGAGTGATAAAGTCTAAAAACATTAGAAAGTGGGTTTGTAAAGATAAATTTAAACCCCTAAGCCTATAAAATGCCCTTAACCCTTTAGACAACACATTATTCACTTTTGAGAATTTATAGAGTGATTAAGAGGAAAAACTGTGAGTTTTTAGTCGAAATCCGAGCAAGTTACCCGGCGATGCGCGTTCAGGGCAGCGTTGCGTGTTCAGGGTCAGGCGCTGTGCCTTAGGAGAAATTTCCTTTGTAAAATTACTCTATGCTTCACGTTCAGAGGCATGTTGTACATTCACCCAAGAAGCCCGATAGGCCCAGAAACCCATGGTGCTGGGAATTCACCGCTGCATTTTCGGTAGACCTGACAGGCCCGACACTTCATGCACGCACTGCACGTTCGACCTGGAGTGCCTCCTGCATCTACAAACACTCAAATTACATCATAGATACCTCCAAGCTGCCATCAAAGGTTTTCAGAGTGTTTTTAATTGGTAAGTGGATGTCATACAGCCATCCAAATATTTGATGGTTTGTAAAAGAAGGAACCCTAAGGTGAAAACCTAATCTTCGTGCTAAAAACCCTGTTTAAAGCCTCCCTCATATAAAAAAAAGGAGATATCAGTAAAACAGGGATAAAATAGTGTGGTTTTGGTGTTCTGAATTTTATCCTCCATCAAAGCTTAAAGGCTCTGTTCCATACATTGAAAACAAAGTGACCTTACATTTCCCCCTCCATTTCAAAATTAACATTAGTGCAAGTTATTGTCAAAGTAGAATTATAACAAGTACATGTGTTAGTCCTTGAGTTCTGTCTCTCCCTCACAGTCATCACTTACACCTTCATTCATCCCTCTCACCCACTTATTAAAAGGCTGCCCTTTCACCATCATTCCAATTCCTTTCTCATATCATATTCACAAACAAAGTTAGTGTTTTGGTACAAAGGAGAAGTGATCAAGATGTCAGGGCAGGGTAACAGTGACAGTGGTGAGGGAAGCCCAGTGCCAAGGAGACATCAACACAGGGGAGGGAGAATTAATAGGTTTGAACCCCAAAACACCATGGAGCTTAATGTCTCTCCTATGATTGTCACATGTTTCCAAAATGTGGGGTGTTTTCATTTTTGTGAAAAATTCCAACAGGTGCAAAGTCACCCTGAGCTCACTAGGTTATTCATCCTCTACCTACATGAGAAACAAGTAAATATTGTAGGGTTAAACTTTGAGCTGTCATAAGATGCCATTTCTATTGCCACTGTGATGCCTAATGTTGGTGAAAAATGGTTCAAAAGATCCAATTTAGACATAAGCTACTATGAGCCATTTCTTAAACCCAGATACAAAGAAGACTACAAATATATCTTCCCTTTCTCACATTTGTTGGAGAGGTATGCACCCTTGATGAGGGTCATCATGAAATATTTTACATGTGATGGAAGCTACTCTAGACTTTACTCCTATCATATTAGATTACTCATTCATTTTACTAGGGTTAAGATGCTTCATTTACCCTACTACCTCTACAAGAGTATTAACAAGATGTCTTATGTTGTACAAAAGAGGAATTATTCCCAGAAAATGAAAATTTTGTTCCATCACTCTTTGATCAAGATGGTTGTGATGCATTATTTGGAGCAAAAGGGTATTCCATGGGAGGTGTTCATTGTTCATGAAGTTTTCACAAACCCACAGCCCCATCCTCAACAAAATTTCCCCTCATCGTCTCGTCCTCCTCCCCCTACTCCTCCATCATCTTCTACTGATCATGCTTCACCATCTACACATATATCCTCACCTAAAGAAAACCCTCCTTCCTCACCCTCTTCCAATGCCTCATATTATGAGGGAAGTGGCAATGAGCAAGCAAGTGACCATGAATGAGAAGGTAATGATCAGTCAAGCAATAATGATGAAACAAGCAACAACGAAGAGAATGAAGAGGCTGATGATAGCAGTGAAAACCACAGTGAAAATCACAGCAAGGAAGCAGAAGAAAGTATGGAACAAAGCCATGATGAGCAAGATGAAGGAAGTGTAAAGAATAGTGTAGAAAACATGGAGACATAAGACAATGAATAGAGTTCGATGAGGCTCCTGATAGTGGTAATGATAATGGTGCATAAATCAGTAAAAAATAATCAAACAGTGGTGGAGAAACAAATGATGAAACGCCTAGAAATCAAGGTAATGAAGAAGTTGACATCAGTGAAACAAATGACAGTGAAGTTCATAGTGATCATGAAGACAATGAGGAAAATAGCCATGAGGAAAACAACCCAAGGAAAGGGCAGTGATATCAGCATGAATGATACAAGTGAAGAAGTGGGCCAAGATGTTAGTAAGCCAAACAAAGATGACCATAATGATAGAAGAAGACTGAGGGCACTGAAATGGTTACAATCAAACCTTTTTCTTTGACTTACCAAGGAGGAGAAAGGCATTTATTTGCTGCCTCCAAAAGGCAAGGGGCCATGCTTTCCACATCAACAAAGAAGCTTGACAAAGGCAAGGAAAAGGTCATTGTTGGAGATAAGAAAGGTAAGCATGGAACTAGACAAAAATTTGAATTTATTGACCTTGAGAGTGAAAATGAAGATGAGGAGAGGGTTACAAGAATCTTGATCCAAAGCAAGGATGTTGAGATCAGAGACCTACAAAGAAATCTTGGCATGGAAAATTATATTATTAAGTATTATAAGGATGAAAACAAGCAGCTAAAGAAGACACAAAGGGACCTTGGCCTACAGAAAAATATTGCCAAGCACTATGCCTTGAGAAATCAAATTGCAAGGGCCAAGCTCAAAAGAGCCCTTGCCCAAATTCAAGCACTCAAGGAGGCAAAAGACCAAGAAAATCTTGACATCCTTGTTGAAGCTTCTCTGCAGACCTTCCAAACCCCATGAGGAAGATAATTGCAAATTTTGGCAATTTTTTGACATTTTTGGTTTTTTGACTAATATTGAGGGTCGAAAGTGCAACACCCTTGGCGTTGCGCTTTTCCTACAAGCATACATTGGAGGTAAATTGTAAATTTTTGGATTCATCAGCCCAAGGACATCATGCACACCAAATTTTAGATCATTTGGAGCAGTTTTGGTCCTCCAAAAGGCCCAAAAACATGCAAATTTTCACCTTTCTGCCATGTTTTCAGGGTTGGTGTTGTGATTTTACCATCCTTTGGAGATTTTATTATTGAACAGGTTAATACATCCCAATCAAAAAACCAAGGGCCATTTTGGAAGGTAGACTCAATAGGCTTTCCAATGAGATATCACAGAGCCCATTCAAACATCGAGAAGGCTTCAAAACTTGGCTGCAAGATGACTCAGTTTTCCTGTGCATGCGCTCCGCCTTCAAACCTCTAAAGCTGCCCCCTTGCAAAAAGTCAACAAAATACACTGAAGGATTTTTTCGAGATTTTTTGGGCAAATCACTCCAGAATTGGTTGAGGAGTTGTGTTTAAGTTATCTTTCGTTTATTAGCTTAGATATTGTGTGCCTTGGGGTTTGCATGACCTCTTTGGAAATAAATGACATTTATGGTGTATTTATGGTTTCTAGAAGCCTCTTAGGGTTTCAACCTCCTCATTTTCTGGTTAAATAGAGGATTGAGGCCTCATTGTAATTGTTGGATGTTTATTAAGAGTAATATACAGACTTTGAGATTGAAGAGAAATTGGCTTTGGTGCTTGATGGTGGCTTTGGAATGTGCATCTGTGGATTGAGCTCACTCTTAGGATTCATTAAGCTTGGTTATATGGTGATTTATTTCATATTTTTGTTTGTTTTCTTCATTTATTCATTATTTTTATGGTTCATTTAGTCAGAGGACATAAATAGAGAATAGGATTTGCCTTCTTGGCACCCTACTTCTGCCTGCTTCCTTGATTTCTATGTTTTCTTCTTCAAAGTTTTGCTAAAGAATCCTTGAATGCTCTTTAGTGTTACTAAGATGTTATGTTAAATTTCTCTTTGTTTGCAATAAAGTCATATATAATCCTTCACTTCTCTCTTAGCTTAATTATTTGTTGCTTTTAAGGTCTGGTTAGTATTGTTTGGTTGAAGAATCCTTTATTGCTCTTAAAGTTTATTACGCTATCATCTTAGAAGCTTTTTCTTGTTTATTATTTTGTTAAAGGATCCTTGATTGCCCCTTAACATACTATATTCACACCTCTATGTTCATTTCATTCTCCCTAGACCTACTTAGATCCATTTGGCCTTGTCAACTTCCCCTTTGAACTATCCTTGACTCATTTTTATACTTTTCAAAACCTTTGTAGACTCTATAGCCCAATGGATTGATCCTCTCTTACTATACCTATTTCCCTTGACAAACCACCCAACCAAAACAACAAACAAACCCTAATCCTATAACTAGCCTAAAATCAAAACCTAAAAGCTATCAAGTTAAAAACTTTTACAAGAAAACATTAAAGAGAGCCCTCTCTGAGTCCAGGAAGGCTAGGTCCTAGGAATCCAAAGATTGGTTTGATGTTACCCATGTTCATTTTTTCTTGCAAATCTGCAAATTACGAGGACCTAACATAGTGGTGATCACAGTGGGACCTCTGAGTCAGTAACATCCTAAGTACTCCTTAAGACCTCAAAAAATCTTTGTCAAACTTAAAAAGCTTGAAGTGTTAGCCAAGAGAAGTACCAAACTGATTCACCATGCTAGCAACATGATGACTCAACTGGAACACACTCATTAGAGACCTTAATGTTACATAGAGAAACTTAGAAAACCCTTGAAAACATCTCTAGATTGGTTTTTATCAATTGTTGGTGGTGGACCACAAGTACATATCCTCAAAGCAGTAAAAACAATCCACCTGGAGACTCCACTGACCTCCAGTAGGCCTATTGACTCCACTAGTTCTCATAGACTCCTCTAGGATTGTGTCAAATCAGTCCTACGTGGTTTAAATGCCTAGTCACACTCTACATGAGTTCAATAAACATTTAGAGAGGTTGCCTTTCAAAAAACATTCCCAAACTTCCAGCCTCTCTGTATTATAGGTTTGAAATCTAGCTTCATGAATAATTAACACCAGATCTCACGCTGACCCTAACCATCCTATCATAGTTGATGACCCAGAGAATATTTTGTGGAATAATTCTAGGGTTGAAGATTCAACTAGTGTTAGAACAATCCATAGAGCAAGTTATGCCCCTGAACATCTCACAACCTTGCAAGATACCCAAATTGACTTACATCATCAAAGAAATCTATTCAAAACTAAGTCTCAAAGTGGGATATACCAGATAGATCTTGAGCCACAATTTTGCACCAAACTCTTAGTAGAGAAACCTCTCCTTCCACTCCTCCTGATTTTAAGCTTCTCCATCACTTTGGCTCATTTCATTCCAAGTCTACTCAAAAGTAGTTTGTTGGTCCAAGTAATTCTGCTACACCCACTCATACATCCATTGTGAAAACCACTCTACTTCACCCACCTCCTCTCACAAACCCTCCCCTTGTAAATACTCCTTGGATCCCATTACCTCCCATCGTGGCAGCATGGTATGCCCCTCTAGCACTACAACAACATTTACTACCTTTGCCAAATTACTACCAATCCAAAATCCCTCATTTCACTGGAGCTAACTCTACCACTGCCCAACAGCATGTAGACAAAATGAATGATGCTTTTGACTACATGGAAGTAGAAGAGGAGACCATGAAAATGAGGATGTTTGCCCAAATTCTAGGGGGAGAAGCCAAGAAATGGTTCAAAAACTTAACTCCTAACAACATACATGACCTCCCTTCTCTTTATCAAACATTCATAAACAAGTGGGAGATTAAGAAAAATCCCCTTCAAATCCTTTCAGAGTATAACAACCTTAAAAGAAATGTTAGGGAAAGTGTCCAAGACTACTGCAATAGGTTCAATAGTGTATAAAATGCTCTCCCACCTCACATGAAACCCCCACAAGGCCTAGCCTTAGTAAAATTTCCAGAAGGCTTTGATCCAGACATGGCCTACCAATTGAGAGAAAGAGAACCCCTAACCTTAGAAGACATGCAAAAGGGAGCCATCAGTGTAGAAGCCAATCTAATTTAGAAGAGGGCGAGGATGAGGTTAGAAAAGTGAGTTTCATACAAAGAGGATAGTGTGACCTCAACCTCTTCTTCTGATGCTAAAATTGATAGCCTAGTTAGGAGAATGGAAATAATGATGGAGAAAATCAGCTTGAATGAAAGAACACCTCCTAGGGAAAACCAAGCCAATCCTCAAAACAGAAATAGGAACCAAAACTTCAGAAGAGACCCTCCTCAAATCAGACAAAAAGATAATGACCAACAAATTAGACCTCCTTTCCAAGAAAATATTGTATATGAAGAGGAAAGAGAGGCTGAAGTGCCAGAAGAAAACCATGTAAATTTGATAGGCTATGATGATGAGGATAATACTTTTCTCACCAAAGAAGAACAAGGTCTATTTTCCTCAAATCAAATTGAAACAAACTATGAGGATTCTGAAGACTATAGATTAGGATTTAAGAATTCTATCATGGAGGTTCATAGGCAATATGACCTTGGGAGTAAGAAAAACCAATATGCCTCCAAGAAAAAAAAATTAGACACTATTGTTAGGAAGACCCCTCAAAACACTCCTAAGAGGACAGCAGAAAACACAAACACCATGGCTAAGAAACCTAACCAAAACAAGGAAAAAACTAGCCAACAAAATGGTGACCCTAGCTGCCCTAGTACTTCAACTAGTGGCCTTGAAAAAACTCTTTTGACTAAGGTTCCAAATTAGAATCAGCAAACTAAAATTGCAGAAAAAATCATGGCTGACAAAACTGATGTAAATATGTCAAAAACACAAATACCTTTCAGTTTTGAGGGATATATTTCCAAGATCAAGATAACCATACCTCTTACTGAACTAGTAACTCAAGATGTGTATACGTACCAAGTTTTGAAAGTTCTGAACATAGGAAATGATACAGACACTCTAAACTTGACTGATGACAAGCCTGAGCTGTTGTTTGGACCTGAGGTGGAGGGAAAATTTCAAGAAGGAGTTGTACCTCCCTTCTATGTTAGCTTAAACATACACGACAAAATCTTGCACAATGCTATGCTAGACTCTGGTGCTTCACATAAACTTGTGCCTAAGGTAGTGATGGAAAGGTTGGGCCTCGAAATAACCAAACCTTACAAATACTTGTACTCTTTTGATTCAAGTAGAGTCAAATTTTTGGGTCTAATCAAGGATATGTGTGTCACTCTTGCACAAATACCATCCAAGAGCCTAGTCATGGACATAGTAGTTGCTAAAATTCCCCCGAAGTATGGCATGATTTTATATAGATCATGGGGAGCCAAACTTCAAGGAAATATCCAAATGGACATGTGATATGCTACCATCCCGGTTTTTAACCAAAAAATGAGATCTTACCAAGAAACTCACATGAAATACATGGTAAGAAGCCAAGATAGGCCAAACAATACCCCTCTCTATTCCATCCACTCAAACCTTGACTCATTTATCTTGTACAATGAAGATGAAATTAATGAACAAGTAAATGAAAATGAGAAAGAGCTAAGCCTACCAAAACAGTCAAATCAATCACCAAATGAAGAAAATGACAACCAAAACTTTAGCAGCCCTGAAAAACAACATAATGGCGAATCCGAACTTGAAACATTTTGGAACATAAGCTTTGATGGCTCTTGTGGCAAAGCTAGTTCAGGAGCTAGTGTTTGGATACACAGCACAAATGAGGGTCACTCCTAAAAAATATATTTTCAATGCACTAACAATATTGCAGAGTATGAGGCTCTTCTCCTTGGTTTACATTTGCTAAAAGACATAGGAGCTAAGAAAATTTCTGTTCTAGGAGATTCTGAGCTGATCATTAGACAAATCAAAGGAGAGTTTTCAGCCAAAAATCCTATGCTAAGAGAATATAGGAATGTTGTTGCTGTGGTGGATTTGGTGCATGGATGTATGAAACTATTGGTAACAGGAAAAAAGTGGTGGAGTTCAAAAGCATACAATCTAGAGGAAAAAGCATGCAAATGAATACTCAAATTAAACCAAAACTAAAACTCAAATATACAAAATCTATTGAAGAGAGTCAAATGATAATAATGCAAACAGTGGCCCTAGGCCCCTTCTTATTAAACGTTTGATACGAAGAATAAATTTTACCCACTTGCCAAAGGGCCCCTAGATAATGGTTCTAGGTACCGATGCAAGGATGTTGTTTTCCAAGCTCACCTTGGTGCAAGCTCCCTCTCTCTCTGTTGTGATGGACTAAGGTTGTTGTATGGTCAACAATCAAGTCCCCTCTATCTCTAGCTCTGGGTCACACACTTTTGGTATTTCTTGGGCAATTCTGGCCAGCATAACAATGTGATCACCGATTCTTCATCTCATGGTGGATTTATATAGGGGATTTCAAATCTTCCTTCCCTCCCTTGGTACATGGTGGATGGTGATCCAAGGGAGAGGTATGATTCCATTGTGTGCTCACATAGTTTCTAAGGAGGCGCTGGTGGCTGTCCTTAGGCAGCTTCATGTAAGGAGTAACTTGTCCTTTGCTTTGTGTGGTCCTGGATAGCGACATTTTTCCACTTTCAGGAATGCACGCTTATCGAGAAAAAAGGCACGCAGAAGGCACTCTTCTCGATGGATAATGCGCGTAAATAGAATTTTATGACAAGTTCAAATTTGATTTTCTCAAAGCCTTAGATATTTTAAATACTTTCTAGATTCCAATATGTATTCCTTCCATGTAAATCCTTTGGCTTGACATTAATTAATGTCATCTTCTGCTATACGATTTTCCAGTGTTAACAGTTGCCCCCTAATGTGTGAGGTCTAGGAAGGACTGTATAGCCAAAATACATTATAGTTTATTTTTTGTATCATGCGTAGAGAGAGAGGGAGACCTGCGTGAAGCTTTGGAGTTGAAAACACTCTGCACCAGTTCCAAGGATGACCACGTCTAAGGGATCCCTGCAATAAAATACAATTTACAATATATATACAAAATTTCAACAAGGCAAGAATGTCCCATGCTCGTGATGCTATGGCTAGTTAAACAAAAGTGACAAATACATGTTTTGTCTATGTCACTACTATAGTATTGATGGTGTTAGTTGTTGACAATGACTGTTGACGCCCTCAAGGGAATTTTTTCTTTGACGATAGGCAAAATGTGGTACCCATATGCGTAAACTTGGTATGGCATATAGCTTCGCAATGTATGCATAGGTGTTGGCTGGGACCTTCCCGTTTAAACATTTTTGACACAGACACTTATGGAGGCATGGGTCTTCGACGGATATGATCAAAGTGCAATGGTTGTAAGGTGTGATACCATCTTGACATGAAATCTTTTGTCGTAGTCGAATTTCAGGAGGATCGATGACATCTGTGGACAATGATGTCTCCCACAGTGCCACTCGAGGATGCCCCTTTGCATGGAGAGGGGTATTCCAAGGTACCACTTGGTTTTTGGAATATGGGTGTTGAAGTCGAAAAAAAGGAAGTCTCAACCGGACAAGGGATCGCTGATATGAGAGATCGGGGAATTGGATGTGGTAGGTTTAACATAGGCATGTTGGTGAGAGGTGACTGAAAATTAATGATTGGGATTCAGTGGCCCGAGGTCAGAGTATACTAAAGTAGCTTGGCGGGAGTCATATTTATTTCTAAAGGGAAAATCCCTAGAGTCAGTAGGACTTCCAGGGCAGGTTTAAACCAGCTATGAATTTCATGATGGTGCATGCGTGGGGGTGAAATACTCTAACCAAGGGAGATCAGGGACTGCTACCATGGGAGAAAATATGAAATGCGAGGGTGAAGGGGCGAAGTGAATTGTTTTCGGTCTTTGTACACTTACCAAAACAATAAAAATAATGGGGTTTGGTTTGTACAACACAGAGACAAGTACCCCAAAACATGAAAATGTTCTCTCAGTGATGTTGTGAGGAAGGTGTTTTTTTGAGGGTGGGGGTCCCATTGGTTGGTCTCATGTGCAGGGTTGATGAAGCGGATGATAAAGTGTCGTAGATGGGATTATGTTGGTGGAGGTATGGTGGGCCAAATGCAATGCACAGTGGTGCACATTTTATCTGCTTGTACATCCTGGTTTTCTAAGAAGGGGGTTTCAGTTTGCATGGTAAACTTGACATTATGCATGATGAATGGATGGGCATGAGGTGCTTCCTGGACTGAAGTGGTATGGCCATGGCGTCACTGTTGCTGTGATATATGGTCTACTTTGGGTGATGAGCGCCATGGAGGAGAGGCTCTACCGACCAACGTGGATGTTTATCATGTGCAGGGTGAAGTGATGATAAACACGGTCGGATATGAGGACCCTATGGTTTATTTCTGATGGAGAAATGATGTCAGGATATTGGTATTTTTCTGGGACTCTTACATGTTGGGGGTAGAATGATACCTGCTCTGGAATTTTCAGTACATGGTGCTTTGAATGGTTTGCAGGGTTTTCCTACAAAAACAACTACCTCAAGTGAAAGCATCTTATTTTCATCAAACATTATCGAAAGGCATGAGCTTTAAAAAGGAATATGAGAGAGGGCATACCTGTTGGCACTGAAAAAATATTTTTTCTAGAAAGCGAATGTGTGGCATCGTTTTTCTTCAAACTTTTTCGGATTTTGGGATATGTTCACCTTAATGGTAGGTGAAATATTTGACATATTTCCTTCCTCGAATGAATCAGGTTCTGGGATGGGGTTTTTGAACCAATCGACCTTTCCTGATGGCAAGAAGTCTTTTGATTCGATCGCATAGATTTCTTGTTCAATTGTTTTGTTAGGACTAAAAGTTTTCTCAGGGAGAAACAGCGAACGGTGATTCATTGCATCCCATGGATAATCTGGCTCCGTCATGGCCTCTAGGATATCCTCATATGAATGAAACAAGGACCCGAAGGGGGATTTTTCCTGCGTAGGTTTATACTGAATGGGGGTAATCCAGGTGGAGCTAGTTGAGAGATACGAAAAGGATTCCATTGTGGATGTGGTGGAACCAGACGCGGTCAACAGAGTGAAAATAGATGGGGTCTGCATTGTCGTAGGGACAACTACTCTTGTAGCTGCAATTCAATCGACACCTATAGAAGATGAGCAGACAGCTCGAGTCATGGTTCCAATACATGATGACATGAATCGTATATGGTGTGTCGTATCGTTGGTGCTTGTTGGGGGATGAATCTCCCTAATTGATCGCATACAGGCTAAAGCTGTGCGAAATCACGGTATATAGTGACAACGACGTACAAGGTGGTTGTCACCACATATCTAACAAGAATACGGGACGTCTATTTTTCTGCGATATACTATATGGACTGGGTACCATCATTGGAACATTTCCAAAGTTAGACAGTCAATGATGAAATGATCAAGTTCATCGCAAAGTACGCATCTTTCGATTGGGGGAGGGGGTATAGCGAGGAGCCTTTCAGGTGATCTTCATTCTTCCTGTAAGTATAATATGATACTAGGCTCATCGTCGATAGATTGGATGGAGGGATCCTCTTGATAGGATCGCTCGATCGCTTGTAAGGCATCCCTATATCGTGGTATTTCTGAAAAATGGTGGGTATAGTGCCCATAGTTTCTACAGAGAGCGCAGACGTGATTGGTACGCAACACTTTTCCTTTACCTTCGGTGGTAGGTTCCTTTTTACGGGAACGCGACATCGAGATGTTTGTTTTGGAGCCAAGGAGTGGTTTTAATTCATCCAGCTCTGGACATATATGGGTAGGATGGCCTATTACGTTGCATATGGCACAAAATGGTGATTCCCATTGAATGGCGGGGGTAACCATCCTCTTTCCTCTCTTCTCGGTTTTCTTGGTCATGATCATCGATTTCGCGATGGGGATTTCCTTTGCGGGGTTGGTCTCGACTGTTTCTTGGATGGGTGGGGGCTCCTCGGGACTAAGGGGATTCAATCCTATGGCAGTAACGTGGGTGGCTCTTGTTCCAGAAGGAGGAACGAGGTGCCATAATGGTAATTCCAATGATATGTTGGGTAATACCAATGTTGCCAAAACCTGCTGGGAGACGAATCCAATTGGGGGGTAGAGGAAATGGATTTGGGAGACAGCGTAGGCTAAAGAGGCTGTCATGGCCGATGCCTCGGTGTCGTTACTTCTTGAGTCTGTGTCCTGACTAGCCTCGGCGCTTGATGTCGACATCATGCATACCGGGGCCCCTGTGATAATGGGTGATGCCTCAGGGATAATGGGAGGATCTCCTAGGGATGACCCTAGAACAGACGATGGTTTGAATTGGCCAGGGCCATATTCTTGGTACCGTGAAAGACCCTCCGAGCCTGTATCTATATAGGGTAGAATTACATCTGTGTTGGTTAGGGGACACTTATCGTTGTGTGTTAGCTGGTCTACAGTAATGATGTGGTCCTCGGGGGGGAACATCATAATGCGAAAGATGGAGGAGGCTATGGCAGATGTAGCATACATATAACTCTGCTCGAAGAGTATATTGTAATCCAAGTGCACATCCAAGACTTCAGTGTCTATGTGGACAGTCTTTCCGGCTAAACAGACCGGGACATTTTGGTAGAGGCTAACAAGGGTCGAGGGATGACCATCATACACTCGAAGCGTTATGACTGAGGGTTTTAGTTCGGGAGAACCTAACTTCTGCCAAACATTTTTTAACATGATGCATGTCGATCCACCCTCGTTTATGACACATTGGTGAATAGTGATACTCTAGACCAACATTGGTATTTAGAAGGCGACCATGGAAGGAAGTCGAGCACTGGTTTTGTCTAATTCAAAAGCCATCAGGTGTGTATCGGCAAGGTCGATAGTGCCTAACGCGGAAATTAGGGCTTTTCGTTGTTTCAGGCATGATTGCAGTACTTCCAGAGCTGACATAGCAACGAGAGATTGAGCTAAATTTTCCACGGTGTTAAAATTATGGGCCACTTTGGAGTAGTTTCCTGCTCACCTATTGGCTCCCATTGCCATCTTTGGCAATGGTTCTATAGGCATCTTTGAAATGGTCAAAGGTGCATTCAGCGCATTGGTACTAGCCCCTGACATAGAGGTGTTTGGTGGGGTGTCGTAGTTGCAATTTTGTGTTTGGAAAAAAATCTCTTCTCCAGTCATGTAGATTTCATGGCTGCTTTTCCCGAAGTCATCTGGGTTTTGCTATTGAGTGTTGACCATCCCTTAGTGGGGGGAAGGCTCTTGGATCACAGTGGGTTGCTAGGAAGATCCTCCTTATCCTCGGTTACTCTGTAGCTTTTTTAGCTCAGGGATATCAGGACAGTGGTGAGTATAGCTCCCGTACTCTCCACATATCGAATAGGAATGGTTTGTTCGAAGAGGTGGCCTTTTTCTCTATCGTTGAGCATTGCTTGGCTCTTGGTTCTAATTCTGGTTGGAGTTACCTCCAGCCTAGGATCGTTGTGGGCGCTGCTGGTTGCTTCCCCGATGTCCAGGGTTCCCTTTTGGCCTGTTTTTGGATTTTTTATTTACCACGTTAGGACGGTAGTTCTCCTGGTTATACTGGTGTGGTTGGTTTTGGGACAACTACATAAATTTCACCTGTGCATTGGTTTGCATAGGTGGGTCATGTGCTAGGGACTGAGCATAACGTTGTCTCGGGCTTGCACCTAGCCGTTGGAGGGGAGCTATCCCATCAGTGTTTCTTTATGTGTATTGGGTCCCCTCAGCCGGAGGATAAGGTCCTCCCTAGTGATACGCTTGCACCCTATTAGTCAAATTTCATTGAGGCATATGATGACTTTGAAATCTGGGTTGAGACATGTTCTATGTGTAACCGAGATTTTAACTTTTGCTGCCTAGGTAACCTTGGGTCATTGACTCAATTAGCCCATCTGGAGAGTTTGAAGCACCTGGAAATTATTGATAAGTTTGCAAGCATGGGACGTTAGGCAGGATGTTGTAAATGTATCATGACTGTGTATAAATCAGTTCAAGCTTCTGGGATTTACTGATTTCATCCTCTTTGGATGTGGGGTTTTGCTGCACCACATCCTTTGAAATCTCCATCGTCATATTTTTCAAGAAAAAATTTAAGAGGACCCGATCGTCGAGTTTAGCTTTACATAAACTATGATTCCACCTCCATTCATGAAGATGGTCTGAGATATGGACGGTGGAGGTTTGTCTAAAATTAGTCAGTAATTCCATTCCCAAATCATGGTGAATGGGTAACTAAAAATATGTGAGGAACGTAGTAGCAAGGGCGCTAAAGGTTCCATGAGAAGCTGAGGGTTGCTCCACATACCACTTCATGGCCACTTCTATAATAGTGCATTCGAATAGCCTCAATCGAATAGTGTTGTCAATGATACTATTCGATGAGCACCACAGGTGAAATTTCATTACATGATTACCTGGGTCTTCCGCTTGCTTGCCTTCTAATTTTGGTATATCCAAAGGGAGCTTCGTGGGCATGGGAGGCCATGTAGGATCATGTGTGATGGGGTCATTCATTAGTTTGGTTAAATCAGGTAGATTCAACAAAGCTAAGAAAGGTGTCTGGGAGGTTGACGCCATTGCAATGTGTGAATACACAAAGTTCTGGTTAAAATGAGGGTTAGTCTGTGACATACCCTGCTATGTATTCAGTTGGCTTACAGAATGGGACGTACTCCTCTACCCCCTAGGGGTTGAAGGGGGAGTGGTGTGTGGTGTGGTGTTGCGAGACTGACTACGGGTCCCAACTATGGTTGCTCTAATGAAGGATGAACCAATGATCGTGGCAGTGTTCCGTCTTTGACGCCTAAATGGCGAAAGACCTGGAACCCCTCCCGGTAATGGGGGGAGGTCCAAAAGATGCTTGGATCGACGAGGTTCCGTTATGACCGTTCGGGTGTCAACCAAGTTAGGTTTTGGAAAAATTTGAGAAGACAGAGTCTATGATCAAAGAAAAATTATGGCCACATACATAAAACAAAGTGAAAATAAAATAAATTTTCCCTTTAAATTAACCTATGTGATCAATCAAGCAAAAAAAATGGTTTTTTTTTGTTTGTGTATGATACTCAAAATCCTAGAAGACCTATTGCGTCCTAACACACTCAAAAGTAACTGGGCCTTGAGAATATTTCTTGCGAGTGCTGGCACAACGTCCCGTAAGAGCTAGCGACGCCCCTAGTCAGCTGAAGAGAATCCACCAAGGTAAGGATAGAGGGTTTGGCGCTTGCCTGCACCGTCGCCTATATGGTAAAGGATGCCCTATTTTTTGGCCACTAAGAACCACCATCCCACGTGAGCATTGGTAGTCAGCTAACAATACCAAGTATCAGCTGGGTCAGGTAGCCCCAACTGATACTACACGCACTGCGCCTAAGCCTAACCCACTCTGAATCGGGTCTCTACCACACTCGAGTTTTCTTTGTCGTGGGCTGACAGGTGGATTTGAAGCTCCCTAAATACACAACTTCTATGTTTCAATATGAATTATGATCAAGGCGGCTTATTGTATGCCTATCCCCTTGATCCTAACTTAAGCTATAAATTATTTTGTGGCCCCTGTGGGGAGAATTTAGTGAGTTTGGTTAAGTTAGTTTTAGGTGTATTTCTTTTCTTAGTGGATAAGTGTGTGTGAGCATAAGGTGAACAAGCACATAGTTTGAACGTGTAGATATCGTTGATCCTTTACAAAAAACCCCTATTAAACTATGTTGTATTGTTCCTGGCTCAAATGGAAAACATGTGCGGATAATGGGCTGCTTTCAAATTTTCCTAGTTAATCTATGTGAGTAACTATAGGGAGACGGAAAATTGTGAATATGGAGCATTCATATTCTTACCTAGGATCACCGGAGGGTGCAAAGGTAGCAGAGATTACTTGCTCTTCTATAGACAATTCGATCCTAGTCCCACAATTCCTAATGCAAAAATTGAACTAAACTAAACAATTTCTACATTAGAAAAAAGAAAACTAGATATGCATGTGTGGTCTTGGGCCACTTACTTAGACTAGTTATCTAGGTGTGCATACCAAAATTTGCAAAACATAAATTTTTTGGAACGCAAGTTAATTTTCCCCCTACTTAAATTATGTGGAATTTTTTGCAAAAATCAACTTGAATAAAAAACTGACTCTAAGCCTAGAGAAAGCAGCTAAAAGTGAGTTCTAACAAGCTGTGGGGTATCACAACAAGTGCTGGCAGATGCATTAGGGGCTGCCAAGCACCTTACAAGCAGAAAAAGACAGAATCTCGGGAGAAATTTCTCATTCTGTGAATTGCGTGCAAAATTTCGTGACAAGTGCGCTTTCCTGCATGCGGGTCAGCACTGAACGTGCGCCCTGCACGTCTGTGAGGAAAAAACACATGCAAATTCTTGCAAGTAAAAAATTTAGGAGCTTCTCTTCTTCAGCCTATCACTCAAAGTGAATCTAGGGACTGCAAGATAGATCAGAGGACTATCAGCTCCACTCTTCAACATAGACAAAGGTCTCCTGCAAAAGAAGGCACAACCACATAAACTTGGTAAAATGTTAGTGGAGTCGCCAATCCTATTGTGGTGGATTTGGTGCATAGATGTATGAAATCGCACCAGTTTAAGGGGTGTGGTTTACCCCTTGAAACTATAGGTAACAGGCAGAAAGAGGTGGAGTCCAAAAGCATACAATCTAGAGGAAAAAGCATGCAAATGTATACTCAAATTAAACTAAAACTAAAACACAAATATACAGAAGTTATTGAAGAGATTCAAACGATAATAATGCAAACGGTGGCTCTAGGCCCCTTCTTATTAAATGTTTGATACGAAGAAGAAATTTTACCCACTTTCCAAAGGGCCCCTAGATAATGGTTCTAGGTCCTGATTCAAGGATGCTGTTTTCCAAGCTCGCCTTGGTGCAAGCTCCCTCTCTCTCTGCTATGATGGACTAAGATTGTTGGATGGCCAACAATCGAGTCCCCTCTATCTCCAGCTCCGGGTCACACACTACTGGTATTGCTTGAGAAATTCTGGCCAGCATAAAAATGTGATCACCCATTCTTCATCTCATGGTAGCTTTATATAGGGGATTTCAAATCCTCCTTCCCTCCCTTGGTACATGGTGGATGGTGACCCAAGGGAGAGGTATGATTCCATTGTGTGCTCACATAGTGTCTAAGGAGGCACTGGTGGCTATCCTTAGGTGGCTTCATGTAAGGAGTAACTTGTCCTTTGCTTTGTGTGGTCCTGGATAGTGACATTTTTCCACTTTCAGGAATGCGCTCTTATCAGGAAAAAATGTGTGCAGAAGGCGCTCTTCTCGAAGGATAATGTGTGTAAATAGCATTTTATGACTAGTTCATTTTTTTTTTCTCAAAACCTTAGAGATTTTAAATACTTTATAGATTCCATAATGTCTTCCTACCCTATAAATCTTTTGGCTTGACATTAATTAATTTCATCTTTTGTTGTATGATTTTCTAGTGTTAATAGCTGCCTTAGACCTCCTGAAATTTTTTTAGAAGTATGAACTTACCTCCATTCCTACAACTCAAAACACCCTTGCTAATGAACTTTCCTTTGCTACCAGCACTTGTCAAACACCTCATACAAATGAACAATACACAATAGAAGTCAAGTGTAGACTAGCAGTCCCGGATAACATTAATTATTGGCAAGTATTTGAAAATGAAAAATAGATTGAAGACTTCTTGCAGCCTTGTTAGTCATTAGTAATTTTTGCCTACGTATATGACTAAATGATTTCCCTATATTTCTAGAAACAAAGTTCATGAACATTGTGAGTTCTAGAAATCTCACTTCCTTCATCATCCTTAAGATATTTTTTTCACCTTTTCATCATCTCATCATGTCAAGCTCAACTCACCCACCACAGAAGACCCATCATGGGCTCATGTCACTATTTTTGTCTCTATTGTGTCACCTTTGACCTTAATGCTCTATTTTTGTTTTTAGCCTAAAAACCCCTCTACTGCTACCTAGGGCCACCAAACGACCATCTCTCCTACCTCTCCAGAAATGCCTCAAGAATTGATGGTCTCAAAACTGTCTCTGTAGGATCTTTATATAAATCAAGTACATTGGATTCTGGATCTTCAATACATCATTCCATAAAAACTTTTTTTACACCTAAAGATCCCAAAGTCTAAATTTTCAGTCAAAAGCCAAGTCCAAGGAACATTCCACTAGGTCACCTAGGGTTTCACAGGTCATAGGGTGGATTTTGTATCCTTAAATCTTTGTTTTTTCTGTATAAGGAAACTACTTTCAAAAAAGAAAGGGGACAATTAACTTTTTCCAAAAATGATCAAAGGGCCATTCAAGAAAGTTTTCCTTGGCCTAGAGCACAAATTCTGTAAGGTACAACTGCCCTTGTTCACATTTCTGCAAAAATGATCAGGGTTTCCATTAGCATAAGAAGATTTAAGGTAATAGGGGGGAATCATCACAAGAAGACCATCTACAACAAAGAGAAGGGAAGCAGGCCTGTGTTTAAATAAAATCACGGTTCTTGTGACTAATTGGAAAAACAATGTTGCCAAAGCAGGAAGCCAGTACAAGGACTACAAGGACAGAAGTCACCTCAACTCCATCAAGTGCACATTGAATATTTTTAGAAACAATAAATGATTTTTGAAAGGTTATAGAGAACTTAGAAGACAACATTGTTTACTTTCCTCTAACAACCCCAAAACCTAGGATTTTGGAAATATGGATAGAACAGGTCCAAAACATACGATAAGGCCTCCTTCTTAAAGAGCATAGGGCATTCAAAGGATATCCAAGGTTTTCTCTAGGGTTTGTCCAAGGAATCACTATTTCACCTATACCAAAGGAGAAATGGCAAATAATATCAGTTTAAGGGGCTAACTTCCCAAATGTAGTAAAAGGTCTTCAAAGTAAACAAAACAAGGCAAGCATAGGGTTAAATATCAAAGAGAGAAAACAAGTTGAATCATGAGGTTACAGTTCAGAAAATGAGGTATCAAACTCTAAAAAGGCACTAAGATACCAAAGGCAAATGAAATGTAGGCACCTACACAAAATTAGAAGTGGCCTAGTGAAACCCATGGCATAGTATTATTTTTTTGAAACTTTGGGAAAAATAGACATGTTACTGCCTAAAAATAAGAAGAAAGGTAAGGAAACATTCTTCAAGTCACCAACAATCAGAAAATTCCAAAAGGGATAAAAGACAGTGTTTCAGTTTATCAACAACATGCGTAAAACATATTGAATATGTGCCCTGGTTTTCAAAGGTAAAAAGGATGAAAGAGGCCTCTACATCTCCTCAGCTAGCCATCATCACAAGAGAAGAAAAAATGCCTTGATAAAGCTTTCAAAATCTGGAAAAAGATAAAGTTATCAGTCGAATGACAAAAAGGGGTTGAAAACATAGTAAAGTGGGTTTCTAACTTTGATTTATTTCTCTCAAAGAGTATAAAGGTGCTTTTTGTTCCACTTCAAATTCATTTTAGCCCTTGGAAGAGAGGAAAAACACTTAAGGAAGAAGAACAAAGGTTTTCTGGTCATTTTTGGTCAAGTTTTCTAAGCGTTGTGCAAATAGAAGGCGCTACACAAACAAAAGGCGGTGCTATGCAAACATGTTTTTCTCTCGTTTAAATTTACAGAGCGCTGCACAAATAACCCTCGGTGCTACGCTAACCCCGAGTGCTGCGCAAACGCAGGCCCGAATCGCCCAAGACACAGGCACAAATGACCCGGGCACTACGCAAACTGACTGCCTGACTCGCCCAGAGGACGTGCAGATGCTTCCTATCTCAACCAGTGCTGCACTAACTGTGTGCAGACCCTGTCGGCACTGCGCAAAAAACCTGAGCCAACAGCACGGGCAGAGGTGTTGCGCAAATTCCAGAACATTGCAAAAGTAGAAAAACATTGTCTTGATGCAAAATTTCATCCACTGAGGTGCCTCTAAGGTTTAATAAGGTCCAAGAAATTGGTAAGTGGTATATTCTCTAATCTCCAAGCAATTTTTCAAATCAATTTTATTTTTTAGTGTTTTTTTAAGCTAAAAACCCTAGGAGGATAAACCCTAGGTCATGCACACAAAGGAGCCCATGTTCAAAGCCTTGCAATCAGTTTAATGTCCTATAAGGGTGGGGGATTTAAGGTGTATGCAAACACAGTTGAGAAGGGCCTCCTTAAAGGCTCCAAAGCCACTAAAACCCTAACCTCCATACCCCTTATTCACCAAATCTTGACTCCATCCTTTTTCACCTTGTTTCATCAAACCGCCAATTTGCAAGCCAATGTCTCCCATCACCATGTCAAAGACTAAAAACAACAATGGTAGTGAAGGTGGTAAAAGGCCTTTAAGACCAAAGCATAAGGGAGGGAAAGTGAATAGGTTGGAACCTCAAAGAACAGTAGCCATCACCTCCTCTCCTAGGATCCTATCATGCTTTCATAATACAATATGCTTTCAGTTTTGTGAAAAGGTCAAATAGGTGAAGAGCCATCCTGAACTTACAAGGCTCATCATTCTAAACTTGCACAACAAACACTCAAGCCTTGCAGGAGTGGATTTTAAGATTTCATTAGATGCCATATCTAAGGCTACAGGTATCCCATCTATGGGTGAAAAGTGGTTTAAAAAGGGCAAGTTAGACAAATATTTATTTGAGCCCTTCATCAAAAAAAGGTATAGAGGAGGGAGCAAAAAAAAATTCCCATTCTTACACCTCAAGCACAGATATGCCTCCTTGATTTTGATTATCATGAAGTACTTCACCTGTGAGGGGAGGTACTCCAGGCTCTATACCTATCATATCATACTCCTCATGCACTTCACAGGGGTTAAAATGCTCAATTTACTTTACTATCTCTATAGGAGGAGGAGGAATCCCACACAACAAATGCATAGCTTATTCCACCATTCCCTGATCAAAATGGTGGTCTTACACTAGTTGGAGAAGCATGTTATACCCTGGGATGTTTTCATAAACCATGAAGCCTTTACAAACCCACGCCCTCCTCATCAATCAAATTTTCCTTCCTCATCTGCACAAGTGCCCTCACCACAGGCAAACCTCCCTTCCTCTCCTTCTCTTGCTGCATCAGGTGAAGCAAGAAGTGGCAAAGAAGAATCACATGAAGATCAGGATGAAGGTGAAGAAATCAGTGAGGCAAACACAGAGATTCATGAGGAAGAGCAGGAGGGAAATGAAGAAGAAGATGAGGGAAAAGGACACGACAGTAGTGAAGACAAAGAAAATGAAAAATCAGAAGCAGGCAGTGATGATAATAATACCAATGATTCAGATAAAAATGAAGAAAGTGATAATGCAAATGATGAACAAAGTAAGGATCATGGTGAAACTAATGAGGCAGAGTACATGGACACAAATTATGAATATGAGGATGAGCCAGCAGCTAGTGAGCAAGAGGTAGAGGACATGGAAGCTGACGGAGGGAATAATGATGAGAAACAAAGCTACAGTGAGCATGGCCATGGTGAACAGAATGATGACAATCAAGAAGAGGAATCACTAAGGCAGAAACAAAATTTGATGAAGGAGAAAGTGATAAATAAAATGTCACTGATGGGACAGTCAGTGAGGAAAAGGACAAAAAAATATATAGTCATGATAGTCATGACATCTGTCATGACTGTCATGACACTAATCAGTCTCTTAGTGACAAAGAGAATGAAAGAAACAGTGTAGAAAATGATGAATAAGAGGACACTAATGAGGAACAAGGTTAAAGTGAGGCAAGTGCAGAGGCTGATGATAATTTTAAAGACCCAAGTGACATTATAGAAGGCAGTAAGGGAGCTAATGATGATGATGATGTTGGTCAGGAAAGCAGTGATCAAATGGAGAATGAGGTGACTGATGGAGACCATAGTGAAAATGAAAGAGCTAGTGACAACACCAAGGGTCACAACCATGATTAAAACACTTTCAAAACTACCATTACACCTCTTCCATGCACATATCAAAGGGGGTAAAGACAAGTGTTTGATTCCTCCAAAAGGCAAGGGACCTTGTCATCTGCACCAATTCCAAGGCTTGATAATGGTAAAGAAAAAATGGACAAGGTTAGGAGAAGTAAGAGATGCAAGAAAACTACTCAAGAGCCTCAATTTATTGATCTAGACAGTGACAATAAGGACAAGGAGATGGCAACCAGATTTCTACTCCTAACCAAATATGCACAAATTAAGGAATGGGAGAGATATTTTTAGATGGCACAACATGTCATTCAGTATTACAAAAATGAGCACAAACACTTCAAGAAGGTGAAAAGGGACCTTGCTTTCCAAAAAATGATGACCAAGAATTATGCAAGGAAACACAGGCTTGTTTGTGCCAAACTAAAGGAAGCCCTCCATGAGGCCCAAACCCTAAATAAGGAAAAATAGCATGAAATCCTTGGAGTTTTGGCTAAAGCTTCTCAGCATTTTTCCAAGACCCCTTAAGGAAGGTCTCCACCAATTTTGAGAGGATTTGGAGCAAATTTTGTCTTTTGAGATTTTGAGCCTCATTTGTGCAGCGCCACTGGCGCTACGCAAACACATGGAGCATCCCCAAGATAAGAACTTGAAATTTTTGTATTTCTCTCAACCTGCACATCATGCTCACCAAATTTCGTAAGATTTGGAGCAGGTTTGACCCCTCAAAAGGTCAAAAAACCTCATTTTTTCACCTTTCTGCCACTGTTTTAGGCCTGGCACTGTGCAAATGATAGTCTGGATATTTTGAACATTTTGAATAGGCTACAGAAGCTAGATCAGGAAAACACAAGAATTTCTGAAAGTAGACTCATCAGGCTTTCCAACGAGCCATCACAGAGCCAAATCCGACATCAGGAAGGGGTCCAAAACTTGATCACAAAATACCCTATTTTCTGCTGGAAGTGGCACTGTGCAAATGGGCTGTGTAGTGTGTTTTGGACCAAAAGTCAACAAAACACACTCATTTATTGAAAAATTATATTTTTGAGTTTTTGGGGGGAAACACTCTAGATTTAGGTGCAAATAGTTATTATGGCATTTATTTCTTAGGATATTATGTGCCTTGGGCCTTGCATCATCTCTTGGCCATAAATGACATTTATGGATGAATTTGACATTTTCCTACCTTATTTAGGGTTTTTTCCCTCTCTTTCTAAGATAAATAGAGCATGAAGGCTTCATTGTACATTTTGGCTTTTGATGAACTTGGAGAGCAGTACATGGTTTTTATGAGCTTGGAGAAGAAATTGGTTTTGTGAAGTTGATGAATGGCTTGCTTGGATTGATGATGGAGAAGCTTGTTTGCAGGATTCTTAAGCTTGGTTAATGGTGATGTCTTCTTAATTTTTCTATGTTTTCTTGTTATCATTATGTTTCACTCTTCTTATTTGCTATAGAACATAAAAGAATAGGTTGATAAATGCTCTTTGAAGCACCTTAGTCCTCATGTTTGATATGGCCTTAATGTTTTCCTCTGCTGGGTGTGTTTGAGGAATTCTTAACTACTCCTCAAGCCTCTCCATGCTTGTTTTTTTCAATTATGGATTAATATGCTAGTTAAAAAATATGATTCACAGTAAGCCCTGCTTATTTGAGACTGTCTAAACTCTGTCTTGGAACCTTTATTTGAAGTATTTTTTTCTAGGTTAAGTCAAAGAGGTGTTGTTTTGATCTTTCCCTTTGTCCATACCTATCAACTTGCCTTAGATTTATTTATAACTTGATCAACAATGTTTAGGAGTTCCCTCTTTTCTTGATTAAATTTATTGTGCTATCTTATATGTTTTCCCAAATTCTAAAGGTGAATTTACTAAAGTTAGAAGCTCTTATGCTTTCTATGTTTCACTGGAATAGTTATCTTGGATATTTATTGGTTTAAAATATTATCATAGAGTAAATGGTTTGCCCTAGATCATGCTTAGTATCTTAGGCTAATAATATTTAAGACCTCCTTTTTCATAGGTAAATGACAAAGGATACTTCACTGCCCTTTGCCCTACCTTGTTTTTCCCAAACTTGATGTCCACCCCACCTCACACATTACCTTAAGAATCCATTAACCTTGCTAGATTGGACCTGCAACACACTCTGATTCATCATTGAGACACTCATGACTTTCATTGACTCCATAGCCTAACCTCTCACTCCACCTATTTTTCTTGACCATTTTACCCAACCAAAACAATCAAAAAACCCTACACCTAACAATTAGCCTAAAATCAACCATCTAAAGCAAACAAGAACAAATCCTTTGCATATAATAGAGAGATCCCTCTCTGAGTCCAAGAAGGCTAGGTCCTAGGACTCCAAAGACTGGTTCCATGTTTCCCGGTCATTTGGTATACCAATATTCGAAATCACGAGACCCCAACAAGCCTAAAACTAAGTTTGAATTGTCAAAATCAGACTTAATCCATCAAGAAGATTGTCTTGCTGAAAAACAAGCCCACAAAACAGAGCTGCCTTGTATTGCTGATATAAAGATGCTAAAAGATCCTCTTGATGTTGAGTTGTTTGAAGATTTGGATTAGAAAGACCTTTAGGTTTTATAATGCAAAGATAATTCATTACCAAGAGGTGTTGCCCCATTAGAAGAGTTGTTTGACTTCAATGATGTTGCTAGGAAGCCAAAAATGGAATCCACCGAGGCTAATGTAGAAGAATGCAACATAGGCAGCTTAGGAGAACCCAAAATGATCAAGTTGTCCAAAACTCTCCCTCATCACATAGAACATAAATATATTGATTTGTTCAAAGAGTTTAAAGATTTTTTTTGCATGGGGTTATGAGGACTTGAAGTCCTATGACACAAGCACTATTCAACATAAAATTCCTCTCAAAGAAAATTAGAAACCTTTCAAGAAAAAATTGAGAAGAATAAACCCCGTCCTAGTCCCTCTAGTTGAGAAAGAAATCAAAAAGATGTATGATGCTAGGATCATAGTCTCAATCAAGTATTCATAATGGGTTTCAAACCTTGTGTCAGTTAGGAAGAAAACTGGGGAGATTAGGCTATGTATAGAATTTAGAAACTTGAAAAAAGATTCCCTAAAAGACAACTACCCTTTACCCAAGATGGATCATATACTGCAAAGGGTGGTAGGTTCTAAAAGAATCTCATTACTTTATGGTTTTTCAGGTTACAATCAAGTACTAGTACTTCCAAGTGATCAACACAAAAATGCCTTCACTACACCTTGGGGCACCTTCGTGTATGTCAAAATGCCTTTTGGGTTAATGAATGCAGGGGCTACTTTCCAAAGAGCCATGGACAGATTTTTCTCAAGACATAGGCCACTTCATAGTGTTACTAAGTTTTGCTAAAGAATCCTTGAATGCTCTTTAGTGTTACTAAGATGTTATGTCAAATTTCTATTTGTTTGCAAGCAAGTATTAGAGAATCCTTCACTTCTCTCTTAGCTTACTTATATGTGGTTTTTAAGGTCCGCTCAGTATTGTTTGGTTGAAGAATCCTTTATTTCTCTTCAATTTTATTATGCTATCATATTAGAAGCTTTTTCTTGTTTATTAATTTGTTAAAGGATCCTTGATTTCCCCTTAACATACTGTATTCACACCTCTATGTTCATTTCATTCTCCCTAGAACTACTTAGATCAATTTGGCCTTGTAAACTTTCCCTTTGAACTATCCTTGACTCATTTTTATACTTTTCAAAACCTTTGCAGACTCCATATCCCAATGGATTGATCCTCTCTTACTCTACCTATTTCCCTTGACAACATACCCAACCAAAACAACAAACAAACCCTAATCCCTATAAATAGCCTAAAATCAAAACCTAAAAGCTATCAAGTTAAAAAAAAATACAAGCAAACATTAGAGAGAACCATCTCTAAGTCTAGGAAGGCTAGGTCCTAGGACTCCAAATATTGGTTTGATGTTACCCCTGTTCATTTTTTCTTGCCAATCTGCAAATTATGGGGACCTAACAGTACTAGAATTAATGGTCTCCCTGCATTCCGTCAGACATTCCTTAATAGGTGGGAAATTAAAAATAACCCTCTTCATATTTTATCTGAGTATGAAATCATTAGGAGGGCACCAGGGGAAAGTTTTGTAGACTATTTCACTATATTTAACAGTGTATACAATGAAATTCCTTCTAAAATTAAACCACCATAAGTTTTAGCCTTAATTAAATTCTTACATGGATTTGAGGAAGACATGTCTTACGATCTTAGAGAAATAAATTCATCAACATTAGAAGAAATGAAAAGGGATGGAGTGAATGTAGAAGAAAATATGTTAGTGAAGAGAGCTATAATTAGGAATGAAAGTATAGTGGCCATACAAGAAGAACCCTCTACTTCTTCTACTGATGCTAAAATTGATTCATTAGTTAGAACCTTGGAAATAATGATGGAATGGATTAATTTAAATGAGAGGGTTGCTCCCAGAGAAAATAAACCTGCACCTCAAATCGTAATAAAAATCCTAGAAGAAACCCTACCCTAATCAAACAAAGAGAACATAGGGACCTTGATCAACAAATTATGCCTCCATTTCAGGAGAATTATGTTGATGATGATGGGGAAGTAGTAGAAGAGGTAGAAGAGAACCAAATTAATTTGATGGGTATTAATGATGATGAAATTTTTTTTCTTACTTAGGAAGAACAAGAACTATTTCAATTATCCCAAACTAAACTTGATTCTAAAGAATTAGATGACTACAAGCAGGGATTTGAAAATGCTATTATGGAGGTCCATAGGCAATATAATATTAGGAGTAAGAAAAGATCAGATGCCCCAAATAAAAAGAATAATGAAATTCTTGTCAAGAAAACCTCTGACACTATTGCAAATAAAACTCTAGAAAATGTTGCTAAGAAAACTGATGATAGTTCTAGCAAAAAGACAGTAGAAATTCCTGCCAAAATGATTGTTGAGAGTACCTCCAAAACTACTCAAACTGATATTCCAACCACCAGTCACCAAAAAGAACATGTGTCAAAAGAAATTTCTGATAAATCTGACTTTCTGAACTTAAAAAAATTCCAAACAACATTCAATATTGACAATGAACTAGCAAAGTTGAAAATTCATATCCACTTAACAGAGTTAATAAAAAAAAAGTTATACAGAAATCAATTTATGAAAGCTCTGAATATAGGGGAAAACACTGACACTATTAATTTGAATGATGATCAACTTGAACTATTATTTTGTCTAGAGGTAGATGGTAAACCACAGGAAGGAGGAGTTCCTCCATTCTATATCAGTCTCAACATTCATGATAATATTATCCATAATGCTATGTTAGATTCAGGTGCTTTGCACAATTTGATGCCAAAATTTGTTATGGGGAAGCTTGGTCTTGATATTACTATGCCTTACAAAGACTTATATTTAGTTCATTCCAACAAAGTAATATGTTTAGGTCTCATTAAGGATCTATGTGTTACTTTAGCCCAAATCCCAACTAAGAGTCTAGTAATGGATATAGTGGTTGTTGATATACCCCCTAAGTATGGCATGTTGTTGTCATGCCCATGGGGAGAAAATTTGCAAGGGACCTTACAAATAGACATGACTTATGCTACCATACCAATGTTTGGTCAGCAGAGAAGACTATATAGGGAAATTTTAATGAAATACATGGTGAGTAGTTAAGAGAAACCACATAAATATCCCCTATACTCTGTTCACTTTGATTTAGACTCCTTCATTCTTTACAATGATGGAGATATTGATGCTCAGGTCACCAATGTTGAGAATGACATTTTTGAAACACATGAAAATCAAACCCAAATTATGCAACAAAGCACAAAACTTGAAAATTTTTGGAACACGAGTTTTTATTGATCTTTTAGCAGAGAAGGGTCAGGAGCAGGTGTGTGTGTCTCAAATTCAGGAAATAATCATGAAGAAGGTCATTCATATAAACTGAATTTTCAATGTACCAATAACATAGCATAATATGAAGCATTTATTTTAGGATTGCGATTATTGAAACAATGGGTGCTAAAATATTTTCTTTTCATGGAGATTCTGAATTGATTATAATGCAGATTAAAGGAGAATATTCTGAAAAGTATCCTATACTGAGAGAATAAATAAATGTTGTGCTTGATTTTCTAGATACTTTTGTAGAATATTATCTACCTTTTATTCCTAGAAATCAGAATATCCTTGCTAAAAGTCTGGCTTTTTCAGCCACCACATGCAAAATGCCTCATCCTAACACGCAATATACAGTGGAAGTAAAACATCGTCCATCTATACCAGATAATATGAGGTATTGGCAGGTGTTTGAAAATGACAAACATATTGTAAAATTTTTACAATCCAAGGATGAGTATGAAGAAAATAGCATAGATTTAGAGTGTGAAGTATAAAATCAAATAGTTGTATATACTAATGTAGGAAAACAGTTTAATGAATCAGATGTAAATATTTCTGTAGATGAAGTTTTACATAAATGTAATATCCCAAATCGGATATTTTATGATTTTTTCCGGAAATTAATTCAACCACAAAATCACCAGAAGATTTCCATGTAAAAATACCTTAAGAAATTTAAGTCGTCAATATTATAAACAATCAACCACAATATTTACGGAAAATGGAAAATAGAACATGCAACTAAATAATAGACATTATAATCATTCAGAAGATCTCAGCCTTATTTTATTAATATAAACTTCTAGTAAAAAAACTAGAGATGGCTGAAGCAATGGCCGCAAATAGATCTACAAAAATGCCTCAAGTAAACCCCAAAACAAACTGGAAATAACTACAACCTGTGGATCCAAAATGGATCCATCAAGGGAAGAGATGGGTGCTCGCCCACTCTCACTAAATAACCTGAGAGTTTTCATCCTGGGGCTAATACTGAAGTAGAGAATCCAAATTCTCAAACCTCTCACACAAACAATGATCCAATCCAAGATATCTCCAAATGACCTGTTAGTCATCAGTATTTTTCACCATCCTTAGATGACTATAGATTGGTTCTATATTTTTGAAAACAACATTCCTTGAATTTGTGAGTTTCAGAAATCTCACTGCCTTCATTATCCTTATAGAAACTTTTTCACTACTTTATCAGTTTGCCATTTCATGATCACCCTGTCACTCCTAAAAAACTCCTTATTGGCTTATACCTCCCATTTTCATCCTCCTTCCCTACCTATGAAATCATTGCCCTATTTTCCCCTTATCACTAAACTCCACCCTCCCTCTAGGGTTTTCCTATAGCTAACTCATTCCCTTTTTCCTCGGGTTCCTCAAGCATTGATGGTCTCAAAACTATATCTGTAGGCTCTTTAGATAAATCAAGTACATTGGATTTTGGATCTTCAATACAAAACTTTGACAATACTATGTTTTTCACTTGAAAACCTCCAAGTCAAATCCCAGTAAAAATCAGATCAAAGGACCCTCCCACTAGGTCATTAGGGTTTACATTGTTTAAGGTTGTCCTTGGATGTTTCAGGCACTGCTTTTCCTTTTCTAGAATCTGGCTTAGATGTAATAGAATGTCAAGACATGGTTATTCAAGAAGGACCTAAAATATTTCCAAATAAGATTACCTCATCAGTTCAAAGTCTGCAAATGATAAAAATGAACAAAGTTTAGCACTTCTGCAAGACTGTTGAAGGCTTTGTCAACAGAAGGTACTGATGAGGTGGATTGTCTCTTCCTGAATGAAAACAACTGACAACAAAGGAAGGGGAAATGGCTTGGTCCTGTAGAGAATTAGCGTTTATACACTTGATGGTCTAGTTGAGTGCCAAAACAGTGACCACTTGCAGAAATGACCTGGAGGAGACACGCAAAGCCAAACATGAAGAAAGTCTATCAGAAAATATTGATGAAATAGGGAAAAAGGTGAGGTGAACTAGACAGAAATGAATGACCTTGAAAGGGCTATAGAGAACTTAGAAGACAACACTTATAATTGTTGTAAAAGCACTCCAGACACCTAGGGTTTTGGGGAAATGGCCAGAGAAGGTAAAATGGTAATTTGAACTCCATGGTCGAAGAAAAAGAGGATTTTGAAGATGCTATTGTATGTTTCAATCCCAAAAGTGTCAAATGAGCATGTCAAGCCTCAAGGAGCATAAGAAAAGTCAAATTTATGACTTAAGAAAACCTGCAAGCAAAAGTGTAAAGAATATCAGTGAGAAAGGAAAAATGACTTTAAAACATTAGAAAGTGGGTTTATAAAGATAAATCAAATTTCCATTTTCCTATAAAGCCCATCTAACACTTCAAGAGATTTATTATCACCTTTCAAAAGACCAAGAGCACTCAAGGGATAAAAATATGTGAGTTTCCTAAGTGAATTTTTGCAAAGTATTTTGGCACTGCGCGCTTAGACTGGCGATGCACCCCTAGAAGCTGGCACTAGACGCTTGGATTTTCTACTGTATTCAATTTGTGAAGGCATTGCGCGCCTGGCAGAGTGTTGCACTCTTGCCAAAAAAGACTGTGAATAAAGCCCTTGGCACTGCGCGCTCAGGACTGGCACTGCGTGCTCATCCTTGGCGCTGCACCCTCAGCTTTGGCGTTGCGCCTTGGCCAAGAAGGGTTTATAAGCCCTCCAATCATCCAATCCACTTAAAAACCCTTTAAAATTTCCTCCAAAGTCTTCTAAAGAACTAGGAAGAGGTAAGTACCTGATATACAATATTATTCAAGATATTTTGGTAATTTCTTAATGAATGGAATGAAACCCTAATAAAACCATAAGTGTCAAGTTGGAGATCATTGTTTAAACATCAATTCATTTTCCTAGACAAAGTGACAATGACAGAAAGGGTAATTTCATAGCTGGAGGGTTGTCATTGAGTTTTTTTAGCCTCTCACTCATTCTCATACACCTATACCCTCACTCACTCATCCCATTCAATTGTCAAAACTGCCATTTCTTACCATCCCTTCATCTCCTTTCCATTTACAATCTAGGGTTTTATAAAAGTAGAGTTTACAATCTCATAGGGTGAAGACAGTGGTATGGAGGCCCAAATTCCAAGGAGGCATGATCATAAAGGAGGCAAGATAAATAGATTTGAACCCCTCAATACAAGAGATCTCATGGCATCTCCCCTTATTGTCTCTTGTTTCAAGCATGTAGGATGCTTTGAATTTTGTGAAAAGGTGCTGCAGGTGCAAAACCACCCTGATCTAGCTATAATATTTATCATTAACTTGCATGAAAAACAAGTTAATCTTGCAAGGGTCACCTTTGAATTATCTACAGATTCCATTGCCAATGCCACAGGCATACCTAGTGTAGGGGAGAAATGGTTCAAGCAAGCTAACCTTGACATGAGTTACTTTGAGCCATACCTTAAGCCCAGGTATAAAGACCACAACAAATCCATCTTTCCTTTCTCTCACCTGCTTGATAGATATGCACCTATGATGAAGATTATCATGAAGTATTTCACATGTGAGGGAAGATTCTCCTCTCTTTACTCATACCACATCAGTCTTCTTATGCATTTTACTAGAGTGAGGATGTTGCATATACCATACTACCTTTACCAAAGAATTAATAAAATGGCATACATAGTGCAAAAGAGAAACCAACCTCAGTAGATGCAAAGCCTTTTCCATCACTCACTTATCAAAATGGTTGTTATGCACCAACTACAACAGAAATGCATTCCATGGGACAACTTCATTTCCAATGAGGTTTTTACTGCTCCACAAGGCCATCATCAGCAAGATGTACCTTCCTCATCTCATCCTCCCATTCCTACTTCTCCATCACTTCCTGAAATTCCTACATCTCCACTCACTCACATTCCTTCACCCCGTGATTACCCTTCCACATCCCCATCCACTCACATTCCTTCACCTCATGATGATCCTCCTTCATCACCTTCCCACAGCCCTTCACCCTCATCTCATGACACCACAGCATCAAACAGTGATGAGGGAAGTGAGACAAATGACACTAAAATGATTCAACATAGAGCCTTTCCTTTGACCTATCAAAGAGGTCATAGGCGGGTGTTTGATCCACAATTTTTGGAAGGGGCCCTGCCTTCTACATCAACAAAAAAACTTGACAAAGGTAAGAAAAAGGTCATTGTTGAAGAGGAGGAAGAGAAGCATGAAACTGAGCAAGAGTTTCAACTAATTCACCTTGACAGTGAGAATAAGGATGAAGAGAGGATCACAAACATGCTGCTCAAAAGCAAGGATTCCCATATTATGGAGCTACAAACCAATCTTGGTAGTGCCAAAAATGTGATCAACTTCCTTGAGGTAGAAAACCAGCAGTTAGAGACAGAGAAAGCCTTTAGTGAGGTCAGAGATATCAAAGCTTAGAAAGAGGATAGAAAGGCCAAGGCTAAGCTAGATGAGACTTTGGGAACTCTTGATGACATTGAGGATGAGGAAGAACAACTTCCTAGGAAGAGGCCAAGGACAATTGGGTTGAAGAGGGCTTTAGCTCGGGAAAGAGAGCAAGAGACAAAATTGGCAGAGCATCTCACTCCAAGTGAGCTGAGTGCCATGGAAATAAAATATGACAGATAAAATTGGCTATAAAGAGCTAATATACACCTAGAGGATCAGCTTGAGAAAGAAAAAAGAAGCATTGACCTTCAGAAGAAGATGGAAAGGCATTATGCCTTAAGAAACAAGATTGTAAGGGCCAAGCTTAAAATATCTTTTGCAAAGATTCAAGCCCTAAATGAGGTAAAGTAGAAGGATAAACTTGACATCATTGTTGATGTATCCCTCCAAGCCTCCCAAAGATGATTAGCAAAGAAAAATCCAAATTTTGGCACTTGGTGCACATTTTGAAATTTGACTGTTTGGCCAGCAAAAAAAAGGGCCAAACGCGCAGCGCCAATGGAGTCGTGCTCTATTTTGGGGCACTCAATTGAGAAAATGTTTACATATTAAATTTTCTCATTCCTAGCACATCACCCTCAGAAAATTTTAGGTCGTTTGGAGCAGAACTAGTCCCCCAAAAGGGCCAAAAACCATAAAAAAAAACACCTTTCTACCCTATTTTCAGCACTGGCACTGCACCCTTAGTAGTCTTTGGAGAATGGTTTTTTTGGGCAAGTAAATGGACTCCATTCTAAAAACTAAAGGAAAATTTGGAACATAGACATTACAGGCTTTCCAATGAGCTATCATGGAGCTCAT
Organism: Pinus albicaulis; assembly: GCA_034641835.2. NCBI lineage: Eukaryota > Viridiplantae > Streptophyta > Pinopsida > Pinales > Pinaceae > Pinus > Pinus albicaulis. Next base: position 221,123,810 of record CM076582.1, on the reverse strand, counting down.
TTGGACATCGGGAAGGCCTCCAAATCTTAGCTGAAAAAAGGGAATGTTTTCTAGTTTTGGCGTTGCGCCCTTCGCCTGGTGTTGCGTCCTCAGCCAGCGGCGTTGCGCCCTTGGCTTGGTGTTGCGCCCTCAGCCAATGGTGTTGCGCCCTTGCCAAAAAGTCGACAAAAGACACAAGAAGTTATTGAAAAATATATTTTTATGGTTTTAAAGACAAATATCTCTAAAATTAGCTAAGGAGTTATGTTAGAAGTTATTTTTCCATTTAATAAGTTTGGGATATTTGTGCCTTGGGCCTTGCATGGTCTCAATATTAAAATTCATTTATGATGTAATTAATGACTTCTAAAACCATAGATAGGGTTTAATTCACCATTTTGGCAGTTAAATATCGCATTTAAGCCTCATGTTGGTTATTGGTTGGTTGTTGAGCTGAGCATAAACTCTAAGTTGTAATGAAGTTTGGCTTTGGAGCCTTGTAAATCTCTTGGATTGAATATCAATGGAACCATCACATTCCTAGGATTCATGAACTCTGTTAGATGGTGATGTTATTCCACTTTTGTCAATGTTTTCCTTTGTTTTACATTATGTTCATTTCTTCTCTGATAATAGAACAAAAATTTTAGGTTGAGATATGTTGTGTTGGCACCTCAACTCTGTCTGTCATTATTATCTCTATGTTTTCCTTTGAAAGTAATAATTAGATAATTCTTAACTGCTCTCTAGGATTACTTATTTGTTGTTTTGAGGTATGTTTGGTGAATTCTAGCTGAAGAATCCTTAATTGCTTTTCAGTTTTACCAAGCTATTGTCTTGAAGGCTTTCCTTGTTTGAAGTATACTTAAAGGATTCTTGATTGCCCTTTAAACCTACTAAATTCATAACTTACTGTCATCATATACTCATTTTATCTAAGAGATCCATTTGGCTTTGTTAACTTTCCCTATGAAACACCCTTGACTCATTGTTGTCCTTTTCAAGCCTTTCACAGACCCCATAACCTAATGGTTTAAACCTCTCTTACTCTATCTGTTCTACTTAACAAGAAACCCAACCAAACAAAACAAAACAAACAAACCCTATAATTATAACTAGCCTAAAAATCAGCATCCTAAATCAAACAAGTTATATATTTTATACAAACATAGAGAGAGCCCTCTCTGAGTGCAGGAAGGCTAGGTCCTAGAACTCCAAAGTTGGTTTGATGTTACCCTTGTCTATTTGGTCATTTCCAATTTGCAAAATTACAGGGACCTAACATAATGGCGACTCCGCTGGGGACTAATAAGTAAAAACTTAAATATTCCTTCAAAATTCAAAAATCCCCTGTCAAACTTAGATAAATCAAGTGTTAGGCAACAAAGAAATCTGGTTTATTTTCCATACTAGCACCATGATGAACATACTGGAGAACACTCATTAAGAATCTTAGTGGTACCTAAATAACTCATAAAACCCAAAAAATATCTCTAGATTGGTATCCAATTTTTGATGGTGGACAGCAAAAAAATATTCAAAACACTTAGCATCATCCACCTAGTGACTCCACTTTCTCTCACAGAATCCCCTGGGAATGTACTAATCAAACCTGATAGAAGAAAACCCAGTCACTCACTCTATGAATTCAGTATTCATACAGATTGGTTTTGTTTTCAAATTATTATAAACTTTTATCATCTCTGTGTTGTGGGTCTTGTTGGCTCGAGGGGTCCTGACCTAGGTTCAGAGGTTAAGGTTTGCCAACAAACCCCTATACTATTGGTCCTTTCGATAGTGACCTACTTGCGCAGGTCAAAGTCTCACCTAAAGTAGTATGGGTGGGTGCTGGAACCAGATTTCTGCACCCTAAGAAAGGATAGGTAAGGCAAGCACAACTGCGTATGGCCTTGTGATGCCTAGATCACCTCTTTTAGAGTGGGATCTATAAGTCTCTTTCACATCCACGTGCGCAAGGTAAACTATCTTATGGTGCTCAGAAAGTAGCACAATACTGCATAAAACAGAATAGAACAGATCCAGATGCAGTAAAAACACTTACACAAAACTTTCGTAGCTGAATACAGAATACGCATAATACAAAAATTACCAAAGATTCACATAAACAGTACACATAGATTCAGTTCTCAAACAACCTTTCTTATTCATCAATCCATCAATTCCTTCTTACAATACCCATCCTGACCTGCGCACACAGTAGCAGGGTCTACACACAGCAGGACTCTGGATCTCTGTGCACATAGCCAGCAGGAGTCCCTTCCCCAAAAACCAAAACAGATCTACTAAACCACAATTCGCATAACGAGCTCATCATCCTCTTGCCTTTAAATTCAAAATGTTCCTCTATTTATAACAATCTAGCCTAATATTTCCTATGGTCCACAAACCATGGTTTTTGGATTCTAGATCTACCCTTTAACCCATTACAATGCTTTTGGGGCTTTGTCCCACCCCAAACCCCTACGCTAGAATAAATATAATCAAAATTATACAAAATCGGACCAGCTTCGCAACTTGTAGGAGACCCTATTCCAACAGTCCCCCAGCACAATCTTATGACTCGTCCCGAGTCACTATGGTGGTGCGGTCTCTATCTGCGCATGTAAGGTCTTGATGGCGACGATCAGTGGAGATAACACTTCTTGACTCTGGGCAGCAGCACTCTGTGCGATGTCTACCAGCTTCTAGGAGGTTGGTCCTTCAGTATCCATGGTAACCCGCTCTACCATCTTGTTGAGTTGTGCGATTGCATCATGAGTGCCCTGTGATATCTGGAAGGCGGCGTCGCCCCATGGCTTCAAGCGTTTTGCGATGGAATGCTTTGCTCGTCGGAGATCCATAATCGTGTCTCGAAGTGTGGTGCTAGTCTTCAAGAGTGCTAGACACTGCACAGGGACTAGGGAGGGCAAGTTAGCTTTGACTTGATAGAAAGCAGCTTCATTCTGTCGTAAGTCCTTCTTGACGTTCTGAAGAGACATGTTGAACTCGACTGCTATCAAGAGTTGCATGGCTGCTTTGAGCAACTGAGTACCCAAAGTAAGTAGTCCCGTAATGGTGTTCATAGCCTCAATTACCAGCGCAACATGTTGTGCCCGTACCTCCGAAGGCATGGCAGGCTACGCTTGGGCCTGTAATGCGGTGAACTGATGGGCCAGGTGGGTCCTGAGGGTCTATATTTTGATGCGGTATGCCTTTAGTTAGACAACCAAGTCTTCTATGATGAGCCCATCTAGGACCCCTGTGCCGGGCTGGTGACCCACCGGTTCGAGCTGCGCTATTCGCGAGATAGCACGGGAGCCATCTTCAGTCTATCGTGTGATGAGCAGCGTGGCCAAATCGAGCTGTTGTTGCGAGGCCCGGGCACAATGATGGATCTATTGAAGCACGGCGGTGTGTAAACCCTGTAACGCCTTGCGAGGTAGCTGCACCAAGTCCAATTGGAGTCTCGTAGTCATTGGAAGGTGGGCGATGACCAAGAAAGTGCTAAGCAGTGAATAAACATGGCATTCGCTGGTATTTAGCCTGGTACTGCTGGTAGGGTGAAATGTATCCCTGCACTACTTCGTACCCTGGGGGGATGGGGTATCCTTGTTAGTCAGTCCCGTCGTTCGCGGGACTAGCTGCGACTCGACTGGATCAGCTCTCATAGTTATCTGTGGCAGTTTCACACCCTCTTGCATGGCTACTTCCGAACCCATTTGGCTGGGGCCTGCGATCATCCAAGGGTTGGGAAAGGTGTTAAATTCTATCATATAGCTTTGATACCAGTTTGCGCAAGTTTCAAATTCAATTTTCCCTTCAGGGAGCTAGAGGGTAATGAGATTATCAATCTTAGCATCCCCAGACCCTCGTAACATAATGTATGCAGGCTCTGGACTAGTAGGTGCTGATGCATCCACCGGGTTAGGGGCTTCCATAGAAATGTAAGGAGGGGATCCTGAATTCATAGGCTCGCAGACAATGGAAGTAGACTAATTGGGTACGAAAAAAATGCTAAAGGTCCAGACAATCAGGCAGTAGAGTAATATAGGTAGATTACAGAGATAATATGGATCCTTGATCGGAGTTATCCTTTCTACCTTATAGTGCCCGAGGCTATCCAATGGTAGAGTGAATATAACTTGGAACTTACCATCAATCAAACGGTAAAAACTCACCATAAATTTCCGCATTAATTTCCAGCTGCTTATTTTCCATAACGGTAATGTTCCCTTTTTACTAGGGTTCAGTGTTCTGACTGTCATCATTTGCACCTGATGGCCTTCCCACAGATCTACTGATCTTGGATGAAGCATATGTGCTACTTGCGCAACCTGAATTATAACCGACGTCGGGTGTGTTGTAATGCGATTTAGGTACAGCCTTCATAACTTGGCAACCGTGCGCATCCCATCTAGTGCCGCAGTTGGGATAGTTCAGGAAGCATCCTTTCCTTCCATTAGGCTGAGGTTGCAGTATTCAACCATGTGTGGTACTAGCATTCCCCAAGATTCGGATGCGATGCACAAGCTTGAGCTACCCTAAGTCAAGACATTAGTGTTTCGTAGAGTTGATTCGAATGCACCTGGCCCATCTACCACCCCAAATGTTTGCAGAAACTCATCCCGCAAATTTTCCCAATGACGAGTGTGCTGATGTAGCTCCATATCTAAATACCATGTGGCTAGACGTGGTCCTAGAGCATGGATAAACAAGTGGACCTGTTCGTTGGGGGTTCTGTGGCACCATTGTATTTCCCATGCAAGCAAATATCTGCGTGGGTCTTCTGACCCAAGGAACTTTTGGATCTGTCCCCCAGCTGGAGCTTCAAATTGCAAGATCATCTCATCCTGACATTCCTCCCAATCGTAGAATACCTTCCCATGCATATCCCACCAGCATGCAGGTGTTCCACGCAGGGCAAGCTTAAGGGCCCCTAACCTACGTCCCTTGGGAACTTCTGCTTCGAATGCGCATAGAAATTCCTTAATGTTACCATATTCCCCAAAGTAGGGCAGGTCTCTTACCTCGGAGGAGATGCAGCAGAAGTTCCTTGTGACCCAAAGACATCACAGTGCTGAAACCTCATGCAACCAGCCTTTCCAATTCTCTAGTTCCCCATCGGAGTCGGAGAAGCATTCACTATCCTTTTCCCAGCAGAGTACTCCTTCTGCCATGGGGTTAATCCAATATGTGTCCTGCGTAGTGAACTTGTAAATGTGATCCACTTCCTCCTCATCTCGCGCTGGCTCTGTATACCGTGTGCCCTCCGCGGGATCCAATGGTACTATTACTCGTGTGCTGTTATTTTCAAACACCATGCTGCGATTTTTGAGATTGATAACACCCCCCATATCGATAGCCTAGCCCAGTCCTAGGAGCGCAAGGTAGGGGTCCACATCTTCTACGATTTCTATTACCTCAAAGTCAGCTCAGACTTTTACTCCTGCAATATCTACCATGATTTTTGGCAGCCTCCCCAGAGGGATGATCTTTTGTTGATTTTCCATGCGCAGTTGGATGGTGGACCATTCCAACTTAGGTTATCCCATTCGATGCCATTTTTTTTAGGCAACATGTTTGCATCTAATCCAAGGTCCAAAATAACCTGATCCATCTCGTAGTCACCAATCTGCGCGGTCAGCCGCATTTATCTTCCAGTGAATTTTTTATACCTATATAGTTGGTGTACATCCTTGGTCGTTGGGGTTAGATCGGGCCATGCTGCGCAGCTATTCAGTAATGCCTGAAGGTTCTCTACATCCTTCAGGTTACGTAGCAACTTCATACATGCCATAAGAAAAGGGCTCAACCCCCTCATCTGTTTTGGGGTGTGTTGGTGCCTATGCAGTAGCTGCTTATTTCTGAGCGAAGCCCTGGTCAGCTACGACCATTGTATCTTGTCTCTTTTTCATGTTCGATCCTTCTTGACAGGTCAGAGGATCCCTGTCAGCCTCTTCCTTTGGTCCCTAGGTGACCATCCCACTGCGTGTTATGACTTTCACACTTGGGTCTATGTTCCTTAGCTTGGCTTTAACTCCTTGCACATTCTGCGTGGGGTTGGGCTGCTTCTCTAGAATTTTGGCTATTAATGTTGGGCAATATTCGATCACATGGTCCAGCTCTCTACAATATTTGCAAGATTTCCTTGTAGGGTTCAGGCAGTCCCTTGCAAAGTGTCCTACTTGCCCACAATTATAACATATTAGCTTACTGTGTCCTCGACTTGCGCTTCCTCCCCAACCTCCCCTGCCCCTTGCTGGAGAGCCACCAAATCCTGCAGGACATATAGGTGACATAGGGTCAGACTGTAACCTATACAATTTTCCTCAATCTATCATCAGATCGTACGTTCGACAGTTCTGCTCGTCATGTCCTACCGACCAACAGAACTTGCACCATTGTTGCTTCAACTCTGGGACATACGCACCTAGCTGGGGGCAATGGTTCGTATCATGCAGTCCTACTACATGGCAGTCATCACACCACAATGCACATCCGCTTGAGCTTGGACGCAATAGGATGGGTTCCCCACTTGCTCCTGGGCAGAACGGACTAGGTCCCCCTGCCTGCATGTAATCTACCAGTAGAGGGCACTGATCCTTTGTATGGATAGATACCCGACATCGTATGCACCATATATCTGTGCTGGCCCCCTTTCCTCGTTCCTTTTGCAAGTTCTGAATTTCCATGTGCATAGCCCCGAGCTACTCCTGAATTTGTGGTACTCCTAAAGAAGTATCTTCTCTGGGTGTCGCTTCTAGTTTCATAGCGACTTCCACAGCTTTTTCCTGTGACTCAAAGGTTTGGTGACTCATTGGCGTACGTAGGTGGGGAAACAACATAGAGATGAACCATTTCGTATGTTGTCTATCATCATACTCAAATCCTCCTTCCCTGATTGCTCTCTTCAGTCGTTGATCAGCCTCCCATACAGATTCAGATGCACCTTTCTTGAAGTCCTTCACTTCTGCTACCAACTAAGAGTAAGATTTTGGCTTTCTAAATTGTTGCTTCAGAGCGTCCTTAATATCTTGAATAGATGCATTCCCATTCTGAGATATGTATCACATATACCAGTCCAATGCTCTTTCTTCGAATGCCAGGGATATTTGTGCCCTCTTCACCGTATCGTTTGTCACATTTTTCTCAGTCCATACAGAATCTGCAACAAACCAAAATCGGTCCATATCCTCATCCCCTGCCCCCTTGGAGTTAGGTAGTTTCAGGTGTGCAGCCATATCACTTTCCAGTGGAGGTGGTGGTATGGGCGAGTTCTTACCTTTGCGCAGCCTGGACGACAGTGTAGCCAGGGGGATTTTTGTAGCCATTTCTCGTAGAGGGTTATAGATAGATCTTCCCCCTTCAAGGTTGGTTCAATAGTATTTACCGTTGCATGTCGCGCTCTCGTCTGGATCCGAGGTCATTCACTCGGTATGACTACACAAAATACTCTTCTCGCACAGTAGTATCTTGATCAGCAAAGGTAAAGTCTTCAGAAACTTTCCCCAGAACCCTTTAAAGAATCTTCGCTCAGCCTCAGAGTAGGAGACGGACTAATCAATGGAAAATTCTGTCACAAACCCTCCTAGCACATTGTCCACCCAGTGGTCCACCATGTGAGTTATCGTATTATCAGTCCTTTCCAGCTGTTGGATAAGCTCTGGAGTCCATTGAGTGACTTGTTCTTCCTTCCAACACTTCTGGAATTCTACAAGCCTAGACAACCACTCCTGAAGCTTGATTGCAAATGTCACAAAGAAAATTCCGTAGCTTTCTGTAAGGACATACCTATTTTTCCACTTTTCCGTTGTTAACCTCGTGCTGCGATTCTCTTTTATCGCAAATTCTTGAATCTGCTTTTCGAACCACTCTTCAATTTCTTTCCTTTTAGGTTTCCAGTACTCTCTTTTCATTACCCAATCCCTTTCTCAAAATTCTCCCGGTCCCAGCAACGAAACCATTTTTTGGCTCGAGGGGTCCTGACCTAGGTTCGGAGGTTAAGTTTTTCCAACAAACCCGTATACTACTGGCCCTTTCGGCAGTGACCTACTTGCGCAGGTCAAAGTATCACTCGAAGTAGTATGGGTGGGTGTTGGAACTAGGTTTCTGCACCCTGAGAAAGGATAGGTAAGGCAAGCAGAGCTGTGTCCAGCCTTGTGATCCCCATATCGCCTCTTTCAGAGTGGGATCTATAAGTCTCTTTCACATCCATGTGCGCAAGGTCAACTATACTATGGTTCTCAGACAGTAGCACAGTATTACATAAAACAGAACATAACAGATATAGATGCAGTAAAAACACTTACACAGAACTTTTGTAGCTGAATACAGAATACGCATAATACAAAAATTACCAAAGATTCGCATAAACAGTACACATAGATTCAGTTCTCAAACAACCTTTCTTATTCATCAATCCATCAATTCCTTCTTACAATACCCATCCCGACCTACGCACATAGCAACAAGGTCCGCACTCAGCAGGAGTCCCTTCCCCAAAAGCCCAAACGGATCTACCAAACCACAATTCGCATCACGAGCTCGTCATCTTCTTGCCTTTCAATTCAAAATGTTCCTCTATTTATAACAATCTAGCCTAATCTTTCCTATGGTCCACAAACTGTGGTTTGCAGATTCTAGATCTACCCTTTAACCCATTACAATGCTTTCAAGGATTTTTCCCACCATAAACCCTAGTGCTAGACTAAATATAATCAAAATTATACAAAATTGGACCAGTTTCGCAACTTGTAGGAGACCCTGTTCCAACAGGTCTGAAATCTAGCTTCATAAAGAATCTGCACTAGATCTCACCTTGACCCAAACCCTCCTAATATAGTTGATGACCCAAAAATAATATTATGGAAAACCTCTAAGACTGAAGACTCAACTATTGTTAGACAAATTCACAAAGCAAGTTTTGTCCCTGAAAACCTTACATCTTTGAAAGATACCCAATTTGACTTACACCATAGAAGAAAACTATTCAGAAATAAGTCTCAAAATTGGATAGACCAGATAGACCTTGAGCTTACAAACTTACAGCAGTGTCCTAGTAGAGAAGCCTCTCCTTCCACTCCTCCTGATTTTCAGCTTCTCCAACATTTTTACTCCTTTCTTTCCAAATCTGCTCAATCTTAGCTAGCTGATCCAAGTACATCTGCTACCCCCACTCATACACCCACTGTGAAAACCACTCCATTTCATCCTCCACCCCCACTCATAAACCCTCCGCTTGTAAATCCTCCTTGGGTTCCATTACCTCCTATCATGGCAGCATGGTATGCCCTCCTAGTACTACCACAACCTTTATTGCCTATGCCACAGGACTACCAATCTAAAATCCCTCACTTTACTGGAGTTGATTCTACAACTGCCCAACAGCATGTAGACAAGATGAACGATGCATTTGACTACCAAGAAATAGAAGAGGAGACTATAAAAATGAGAATGTTTTCCCAAATATTAGGAGGAGAAGCAAAGAAATGGTTCAAAAACTTAACTCCTAACAACATTCATGATCTCCCTTCCCTTTACCAAACATTCATAAACAAGTGGGAGACTAAGAAAAATCCTCTTCAAATCCTATCAGAGTATGATAACCTTAAGTGAAATTTTGGGGAAAGTGTCCAACACTACTACACTAGGTTCAATAGTGTATATAATGCACTCCCTCCCCACATGAAACGCCCACAAGGCCTAGCCTTAGTAGAATTTCCAGATAGATTTGATCCAGACATGTCTTATCAATTAAGAGAAAGAGATCCCCTTACCATAGAAGACATGCAAAGGGGAGCAGTAAGTGTAGATGCCAACCTAAATGCTAAAAGGGCTAGATTAAGAGTAGAGAAGAAGGTTACATACAAAGAGGAAACTATAGCCTCCACATCTAATACTAAAATTGAAAGCCTAGTTAGGATAATGGAAAGGATGATGGAGAGAATTAACTTGAATGAAAGATCACGTCGTAGGGAAAACCAAACAAAACCTAAAAATAGAAACAAAAACCTAAAATTCAGAAGAGACCTTCCCCCAATAAGACAGAGAGAAAATGACCAGCAAATCAGGCCTCCTTTCCAAGAAAACTATGTAGATGAAGAGGAGAGAGAGACTGAGGAGATGGAAGAAAACCATGTCAATTTAATAGACTCCAATAATGAGGATGATTTTTTTTCTCACAGAAGAAGAACAAGGCCTATTTTTCTCAAACCAAAATGAAAGAACATATCAGGACTCTAAAGAATACAAACTATGGTTTGAAAATGCCATCATGGAGGTTCATAGGCAGTATGACCTCAGAAGTGGGAAAACACAAGACATCCCAAAGAGGAACAAATCAGAAATTTCTGCAAGGAAGACCCTTGAAAAAAGTCCTAGAAAGACAACAGAAAATACAAACACCATGGCTAAGAATTTTGATCAAAACAAAAACAAAATCATCCAACATAATGGTGACCAAAGTTTCCCTAGTACATCAACTAGTGGCCCTGAAAAAATTTCTTTAACTAAGATCCCAAATAAAACTCAGCAAGCTAAATTTCTTGAAAATACCATGTATGATAAAGCTAATCTAACTCTCCCAAAAACACCAACACCATTCACTATTGAGGGAGAAATTTCCAAAATAAAAATAGCCATACCCCTTACTGAACTAGTGACTCAAGATGTATATAGATCTCAATTTTTGAAGGCTTTAAACATAGGAAATGACATCGATACTCTAAATCTAACTGATGAAAAGCCAGAGTTTTTGTTTGGACCATAAGTAGAGGGAAATTTTCAAGAGGGAGTTGTGCCTCCATTCTATGTCAGTTCGAACATCCATGAAAAAATCCTACACAATGCTATGCTAGAATCTGGTGCTTCACACAACCTCATGCCAAAGGTAGTGATGGAGAGATTAGGCCTCAAACTAACCAAACCATACAAAGACTTGTACTCCTCTGATTCAAGTAGATTCAAATGCCTGGGCCTGATCAAGGATTTATGTGTCAACCTAGCACAAATACCAGCCAAGAGCCTAGTCATGGAAATTGTTGTGGCTGACATACCCCCAAATTATGGCATGATTTTATATAGATCATGGGGAGCCAAACTCCAAGGAAACCTCCAAATGGACAAGAAATATGCTACCATTCCAGTCTTTAACCAAAAAATAAGACTATACAGAGAATCTCACATGAAATACATGGTAATCAGCCAAGATAGGCCAAAAAAAGCCCCTCTCTATTTTATCCATTCATACCTTGACTCATTTATCTTGTACAATGAATATGACATTAATGAACAAGTAAATGAAAAAGAGCAAGAGAAATACCTGTCATAACAGTCAAACCAAACACAAAATGAAGAATATGACAGCCAAAACCCTAGTAGCCATGAACAACAACATAATAACAAATCTGAACTTGAAACACTTTGAAACATGAGCTTTGATGGCTCTTGTGGCAAAGTTGGTTTAGGAGCAGGTGTTTGGATACACAACACTAATCAAGGTCACTCTTATAAGTTGTATTTTCAATGTACAAACAATATTGCAGAGTATGAAGCTCTTCTCTTAGGGTTACAAATGCTGAAAAGTATAGGAGCTAAGAGGATTTCTGTTCTAGGGGATTCTGAGCTAATCATTAGGCAAATCAAAGGATAATATTTAGCCAAGAATCCTAGGCTAAGAGAATATAGAAATGTTTCCTTATACCTCCTAAATACATTTGAAAAATATGAACTTACCTCTGTCCCAAGAACTCAAAATAGCCTTGCAAATGAACTAGCCTTTGCTGCCAGCACTTGCCAACTACCTCATGCCAATGAACAATACATAGTAAAGGTCAAGTACATACCAGCAGCCCCTGATAACCTAGATTATTGGCAAGTATTTGAAAATGACAAACAGATTGAATAATTCTTGCAGCCCAAAACCAAGTTTGAAATTCCAAAATCAGACTCAGATCATCAAGAGGATTGCCTTGCTGAGGAACAAACACACAAAATAGAGCCACCTTATCCTGCTTAAATAAATCTGCTAGAATACCCTCATGAGCCAGAATTGTGTGAAGATTTAGATAAAAGAGACCTTGAGGTACTGCAATGCAAAGATAACTTATTTCCAAGAGGACTTTCCCCCTTAGAAGAATTGTTTGATTTCAATGATGTTTCTATAAATCCTAAGATGGAATCTACCAAAGCTAATGTAGAAGAATGCAACATAGGTAGTTAAGAAGAACCTAAAATGATAAAGTTGTCCAAAGCATTTCCACTCCTTATAAAATAGAAATACATTGAGATATTCAAAGATTTCAAAGATATTTTTGCATGGGGCTATGAGGACTTGAAGTCTTATGACACAAACATATTCAGCACAACATCCCTCTCAAGGAAAACCAGAAACCATTCAAGAAGAAATTGCATAGGATAAACCCTGTCCTAATGCCTCTAGTTGAGAAAGAAATCAAAAATATGTATGTTACTGGAATAATAGTACCACTCAGGTACTCAGAATGGGTTTCAAAACTTGTGTCAGTCAGGAAGATGATAGGATAAATTAGGCTATGCATAGACTTTAGAATTTGAACAAAGCCTCTTTGAAGGATAACTACCCTTTACCTAGCATGGATCATATACTGCAAAAGGTGGTAGGCTCCAAAAGCATATCAATGCTTGACAGTTTTTCAGTGTATAATCAGGTGCTAGTACTTCCAAGTGATCAGCACAAAACAAATTTCACTACACCTTGGGACACCTGCATGTATGTCAAAATGCCTTTTGGGTTAATGAATGTTGGGCCCACTTTTCAAAGAGCCATGGACATTGCTTTTTTCAAAGAAATAGGCTACTTCATTATGATATACCTTGATGACATCACTGTTTACTCAAAAAATGATGAAGAACACCTAGCTCACTTAAGAAAATTCTTTGAAAAATGTAGAAAGTATGGTTTATCCGTGAATCCTAAGAAAACTTTGTTTGGCCTTCAAGAAGGAAAACTTCTAGGCCACATCATCTCTGAAGAAGGAATCAAAATAGACCCAAAAAGGATTGAGGTAATATTGCAGATCAGTCACCCTAGGAACATCAAAGAGCTGCAATATTTCATTGCAAAGATCAAATTCCTAAGAAGGTTCATACCAAACCATGCTGAACTCCTAATAAACATTACAAACATGCTGAAAAGAGAAATAGGATTCAAATGGACCATAGAAACAAATAAATCCTCTGAACTAGTAAAACAAGCACTTACCCAAACACTAGTTCTAATCAGCCCTGACTTTACCAAGGATTTATTCATCTTCTCATTTGCATCAGAACACACAATTGCTGCAGTATTGCTACAAAAGAACATAATGGGACAGGAACAACCCATAGATTTCTTCAGCAAGGCACTAAGAGATGCACCTCTGAAATATAACATCGTGGAGAAACAAGTGTTTTCCTTAATCAAAGCATTAAAATATTTCGAGGTTTACATCTTGCATTCACATGTCATTACTTTTGTTCCTCATGCAGTTGTTAAGGACATACTAACTTAGGATCTTGATGGTAAAAGAGGTAAATGGATGGCTTTAATTTTAGAGTATGATTTGGAAATCAAGCCCACCAAGCTAATCAAAGGGCAAGGATTGGCCAAATTGATGGCTGAAGAAAACTTTCAAGCATTGGACATAAACATGATACATTCCTTGGATGAACAAGAGGAGTTGGAGACTCCACCTATTGAAGAAGCATTTCTGAACTCACACTGATATGCTGATATATTATATATGCCTTTTAATCTACATGATCCTCCTAGTTTTTCCAAAACAAAGGCCAGATTCTTGAAACTAAAAGTTGTAAATTTTTGCATTCTAGACAAATCTTTATATTGGAAAAATTATGTTGGTATCTTGCTTAAATGTTTACTTAAAGATGATGCAGACAAAATCATGCATGAGTTTCATGAAGGAGAGTGTGGAGGTCACCGCTATTGGAAAACCACTGCCAACAAAATCCTTAGACCTAGTTTCTATTGGCCCACTCGTTTCCCTAATATCCACAAGCTAGTAGTGACTTGCCATAAATGCCAAATTTTTTAGGGAAAGAGAAAACTATTTCCTTTGCCTTTGCACCCTATCAGTGTTGAAACTCCTTTTCAACAGTGGGGTTTATATTTCATTGGATAAATCCACTCTGCCTCCTCTACCCAACACAAGTGGATTCTCACTGCAACTGACTATTTCACCAAATGGATAGAAGCCACCCCTTCAAGGAATTCCACTGACTTGGTAATCATTAAATTCCTTGAAACCAATATTATGTCCAGATTTGGTTGTCCCAGAAAGATCATCACTGATAATGTTGCTGCATTCAATTCCAAGAGAATGGTGGACTTTTTCCACAAGTATCACATCACATTAGGGAATTCAACAGCTTATTACCCTCAAGGTAATGGGTTGGTTGATTCCTCTAACAAAATTCTGGTAAACATCATCAAGAAATTTTTGGAAGAGAAAAAAAAGTCATGGCACAGCAAATTAGTGCATGAAATATGGGCAAACAGATTAACAAGCAAGAAATCAATTAACATGTCTCCCTATCAGCTAGTGTATGGCATGGATGCAGTTTTTCCAACATCCTTTGGAATCCTAGTGATGAAGCTCCTCCAAGAGGTACAATCAGAAGAAAATGATATGAAAAGGAGGCTGAACCAAACCATTAATTTGCAACAATCAAGGGAAGAAGTGTACAGCAGAACACAAGCAATGCAAGAGAGTATCAAGAAAATTTTTGATAAGAGGACCAAGGAAAATGATTTTCAGATTGGAGACAAAGTGCTGAAGTGGGATTCGAGAAGAGAGGACAAAGGCAAGCATGGAAAATTTGAAAATCTATGGAAAGACCCATACATCATCCATCATAGTAAAAGGTAACAATGCATTCTCTCTACAATAAATGGATGGATCAGAGTTGTTTGGAGGTCCTGTCAATGGCAGGATGCTCAAGCACTATTTTTGTTGAAGCTCTTAGTTTAAATCTTTGTTCATTGTACATAACATTGCTCGAGTAAAATATCAGAAAAATGAAAACACAAAAAAACAAAGAAAATAAGAAAAAGAGGGCAGATTGAAAGAAGAGGTAAAGCCCCATACCAAAAAAGAATATGTCTAAAAGTGTGCAAGTGTAAATTCCATTAATTTGAGAAATAAAAGTCTTTTTCAGTCATACATCCTAACCATGATTGAGCATGTTTTAAATTTCTGCTGATAAGTTAGAGAAGCAAGATTTTCCAAACCATCTAAACTTGGCTTATCAAGTAGACTAGGTTAGGAAAAGATGATGGTTCCCAAAGCTTAAATCTGAACCAAAGAGAAATGAAAGGGATAGGTAACAAACTCCAAATTATGAGCCCTCAAGTTTCTAGTTTTACTTGTACAAAAATAAATTATGTGTTCCACTTGTCCAAGATGCCACAGCTCATGACAAATAAAACTGCCTAACCTTGATTTGCTCATGTTTTGAATTTTTATGTTGATAGCTTAGAGAATGAAAATTTGTCAAAATGCTTAACCTTGACAGATAAGTAGATTAGATAGAGAATAAAAAGAGCTCATTAGTCTAATCTGAGCTCTTGGAAGTGATAAGGGTAGAAGTAGATAGTTTTTATGCTTTAAAAAGAAAAAATTATGTCAAGGGTTTGCCAATCCAAATGCACCCAAGTGAAGAAAAAATGTTAGGAAAAGTATGATTGTTAGGTAAAGTTGATATTGAAGCAATCATGTTTTCATATTGAAGGATCACAACTTCAAAGAAAAGCATCCAATCAACAAGTGAATAAAGAAGGATCTTCCAAGTACAAGTAAGGTATTGATCTTCAAAACTCAGAGATCTTAACTCTGAGGTTCTTGACACCTCCTGAAAGGGAGCTGCCCTCCCCAAGTGGAGCCACTGTTAGTCATCGGTATTTTTCACCATACTTATATGACTATAGATTGGTTCTATATTTATGAAAAAAACATTCCTTGAATATTGTGAGTTTCAGAAATCTCACTGCCTTCATTATCCTTATAGAAACTTTTTCACTACTCTATTAGTTTGCCATTTCATGATCACCCTATCACTCCTAAAAAACTCCTTATTGGCTTATATCTCTTATTTTCATCCTCATTCCCTATCTATGACCTCATTGCCCTTTTTTTCCCCTTGTCATTGAACTCCACCTTCCCTCTAGGGTTTTCCTTTAGCTAACTCATTCCCTTTTTCCTCAGGTTCCTCAAGCATGGGTGGTCTCAAAACTATCTCTGTAGGCTCTTTAGATAAATCAAGTTCATTGGATTTTGGATCTTCAATATAGCAAGTTGACAATACTTTGTTTTTCACTTGAAAACCTCCAAGTCAAATCCCAGTCAAAATCAGGTCAGAGGACCCTCCCACTAGGTCATTAGGGTTTACATTGTTTAAGGTTGTCCTTGGATGTTTCGGGCACTTCTTTTCCTTTGCTAGAATCTAGCTCAGATGTGATAGAATGTCAAGACATGGTTATTCAAGAAGGACATAAAATATTTCCAAAGAAGATTACCTCATCAGTTCAAAGTCTACAAATGAGAAAAATGAACAGAGTTTAGCACTTTTGCAGGAGTTTTGAAGGCTTTGTCAACATAAGGTACTGATGAGGTGGACTATCTATTCCTGAATGAAAACAACTTACAACAAAGGAAGGGGAAACAGCTTGGTCCTCTAAAGAATTAGGGTTTATACACTTGATGGTCCAGTTGAGTGCCAAAATAGTGACCACTTGCAGAAATGACCTGGAGGAGACACACAAAGCCAAACATGAAGAAATTATATCAGAAAATATTGATGAAATAGGGAAAAATGTGAGGTGAACTAGACATAAATCAATGAACTTGAAAGGGCTATAGAGAAATTAGAAGACAACACTGATAATTGTTGTAAAAGCGCTCCAGACACCTAGGGTTTTGGGAAAATGGCCAGAGAAGGTAAAATGGTAAGTTAAACTCCATGGTGGAAGAAAAAGAGGATTTTGAAGATGTTGTTGTACGATTGAATCCAAAAAGTGTCAAATGAGCATGTCAAGCCTCAAGGAGCATAAGAAAATTCAACTTTATGACTTAAGCAAACTTGCAAGCAAAAGTGTAAAGAATATTAGTGAGAAAGGAAAAATGACTTTAAAACATTATAAAGTGGGTTTATAAAGATAAATCAAATTTCAATTTGCCTATAAATCCATCTAACACTTCAAGAGATTCATTATCACCTTTCAAAATACCAAGAGCACTCAAGGGAGAAAAATTCGTTAGTTTCCTAAGTGAATTTGGGCAAAGTAGTTTGGTGTTGTGCCCCTAGAAGCTGGCGCTGTGCGCTAGGATTTTCTCCTCCATTTAATTTTTGAAGGCGTTGCACACCTAGGAAGTGGTGTTGTGTGCCTAGAAGAGCACTGCGCTCTTTCCCGACAAGCCTGTGAAGAAATCCCTTGGCGATACGGGCTCAGCCATGGCGCTGCACCCTCAGCTTTGGCGTTGCACCCTTGGCCAAGAAGGGTCTCTAAGCCCTACAAAAATTCAATCCA
Organism: Pinus albicaulis; assembly: GCA_034641835.2. Lineage (NCBI taxonomy): Eukaryota > Viridiplantae > Streptophyta > Pinopsida > Pinales > Pinaceae > Pinus > Pinus albicaulis. The sequence continues at coordinate 221,106,268 of CM076582.1, read as the reverse complement.
CTTCAAAAACCTTTCAAATTTCCTCCAACGTCTTATAAAGCAGTGAGAAGAGGTAAGTACCTAATATACACTCACCTTCAAGCTATTTTGGTAATTTCTTAATGAATGGAATGAAACCCAAATAAAACCCTAAGTTTCGGGTCGAAGATCACTGTTTAAACCTCATTTCATCTTCCTAGACAGAGTGTTAGTGATAGAAAGGGTAATTTCACAGCTGGAGGGTTTTCAATGAGTTTTTTTATCCTTTCACTCATTCTCACACACCTATACCCTCACTCACTCATCCCATTTAATTGCCAAAACTGCCATTTCTTATCATCCCTTCATCTCCTTTCCATTTACACTCTAGGTTTTTATAAAAGTAGATTTTACAATGTCAGAGGGTGAAGACAGTGGTATGGAGGCCCAAATTCCAAGGAGGCATGGTCATAAAGGAGGAAAGATAAATAGATTTGAACCCCTCAATACAAGAGAGCTCATGGCATATCCCCTTACTATTTCTTGTTTCAAGCATGTAGGATGCTTTGAATTTTGTGAAAAGGTGCAGTAGGTGAAAAACCACCCTGAGCTAACTAGACTATTTATCATTAACTTACATGACAAACAAGTTAATCTTATAGGGGTCACCTTTGAATTGTCTACTGATGCCATTGCAATGCCATAGGCATACCTAGTGTAGGGGAGAAATGGTTCAAGCAAGCTAACCTTGACATGAGTTACTTTGATCCATACCTTAAGCCCAGGTATAAAGACCACAACAAATCCATCTTTCCTTTCTCTCGCCTGCTTGATAGATATGAACCTATGATGAAGATTATCATGAATTAATTCAAATGTGAGGGAAGATTCTCCTCTCTTTACTCATACCACATCAGGCTTCTTATGAATTTTACTAGAGTAAGGATGCTACATATACCATATTACCTTTACCGAAGCATTGATAAAATGGCATACATAGTGCAAAAGAGAAACCACCCTCAGCATATGAAAAGCCTTTTCCATCACTCACTTATCAAAATGCTTTTTATGCATCAACTACAGCAGAAAGGCATTTCATGGGAGACCTTCATTGCCAATGAGGTTTTTACTGCTCCACAAGGCCATCATCAGCAATATGTACCTTCCTCATCTCATCCTCACATTCCTACTTCTCCATCACTTCCTAATGTTCCTACATCTCCACTCACTCACATTCCTTCACCCCATGATGACCCTTCCACATCCCCATCCACTCACATTCCTTCACCTCATGATGATCCTCCTTCATAACCTTCCCATAGCCCTTCACCCTCATCTCATGACACCACAACATCAAACAGTGATGAGGGTAGTGAGACAGATTACACTCAAATGGTTGAACATAAATCCTTTTCCTTTGACCTATCAAAGAGGTCATAGGCAGGTGTTTTCTCCACAATTTGTGGAAGGGGCCCTGCCTTCTACATCAACAAAACAGCTTGGCAAAGGCAAGGAAAGGTCATTATTGAAGATGAGGAAGACAAGAATTAAACTAAGAAAGAGTTTCATATAATTCACCTTGACAGTGTGAATGAGGATGAGGAGAGGGTCACAAAAATGTTGCTCAAAAGCAAGGATGCCCAGATTAGGGAGCTAGAAACCAATCTTGGTAGGGCCAAAAATGTGATCAACTTCCTTGAGGTAGAAAACCAGTAGTTAGAGACAGAGAAAGCCATCAGTGAGGTCAGAGCTATCAGAGCTCGGAAAGAGGCTGTAAAGGCCAAGGCTAAGCTATATGAGACCTTGGGCACTCTTGATGACATTGAGGATGAGGAAGAGGCCAAGAATAATTGGGTTGAAGAGGTCTTTAGCCCGGGAAAGAGAGCAAGAGACAGCATTAGCAGAGCAGCTCACTCCAAGAGAGTTGCTTGCCATGGAAATCAACTATGAAAGATAATATTGGCTAGAAAGAGTCGATATACAGCTAGAGGATCGGCTTGAGAAGGCAAAAATAAACATTGACCTTCAGAAGAATATGGCAAGGCATTATGCCTTAAGAAACAAGGTTGCAAGGGACAAGCTCAAAAGAGCCCTTGCAAATATTCAAGCCCTAAATGAGGCAAAGCAGAAGGTGAAACTTGAAATCCTTTCTGATGTATCCCTCCAAGCCTCCCAAACATTATCAGTAAAGAAAAATTCAAATTTTGGCACTTGGTGCAGATTTTGAAATTTTGACTGTTTGGCTAGGAGAAAAAAGGGCCAAACGCGTAGCGCCACTGGAGCTGCGCTTTTTTTGGGGGCACTAAATTGAGAAAATGTTTACATATTCATGTTTCTCATGCCTATCACATCACCCTAAAAAACTTTCAGGTCATTTGGAGCAGAACTAGTCCCCCAAAAGGGCCAAAATCCATCAAAAAAACACATTTTTGCCCTCTTTTCAGCATTGGCGCTAAGCCCTGAGAAGTCCTGGGAGAATGGATTTTTGAGTAGGTAAATGGAATCCATTATAAAAAATAAAGGCATATTTTTAAATTAGGCAATACATGCTTTCCAATGAGCTATCATGGAGGTCATTTGGACACCGGGAAGGCCTCCAAAATTCAGCTGCAAAAAGGTGATTTTTCCAAATTTGGCACTACACGTTTGACATGGTGTTGCGCCCTTGTACCTTGGCATTGCGCCCTTGCCTAAAAGTAAAGAAAAAACATCAGAATTTTTTGAAAAATATATTTTTAGGACTCAAAGGACAAATAACTCCAAATTTAGCTTAGAATTTATGTTAGAAATTATTTTTGCATTTCATGAATTTGGGATATTTGTGCCTTGGGCCTTGCATGGTCTCAATGGTCAAATTCATTTATGATGTAATTAATGACTTATAAAACCCTATCTAGGGTTTAATTCACCATTTTGGTAGTTAAATATTGCATGTAAGCCTCATTGTGATTGTTGGTTGGTTGTTAAGCTGAGCATATACCCTGAGTTGTAATGAAGTTTGGCTTTGGAGCCTTGTAACTCTCTTGGACTGAATATCAATGGAGACAGCACATTCCTAGGATTCATTAACTTTGTTAGATGGTGATTTTCTTCCACTCTTGTCAATGTTTTATTTTGTTTTACATTATTTTCATTGCTTCTCTGATAATAGAACATAAATTTTAGGTTGAGATATGTTGTTTTGGCACCTCAACTCTGTTTGTCATTATTATCTCTATGTTTTCCTTTGAAAGTAATAATTAGAGAATTCTTAAATGCTCTTTAGGATTACTTGTTTGTTGTTTTGAGGTTTGTTTGGTGAAGTCTAGCTAAAGAATCCTTAATTTCTTTTCAATTTTACCAAGCTATTGTCCTGAAGGCTTTCCTTGTTTGAAGTATAGTTAGGATTCTTGATTTCCCTTTAAAACTACTAAATTCATAACTTACTGTCATCATATACTCATTTTATCTAAAAGATCCATTTGGCTTTATTAACTTTCCCTATGAAACACCCTTGATTCATTGTTGTCCTTTTCAAGCCTTTCATAGACCCCATAGCCCAATGGTTTAAACCTCTCTTACTCTATTTGTTCTACTTGAGAAGCAACCCAACCAAACAAAACAAAACAAACAAACCCTATCATTATAACTAGCCTAAAAATCAACATCCTAAATCAAACAAGTTATATATTTTATACAAACATAGAGAGAGCCCTCTCGGAGTCCAGGAAGGCTAGGTCATAGGACTCCAAAGTTGGTTTGATGTTACCCTTGTCTATTTGTTCATTACCAATCTGCCAAATTACAAGGACCTAACATGACCTTCACTTCTCCTTTTATAGATTTGATGGATAGATATCCAATCCTCTAGAAGCATCTTATTTTATTATTTTATTATTATTCTAGAAGATCCTCCATTGACTTTACCAAAGTGACTTTAATTTAATTATATTTCACTTAAGTCATTTTTGGCCTCTTTTTCTCTAAATATTATTTTTCCTTTAATTAAATGATTAATTAAAGTCATTTTTAAAAATGGAAAATAGTATATCACCCATGGTACTATATCTGGCCACTATAAGTCACCTCTCAACATCCCATCGTGAAGATCTCCTCGTTCTGGTTCCAACGAGGTATTACACTAAGGTTTCCTATCATGTTTTCCTTCCGGAATGCCACCTTGAGCGTAATTAATTGATTTAAGCCCAAAATTAACTCATTTTTCGGAAATTTGTAGGAATGCACTGGAATGAAAGGTAAACTATGTGAATGATGGAATATAACAAGAAAATGCCATCGGTCCTCATAGAAACTTCTCAAAACTCCTCCAAAATTCCCATGGGCCCAGTGATGATACCAACCTGTATATGTGACCTCTCTTCTGCCAACTGTGGAAGTCCATCCTAACCATATCATAGGTGATACCAAAAAAAGGAATATTACAATAAATTAGAATTGCATGAAATTGATCCAAAAAAAGAAGAATTTGAAATAATTAAACTTAAAGACAATGTTTTACCGATATTTCTACACTACAAGGAAAAGACCCTCTAGCAGAGGTTATAAAGGAGGTTCTTAGTGTTAGAAAATTGGCCAAAATTTTCAAAAAAACATTTGCTACAACATCCCCTTTTGGTAACCGAGGTTTTGGCAGAGCTTGTAACGGAATTTCAACACAACTAAAAAACCTGGGTGGCCAGAGGTTATTAAAGATGTTTTTTTCATCAATGCACTACTAAGGTGTGAATGCACCAGTGTGTGTCATATAGATGGTCGGCCCGAGGTGGTCGAAGGTGCATGCAACGGGCCGTAAAGGTATACAACCACACCAGGCACATTGTAGGTGATATAATGCATGGGGCCATTCTAATTCATATTGGGATTTGTGCGGTGCCCATATGTTGTATCAATGCACCGGTACATAGACTTATTGAAGCGCACCGATGAGCAGTATCAGATAAACACATCGATTGTTCTAATTTGTATTGGTATTTGTGCAGTGCCCATAGGTCGTACAAATTCACTGATGTGTATTCTCACATAAACCTACTAGTGCGTAGTATCGCACAACCGCACCGAGATTTATAATTAGTATTGGTATTTGTGCGATGCCCATAGATCGTAGAAACGCGTTGGTGCATTGTATCATAAAAATGCACCGGTCTACAGTAAATAACATGCACCGGTGTTCATTTTGTATTTTTTAGAAACATCGACCTGTGACAGTGAAATTATTGTGGTTTTTTAAAATTCATTATTCATCAAAAGTCGACACATCTTATAACAGTATTCACATTAGTTAAATTTTTATTCATGCATTTGAATTTGATGTTTGGATTAATTTGTTATATCATATCATAATTATTGTGATTTTTTTTAATTCATTATTAATCAAAATACGACACATATCTTATAACAATATTCATATCAATTAAATTTTTATTTGTGCATTTGAATGTGATGTTTGGATTAATTTGTTATATCATATCATCATATTTCACATCTCTTCATTATAATATTTAATCATCCATAAATTTAATTAGTGGTGTTACATTTCATAACGACAATGGAGAACGCAATAGAATAAATTAAAACATATATATATATATATATGAATAAGACAGACTTTGTCATACAAAATGGGACAATTATTGGTATCCCTTTGTCTTTCAATTGGGACACTATGTCCATTACATTAAAAAAAATCTATGATTTCAAAGACAAATATTTCAAAAAATACAACCCCTTGCTCTGATATCCAAACATAATGATCATCATTCTTCACTTGAACTATTATCACTGCTTCAACTACTTCCATGACTTGGGGTTATTTTCAAGAATGTTTTTTTCACAGCGTTGATTATTTACTTCTTCACCTTCCATCTACAAACATAAAAATTTATTGTAATGAGTGTATATACATTTGTGAGAATAATGAAAATTGCAATATTAAATAATATACATCAATTTTAATCGAAAATAAATGACGTACCATAGCAACAATTGACTCATGAACTATACACATTCTTTCAAAACCATGTAGTATGCCATATTTCAAGATTTCATCTATTGGCACAGTTCCATACTTTATTTCCTGCAAGTTTTATACCCCATAACAAATCATATATTTAATATAAAAGATTTTTTTGTTCTATTAATTATAGACCGAGCTAAGTAAAACAAGATCGATAGATGCTTAAAAATTCCACAATTAATTTATGATATGCCAACATATACTCACAACCCATATTTAACCCAATATCAATCAATTCGTCTGATGGTTCTTCTTTGTATGTTAGCACCTGTTTGAAGATATTCAATGATGATTTTGTAAAACAACTTAAAATATACAAAAATTAAATCTAGTTAAGTTGTTATAAGGAAGTAACAATTACTCACAAACTTAGATATCAACCCTTTTATTCCTTGTCATCCTGTTTTATGTGCTGAATGGATTCCATTTTCTTTTCTTTTTTGTAAGAAAATACTTGAAAATTAATATTTAATGCTAAATTGTTTATTTATTGTACCTAATGATCAAAAAATTAAATGATTACATATTACATTTGAAGCACGTTGTTGCTGAGATGGATCCTCCTACAATGAAATTTTGTCCATTTCTTTGACCATCTCCTTGTACACCCTTTTGGACATTCCAACTGGCATATTTCTAATATCAGCTCTTTCATCTTTTGAGATTTTCATAATCTTCCTGAAAATGTAACATGACAATAAACTATTTAATTTTTATATTGATATATGAAAAGTAAATATAACAAAAGTGATATTTTAAATTATATTTATAAATAATTCTAGAAAAACATTTAAAGGAATATTACTTTTTCATTCTTTCTTTTTTGTTGTTGTATGTTTTTGCTATTAAAAGTCTGACATGTCTCATTGACCAATTCTCTGGAAAATCTTCCTGTAGTTTAGATATAATTTGGTTCTTGGAATCATTGGATTGATTTTTGTATTGTAAGTGGAAATAACGTCTATACATTTGTTCCACTAGATCCCTCAAACTTTTGTAAAAAAATTTCCCCCTTTCATTAACCTCCAGCACCACTCCAAATGAGCTAAGGAGCAATTCATTTTCATTTGCATGTTCTATTTTTTTTCTTTTCTTAGAACAACATTCCTTTTTTGAGTTGTTGGTACCTGTAGAACATTAAACAGATGTGAATTAATAGATTGTTTGAAACATGTTACATAATAATTTTAAGTATAATATTAATGAAAATTAAAACAATAAACTCATATTCGATCGATAGTATTTTTTCATTCACCTGATTCATCATTTTGCAATTTTTTCATCAAGATTTTACGCTCTTCTGGTCCTAGATCAGAAATAATCTTATCGAGCTTCGTCATTTTGTGGCTTTGCATGATACACAGTAAACAATACATATTAGTTAAACTTACATATAGTTCAAAAATAATATTTTTGTAAATAATTTACAAAGAACTTGCCTTCTTTTCTTTTCTTGATGTGTTATTAGTATTTTTGTGACTTGATCTCTTTTCAATCATTTATTTATCAACATGAAACCTATACCATATCATTTATTAATATATTTTATAAATAAATTGTCAAATTTTTAAGTTAAAAACAATATCAAGAAACCGATGCGCTTTTCATGGTATACGCACCGACGTTGGTGTGTTGTGGTCTTATAAATGCACCGCCCAAACAGTATAAAACACCATATGGTGCTCTATGTCAATAAGGAGCACTGGTGTGCTACATGTTAAACATTGCATCGATTAACACAGACAGAATAATAAAAATTTTCTAGTGTTAGTTTTGGTAGCATATGGTGTCGTGGAGGGGGCGGTGCAGCCTATTCTTATAAACTCCCCGCACAAACAAGGGACCACCGTACGGTGCTTTCTGTCAACTAGGAGACCCGATGCGTTATATGTTATATGGTGCACTGATTAACACAAAACAAAAAATTGTTTTTTCCAAACAGTACATGAGTGGTGCGTTATAATGAAATATCGCACTGGTGCCCTATTTTACATATGGCGCGTGGATTAAAAAAAATAATTAATTTTTTTATCAAACATTACTTACATGGTGTGCTGGGATAAGACAGCGCACCGGTGCGCTAGGTTACGCGGGGTGCACCAATTCAAAAAATTATGTTTTTTAGAAACTCACGCAAGGGCCGACATGGATTGGGCTCCGACTATGCAATTCGTCCCATGGGTTGGATGTCATAGGCCTATATATATAGCAATAAAAATCCTATAAATATAAAATTAAAAGCCCTAATTCTGAAATCACAGAAACAAGAAGAAGCAAGGGTATAAACAAAAATAATGAAGGGTTTAGGGTAAAAATGGATTTATTTATTTTTTTTTCTGAAAATGAACAATAAATTGAAATTTTTTACTTACTACATAAAAAATACGGCAGAAAATGTAAAAAAAACAGTAAAATTTAATCACAATATCGTTTGAAATTCTATTCTATAGGGCTTGAATCACCATAGGTTTGGAATTCTAATTGTCTAAATACCTTTGTTCGAAAGTATTTCATCGCTCCACAGTGCTCTCATGCTCTCTTGCTCTAGGTATGTCTCCTACAAATCTCTGGCTGAATTTTTTTACAAAAATAGTGAAATAATGAAAAAAATTTAGTATTTAAAAAAAAATTATATGCTTTTCAAAAATATTTTTTCGCCCATTTTTCAATTTACCACTTCTTTTCACTTTAAAAAAATAAAGTTTCATTTTTTTAATTTGCGGCTTTTCGTCACTGGTGTGTCAGTTAATAACACTACACCAGTGCGTCCGTTAATAACAGGGCACTGGTGTGTAGTAACTAAAACAACACTGGTGTAGTTATCTGTACATAAGCACCGATAACAATAAGTCCATTTTTAAGGCACCGAAATTAATTTTAGGTGTGTGCGCTAAAATTTATTATTGATTTTGCTCAAATACAAGGAGACAATATCATAATTATATCGAATGGACAATTATTCAAAATCCAGCTTGTTCCATAATATTTCTCAAAGTCCATTGCAGAGTTCTCCCTATACATCTCGAGACGTAATATTTACTTCATATTTTATTTATATTTTCATTATCTAATTGAATTTATGTTTTTTATCCATGTCAATCAGCTTAATAAAGTTTATAATGTATACAAATTTGCAGGTTCATGCAGATTCAAAATCGAGTTTAGATGCACAAAATAATCAAATAGCTCCAAAACGTCGGAAGCTCTTATCATGAGCAGCATACCGCAAGGCGCATTTGGTAGATGAAAATGGGCAGCCGCTTCACCCTACCAATTGTAACAATATTGCATCTTCTAGCCACAATCCCGAGACAATGATGGTAATAATAATTGTTTAGTATATTAATATAATATAATTATTAATTTCAACGTCAAACAAATTAATCATGCATTGTCAACGTTCTTTCTAATTGATATCATAGATTTTGTACTAATCATGTTCAAATATTTTTTTGAAATTATTAGGATTCTAGTGATGATGAGCAACCTACCTACCGTCTTTTTTTGCACCCCACGACAATCTAAAATAAAGAGAAGGCCGAATTAAGAGAAAAAACGGAGAGGAACGATACCAAGAATGGTTGAATCAACCACCGATTCAATTCTTGCTACGTCCAGATTCACCAATTAGGAATGACTACATCAATAGTAGTTCTTCACAAGCTGGCAATGGAGGCAATCAAATAGAGGTTGGTATGGATGATTACTTATGGGATACGACTACCATGGAGACAATTTTGTTACATTCATTCCAAAATGATGATCAGCTAAGGGATGATGCTCATATCGCTGACACCTTTTTCTAAAGCCTTAAATTTGCTTCCACCACCCCTCTCTTTGGACCTAGTGGTCATTCAAAGTGTGCCCAGTTGGGGAAAATGATGTTACTATACAACTTGAAAGCAAATTTTGGCTTGTCGAATGCATGTTTCTCGGAAATTTTTAGGTAAGTAACCATAAAGTTCTCCCTTATATAAATTTGAGAATTATAATCACAAAATGAACATTAAAAATGGTTAATTTTATGAATGTTAATAATTATATCGGTATTAATGTACATTTAATATTTTCCATGATGATCACCAACTACGGGTTATTCAAAGATAAGGTTCTTCCAAGTGATAATGTCTTTCTCGATAGCTGCGAAGAGGCAAATAAATTGTTGAAAATTTTGGGTGTTGAGTACATATCATATCATGCATGTCCAAATTATTGTATTCTATATAGAGGAGAATATGCAGACAAAGAGATATGTCTGAAATGTGGGCATGACAGGTATGATAAATAAAAAAATAAGGTTAAATCACGTGGTCCTCTTTTAATATATTGAGGCACATACCTATAATCCCAAGGATTCAAAGGCTCTTTCGTTGCAAAGAATTAGCTATGTTGCAGGGATGGCATGCCTCACAAAGAAGTGAGTTACGATTTATGTGAATCTCAACTGATTCAATAGCCATGAAACATATAAAGGATACATGGCCTAAAAAATTCAAGGATGAAGTACAAATTCTACGACTCAGCATAGCCATGGATGGCGTCAACCCATATTCCCTCCAGAACACCAACTATTTTGTTTGGCCTATAATAGTGATCAATAACAATATCCCCCCATGGTTGTCCGTGAATAATGAACACCTTATGTTGGCTCTCATAGTCCCTGGTAGAAGACAAGTGAGGAATATGGATGTCTACTTACAACCATTGGTATATGAATTGAAGGAATTATGCGATGGGATAAATGTATACGATGTATCAAGACCCATCGCAGCATAGAGGAGTTTTACGTTATATGACATATGTGCTTACACGACACATGATTATCCAGGCTTTGGAGTTTGCTCTAGTAAATTGCATTTTTATTGATTTGTTTATATACGTAACAATATTCTTTCGCATATTATTTATTTAATTCGTTGTAATTGTTCTAATCTTCATGATATTATTTAACATGCAATTCATATAAATTATATAGAATAATCTCGCAGGCTTGTAGCAACAGGGTATTTTGGATGTAAATGTTGTGGACCTTCTCTGAAAGCTAGATGGTCCAAGGACCTACGAAAGCCAGTGTATGATTGCTCCAGGGTATTCCTCCGAGAAGTACACCCTTACAGAAGATTAGCATCAATGGTAAACGAGAGAGAACTCAAAGGCCTCCAATAACGACACAAGCTGAATGGCTTAGAGCATATGAGAGATATAATGAGAAGGACTTCATAGAAATGTTTGATTCAAATGGGGAGCCTATGTTCGATGATCCATAATTCTTCGACACCTATGTTGAGAAATTTCCCATTGGGATGAAAAGGAAATATATATTTTATAACCTCCCATGTTGGGATAATCTTAAGATTACCCACTTATTAGATCCCATGCATATATTTAAAAAATTTTCTTCTTTATGGAGTCACATATCAACCAAAAAAAGTGACACATTGGCTGTTAGGAAAGATCTTATTACTTCAAAAACTAAAAAGAAAAATTGGCCAAGACGATTAGAAAGTACAGGATCAGAGGCAGGTGTTGGTCCCTCTAATTCATGGTATTTCAAAAAAGGTGATGTCCCATGGATTTAAAAAAAAAAAAAAGATGATATTTCCTTTACAAACGAAGTTATAATGAGTGTGAGGGTGCCATCTCCATACGGGTCTTCACTATGGTGCTGCTTCACTGTGGATGACCATTTGTCGGGGTTGAAATCGCATGACCATTTGAATCTTCTAAGAGTACATAAATTAATTTCAAAAGCATGATTTTATTATTTTTTATATCAATAAATTTTATTCGATGCAGGGATCATAAAACATAACTAATTTTGTATATTATTGCACATGTTTATAAATTTGCAATGTCATTATCCTTTGTTCGTGTGTGGGTGTGTGAAACATGAATTCCCTCAATACCTAGGACGTGCCATATCTAAATTATCTGCATTTTTATTTTGGATCATGTCAAAGGAGATTCATGTGGCTAGCATTCCACGGTGTCTTCAAGAGATAGTTGAGATTGTTTGTATGTTTGAGAAGGAACTGCCGACGAGTTTCATGGACTTGCAAGTTCACCTTCTAATCCACCTAGTAGATGAGGTTGAATTAGTTGGGGTGGTTTCTTGTCATTGGATGTTCTTCTTAGAGAGGTACATGAATAAATTGAAATGTTTTGTTCGACAAAGGGCGAAACCCGAGGGGTCTATGGCAAAGGGGTACATATCGTATGAGTCTTTCTATTATGCCAGTGAGTACATCAAGTAGATCAACAATAGACCAGGTGCGGTGATTTTGGATGATGAAAGGGATGAAGACAAAAGAGAAGGGGAGTTTCTCCAAACGAATGGAAAAAAGTGCTTGATAAAGAGTAAGTGACTTATAATTTTTCAAATTTACACAAAGTAAATATTCATGTTGAACTTCGATATAATTTATATTTTTATCTCTATGTACTATATAATGTCGGTTTGATTTCATCAGCGAATGCAGAAATTGAAGAAATCAATAAATTTGTTCTTTACCATTCCGAAGCGACACAACCGTGGGTCACATTGTACGAATAAAAGAGGATGAAATGGGATAATGACATAAAAGAATTCAAATGGTTGAATGGTAGAAGTGTGCTTTATCCAAACCATTTAAAAGAAAATATGCCAAAAATATGCACCAACAGTTGGGTTGATAACCAAGTCAGAGAGAAATACGGTGCAAGCGGTCGTTACCCGCGTGCTGAAGAGGATGCGTTAAATGTAGGGATTGGGTTCAACAACTCGGTAATAATATATTTAATTTACAAATACATTTGAAAATTAATAATGCACCTTTCAAATGTAACTACATATATATTTCATATTTTAACTGTTGGGTTATTATAAGACACATGACATTATGATTTTTTAACTTTTTATAGGTGCATTTGATCCCATCTATGTGGGCATATGGAAACCATTTTCGCACACAAACTGCCAATGATGGACACATCACACAAGACTATGGAGTGGAAGTCGAGTTCGATCAATCTAGTTGATCTAGCCACTGTGATCAAAACCTAGTATGAGGATGTTAGGCTACATCAGAAAGATACATGAGATCATTGAAGTGGATTTCTCTTCTTTCCAATGTGTTATTTTTAGGTGCAAGTGGTGGGACACCTTTGATCAGAATAATGTAAAGGAAGATCGTGATAGTTGTTTGATATGTATCAACTCTATAAAGATGTGGGATGAAGCTAAGGAGCCCTATGTTTTCCCCAAACACTGCAACCAGGTGTTTTTTTTACCCAGATGTGTTGGATAGGGATTGGTGGTTCATATTGAGACATGACCCTAGATCAAAACATATTTTTGAGAACAATAGTGTTATCATGCCATGTGAGCTGGAAGATAATGATGGTGATCATGAGAACCGAGAGTGATATGGTACATGTGTTATTTCATAAATATTTATACTTTTTAAGATGGGTTTTTATAAAGAAGAGGACTTAACTACCTTATAACTTATAAGATGACTTTTTTTTCAAAACATTATAATATGTATTTTGAATTAATTGGTAATTTACATTGTGTTAATGTTAAAATCTTATATCACTTGATAATTTGCAATTATGTTGATCTCAAAAAAAATGGCGTACTCTATAAAGTTCTTTTTTTGTATGTAAGATCATAATAAAATACTTCTAATTCTAAAGTACATGAATTTATTTGCATTATTTTCTAAACTTTATCATGTTACAAAAAATGATATTATTTTAGATTTATTATTTTACAATTATTAAAATTTTCACATTAATACAATTAAAACCTTACAAATATTTTACATACAATTACAATTCCAGTTACAATTTTACAATTTCACATACAATTACAATTACAATTTAAGAATTTTACATACAATTACAATTACAATTACAATTTTACAATTACAATCATTTCACGGTAATACAACTAAAATTTTACAAATATTTTACATACAATTAGAATTACAATTAGAATTACAATTTTACAATTTCACGTACAATTACATTTACAATTACAATTTTATAATTTTACATCAATTACAATTACAATTTTAAAATTTTACATAAAATTTATCATTTTAATTACAATTTTAGAATTTTATATACAATTGGAATTCGAATTACAATTTTACATATATACAATTAAAATTAAAATTACAATTACAATCATTTCACATTAAATTAAATATTACAATTACAATTAAAATTTTACAAATATTTTACATACAATTACAATTTTACAATTTTACATACAATTTCAATTACAATCACGACATAATATTTAATAAATATCATGATCATTTAATATTAAATTAATTAATAAACATCACAATCATGATAACCATCGTACAAACATCATATTCGACTAAAAAACACATTCAAATTCGTTAGCATCATCGTGATCATGATCATCTAATAAAACACAATTAGAATTGTATAACATCATCACAACACAAACATCAAATATACATCTCATGTCAAATAACTTCTATCACATACACATCTATCTGCAAGCTGCACATTAAATGAACATCTCTAACACGACCTAAAAATATACACATCATAATGATCACCAACATGTAAATTAAGTACAACTGCAACATGAACATAAAATACATGGACTATATATATATATATATATATATATATATATATATATATATATATAGAGAGAGAGAGAGAGAGAGAGAGAGAGAGAGAGAGAGAGAGAGATACACTAGCTGAGGCCTTATCAGTCAATGGTGTAGCCTAGACAAGCTCAGAGACATGTTGATCTCGTACGGGTGCCTCATGATGATCAAGATCAACTTTCGGTTCCTCATCGTGATGACTCGACATGGTCAATGGTCCAACATGCTCATGATCATGAGTACTGCTGGATGCTGCAGGCTGCTGACTCGGCGTGGTTGATGGTCCAGCCTTCTCTCCACCATGACTGATGGTCGATGTTGTAGGCTACTCATCTCTTGCGATGCGAGGCGAACGATGATCACTCCCCTGATCGTGATCATCAGATGATGTGTCACTGCTCGCAGACTGTCGATGTGTTATGTCTCAACCACGCCTATAACGTCGAAGGGCCATCCTCAACCCCGTAACTAAGGTCGTAGCTCCTACGACATGTCGCATCAGGTTGTACATGTCACGCAGCATGCCTCTCCACATATGTACCAGCCTACCATCAAACTGTATATCTCTCATAGTGGCGGGCCTGACTCCCGCCTCAATAAAAAATGCATAGAGTTGGTCGCCCAACTCCATCCTCAATCTACTGTCAAGCCTATGCCTAACAAAAGGAAATATCGGCATACCGACGGGAGCAAGTCTATCTTCACTGGCCTCATGATCCTTGGTGTTTGCCATATCCTAATCGTCATCAGGATCCACACCTATATCATTTGGTAACACTGACATCTCATCACCATCAAAAGACCCAATGTTTGCAAAATATATATAAGTACACAAAAATAATTAGACAATTTCATTAAACAATTTAATAAAAACAAGTTAAAGAACATGTTAGAATAAATTTAAATAAATCAGTAATATTACATCTATCATTCAGCGGCTCATCATCTGTGAAGAGGATGTTGGCACACCCTTGCCAATCCAAACTAGCATAAGGCTATGGGACCATACCGAAGGGATGCTCATCAACATTGGCTAGCAACTCTAGTGCATCATGCGATATCCTCGCAGAAAACTCACTCTCGCCCCTCTTGGGCATCATTTGTCCCCACATGTGCATCCGTACATGTAGCGTCAGCCTACGAGGCTGTCGAAAAAAATTAAGCCTCATCTCTGGAAACCTCTCAAAAAATAAAAAAAATAGCTCTGAAGCAAAAGGGAAGTTGACCCTCCCTTGTGCATGAGCATGACATCTATCTAAAGTTGTACAGAACTGCCGGAAAAAAATGGCAGACCACCTGACAAGTCGTGGCTCCTGTACTAAAGAATAAACATAATATAGAAGTGGGAAATTAATGTGTTGCTCATCACTTCTCTTGTGTGAAATGGTCGAAATCATAAGTGAGAGACACCTCACCTCCTCACTACCAAATGAGGCAATATGTAACTAACCTCCGGAGACCTGAAAATCCGAAGGAGACAGTATATTCGCGCTAATGTATCTCTAGGAGTACACCAACTGAATCCCTGCTGCATAGCCAACTAGAACCTCTGGTAACGAGGGAAAATTCACCCCTCTCCTCGATAGGCCAGTAATGAAATATATGTCCTCCTCAGTGGGCGCGTACCACTGGTTAGGACCAACCCAGAAAGCATGTAGGTGGGCATTCCACCTGCAGATAAGATGTTGCAAAAACACACCATGGCCCTTTAGCGATGTAGCCTCCTCATAGAACTTGAGGAGGCGTACCTACCTTAGGAGTCCCTAGGTAGTTAATGTAATAGGGCAGGGTATGCATCTCTCCCCCTCTCTCATGCCTCCCACAGGCGAACCATGTTATCTTAGTCCACCTGTTGTTGCTATTGTTCCCTCCCTTCTCTCCTTTCACGCCGTTGAATGATTGACATATTAAATACAATTTTTTTTATTAAATGAGACATGTATTTAGGAATATACATATATAATTTTTTTTAAATAAAAATAAAAAAAAACAGTCGGCGTGCCACAAAAAACAAGCATGCATCGGTAACGGTGCGCCTTTTTGTTTTCGCGCACCGGAGGCAGTTCACCAGAAAATTTTTAGCGCATCGAAAACGGTGCACCTGAAAATTTTCAGCACACCTCCCTCCTAGCATTATTCCAAAATCAACGGTGCGGTGGTATAACAGACTGCACCATTAACTATGGACTAGTGTCAGGTCAGTGCACCGCCCTCTTGACATCACTACATAGTCAATGGTGCAGGGCGTATAGTTTGGTCAGCGCACCACCCTCCTGACATCACTACATAGTCAATGGTGTGGTATTTTACCAGGAAACGATGTTTACCATGTCGAATTGCCGAAACGCGGTGCACTAATAAAATTACCCGCCCCGGGGCAGATATTTCTATCAACGCACCACATTCCCGCTATTCGACAGGATCAAAGGTGCAGTTGGGTAATCAACCGTACCTCACTTATTTTAAATTTTAAAAAATCACGGTGTGCCTTTCGGTACCACCCCAGAACTGGTGCTGATACTGTTAGCAGTGGTGGCGGTGCGACCTGTAAATTTACAAGCAGCACCGTGAACCGGTGCGAGCCGAATGGCTCGAGCACACCGCGCGGGAATTTTTTTTTTAAAGAAGGTGAATTTTAAGCTAATTTAAAAAACTAATCCGCTAAAAGGTTTAATTATGTAAAAAAAAGGAAAATACATGTACATTTGGCCGTCGAGGAGGCATATTTCCTGTAGAATTTTCAAAAATAAATTTTCCCACTATTTTGCAAAATTCAAAATGGAGATGGTGGGCAATGGACAGTAGCAGTGTGTGCAATGGGAGCACCGATGATAGGGCGCCTCACACAAGGTAAATTTTCACTGGTGCTTGAGAGCTCTAAAGCACTGAAAAGTGAAAAATGTGGATTCTTGGTCATAATTTTTTTTTATTTAACCCTATTTTGGTGCGCGGATTTTATAGGCGCACCAATGCGGTTTCTTCAGACCGTATCGGGTTGTTTCAGTTTTCACACGGGGTTTTTGGATGCACCGATGCAGAATCTTTTTAAAGAATCAGTGCGTTATGGTAATAAGACGCACCAGGTGGGTTTGTATGGAGTGCATGGTGTCCCGGTGTGCCAATTTTTTGTGCGCACCTGTGCTTTCTCTAGTTGAACACACCAGTGCGGTTTAGGATGATAAGTGCACTGGAAGAAAAACATCTTCAAAAACCTCCACCTTCCAACCTCCTCTAGTAACCTCCACTACAAACGGATGTCTGGGATATTATTATAAGGGTTTCCTCAAAAAAATCTGCTAGAGTGTCTTTTCCTTGTAGTGCTAGCTCCATTAGAAGAGCTTTTTGATTTTAATGATGTAGCAAAAAATCCAAAAATAGAGCCCATAGGGGCAGATGTAAAAGAATGTAATATAGGTAGTGAACCGAATCCTAAAATGATAAAAATTTCAAAATCACTACCTACTGCTCAAAAATATAAATACATAGCTTTATTCAAAGAATTCATTGATGTATTTGCCTGGAGCTATGAGGATCTCAAATCATATGACACTAGTATCATACAACATAAAATCCCAATCAAGGAATATCAGAAACCATTCAAACAAAAACTCCGTAGAATAAATCAAATTCTGATGCCTCTGATTGAGAAAGAGGTTAGAAAGATGTATGATCCTAAAATCATAGTTCCTCTCAAATAATCTAAATGGATGTCTAACATAGTGCCTACTAGGAAGAAAACTAGAGAAATCCGATTATGCATTGATTCAGAAACCTTAACAAGGTCTCCCTAAAAGACAACTACCCTTTACCAAAAATTCATCATAGATTACAAAAGGTATTAGGGTCTAGTAGGATTTCCTTATTAGATGGTTTCTTCGTTATAATCAGGTCTTAGTGCATCCTGATGATCAAGATAAAACAACTTTCACTACTCCATGTGAGACCTTCATGTATGTGAATATGCCCTTTGGATTAATGAATGTCAGGGCCACATTCCAAAGGGCAATGGATATTGCCTTTGCTTATGAAATTGGTCATTTTATTGTGATTTATCTAGATGACATCACCATCTATTCGAAAACTGATGAGGAACAGTTGTTACATATGAGAAGAGTGTTTGAAAAGTGTATAAGGTTTGGCATCTCATTAAATCCTAAGAAAACATTTTTTGTCCTTGAAGAAGGAAAGCTTCTTGGTCATATTATCTCTAGGGATGGTATTAGGATTGATCCCAATAGAATTGAAGCCATATTAAAAATCATGCACCCTAGAAACATTAAGGAGCTTCAATCTTTTATTGGCAAGATTAATTTCCAAAGGAGATTCATTCCTAACCTTGTATAACTTCTTAGAAATATTACAAATATGCTAAAAAAGGATTCAGAAATTAGATGGAGTATTGAGGCTAGACAATCCTTTGATTTAGTTGAACAAGAATTGACAAAAGCACCAGTGTTGATTAATCCATATTTTACTAAATATTCCATTATCTTCTATTTTGCTTCTGAACACATTGTTGCAGTTGTCTTGTTGCAAAAAAATAATGAACGATTTGAACAACCCATTGCATTTTTCAGTAAGGATTTAAGAGATGTATATTTGAAATATAATATTATGGAAATACATGCCTTTGCATTGATTAAAGCAATAAAATATTTTAGAGTATATATCTTGCATTCCCATATTATTCATTATGTGCCAAATTCAGTGGTCAAGGATATTTTAACATAGAATGGACCTAATGGTAAACGAGGTAAATGGATTGCTTTCATTCTTGAGTATGACTTAGAAATAAAACTCACGAAGTTAATTAAAGGACAAGGACTGGCCAAATTGATGGAAGAGTAAAATTTCCAAGCATTGGACATCAAATTTGTTGCTGCACTAGATGATAAAGAGGAAAATGTGACTCCACGGATTCATGAAGAATTTCTGAACTCACCCTGGTATGTAGACATGTTAATGTTTTATTCAATTTAAATGCACCTCCTAGTCTAACAAAAAAAAAAAAGACAAGATTTATAAAGTTAAAATCATTTAATTTTTGTATCATAGAAAATGTTTTATATTGGAAAGAAGCTGGTGGTATTTTACTAATGTGATTGTTAAAGGATGATGTAGAAAGAACCATGCAGGAGTTCCATGAAGGTGATTGCAGTGGACATCTTTATTGGAAAACTACTACCAACAAAATCCTCAGTGTTGGTTTTTAATGGCCTACCCTTTTACGTGATATTCATAAGAAAGTAACCTCATGCCATAAATTCCAGATATTTGAAGGAAAAATAAAGCTTTTACCCCTTCCATTCAAACCTATATCGGTTGAAAGCACTTTCCAGTAGTGGGGACTGGATTTCATTCATGAAATTCATCCTCCTTCCTCTGCCCAACATAAGTGGATTCTCACAACCACTGATTACTTTACTAAGTGGATATAAGCCACTCCTTCCAAATCTTCCACTAATGATGTCATCATTAAATACCTTGAAACCAATAGCCTCTCTATATTTGGT
Organism: Pinus albicaulis; assembly: GCA_034641835.2. Lineage (NCBI taxonomy): Eukaryota > Viridiplantae > Streptophyta > Pinopsida > Pinales > Pinaceae > Pinus > Pinus albicaulis. The sequence goes on along the minus strand of CM076582.1, from coordinate 221,086,148 downwards.
TGTCCTAGAAAACTTATTACAGATAATGCAACACAGCCTTTAAATCCAAGAAAATGATTGAATTTTGTAATAAATACCACATTACTTTGGGACATTCAAAAACTTATTACCCTCAAGGTAATGGGTTGGTTGAATCCTCAAATAAGAGCTTGGTAAATATCATTAAAAATTCGTTAGAGGACAATAAGAAGTCTTTCCAGAACAAGTTAGTTATTGCACTTTGGGCTGACAGACTTACTACAAAGAAGTCAATTCACATGTCACCATACCAATTCGTCTATGGAATGGATTTTTTTTCTATCCTCTTTAGGAATTCCAGTCATGAAGATAATTCAAGAATTACACATTGAGCCTAATGATACACAAGTGAGGATTAATCAGACTATTCAGTTGCAACAATAAAGGGAGGAAGTCTAAAACAAAACCCAAGTTATTCAGGAAAATTTCAAAAATATTTTTGATAGAAGGACTAAAGCTGACGACTTCAACATTGGAGACAAAGTTTTGAGGTGGGATTACAGGAGAGAAGACACAAGTAAACATGGGAAATTTGATAACCTTTGGAAAGGGCCATATATCATTTATGCTTTCATAGGACACAATGCATTCTTCATCAAGGACCTAGATGGAGTAGAGATACCTGGTGGTCCTGCCAATGGCAGGATGCTGAAGCACTACTTTTCTTAGCATAAAGAATTATTATTACATCATTTTAAATATCATAGTCTTCATTATTTTTATTGGGTAACTTATTTAATGAAGTTGAAGTCCGCAGAGAAGGCCCTAAGCCTTGATTGATAAGTTACCATAAGTACTTCAACAACAAAATAAATCAAATGCAGAAATTACAGACATGGGATACTCAAGGCTATTGATCATATGTTATTGACACTTCACATGGAGAAGTGTCATCCCCAACTGGAGCCACTGTTAGTGTCCTATAACTTATAAGATCTTAAGGTGATTGAGTATTTTGTATTTGTGATTTTACATTGTAAATAATTTTCAATATGAAAATGATTTCCAAAAATATATATATAAAAGAAAATGAAAAGAGGGTATGTAAAAAAAAAATGAATACAGAGAAAAAGACAAAAAGAAAGAAAATTTGAAAAGAATAAAAGAAAATAAGAACCCCACAAAAGAAAAAATAGAAATAACATTGAAATTGATGCAAATTCAAATGCCACTACCGATAGATTAGTTTTCTTTATGTCATCATCAAATAAGATTGTGTGCAGCTTGTTTAAAAATGCCACAATGACTAGATTTTTGTTCAAATCATATAGCTTAATCATGATTGAACAATTGTGATTTTTTGTTAATTAGGTTAGTGAATAAAGATTTTCCAAAAAATTTAATCTTGGAAAATTAGTAGTTAGGTAGAAAATGAAATTGATTCAATTGTCTAATATGAATCAACGGGATAAATAAGTGATAGAATAGATTAGATTTTTTAATTAAAAAAATGATGTGGGTTCACTAGCTTAAATGCACCCTAAGAAAAAGAAGGAAAAATGGTATCTTAGCAAAATAAATGAAATTCAATGGGTAGGTAAAAGTTGTTTTGGAGCTTTGAAAAGAATTAAAATTGGGTATTTTATGTTTTGGTTTTCAGAATTATTTATGCATGTGAAGAGAAAAGGGATAATATGATTTTATCCTAAGTTTTTGACTAAAGTATTTGGGAGAATTAAGGAAAAACCTCGCATATTCTCATATATCCTAAAGTTTTATTTCCCATTAAACCTCCCACTACCCAAGAATCTATCATGTCACATCAATTTAAAGTCCGCCCATCATTTCCTCCACCCCTGATCAACTGGTCCACATCTGTTTTCGGCCCCCCCTCTCCATTCGAGCTTTACCGAGGGGGTGGGGGGATTCTAAAAAGTTCTAGCTTTGGGGCCCACATGAATGTGGTGGCTCCTCCATGTTTCGAACCCCCCTCTACTCATACTGTTTATCGCCCCACACACCTCCCCCCTCGAAAATTGCTTACTCTCGCAATACTGAAAACGCTCACCTATCTGTTTCACCCACCAATATTTTCATTCCATCTCGATTATTTTTGTTTCCAATTACGTCCCTTCCTGTGGAAAACCATCCGTTATGCATTTAATTAAATAATTTACCATTAATACAACGAATCCATGCCAAAATCAATGGAAACATCCTAACTATGTATAAAACCATGCATTCTGAACCTGTAAAATTTTAGCTTGCTCCTTTCTCTGCAATTTTCATTATTTTGATAGGTTTACAGATCTCTGGATTGATTCGTGAGGTCATTACCCATCCAAGCACTGCGTCTATTGTGCCTTCCTCACCAACCCAAAGCTTTACATAGTCCTGGTAAACCTGTTTTTTTCTAAACTCTTTAAATTCTCTTAAACCAGTTGAATAATGCCTCCTAAGAAGAAAATCCAAGAGAAACCAGTTAACCCATTGATCCATCCTCGTGCTGATCTAGACCATATCCCTCTAGCTGATAGAGACTACAAAATTCATGAAAACCTCTGTGAATTTGAACTTTTTGAGATGTATGGTTGGCTAGAAGAAAAATACATAGACAAGTCAGATGAAATTCGATTGTAGGAATCAAACTTACCTCATTATATTTTCCCTCATATCCACAATACCCCCGAATTCATCTGCAAATGTCAAGTCTGCTACATACCTAGCTAGAGAGCCATAATTGTCCCCACGGGTGAAATTTTGTTCACTATCACTGCCCAATCCATTAATCAAATGATGCAGGCCCCTTCTGTAGAAAATGGAATGCCTTTCTCCCATGAATCCCTCAATTAATTTTATCAGAAGCTATATTTTTCCAAAAGGGCTAAAACCCTTGAAATTTTTCTAGCAGAAGATACACAATTGCCTAAAAAGAACCCTCCTTACTCTTCCTCCATTTTCTCTGACAAATGCAAGAAGATAATGACATTCATTTCATAGCTCCTTGGATATTATTCTGACCAGTCGGTAGATGAGCCAATTATAGGTTTCCTTTCCATATTTTCTACAAATTCTAAGCCATCTATCCTTTTTAATTTCGGCCAATTCCTAGCAGATATTATTCATGACCAATTTGTCATATTTTAGATAGAAGAGGTGTTTAAATATGCCTCTGTTATAGTGTATATGTTGCTATATTTCCAGGTAGATAGATTTAAATTTTCAAAGAAAAAATTGGATGATGATGGCAATCAATAGTCAGTCATCTTCTGGACTACCATGGTCATGAAAGAGCAGAAGGAGTATTTATACAAACAATTCATTGAACTCTTTGTACATCTAGAAATGAGCCTTCTTAGTAGTAAAACTGAACCAAGAGTCAATGAGGACATTAGAAGTATTCTACATCTATCAGATCAAGAAAATATAGGTGACTGATATTTGTACCAGAACTACATAGAATTGAGAATTCATGGCTTTGAGCTTGCTCTTACAATCTTCCAAAATTCTTCCCAATGAGGATTTTTTCTTTAGAGTACACCAAGATGATGTTGAATGCTAATGAATTCCACTTTGTATCAACAAAGAAAAAGTCACAGTTCAGGATTAAAATGCAAAATAGGACATTTATTTGGAACAACATGTCAGCAGGGGAGGAAGCAGACATAATCTTGAAGGAAATGAAGTTCAGCCTTAGTTTGACCTAGTCCTATGATCCATTGGGAACCATTTCAAAATTAAGGGTAGAAAACAAGACTACTCCTTATATACATACTCATAGTCCAGAAATAGAGAATTACATGAACCAAATGGAGTGGGCTGAAAACACTTTGTAGGAGGCTGAGGAGGAGCTAGTCTCTACTTCAACATCAAAGACTCTTGTCCCACAGGAAAAAGCAGGAAAAATACTAAGAGAAGAAGAGTCACCTTCAGTGATAGAAAATACAGGCAAGGAATTCAAGATAATGTACAGGAAGAGAACTAAACTCAATCCTGAATTCAATCCAAATAAAGATTCAGAACATGAGGTTATCATAATCACTAAGGAGATACCTACATCCTCTCGAGTTTGTGGCCAAACTACTCTATCTCCTGCTACTTCTACAACTTCACAGGACTAGCAACAGACCATTCAGACAACTAAGGTTTTCTCAGGAGAGAAAGAAAAGATTTTTTTTGACACATTCACGAAAATCAAGCTGAAGAATGAAATCCTGAAGAATAGCGCATACAGTAAATTCTAAAAGCAGACTTCCAGTTCTTAGAGTCATTTTCTATCAACATTTGACTCTGAGAAAGATAAAATGCAAATGGCCTTTCTAGGAGCACAAATTTCACAGCCTAAGACAATAGTTGAATATAAGAAAACTTCATTTGATTTTGACATCAAAGACATCCATCCCATTGATCAAATTGATATGCACAGGAAAACGGGTGAAATGCTTTCCTCTACATTGACTAATACAACTATGAGTTGATCTAAATTGCAGGTTTCCTTGGAAAACATTTAGTCACAACTAAAGATGGAGAAAATCTCTTCTCTAGCCAAGGATACAAGAATTAAGTCTTTGGAAGACTTATTGGTCAGAGTAGGATACGATCCTTCCAACATAAAAGTTGCAGAGGAGATAATAAAGAAGAAAAATTTTGACATAGAAGCATTGAGGAAACAACTAAATTTTTCAGCCACATAATACCCTCTCACCAAAGATATTGAAGAAACGGAGTCTCAAAATTCCGATATGATGAAGATCATCATGGAGCGAAATGCCCAATTGAGACAGATGGAGACAGAAATGGAGAAAATGATCAAGGAGAGGGAGCAAGCCACAAAACTTTCCATGGTTCCTTTGGAGGATGTACCTCTTACAACCATCCCCACAACTACAACTTCTACAAAAAACACAATAGATGGTGAAAACAATTGACAAAGGAAGTGGAGAATATGTCTATCCAGAAAGAGGAAATAAAGAAGCTTCAAGATCAAGTCAAACTGTTGGAAGACCATAGATCGAGTAGCGAAGTTTCTCATGCAGTTGAAGCATAGAGAGCTCAAGAATTGATAGTGAGGTTTCATAAGTCATAGAGAGAATCATCTATTGGATAGACATTGGGCCAAGTCAAAGAAATCATCTAGACATATATCAATGAATCCATTAATGAAATCTGGCCCTGCATCTAGATTATTTTTTAACAGAAGGAATTGATTGAGAAAGAAAATGATGTCATCACAACTATTAAGGAAGAGCTTGGAGATATGCCTGTCACAAAAAATAACATCAACAAGTTCTTAAACTCCAAGAAATTATATGAGCTAGTTGACTTGGGAGTGGATGAAAGAAAAAATGTCATTTTAGAAGTGAATAATATTCTCACTAAGAAAAACCTTATTGTTCAGCTGGAAGAGAAATTCCAGAGCTTAGAGATAGCAGTGAATAGGTTCTGTTAAGTCTCCATTTTCCCCATTTTTCACACCCTTCCCAAGCCTTACCTCCCCTATTTTTGAACTCCTTCCACCCTTAATTATTCTTAGTTCGGTTATATTGTCTAGTTTTGGCTAAAAGGGTACTGTAAGCGTAAGGTATGTCAAATTAACATAACAAGTGTGATTTTTCCTTACACTTAAAGTATTATTTGATATAGTTGTATCTTTACTAAATTACCGCTCCAACTGATCTAGAACTCATGTGCATATTTACTTTAATTCGAAGGAGCTCCAAAAAATCTTGAAGACAGCTTGTGCAGCCACATTTCCTGCAGCAACTCCAAATTTCATACAGCGGATCTGGATTTCCTGCAGTAGTTCCAGAATTCCTGCAGAAGCCTCGATTTCCTACAGTCGTTGATTTCTTTTACAAACATCAATGGTTGACCATGTTCTAATTATTTCTAGATCCAGCAAGAGTGTGGGTTTTGTAGGGAATTCGTTACACATGAAGCCTATCCTATTGGTTTCTTCGAGCCTCATTTTGAAACAACCCAAACTTAAAGATTTCTTCTTGGGACCAGATTTCTTGCAGCTTCAACTATGTAATATAAATCATCTAATCCATGCTTTCAGTCATGGATTAGACTCAGAAGAATCTAAATTCTCTAATCTATACTTGTATTATTGGCTGATATCTCAGATTAGTTATTCAAGACAAATATGGGCTTCAGATATTGTATAAAAGAAGATGTATTTCATATTGTAAAGGGTTGTCGGGTTGTTGGGTTGGGATTTTGACTGATAAAAAATATATCAAACTATACTTGGCTATACATTTTCATATTAATACAATAGCTTATGTTTTGTCTATTTTTCTAAGCACCCTCTTCGAGTTTTAAATGGGTTGTAAGTGAGGGAGGCCCCCCTTCGCTCACAACTCCTGAAAAGTTGTGTGTGTGTGTGTGTTTGTGTGTGTGTGTGTGTGTGTGTGTGTGTGTTTAATTCTTTTTATGCAGCAATAATTATTTTACACAGCTAATAAATTATTTTCTTAAGTTTCAGCAGCATATTGTTAATTGATTAAGTTTCTTATGTTAATGCGTTAGTTTCATTTGATCAAATCTTGGATTTTGTGATTTTCTAAGTTGGTCTCCTGATTGTTGTAATTTGATATTTTATCTTTTCATGGTCAATATCGGCAATACCAAGAGCTGTAGAGGGATGTTATATTATACTCCATAGAATGTTCTACTACGTATTGATTCAGGAAAGAGGCATTAGTTTGTGTGTGTATGAATAGTTAATTTATGAACCTAGCTTACCTACCTTGGGTTGAAAATTTATGATTAGCAAATTATAAGTGTATAATTTGACTCAAAATTTTTGTGTCGTTGTCAGGGAGGTGTTAAGGATGTTACTGAAAGTGTTTTAGTTTGATTTTTTTTATTTTGGTTTTTTACTAAACTGGGGGATTCAAAGTAATAAGACAAAGGGCAAAGCCCACACACCCACAGAGGTCTAAAATTCACCAAATCCATGTCCTGATTGTTTGGTAAGTAGAGTGTTTTTGAATTTTTTTGTATAATAGATTAATAGGGTCCAATAATTTCAACTATTTTTTTTGGTGGTGTGAGCACCACTCATTTGCTAATACATTGGTGAGAACAAGGAAGTCTGTAAGAAAGAAGGCAACAAAGAAATAAGAATCCAAACAGGAGGTATATAATCCTAAGCAGGTTAATAATTCCACAGCAGAAACCTCTGTTGGAAAATCTTCTATTGCTGTCCATCTCGAGTCTCCCCTTACAAGAAAAACAACAACTCTATTTAGTGGTCAACCTGGAGAGGAATTCCTCCTTAATCCTATCATAGAACCAGAACTCCAGACCATTGATTCTAAAGAATTTGTATCCTTCCAAGGTCCCACTTTTTCTTGGACTTATATGGCTCATCTAGAAGCCACTGACGAGAATGAGGAGAAACTAGTCACATTTGAATTTCCTATTAAGGAGACTATTGGAGCTACTTAGATGAAAAAAATTCCTCCATCATCCTTGCCTAAATTTCATGGTGCCTCTAGTGAAGACCATGTTGCCTTCCTATTTGAATTCGGTGTACTATCCAGAAGCTATGACTATTCTTCCAATGCTCAAAAGATGAATTTATTTTCTGCAACATTGAAGGATGCAACTCGCAGGTGGTTTATGGGGTTAGCATCAATCTCCATTACAAATTGGGATGAAATGAAGAAGGTGTTCCTGAAAAAGTACCAAGACTATTGTAAGACTAGGGATCTCAGGGAATAAATCTTTGGCATGACTAAAAGGAAGGGGAGAGCCTTGAAGATTTGGTGGAAAGATTCCAATATAACTTACAAAGATATAAGATAAATCAATTGGATCAAGAGACCAAGAGAACCATTTTTCTTAGGGAAATAAGATTAGAGTATCTGGAGGCCTTAAATTTAATGGGAGCATGTGATGTATTAAAGCTAAGCTATGATGACGTGTGTGAGATTTTTAGAAGATATTCTAGAGGAAATTACAAGATTGGAGGAGGGTCAAGAGACACTTCTGCCAGGATTTTTAAATCAGTTGCCAGAGCTAGAGTAACCCAAGCTAAAATGTGTAATTTATTTGAAAATTTTAAAACTAATATTCTTAGCACTTTGTTTTCACAATTGCATGTTTTTCAGGTTAAGAAGAAATAGGAAAAAAAGGACGAACTAGAGAAAGCCTTGGCTATGTTCTACTCCAAATGCAGGAAGAAACATGCTCTAAGGGAATGCTCTGTTGACAATATAGAGGTATGTCAAATTTTTGAAGCTGAGCATTCCACTGATCAATGTCCTTCTCTACTTGAAATCAAAGCAACATATATGGAAAATCAATAAGATTTCAATGCACTTTATGCAATGGCACCTCAAAAACCATGGCAGCCACGTCCTACAGGTATGTCACGACCCCATTTTCAATTTCCTTATGCTTGGAATCATATGTGGAATATTCCAATTCCATGGCATCCTTGTCCCCCTCAACAACCTTGGCAGGGGAATCATTCGCACCCTGCTGCACAAAGTTTCCCAACTCAAACTTTTATCCTCCGCAACCCACACCAAAACAAATGATACAACCGCAACAACAGTTCCAATTGACTGCCCCACCAAATCAACCTCATCCCACGCAGCTACCTACTTAGCCAGTATCTAACCCCAAAAATAAAATCATCCAATCTTCTCACAATATTGGATTGGTCTCTTATCCCACTTTTCCTACCTATTGTATTGCACTGCAACCACTGCAGGAAATTTATGTTCCAGTGCTACAGGAATTCCCCGTGTCGCTGCAGGAAATCTCTATTCCTGTGATGCAGGAATTCTCTATACCGTTGCAGGAATTCCTTGTGCTGCTGCAGGAAATTAAACTTAGATCGGGAAAAGTGGTGACTCGGCCCAAAAGAATTGAAGAGATTGTAGAGGAAGATAGCCTCGAAATACCTAAAGATGAAACTATACCTAAACCTGTTGGGAAAAATACTGAGAGGGGGGGAGGGGGAGATGAATCAGTATTTACAATAATCACAATCTTTTACTTCTCTCTTGTTGATTTCTATATGCGACTTTGATTATCCCAACTATCGTATATACGCGGATACACTAACAGAAACTTGTGTATACTGAGATACCATTATTGTTAGAAGTCCTTTCAGAAACATTCTTTAACCCATCTTATCATTTATGCATCAGATAGTTAAGCAGTAAATATGTGTTGTAATAACAAAATAAATCAAAATACAATAGCATCACACATGAACACCAAGATTTAAGGTGGAAACCCAATTCTGGAGAAAACCACTGTCGATGTCGTCTTTGTCTTCAATATCTATTATATGGAAAATTTCTTACAATATTGTACTAATTCAGACTCATATCAGTACGCAGGCATCTACCTATAGAAGGTTGCAACCTTCTCTCGTTCTCCAGCTGCTACTGGAAGGGAGCTCCAGCCCCCTGATCTCGTTTACCAACCTCTACTGAAAGGGAGCTTCAACCCCTGAACAAAACACCAGCTTCTACTGGCATGAAGCTTATACTTCCATACTTAAGGTTTCAACCCTGAAAACCACTGTAGACCACGTTTCATCAATTTTCACACTAGATCATGCAGCTTCAACACAACTTCTTCATAAAGATCAACAATAATAAAGTTCACCCAAATTTCAATTAGAAAAGTGAGATCATTGTAACCAGAACACAGTAATAACCTAGATTTCAGAATTAGTATGCAGAATCAACCTCAACCCTGAACATTAATTATCTTTAAAATACATACGCTACTTCACTTCATTGATACTGCGTGTATACACGTTTTCCTTCACAGCGACCTGTGTATAGATCTGAGAATATTGTTTTTACAGAATATGATCAATCTCAAATCGAGATCTGAGGCTTTTAGTCAGATATCTTTTCAGTAACTTATTCAATCAGTCATCATTAAACATATTTATTCCCTCATTGAAAAAATTTGTACATATTCAACTTAGCAGCATATGTAGTATTCAAACAACCTAGATCTACATGAAGACTTCATCGACAGACAGTATAAATACAACATAAATACAACAACATTAAACAGATAACCACTTCAGCAAGCTTCAGAAAACCCTTACTTCCATATGCGCTTTAGCTGAGACAAAGTCATGTATATATGTGCTTTCACCGAGACAAACTAGCGTATATATCTGTAAATATTTAATGTTCCAGATCTATAGACTTACCCATATTTTTTCACTTCACTTCATCAAACATGCACCAGGTCACAGATATAATCATCTCTTAAATAGATCAAGTACATAGTCATTTCAGGTCTAAAGATCCTGATTGATCATTGTATCCAAGGGTGCATCATAGATTCAGATCTACCAATAAAATAGAGTTTATCCCATGCAGATATACTTAAGAGAGAAGTATTCAGTAACAGCCCTTACACATGCACACCCTTGCACTATGATCCTCCTCTCCTTATATATATTTAGCCTTTACAAATACCATGAGCCAAAAACCACATAACTTCTGATGGTATTCTTGGACGGAATCAAATAGATGACACAACGCTCAATACTGTGGGCTAATACCATGGTAATTCCCCTTGGTATCACAATTTTAGAGCGCAAAAGGCATACACCACTTTTCTTCTTCGTACCCACGTGTATACGAGACTTCTCTTCATAAAAACTACATATATACTAATTCTGGATGTATACGTGGGTTTCCTATATACCAAGTAGCGTATACATTGCCTCCATACGCGGGTTGCCTTCATCAAACCTGCCAATACATTTATAAATATTTCCTGTTTCATTTTTCTGGCACTTGCTAGAATTCCTTTCTCTGTCACATCTGAATTGACCTGTAGAAACGTCATTTTTACATCTTTAAAAAATATGTTGCTATCAAAAGGCAACTCATCAAGTAGGTTTCCATCAAGGACAACTTCATCAAGTAGGTTGCCAACAAGGACAACATATTGCATCATATTTCCAACAATCTCCCCCTTTGGACTTGGTGGCAACCATGATGGTGTTTTATCACCACAACAGATAGATACATTAATTTTTTACATCTTTATTCAAGCACCAAGATACTCTCCCCCTTTGACATCAAGGGAAAAGGGCATATCAATACCGAATCAAGGTTTCTCTTCCCTTGTAAAGAAGAAGAGCTCTGTAAATATGAAGTGCACTGAATTTACCATGCTCCCCCTGAGTTCATGCCAAATCTTTAGACAGATTTTTCACTGAAGTACATGACTCTATAACTCAACTAAGTATGACCATTACTATCACCAAGAACTCATACTTACATCAATGATCCAACCAAGTGGAATTACATATTTGACTCAACTACCCAACCAAGTGGGTTTATAAATTTGAACAAGTCCTTACATGACTGAAAATAACAAATTTACATCATAGGTCTCAACATGACCTTTTCATCAAATAAAAGATATGACTTTGTATAACCAAGAAGAATCTCAAACAAGAGATCATAAGACAACAACCAATCAGAATTCCAACAATGCATCATTTTCAACCAAGGCAGGTGCTCGCCCTAAACTTGTGCATCCTAAACACCTTCAAAAACCAATTCATCAAAGCATATTCATCAAGGAGATAAATATCAAAGAAGGGTACAATAAGATGAACACTGGAACAATAGCAGAGATTTACCCAATAGCACCACAGACTGTTCTGAAAACAGAGCAAGATAAATTATGTCAGCCAAAAACCATACGTGGTTTTATGCACAAAAAATCACGTATACATGTGCTTCGCCTTTATGAAACTAACCTACCAAATTTAATCTTCTGAAATTAAGTAGATTTGGTAAGAGAGGAAGAGACAACTCCCAGCTTCTGTCTGAGATATTCGAATGCTTCCCTGGGAAGAGGTTTACTAAATATATCTCCAACTTGTTATTTGGATGGAACATACTCCAATTTAACCTTTTTTTCAAGCACTTGTTCACGTAGGAAGTGATACTTGATAGGAATGTGCTTGGTCTTGGAATGCATAACAAGATTTTTTGAGATACTAATGGCACTTGTATTATCACATAGAATGGATATGGGAGGTGAACATTTGATTTGGATATCTTGTAATGTCTACATCATCCAAAGAAGTTGTGTGCAACATGATGCAGCAGCCACATATTTTGCTTCTGTTGTAGATAAGGCAATAGAACTTTGTTTCTTGTTGAACCAAGAGACTAATCGGGTCCCCATATAGAATGCACCACCACTAGTGCTTTTTCGATCATCAACATTTCCTTCCCAATCCGCATCTGTGTAAGCATGAAGAGTGAGATCATCATTCTTTAGATACCATAGACCAAGGTCTTGAGTCCCTTGTAGATATTTTAACATAATTTTTATAGCCTGAAGGTGAGACTCTTTTGGATTAGCTTGGAATCATCCAACAATCCCAACTGCATGCATAATGTCTGGTCTTGTCCCGGTTAGATAAAGAAAACTCCCAATCATGGATCTATACTCTGGTTGATTCACCATGGGAGAATCATCATGAGAACTGAGGTTACATCTAGTTACCATTGGAGTACTCACAGGTTTGCAGTCTTCCATCCCATACTTCTTCATGATTTTCTTGAGACAATTTTCTTGTGATAGAAATATGCCATATGTTTCTTGTTTTACTTGTAAGCCAAGAAAATATGTTAGTTCCCCAAGTAATGAAATTTCAAATTATTGTTCCATAACAGAAGCAAATTTCCAACTCATTGACTCTTCATTACTTCTAAAAATGATGCCATCAACATACACAACAATAATCAATAGTTTATCATTCTCTATTTTTGTGTATAAGTTACTGTCAGCAGATCCCTTTGTGAAACCTTGTTGTTGAAGATATTTTTCAAGATGATAGTACCATGCTCGAGGAGCCTGTGTCAGACCATATAAATTCTTTTTAAGTTTGAAAAAAAAAAATTCATCATTTCCCAGAATGAATCCTTCCGGTTGTTCTATATAAACTTCTTCTTATAGATCACCATTGAGGGAAGAAGATTTTACATCCATTTGATAAACTTTGAATTATTGAAAACTTGAAAACGTAAGAAGCATTCTTATGGCTTCAAGTCTGGATATAGGAGAAAATGTTTCTTCAAAGTTTATGCCTTCTTGTTGAGCATATCCTTTACAAAAAAGTCTAGATTTGTTTCTAATAACATCTCCATTTTCATTTAACTTATTTTTGAATATCCATTTTGTTCCAATAATATTTTTATCATGAGGTCTTGGAACCAATTCCAAAGTAGGATTATTTTCAATCTGATCAAGTTCTCCATTCATGTCTTGAATCCAACATTCATCTTTACTAGCTTGATTTAAATTTTGTGGTTCAATAGAGGATAATAATGCCAAATAGCTAGGGGATCCTATAAGAGTTCTTCTTGTTTGGAAACCTGATCCCTTTTCTCCCAGAATTTGAGATTATGGATGATTCTTTTGAACATACCTCGATGGAACCTTTTCATATATATCATATTTTGGTGCTTCATTGGGTTCTCCTTCTATATCGTTTCTATTTGATGAGGTAAAATATACATCATCGTCATCTTAATTTGTTGTTGTTATACAACATCAATACATTCAACAATCTTTCGAAGTCTTTTATTGTAACATTTATATGCTTTACTTCTAGAATAGTAACCAAGAAATATTCCTTCATCTTCTCTAGGCTCAAACTTACCAAGTTTTTCATCATTTTTCTTGATAAAACATTTTCTTCCAAAAAATCTAAAATGATTTACAGTGGGAAGATTACCATACCAGAGCTGATAAGGAGTTTTATCACTGTTCACATGAACATGAGCCTTGTTAAAAGTATTTACTGCAATATGTGTTGCTTCTCCCCAAAAGGTATCGAGAGTTCCAGATTCATCAAGCATAGCATGGGCCATCTGTTGAACTGTTATATTCATTATTTCTACCACGCCATTTTGTTGTGGGGTTCCAGCTCCAGAAAACTGCCTTTTTATGCCATGATGTTCACAGAAATCAAATAATTCATCTGATATGTATTCTCCTCCTCGGTCAGATCTAAGACATTTGATTTTTAGATCTAATTCATTTTCAACCAAATATTTAAATACCTTAAATTTTTCAAATGATTCATCTTTATGTTTTAGCAAACCGATCCAACACATTCTAGAGAAGTCATTAATAAATAAAATGTAGCATTCTTCTCCACAAGGTGACTTTTTCCTTATAGGACCACATAGATCAGTATGTATAAGTTAAAGAAGCTTACTTGCTGATCCTTCTTTGGCATTGAATTGCACCCTTGTTTTCTTACCAAATTGGTATGATTTGCATATGGTAGTTTCAGGGAGAGGGATGTTGGGTAGATCATGAACAGCTTTGAGTTTGCTAGATTTGTGTATTTGAGAGAAGCTCAAATGTCCCAATATTATGTGCCATAACCAATTTTTTGTAGATTTTCCTAAGTAGCATTGCTCTTGGCCACCTTTCAATATATATAGATTGTTTGGTGTTCTAGTTCCTTTTATTATAGTTTTCCTGTGTCGAGTTCATGAACTACACATTCTTTTGGACTAAAGACAACTTCGTTTCCTTGATCACACATTTGGCTTACACTCAACAAGTTATGCTTTAACCCATCCACACACATAACATTTTTATCTTTAAACTTTTATTTTAGAAACATAGAACATTTACCCTTAATGATAGCAGGAGAGTCATTTCCAAAAGTAACATCCTTTTCTTTCTCTAATGCATTATATGAAAGAAGTTTATTTTCGTCATTTATCACATGTTTTGAGCATCTGTTATCAATGTACCATTGATTTTCTTCTCCTTCTGCAAATAATTCTATTCCACATCTTTCAAACCGTGAGTCCTTCTTTTTCCATACCTTGGAATTTGTGGGTATATGTTCTTTTAGCTGAATTTTTCTCCTGCATTCAGATTCTTCATGTCCAAAGTTATTGTAATAGGAACATTCAATTTCCCCTTGAAGAGGAGAAAATTTTTTGTAAGTATTCTTATTTACTCCAGTCTCATTTCTTTACTTTATAGCCTCTCTGGTCATGATGGTTATGTATGCAACACATTGTACAGCTTTATGAACAAAATTATGACATGAGAAACATTTTCCATAAAAGAAGAAATTTATACGGTCGTGAAACCTTCTATTTTTGTTTACCTGCTGATTGATATTTATGTTATTGTTCTTCCTTGAATTGAAGTGGTCATGCTTTACCTGGGTAGTCTCTTTGTTCTTTTGCTGAGTGACAAACTATTTTTGACTGGCTTTAGCTGCATTTAGATAGCTTGGTGCTGAATACTGAGAGGATTCTCCGATATATCCAATACCTTTCTTTACAAGAGGAGAGTGTTGTAACTTGATAATTTCATCTAAGGTTTCATATCCTTTAGCAAATCTAAGATTTAAATTTTTCACTTTCTCAATTTCCTTTCTCAGACTTAATATTTCACATTCTAATTTCTCATTGTGCTTCTCCTTTTCTATAATCTGATTCTTTAGAGTATCTATGGAAATTTTTTAATATCCCCAAAAGGGAAGATTCAGAAATACTTGCTGGAATAACGCATTTTTCAAAAGTATGTGCACTGAAATTAGTTTGTAGCCCTTGGATCCCTTAGATCTGGAGATCTAGTATCTAAATCCAAAAGGAGAGCAAAAACAATCAAACTAGGTGAGGTAAACAGACCTCCCACACCTAGTATGGCTGGAAAACACCCAAGAATGGGGCTGCAACAATATGCAACAATACTGCAGGAAAATAACGCAATTTTTGAGCAACAGTAGGAGACCAATAAGAAGGCTCAACATTCATATATACAGCAATAAATCAGATCCATAATGAGGCCCATACACTGTATGATATAATGTAGAAGACAAGAATAGAATAAATTCCTCAAAAAGAGGGGTTGCAACACATGTATTGACTGAAAAATAGCTTTACAGCGTTATTTTTAAGAGCTGCAGCAACTGTATATTACACTCCAGATCTAGAGCAGATATGTGTACAAAATAATAGGTCCATTTCATATTTTTACACTAGAAGAGCTCCTTTATGCATTCCCCTTGGGGTTTTGAGAAAAACATGAAACACAGAGAGTAGATCTGAGATCTAAAGTACAAATCTGCAGTAGTATTCAGAAATTTCTGAAGATGAATACAATAGAAGCATATCAGATCTGAACAGAACATGGATCATAAGCATAATCCATGGATCACCATAGTGAAGGGCAGAACCCCAGCACTAGAGATATCTCCTCAAAATGTGTGTCAAAACACCCTGCAACTGTACACTTGTAAATAACGCAATCCTAGAAGGGAAACTGTGATGTAGCTCCAAGATCTTAAAATGCAGCTCCAAAGGTCCAGAACTCTCTTTCCAATGGGATATAATACTTTCCCAGTGAAAAGAGGCCCTAGAATGGCCTAGATCTAGACAGATCTAGCCTCCACTTGCTGCAGCTTACAAGGACAACCAAACCCTCAACAGGATCTGCGTTGTAGTTGGAAGATGAGCTTGACCAAATGCCTAATAGTGGATGAGATCAATAAGAATATTCCAAGAGCTACTCAATGGAAGAGGTGGGATTCTCGAATAGGAACACCCTAGTACTAAACAACACTATCATTAGCTAAAAAACAAAGAATGATATATGTCTAAGCAGACAATATATTCAGAAATATACTCAATCAACAACCCTCTTATGTTGTCCTCCTCTTCCTTTTATAGGATGAAAGTCTTGTCAAACCCTAAACCATCTCAATGATTTAGCTCCATTCACATGAGTAGCCTCCAACTAAAACTGTGTTGTGCATCTACGAGATTCATTGTATCTAGACAGTGTTGTTGATTTGGTCTTGGTTGACTTGGTCAAGTTGATGCAGGGGCATTAGGCTCTAGAAATAATTTGTACTTTTATAATATCTAGGGGGTATTATGTTTTTAAATTCTCATGTAAATATTATTATTTTGAATAAAATGGTGAGGAATTGTAAATGTTCTCTAACCACTAGAGAACATGAGGGAAGTTGATTAAGCTAGGAATGTGAAGAGTCAATTTAGTTAATTTAGGGATTTTTGTCTAAATTTAGGAATTTCAAATTCTTAAGAGTTTGTTGAGTTGTTAGAGGAGATGAAGCGATTCATTTTCTTCTTAAGCCAAAAGGGCATTACTTATAGAGGTATGTAGAGTTAAAATCAGCGTAGAGTTTAGAACTGTTCAGAGACAGAGTAGATTGAAGAAGGGCCAATGATTGAAGATCTGGCCAAACGAGAGGTTTTTGTAAGTGATTTCATTGTGTGAATGAAAGAATTTTTTCAGGTTACGTGAATGTTATTGATTTAAATTCTGTATAAATGACTTTGGGTTTCATTAAAACAATTGTATAAGAAACAGTGTGAATAGACTCTGTGATAGAGTTCTAGATGATGTTCTGTTTTAATTGATAAATAGATATAAGTGTTGAAGACAGGCTTGAATAGGAGATTGTGCTTTGATTGGGTAATCGATGTTAATCACATAGTTAGTATCGATTTAGAGCTAAGTGCGGAGTATATCAATTTTGGTTGCAATAGAATTGATAGGAACGGGGGAGTCCCATCAATTAATATGTAATCTACATAATGTGTTTTGATGGAATGCGCTGGAGCACAGAGTTTTCGAGACCCTGTAATGAAGTCGAAATAATTATTAAGTGGGAGATTGTGGGGGCATTGTTACTTCAATTCATCTTGGAGCATTGAATTACGAAGAAGTGCAGAGCTCTGGGGATACAATAGAGTTCGAATTCAAAGGAAAGAACCTCGATTGAGTATGACAGGGAAGGTTTAAGAACCGACAGAACTAAGGAATTTAAGGCATGGATGGGAAGACGCAACCGGGAGATGAATTGCGTTAGAGGTGGATGTGAAGCTGCGGAGTTAAATACCAGCAGAAATTAGACTTTACAACGAGAATAGAGGTGCAGTCTAGAACGAGAAGTTAATTAATTTCACAGTGTTGGAGTGGAACCTTAAGCCGGTAACAGAACCTTGAGCGTTGAACAGTGAAAGCAGTTTCGAAGAGCACCCGGTGGTTTTCACATAATTCAAAAGTGGTAAGTGGAATCACAAAAAAAGGTGCGATAGCATTCGGAGCTTGACGCGTGGCGAAGGTGGTTTTTAAAAACCACGAGTTTCGCAAAATTTTTGGGTGATAAACTACAGGTCGGAAAATTTTGCGATTGTCGTTGGATGCGTTGATCAAAGGATCGGACGCTGGTCGCATCTCCAACCTACGCGTGGTTTAATGAGGTACGTTAACCGTGGGCCCAGAGGCATTGTTAATGTGATGTGATGGGGTGTTTGATAGCCGGAAGTTAATAAAATGTGGTAGAATTAAAGGTTAATGAGGTGAGAAATGAAGGGCCGAAAGGTTTGTTTTAATATATGCTAATATATTATCGTTGACATAAAATGTGCTAAGGGAGTAAGCCTGTTGTGGGGCCCGAATGCTTGTTGAGTTAATAGTTGAGTTTTAATCCTAGCCCAAGTTTTATAATTGTCCCTTAACATTGGATTGGAGAGAATATATATACGTTGAAATATATACTATGTTTGGTATGATATATGCATGAAAAGATTAGAAGTTGGGTTAACAAGTGCCGAGGCTGAATATATATATATATATATGCGCATGTAGTGTTAGCATATAAAAAGGGGTTGTGCGCTAACCGAAGTTTTGATTTGAGCTTGTGATATAATAAACGGAAGGAAATCTGATATAGAGTTTTTGTAAGGCATAATATTGGTTTGGAAGGGAAGCTTATAATTGGGGTTATGTGAACTTCAAGTAGTTGATTTAAAAAAATCATAAGAGGGGATATTTCAATGGTCTTATAATCATTGCTAAAAAAAATATCAAAGCTTCCGCATAGGGTTAGAGAGTGCCCAGATTTAAAATTATTTGGGGCATGAATTTGGAGAGTGCATTTATATGCAGATAAGAATGAAAAATATGGGTTAGACAGGTTAGCCTGGGCATCAAGTGGTATCAGAGCTGGAATAGCTCTTGAAAATTTAAATTTTGAAATACGTATGTGAACACAGATATGATGGTAATGTGCATATAGTGCAAGTGATGAAAGGATGAAGGAAGATAAGATTTTTCAATTGATATGCAGTAAAGTACACAGAATTGCAGTGAACAGGATTTTCAGAGATAAGTGAAGAAAAATATCATGCAGGGATCTTGCAGGTAAACTAATTTTAAATCTGATTTGAGATTTATGATTGCAGAATGATGGTTGTAGAAAGTGAAGACAAAGTTTTATGGTGAAAGCAGTGAACTTGATATTCATCTAAACGACGAATAGGGAGGACAATTGTAGTGTTCTCAAGAGAAGGTGAGTTTATGAGAAGTGTTTAACTCTGATTTGAAGAATTTTTTGTAGAATTCAGATTGCAAACAATTGAAGAATATCAGCAAAAGCAGATCACAGCTTTGAGAGTAGTGATGAAAGAGTCCAGCAGAGGATTCTAAAGTGAAGAAGAAAGTGTGGCACAACCTAGAGAATTCCCAATAGAGGTTGGATGAAAGGAGAACGGATGTGTTCTTGAGAAAAGTTACAGAGTGAAGCCTAGAGAGAGCAGAAGAGAGTGCTCCAAAGGTTCCAGCAGAAGGGGACCAGTACTTGCCAAAAGCCGGATCCGGAGGAAAGGATTGGTGAGGTAAGTGGCAGCAAGAGAGCTTGTTGTTGTAGAGGCTTAGTGCAGCTTGTGATTGAAGAACTCATGGAGGAGAAAATGACTGCTGATATTCATAGCATATATTACAGAGGTTCTAAGAGAGGCCACAACAGAAGAGAGAAATAAGATGCCAAGGAAAATGGCTTAGGGTAGCAGTTGACTGATGCAAAATGGTGGAAAGAGATAGTTGAGATCACAGAACAGTTTAATAAACTGGAAAAGAGGATAGAGGAAAGCCATAGAGTTGGTTGGCTCATGAAGAAGAGATTAAAGTGGCAACCATTACAATTTAAGTTGAGGCAAAAGGAGATTTCCTTATTGAAAGAAGAACTCAAGACAGCTGAGTTGAGAAAAGAAGTTTTTGCTTATGAAGCATAGCAGAGTACAGGTGAAGAATAGAGATATGCAAGAGATCTTGTGAGATATGATGAAGACTTAAGGCAGCGAGAAGCTTATCTTGCTAAGGAGGTTATCATTGATGATTTCCCGAGTTATTGGACAAGTATAGATCCGCTGGATGAGTTAAAGACTTGTATTTGTGAATCTGACACTTGTGAGGTGAGTGCAGATTCTCCAGAGGAAGAGGAACTCAGAGTTCTTGAGTCAAGGATGGAATTTGAAGATTCCACATGCAGATCTGTTCAAAGGGAATTGCTTGAGAAAGAAACCAAGACTGAAAAGTCTTGTGGTTTTAAAACTAAAGAGTTGTGTATGTTTGCAGGTACATCACAGGGAGATGAACAAGCATTAGAGTTTGTTGTTGAGGAGGAGAAATTGAATCTAAAATCTGTTCAGATCAATGCTGAGATGGTGAGATCTCAGGAGGAATACATGAAGACAGAAGAGTCTAATGAGAATATTCAGCAGAATATTGAAGCAAAGAGAGAAGGACCAGCAGATGATTGGTTAAGAACAAGCAGAGGCATAAAATGTTGTGTGAGGTTCCCAAAGTCTACTCCAATTGAAGTTGTTGAATTGTATAGAAGGTTGGATTTTCAGAGAAGAGAATTGGAGAAACAGAGGACCTATGCACAAGATAGTTTGCTGAGGAAACAGAGAAAGAAGATCTTCATGGATAGTGTTCATGAAGCAAATGAGGGAGAGAAGGAGAAACTAGCTGACAGTCTCATGGAGGATGCAAATCAGCATACTGATGTGCTGACAGAGGATTTGGAAGGAAACCTAGAACAACATATTGATGTGTTGTCAGAGAAGAAAGAGGTATTGAGACCTTGGAACTTTAGTACTGAAATTTCATGTGTTAATGATGCAGGCAAAGAAGGACAGCAAATGGAAACTTCTAGAAAATTGAATGAAAGAGAAACTATGTTGGCTGAAAACATAGTGAAGAATCATCATTTTAACATGGTGATTGGAACAGTGGAGATAACTCTTGCAGCTGAGGAGAAAGATATTGGAGAATTTCTAAGTCTTGAAAGAGACTTGGAACTGCAGAGAAAAGAGTTGGTGACTGGGTCATCAATTGAGACCATTGGGTCTTGTGGTTTTAACACTGACAGTTTGCTTATGTTTACAGGAATAGCATAAGACAATCCATCTCTTGGAGTTGTCTTGAGAGAAGAGGAATTGTTGTTGAAGGAAGATGAGACAGTCATGTCTCATATGAAGAGACTTGTCACTGATGACAAGGAGGAGCTGATTTGTTTGAATAACCAAGAGGAGATTGGAGAGAAGACTGGAGGGCAGAATTAGGATTTTATTCTAACAGAAGATGAAAAGATAATGGTTCAAGGACTTGATTTGATTGTTGGAATCAATCAAGGAGATGAAAGGAAATTACTAAAGATTGCCCGAGAAGAAGAAAAATATGTTGAAACTGAATTGCAGCATGCTGAGGATGTGAGACAAGTACAAAATGTTGAAGATTGCAACAAGAAATAGTGAAGGAGGCATGCTGAAACATCATTCCTGATCCTAGTTGGAAAGTGATCACCTAAACTAGGTGGGGACCACACAGGTGATTTTTGTCGCAAAGTCTATTTTTAGACTATGTCTATTTTTAGACATATGGATCATGTTCTATAAGTTGCGGGATGCTATTTGTGGATGGTTGGTCAAGTTGGAAAAATAGATGGATTTTTATTTTTAGACATATTGGGCGGAATCTATTTTTAGATTGCCAGTCTAAAAATAGATATGTCGAATATTATTAGCTCTTAATAATATTTGGACTATAAACATTATCTTATTCTCTTGGAGCACTTCAGTTAAGTGCACGGATGTGGCACAGGAGCTGACAGAAGGAATTACGCTATTCCTGAGGGTTAAGTGGAGCTATTGCATGGATACTTCAGTTAGAACTCATGTGAGAGAGTTTGGTGGAGTTGATTGAGGAAGTTAATGGAGTTGTGTTCGGTTTAACTAAGCTAAACATAGTTGAGCTAGTTGTATCTAGTCTAACTGATTGATACACTAGTGAGAGTGGTGTGAATTAATTATTAATTAATTCACTAATTATAAACTCATTAATCGACTAAATAATACATCAGTTTACCACGATTGCATGAACGATGGCGATGGAGACAGTCACGAGAGATAGGTGAAAGGGCAAGTGTGACTATCAGTTGTGACTATAAGTGATGCATGGTTTGCATCCAACACTTAGTAGAGATGCCTATAAATACTGCGTGAGCAAGGTTGGGGTAATACATTCTCATCAAGAGGCATTCTTTAGCAGGGATTGCGCAGTAGAGGCAGGCTATCAAGTGGTAGAGATTGGAGCATGTGTTTTGTTAGATCTAGCTTGATTAATTTGTAGCAAGCGGAGATTATGCTAAGAGCTTGTGAGGAGCTTTGTATTATTATTTTTACATGATCTCTATGACATATATAATATACAAATAGTTGGGGGTTTTTAGCTTTAAGCTTTCCCATTACATACTGTGTTCATATGTGTGAATTTTTTATGGCTTTAATGAGTGCATGCAATTGATTTTATTTCCGCATGTGATGATCAATGGTAGAAGAGATTATGTATTGTGCATGAAGATAAAATAGTGTGTGATCAGGAGAATCTTGGTTATTCAAATTTCTACATGGTATCAGAGCGATATTGATCATTGGAGCAATTGCAAAACATTGAAGCGGTTGAGTTTTGTGCTGGTGGAATTCGAATTTGCAACAGTGTTTTCTTGGTGAAGTTGAGATGTCTTTCAATGGATTGCGATTGGAGTATGCCCTTGAGGGAAGCTTGAATTATATTTCATGGAAGGACAGGATGGAGGCGATGCTGGATGACAATGGGTTGAAGGAGTTCATAGATGCGGAAATTCCAAAACCTGCTTCTAGCGATGCTGCCGCACTTGACGCATGGCAAACGAAGACAGTAAGGTGTCGAAGGATTCTGTTGGAAGGTGTGAAGGATCACATAGTGTCCAGCCTTCATGGTAAAGCTTATCCATTATTTATGTGGAAAGATTTGACATATTTTTTCCAAAGAAAGAGCGACCAGAGGAAGTTGGCGCTCATGGATAAACTCAGGAAAATAAAAATGGAGAAGAATGACACTATTATGGTATACTTGACAAAGTTTTTCCAATGCAGGGATGAGCTTGGGAGTGTAGGATTTAGTGTGGATGATGAGGAATTGGTGAGCTTGGCTCTCCTTGGGCTTCCGAAGAGTTGGCATTCCTATCAAGACTCTGTCAATGGTCGGGAGAAATTGCCAGGATGAGAGCGACTTTGGTCGGATCTTGTGCAGGAGGAGATAAGGCGGGATACCAGGGATGGATCTTCATCAAAGAATGATGATGAATAGGATTTTTCTTTGGCTGCCAAAGCAAGGAAGGGGAAGGGAAAGAATAATTCTTCTCAATCCGGTGCGGAAGGTAAAGAGCGTGACATGTCCAAAGTAAAGTGTTTGCACTGTCACGAGCATGGGCATTACGCCACAAATTTTCCACAGAATAAGAAGAACAAGCAGGCTGTTGGAGCTGCAGCTGGTGAGGCTCTTGCCTCACAATTTGAGCTGGACTTCTCATTGATCACATGCATGGTGTCTAGTGCATCTGGATCGGGGTGGTATTTTGATAGTGGCTCTTCCTTTCACATGACGGGAGATGTGAATATTTTCAATGACTTGGTGGAGAAAGATCTCCAGTTGCATGTTGAGTTGGGCGAAAATGGACGATACAATGCGATCGACATTGGTACCATAACCTTTCAGAGGGAGTCAGGTAAACTCATTCTTTTACAAGATGTAGTGCATGTTCCGAGTTTAAAGAAGAATTTGATCTCAGTCACAATGTTAGAGGATAAAGGGTATGATATTGTCTTTAGTGAAGGAAAAGTTTTCCTTCGGCACAAGGCAACAGCACAAGTCAAGAAGGTTGGGATTCGAGCCAAGAATCTCTACAGACTTGAAGTAGATGGGATGTCTACGGAGCTTCCTACTGTTGGGAAGTGCAAGAAAGAAATGTAACTGATGCTTGAGAGGGAGAAAGTTTTGCATGCAGGTAATAGTGAAACTCAGGATGTGGAGCAGCCACAAGATGAGGATCATGGAGTGGAAGAAACCACTCATGCAGAGAAATTTCGTGCAAGATGGGCAGAGGGAGTCCATGCAGCTATACCACCAGGTGAGAGGTGGGGCGACATGCATGATTAATCCCAAGAGGATATTTCTGGGCAGGATTCATGAGATGGTGTGGATCTCATGAGTTGAACCTGGCTACGAGGTGCCCACAGTGCAGCAGTAGCATGATCAGTTGGATTGATGCAGGCAGATCAAAGTGACAGTGTCGGATACTGGAGCGCGAATCAGATTTGACAGCAAGTGAAGAGTGCATGGGTGCAAGAGTTCAACAGCGCAGTGGTTCCTGATGACATGTGAAGTTGGGCCCAACAGAAGTCAAATACTTTGATGATAGATGCATCAGACTGATTGATTTTTTTGGAGCCTATTCAGTTTCAGAGGAGTTACAGAGCAGATGCATGGAGTTGCATGGCGCTTGTGAAGGTTGTAGGGTGAATGCATGGAGTTTCATGTCACATGAAAAGACAGTCCTTTCTTGTTGAGAGGGAGTGTTGAAGATTGCAACAAGAAACAGTGAGGGAGGCATCCTGAAACATCATTCCTGATCCTAGTTGGAAAGTGATCACCTAAACTAGGTGGGGACCACACAGGTGATTTTTGTCGTAAAGTCTATTTTTAGACATATGGATCATGTTCTATAAGTTGCGGGATGCTATTTTTGGATGGTTGATCAAGTTGGAAAAATAGATGGATTTCTATTTTTAGACATATTGGGTGGAATCTATTTTTAGATTGCCAGTGTAAAAATAGATATGTCGAATATTATTAGCTCTTAATAATATTTGGACTCTAAACATTATCTTATTCTCTTGGAGCACTTCAGTTAAGTGCACAGATGTGGCACAATAGCTGACAGAAGGAATTACGCTATTCCTGAGGGTTATGTGGGAGCTATTTCATGGAATACTTGAATACTTCAGTTAGAACTCATGTGACAGAGTTTGGTGGAGTTGATTGAGGAAGTTAATGGAGTTGTGTTCAGTTTAACTAATCTAAACATAGTTGAGCTATTTGTATCTAGTTTAACTGATTGATACAATTAGTGAGAGTGTGTGAATTAATTATTAATTAATTCACTAATTATAAACTCACTAATAAACTAAATAATACATCGTTAACTTCAGTGCATGGACAGTTTCAGTGGAGACCAATGTAAAGATAGGTTAAAGGGCAAGTGTGACTATCAGTTGTGACTATAAGTGATGCATGGTTTGCATCCAACACTTAGTAGAGATGCCTATAAAGACTGCGTGAGCAAGGCTTGGGTAATACATTCTCATCAAGAGCTATTCTTCAGCAGGGATTGCGCAGTAAAGGCGGGCTATCAAGTGGCAGAGATTGGAGCATGTGTTTTGCTAGATATAGCTTGATTAGTGTGTAGCAAGTGGAGATTATACTGAGAGCTTGTGAGGAGCTTTGTATGATGATTGTTACTTGATCTATATGACATATATAATATACATATAGTTGGGGGTTTTCAGCTTTAAGCTTTCCCATTACATACTGTGTTCATATGTGTGATTTTTTTTATGGCTTTAATGAGTGCATGCAATTGATTTTATTTCCGCATGTGATGATCAATGGTAGAAGAGATTCTGTATTGTACATGAAGATAAAATAGTGTGTGATCAGGAGAATCTTGGTGGATAACATATCGATTATTCAAATTTCTACATGGTATCAGAGCGATATTTATCATTGGAGCAATTGCAAAACATTGAAGCGGTTGAGTTTTGTGCTGGTGGAATTCGAATTTACAGTAGTGTTTTCTTGGTGTCGAAGTTGAGATGTCTTTCAACAGATTGTGATTGGAGTATGCCCTTGAGGGTAGCTCAAATTATATTGCATGGAGGGATAGGATGGAGGCGGTGCTGGATGACAATGGGTTGAAGGAGTTCATAGATGCAGAAATTCCAAAACCTGCTTCTAGTGATGCTGTCGCACTTGACGCATGGAAAAAGAAGACAGCAAGGTGTCGAAGGATTCTGTTGGAAGGTGTGAAGGATCACATAGTGTCCAGCCTTCATGGTAAAGCTTCTCCATTCTTGATGTGGAAATATTTGACAGATTTTTTCCAAAGCAAGAGCGACCAGAGGAAGTTGGCGCTCAAGGATAAACTTAAGAAAATAAAAATGGAGAAGAATGACACTATTCTGGTATACTTGACAAAGTTTTTCCACTGTAGGGATGAGCTTGGGAGTGTAGGAGTTAGTGTGGATGATGAGGAATTGGTGAGCTTGGCTCTCCTTGGGCTTTCGAAGAGTTGGCATTCCCGCATCGTGACTGGCTGTCGGTCGGGAGAAATTGCCAGGATGAGAGCGACTTTGGTCAGATCTTGTGCAGGAGGAGATAAGGCGGGATACCAGGGATGGATCTTCATCAAAGAATGATGATGAAGAGGATTGCGCTTTGGCTACCAAAGCAAGGAAGGGGAAGGGCAAGAAGAATGCTTCTCAATCCGGTGCAGATGGTAAAGAGCGTGACATGTCCAAAGTGAAGTGTTTTCACTGTCACGAGCATGGGCATTACGCCACGGATTTTCCACAGAAGAAGAAGAAAAATTAGGCTACTGGAGCTGTAGATGGTGAGGCTCTTGCCTCACAATTTGAGCTGGACTTCTCATTGACTGCATGCATGGTGTCTATTGCATCGGGATCGGGGTGGTATTTTGATAGTGGTGCTTCCTTTCACATGACGGGAGATGTGAATCTTTTCAATGACTTGGTGGAGAAATATCTCCAATTGCATGTTGAGTTGGGCGACAATGGAAGATACAATGCGATCGGCATTGGTACCATAACCTTTCAGAGGGAGTCAGGTAAACTCATTCTTTTACAAGATGTAGTGCATGTTCCAGTTTTAAAGAAGAATTTGATCTCAGTCACAATGTTAGAGGATAAAGGTTATGATATTTTCTTTAGTGAAGAAAAATTTTTCCTTCGGAACAAGGCAACAGGACATGTCAAGAAGGTTGGGATTTGAGCCAAGAATCTCTATAGACTTGAATTAGATGGGATGTCTACGGAGCTTCCTACTGTTGGGAAGTGCAAGAAAGACATGCAACTGATGCTTGAGAGGGAGCAAGTTTTGCATGCAGGTAATATTGAAACTCGGGATTTGGAGCAGCCATAAGATGAGGATCATGGAGTGGAAGAACCACTCATGCAGAGAAATTTCATGCCAGATGGGCAGAGGGAGTGCATGCAGCTATAACACCAGGTGAGAGATGGGGCAACATGCATGATTAATCCCAAGAGAAGATTTCTAGGCAGGATTCATGAGATGGTGTGGATATCATGAGTTTAACCTGGCTACGAGGTGCCCATGGAACAGCAGTAGCATGATCAGTTGGATTGATGCAGGCAGATCAAAGTGACAGTGTCGGATACTGGAGCGTGAATCAGAGTTGACAGCAAGTGCAGAGTGCATGGGTGCAAGAGTTCAACATTGCAG
Source organism: Pinus albicaulis (assembly GCA_034641835.2). Classification (NCBI taxonomy): domain Eukaryota; kingdom Viridiplantae; phylum Streptophyta; class Pinopsida; order Pinales; family Pinaceae; genus Pinus; species Pinus albicaulis. Next base: position 221,058,446 of record CM076582.1, on the reverse strand, counting down.
TGGTTCCTGATGACATGTGCAGTTGGGCCTAGCAGAAGTCGAAGACTTTGATGATAGATGCATCATATTGATTGAGTTGTTTGGAGCATATTCAGTTTCAGAGGAGTTGCAAAGCAGATGCATGGAGTTGCATGGCGCTTGTGAAGGTTGCAGGGCGAATTCATGGAGTTGCATGTCGCATGCAAAGACAGTCCTTTCTTGTTGAGATGGAGTGCTAAAGATTGCAATAAGAAACAGTCAAGGAGGCATCCTGAAAAATCATTCCTGATCCTAGTTGGAAAGTGATCACCTAAACTAGGTGGGGACCACACAGGTGATTTTTGTCGCAAAGTCTATTTTTAGACATATGGATCATGTTCTATAAGTTGCGGGATGCTATTTATGGATGGTTGGTCAAGTTGGAAAAATATATGGATTTCTATTTTTAGACATATTGGGCGGAATCTATTTTTAGATTGCCAGTCTAAAAATAGATATGTCAAATATTATTAGCTCTTAATAATATTTAGACTCTAAACATTATCTTATTCTTTTGGAGCACTTCAGTTAAGTGCACAGATGTGGCACAGGAGCTGACAGAAGGAATTACGCTATTCCTGAGGGCTATGTGGAGCTATTGCATGGATACTTCGGTTAGAACTCATGTGACAGAGTTTGGTGGAGTTGATTGAGGAAGTTAGTGGAGTTGTATTCAGTTTAACTAATCTAAACATAGTTGAGCTATTTGTATCTAGTTTAATTGATTGATACAATTAGTGAGAGTGGTGTGAATTAATTATTAATTAATTCACTAATTATAAACTCATTAATCAACTAAAGAATACATCAGTTAACTTCAGTGCATGAACAGTTTCAGTGGAGACCAGTGCAGAGATAGGTGAACGGGCAAGTGTGACTATCAGTTGTGACTATAAGTGATGCATGGTTTTCATCCAACACTTAGTAGAGATGCCTATAAATACTGCGTGAGCAAGGTTGGGGTAATACATTCTCATCAAGAGGCATTCTTTAGGCGGGATTGCGCAATAGAGGCAGGCTATCAAGTGGCAGAGATTGGAGCATGTGTTTTGCTAGATCTAGCTTGATTAATGTGTAGCAAGTAGAGATTATACTAAGAGCTTGTGAGGAGCTTTGTATGATGATTTTTACATGATCTCTATGACATATATAATATACATATAGTTGGGGATTTTCAGCTTTAAGCTTTCCCATTACATACTGTGTTCATATGTGTGAATTTTTTATAGCTTTAATGAGTGCATGCAATTGATTTTATTTTTGCATGTGATGATAAATGGTAGAAGAGATTCTGTATTGTGCATGAAGATAAAATAGTGTGTGATCAGGAGAATCTCGGTGGATAACATATCAGTTATTCAAATTTCTACACAAAAGAGATGGCTGCAATGTTTGCTAGGAACGTTTGAAGAAGAGAAAGAGGTTGCAGACACTAAAATGAATTTTCCTAAAGCTGTGGAAGAACTAGGAGTAGATACTAGTTTGTTAAGATTAATTTTTCTTACTAGTATACTAAATGGTTATGTTACTGCAGTTAGAGAACTAAAAGATAATTTACTTTTTAAAAGTAAAATTGCAGATGATGAGCAAAAGAATGATGCAGAGGGAGATATCTTAATAGATATCCAGGATGTTTGGGAGGAGGCAACAAGTGGAATGACATCTGCAGAGATAGAAACAATTAAAGCAACATTCAGGGAGACAACAAGAGCAGTAGTATTGGCATTAATAGGAATTGAAAGCAGTAGCAGTGGGTAGAGAAATTTCAAGCTAGAAGATAAGTTGGACATGGATATTGAAAGCATCAGAAGACTGATGATGAAGGTGTCTCTGAAGCAGCAGACAGCAGCAAGAAATCAGAAGAGTTCCAGCAAAGGAAAAATAAGAAAATATTGTGAAAGTATAGCTGGAGGTGATTTGCAGAACAAGATATAGAAACCTAGAGGAAAGCAGTTGAAGGATGATGCAGCTGATGGACAACAGCAAAATAGAGTATGGGATCCAGGAGGCAGATATTAAAGACACATGATCAGGAGATCATGATCAATTTGAACCTTGGGAGTCTGATGCAGGGGCATTAGGCTCTAGAAATACTTTGTACTTTTATAAGATATAGGGGGTCTTATGTTTTTAAATTCTCATGTAAATATTAGTATTTTGAATAAAATGGTGAGGAATTGTAAATGTTCTCTAACCACTAGAGAACATGAGGGAAGTTGATTAAGCTAGGAATGTGAAGAGTCAGTTTAGTTAATTTAGGGATTATTGTCTAAATTTAGGAATTCCAGAATCTTAAGAGTTTGTTGAGCTGTTAAAGGAGATGAAGCGATTCATTTTCTTCTTAATCCAAAAGGGCATTAAGTATAGAGGTCTGTAGAGTTCAAAGCGGCGTAAAGTTCAGAACTATTTAGAGAAAGAGTAGATTGAAGAAGGGCCAATGATTGAAGATCTAGCCAAACGAGAGGTTTTTGTAAGTGATTTCATTGTGTGAATGAAAGAATCTGTTCTGGTTATGTGAATGATGTTGATTTAAACTCTGTATAAATGACTTCGGATTTCATTAAAACAATTGTATAAGAAACAGTGTGAATAGACTCTGTGATAGAGTTCTAGATGATGTTCCATTTTAATTGAGAAATAGATATAAGTGTTGAAGACAGGCTTGAATAGGAGATTGTGCTTTGATTAGGTAATCGATGTTAATTACATAGTTAGTATCAATTTAGAGCGAAGTGCGGAGTATAGAGATTTTGGTTGCAATAGAATTGATAGGAATGGGGGAGTCCCATCAATTAATATGTAATCTACTTTTTGTGTTTTGATGGAATGCGCTGGAGCACAGAGTTGCCGAGACCCTGTAATGAAGTCAAAATAATTATTAAGTGGGAGATTGTGGGGGCATTGTTACTTCAATTCGTCCTGGAGCATTGAATTACGAAGAAGCGCAGAGCTCTGGGGATACAATAGAGTTCGAATTCAAAGGAAAGAACCTTGATTGAGTACGAGAGGGAAGGTTTAAGAACCAACAGAACTAAGGAATCGAAGGCATGGTTGGGAAGACGCAACCGAGAGATGAATTGCAATAGAGGTGGATGTGAAGCTGCGGAATTAATTACCAGCAGAACTTAGACTTTACACCGAGAATAGAGGTGCAGTCTAGAATGAGAAGTTAATTCATTTCAAAGTGTTGGAGTGAAACCTTAAGCCGGTAACGGAACCTTGAGCATTGAACAATGAAAGCGGTTTTGAAGAGCACCTGGTGGTTTTCGCATAATTCAAAAGTGGTAAGTGGAATCACAAAAAAAGGTGCGATAGCATTCAGTGCTTGACGCGTGGCGGAGGTGGTTTTTAAAAACCACGAGTTTCGCAAAAGTTTTGGGTGATAAACTACGGGTCGGAAAATTTTGCGATTGCCATTGGATGCATCGATCAAAGGATCGGACGTTGGTCGCATCTCCAACCTACGCGTGGTTTAATGAGGTACGTTAACTGTGGGCCCAGAGGCATTGTTAATGTGATGCAATGGGGTGTTTGATAGCCAGAGGTTAATAAAATGTGGTAGAATTAAATGTTAATGAGGTGAGAAATGAAGGGCCAAAAGGTTCATTTTAATATATGCTAATTTATGATCGTTGACATAAAATGCGCTAAGGAAGTAAGCATGTTGTGGGGCCCGAATGCTTGTTGAGTTAATAGTTGATTTTTAATCCTAGCCCAAGGTTTATAATTGTCCCTTAACATTGGATTAGGGAGAATATATATACGTTGACATATATATTATGTGTGGTATGAGATATGCATGAAAAGATAAGAAGTTGGGTTAACAAGTGCCGAGGCTGAATATATATATGCGCATGTAGTGTTAGCATATAAAAAGGGTTTGTGCGCTAACCGAAGTTGTGATTTGAGCTTGTGATATAATAAATGGAAGGAAATATGATATAGAGTTTTTGTAAGGCACAATATTGGTTTGGAAGGGAAGCTTATAATTGGGGTTATGTGAACTTCAAGTAGTTGATTTAAAAAAATCATAAGAGGGGATATTTCAATGGTCTTATAATCATTGCTAAAATAAATATCAAAGCTTCCACATAGGGTTAGAGAGTGCCCAGATTTAAAATTATTTGGGGCATGAATTTGGAGAGTGCATTTGTATGCAGATAAGAATGATAAATGTGGGTTAGACAGGTTAGCACGGGCATCACAAGTGCTCCGGTATCTTTCACACCTAAGTGTGCTTATGTAAATAGCCCAGATTTAGCTATGTTCACATGTGGAATTGATTTATTTTGTTGATTAGTTGTTTTATTGATCCTCCTTTACAATTTTATTCATGAAACAGAAAATTGAAATAAAATTGCATATTCCCATTAGCTTGGGCTAATTGGAATATTACAGTCCTCCCCTCCAAAATGTTGCTTTTCCTCAAGAAACTAATAGGTTGAATGCTGCAATATTTCTCCTCCTCCATTGGTGACACCATCAAATATCAATCTCTCCTCACAAGCTAGGTGTTCACCAATCCAAGCCTCCATGAATTGTTCCTCCAAAGTCATCATGAGATGTACATAATCCATCCCACAAGGAGTAAAAAACTCAACAGAAACAAACATGTTTGGAGCAATGCTCTCTCTAAAACATGTAGCATGAGGTACATAGAGAGTTTCCATCCCATGTAGTACATACAAAACTCCCATCCTCCCTCCATACAATCCCATAAAAAGCACAACTATATCATCCAAGTATGGAAGCATAATTACATATACACAAACAGAAATTTGAGCATGAGGAGGTGGGTCATAGTCCCACATATGGTACCAACGCAATGCATCTCCTGCTTGCATCAGATCTAGATATGGTAAGTGGTTTCCCCACCACTTACTTGTTGCACAAGTTATCTCACCATGGCTGAAAATGTGAGATATATTTGGTGCCTTTGGGAAGCACCCATCATGAAAGAAAATCTCCCTTTGCACAACAAGGGAGTGGCCAAATTCAGAAATTTTAGCGGCACAATGTTTTCCATGAGATTTACATGATACAACACTCCTATTTGGAGTCATGGCCTACATAAACATGGTGAAATAATATGTCAAATCATAAAATGAAACTTGCATTGCATGATCAGATTTTTCACCAACAATGTCTCACCTATACATGGAATTGTGCATAGATTTTTCTCCCCTTTCAAGAGAAGGAAGAAATGGCTGAAATGAATCTTGCATAGAGTCCTTTGGCTACCCCAAATCCACATGGTTCTTGCATTCTAGAAAATTCTGATGTAGCTCTCCTCCAAAGCCTTCCCATTCAAAGCATCTCATGATAGTGTTGTAGATATTCATAGAATAAGTAGGCTGAAACAGAACTCTTCATAGGCCCTTTGTAGCATCCTCTCCTTGAGATTAGAGGCTCTAGGTAAGAATATCATATCATGATGATAGATGACTTCCTCATGGACTAGATATCCCTCTTCATGTAGCTGGTCATCAAGCATCATACAAGTGTGAATATCTTTGGAATAATCCACCAACAGTTGGGATTTCCAATATAGATCTGCACTCCCCAACAATGACAACGTTGATGATGCATCAATAGGAATGCCTGCCATGTTGTTGATCTCCTATTTTACATCTCTTATGCCAAAGGTATAATTATGAAGGACATACCTTCCCTTCTTCTCCTCCAACAATGCAGAATCAGAAATAAAGGTGGGTTATGATGATGAGAGAAGGAAATTTCCCTCCTTCTTGTGCTTGCCCAAGCCTTCCAGCACTATAGATGTGTCTTCTAATGCTCCCATCCCTCCTGGATCTGATTTTGGAGCATCAAGTAGTGATATATCTCTCACCAAAACTGAATCAGGTGGCCTCCCAGGTGGTTTGCCACTAGATAAGAGTGTCCCTTACAGAAATCTCATGAACATGATAGAAGGGACAGTGAGGTCCTCGCTTCCACTTCGCAAATCCATCTCTTTTTTTTGTGTGGAAGGGTTGTGTGAGGGGTAAGTATGCATGCCTTTAATCATTTGAGGTGCACCACTCTTCTTGTCCACTCATTCCATTTGTAAATCCTCCCAATCAGTGGTGACTTTCCCCAATGTAATCAACCATTGAACACCCAAAATAACGTTGGTGTCTGGTATGTCAACTATAAAGAAGTGATCCACCAAAGTGTAGGATCCCATGGTGACTGAAAATGATGGGACATAATGCATGCATTGCATTGTTCTATCTCCTGGGACCAAAACAGAGAATCCCTCAAAATTATCAGTGGGTATTACCCTCCTTTTCACAAGATGGGCATCAATGAAATTGTGGGTAGCCCCACTATCAATCAATACAGAAACCCTCTGATTCATGATTGAACCTTGAACTCTTAAGGTCAATTACTTAGGTACTCCCCTAAAGGATGCAAGAGTTCCTCCAATAGGAGCAAATTCTCCATTCCCATCTCCTGATGGTGTTGGATCTCCTCCAACATTGTCAGCGTTGTGAGCCCTCCTTGGCTTATCATCTTCATCTTCTTCAAGATCTGAGAAGACCTCTATATAATGTGCTTTACCAATAGAAAATATATGTCCAGGTGCCCATGGTTCTTGGCAAGTGAAGCATATCTTCCTCTTTCTTAGATCTCTCTGGACTTCATCATCAAGAGGCTTCTTGTATGAGCTCTCCTTTGAAGGAGAAGCTTTCTCTTCCTTTCCTTTAGAAGGAAAAGAGGGCTTGTTCTAAAAATTTGCCTTTGCTTTTGGCAAGGCATCTTCAAGGTATCTAGCCCTCTCAATGGCATCATGCAAGGTAGTCTGGGCTTGGTAGATTTAACCAACCCATGCAGAGGTTCATCCAAGAAATCGATGAACATATACACCCTCCTTGTTGCAGACAAATCAGGAACCATAACAGATAATCTCATAAATTAAGAGATATAAGACTTTGTATTACCTAACTGCTTCAACTTTTCAAGGCTCATGAAAGGTGCTTCTGGATCCTTTCTGTCAAACCTTTCCACTAGTCTTCTAGTGAACTCAGAATAGGCAGTCACATTGGCATGACCCAATGTAGACAACCCACGGAACCACCAGTCAATGTGTGATTCACCTTCAAAGTGAAGCGTTGCAACCTTGATAGCTTCCATCTCAGGGACTTTGTTCAACTAAAAGTAGATATCCAGTTTTTCTACCCATGCTTTGGCAGAACTAGTGGATGACCCATCAAACTTGGGTAAAAAGAATCTACCCATAGAGTGATTTCGATCATGATTCTGAGTGAATCCACCATCTCTATGTCGATGCCTCGGTCTTCTCTTTTCCTTGAGGTGAAAAAACTCTTGAAAAATAAAGTGGTCCTTGAATCTCTGATTCTGAGACTCAGATTCTTCAAATTATTCTTCAAGGGATGCTTGCTCATGAGGCTCTTGATTTTCCACAGCCAAAAAAGTAGGCATAGTAGAGCGTTGTGGAGCTTGTGGTTGGTTCACTGGTTGATCATTCCAGTGGTGAGACATGCCAGATATTTCCCCAGGATGAAATCTCCTAGGAGATTCCTTGATCTTGTCCAATCTCATCTCTTTGATCTCTCTAGCAAGATCTTGCATGACTTTCATAAGGGTTTTTTCAAACTCCTTCCCATCTTTATCACTTCAAGATTCAAGGGCTTTTCCCTTGTCTTTATCGTCATTGGTTTAATCAAATTTCTTCTATCTTCTTTCCAAGTACCTCTTCTCTCTATCAATGAGAAGCTCATATTCTTCTGAAGACGTATTGGCTCTTTAAGAACGCAAATCACAGGCTGTGCCAAGACGATTGCTTTGATACCACTGTAATATCCGCAAAAGGGAAGATTCGACAATACCTACTGGAATAACATATTTTTCAGAACTATGTGCACTAAAATGAGTTTGCAGCCCTTGGATCCCTTAAATCTATAGATATAGTATCTAAATCCAAAAGGAGAGAAAAAACAAATCAAACTAGGTGAGGTAAACAAACCTCCCACACCTAGTATGGCTGGAAAACACCCAAGAATGGGGCTGCATCAATATGCAACAATACTGCAGGAAAATAATGCAGTTTTTGAGAGCAACAGAAGGAGACCAATAAATCATATATACAGCAATAAATCATATATACAGCAATAAATCAGATCCATAATGAGGCCCATACAATGTATGACAGAATGTAGAAGACAAGAATAGAAGAAATTCCTCAAAAAGAGGGGCTGCAACACATTTATTGACTGGAAAATAGCTTAACATCGTTATTTTTAAGAGTTGCAATAGCTATATATTACACTCTAGATCTAGAGCGGATCTATGTACAAAATAATAGATCCATTTCAGATCTGTACACTAGAGGAGCTCCTTTACACATTCCCCTTGGGGTTTTGAGCAAAACATGAAACACAGAGAGTAGATCTGAGATCTAAAGTAGCAGATCTACAGTAGTATTCAAAAATTTTTGAAGATGAATACAATAGAAGAAAATTAGATCTGAACAGAACATGGATCATAAGTATAATCCATGGATCACCATAGTGCAGGGCAGAACCCCAGGACCAGAGATGTCTCCTCCAAATGTGTGTCAAAACACCCTGCAACTATACACTTGCAAATAACACAGTCCTGGAAGGGAAACTGCACTGTAGGCTCTAGCACTGGTTTGGCCTGATGCCAAGATCTGAAAATGCAGCTCCAAAGGTCCATAACTCTCTTTCCAATGCGATAGAAGACTTTCCCAGTGAAAAGAGGCCCTAGAATGGCCTAGATCTGAACAGATCTAGCCTCCACTTGCTGCAGCTTACAAGGACAACCAAACCCTCAACAGGATATGCATTGTAGTTGGAATATGATCTTGGCCAAATGTGTGATAGTGAATGAGATCAGCAAGACTCTTCCAAGAGCTACTCAATGGAAGAGGTGGGATTCCCGAACAGGAACACCCTAGTGCTAAACAACACTATCCTCAGTTAAACAATAGAGAATGATATATATCTAAGCAGACAATATATTCAAAATATACTCAATCAAAAACCCTCTTCTGTTGTCCTCCTCTTCCTTTTATAGGATGAAATTCTTGTCAAACCCTAAACCATCTCAATGATTTAGCTCCATTCACATGAGTAGCCTCCAACTAAAACTGCGATGTGCATCTAGGAGATTCATTGTATCTAGACAGCGCTGTTGATTTGGTCCTGGTTGACTTGGTCAAGTTCTCCAGTCTCTTTCACACCTAAGTGTGCTTATGCAAATAGCCCATATTTAGCTATGTTCAGATGTGGAATTTATTTATTTTGCTTATTAGGAGTTTTATTGATCCTCCTTTTACAATTTTATTCATGAAATAGAAAAATGAAATAAAATTGCATATTCCCATTAGCTTGGGCTAATTGGGAATATCACAAATTTTGTTTTCTTCCAAACATATTTTGAGTTGATTTATTTCTTCAAGAAAGTCATTTTCTTCTAATGCATCCATAAAAGTATCTATAGCCTCACTAGAGTCTTTTTCAAAATCCATGAGCAGCCTAATATCTTGATTAGATTCTCCTTCTTCACTATTTGATAGACCATCACTACCTTCATGAGTATAATAGATTTTTCTATTGATAAATCGTTTCTCATTTCCTTTTTCCACTTCATTTCCTTTCTCATGATTATCTTTATGGGTACATTTAGCAGCATAATGACCAACCCTTCCACAAGCAAAACATTTAAAAAGAAGCTTACCTATGAACATTACAGTACCAAGTTGTAGCTTCTTTACAAAATTTATCTCATCTTCTTCTAAAACATTCCCTGATCCTTCTTGTTCTTCTACTTCCTTTCCCTTTGCAGCAGCGCTAAAGACAACTTCTTTGACTTTAGAAGGACCTCCTTTCCTCATTTCACATGCAGACAAAATCCCATGAAGTTGTACAAAAGTAAGAGTTTGTAGATCTTGCTTATCTTCAATAGAAAACACTTTTGACTTGAATTTGGGAGTTAGAGATCTTAAAACATTTTCTACTAAAGTAGTTTACGTTATGGTTTCTCCCATATTTCTCATATGATTCACAATATCATCTAGATGTAAAAAAAACTAGGAATTCTTTCCTCATTATGCATTCTGAGTTTTTCATATTGTATTCTGAGAGTTTGGAATTTAGAACTTTTTACCTTGTCATCACCTTCATATCTCAGAATGATTTTGTCCCATATCTCCTTTGTTGTATTCAACTACATGACTTTGACAAATTTTGATTCAGTCAAAATTCCCAATAAAGCATTGACCGCCATTGCATTGGTTTCATAATTCTTTCTTGTTACTGGATCTATTGGAACTGAAGCTGGATATTGATAACCTCCTTCAACTATAGCCCAAACATCTCCTCCAAGAGACTGAAGATAGGATCTTGTCCTTGTCTTATAGAAGATTAAATTGTTTCTATTGAAGAGAGGGGGCCTGATAGATGATGTCCCATCTTGATTGCTCATCTTAGCTGACATTCCTTCTAGCGATTAAGATTCTTCAAAAGGACCTTCTCGGATACCAATTTTCGGGAAAAATACTGAGAGGGGGGGTGGGGGGGTGGGTGAATCAGTATTTACAATAATAACAATCTTTTACTTTTCTCTTGTTGATTTCTATATGCGACTTTGATTAACCCAACTAGAATATATACACGGATACACTAACAAAAACTTGTGTATACTGATATACCTTTATTGTTAGAAGAGCTTTCAGAAACATTCTTTAACCCAGCTTATTAGTTATGCATCAAATAGTTAAGAAATAAATATGTGCAGCAATAACATAATAAATCAACATACAAGAGCATCACACACGAACACCAAAATTTAAGGTGGAAACCCAATTCGGGAGAAAACCATCACTGTTGTCATCTTTCTCTTAAATATTTATTATATGGAAAAATTCTTACAATATTGTACTGATGCAGACTCATATCAGTACGCGGGCATCTACCTGCAGAACGCTGCAACCTTCTCTTGTTCTCCAGCTACTACTGGAAGGGAGCTCCAACCCCATGATCTTGTTTACCAGCCACTACTGGAAGGGAGCTTCAACCGCCTGAACAGAACACCACCTTCTACTAGCAAGAAGCTTCTACTTCCATACTGAAGGCTTCAACCCTCAGAACCACTGTAGACCATGTTTCATCAATTTTCACACTGGATCACACAGCTTCAACACAACTTCTTCATAAAGATCAACAATAATAAACTTCACCCAAAATTCTTAGAACAGTGAGATCATTGTAACTAGAACACAATAATAACCTATATTTTAGAATCAGTATGCAGAATCAAACTCAACCCTGAACATTCATTATATTTAAAATTCATACGCTACTTCACTTCACTGATCCCACGTGTATACGTGCTTTCCTTCACACCAACCTGTGTATAGATCTGAAAATAAAATTCTTACAAAATATGATCAGTCTCAGATCGAGATCTGAGGCTTTTAGTTAGAAATATTTTCAGTAATGCAGAACCCTTATTCAGTCAGTCATCATTAAACATATTTACTCCCTCATTGATCATATTTTTACATATTCAACTTAGCAACATATGTAGTATTCAAACAACCTAGATCTACATGAAGACTTCATTGAAATATAGTAGAAATACAACAACATTAAACAGATAACCACTTCAGCAAGCTTCAAAAAACCCTTACTTCCATACACGCTTTGGCTAGGACAAATCCACGTATATACGCGCTTTCACCGAAACGAACTAGCATATAGATCTGTAAATATTTAATGTTTTAGATCTATACACTTACCCAGATTTCTTCACTTCACTTCAGCAAACATGCATCAGGTCACAAATCTAATCATCTCTTCAATAGATCAAGTACATAGCCATTTCAGGTCTAGAGATCCTGATCCATCATTGTATCCAAGGGTGAATCATAGATACAGATATACCAATAAAACAGAGTTCATCCCATGCAGATATGCTTCAGAGAAAAGTATTTAGTAACAATCGTTACACATGCACACCCTTTCACTATGATCTTCTTATCCCTATATAGATTTACCCTTTACCAATACCATGAACCAAAAACCACATAACTGTCGATGGTATTCTTAGACGGAATCAAATAGAAAACACAACGCTCAATATTATGGGCTAATACCATGGTAATGCCCCCTAGTATCATAATTGTAGAGCGTAAAAAGGCATACGTGGCTTTGCTTCTTCGTACCTGCATGTATACGTGACTTTTCTCCATAAAAACTGCATATATACTAATTTTGGATGTATATGTGGGTTGCCCGTATACCAAGTAGCGTATACATTTCCTCCATATGCAGGTTTCCTTCATCAAACCTGCGTATACATTGAGAAATATTTCCTGTTTCATTTCTCTGGAACTTACTAGAATTCCTTTCTCTGCCACATCTGAACTAACATGTAGAAACATCATTTTTACATCTTTAACAAATAGGTTGCTATCAAAAGGAAACTCATCAAGTAGGTTTCCATCAAGGACAACTTCATCAAGTAGGTTGCCAACAAGGACAACATATTGCATCATATTGCCAACATAACCAACAAAATCATCTAGGCCACAATAATTTTCCTCATCCCATACAGTCCAACCTCCTTTTCCAGAGAGGTTGGAAATGTAAATAAAAACAAAATAGTTCGAGTTCGATCTTGTGTATGAACTGATAAATATGTGCATTAAGATCCCATTACTGGAAGCAATCAAGGATATCCCAATATATGCCAAAACAACGAAGGAACTATGCACCAAGAAACTAGGAAGACAAAAGAAATAACCCTCCACAATTCACGTAGGTGGAAAGCTTGCAAGTTTAATGTCCATTGGATTTGTTACTGAAAAATATGTTAACCCAGGAATCCCTCTGGTTACCACCATTATCAATGGTTATCCCATAAAGAACACTTTGATTGATTTAGGTGCAACCATTAATGTGATGACTATGGAGACTTTATCTCATATAGAATCTTTTGACTTATTACCCACTCCTACCATGTTAGAATTAGCAGATAGGTCTAAGGTTAAGATAGAGGGAGTATTAGAAGACATTGTCATCTCATTAGATTCTTGGGAGTACCCTGCAAACTTTTATGTTCTTCAACCTAAAACCAACTTGGGAGGGCACCCATTGATCTTGGGGAAGTCGTGGTTAGCCACGACTGATGCCTACATAGGGTGTAGATCTCAAAACATGACCATCACTCATGGGGCTGAAATAAAGCTCATCAATTTGTATCCCCCCCGCTAAACCCCTCTTGAGGTCGGAGAATACACATTGGGTTGAAGAAGAAGAGCATGATTCTGAGTGTACCCAGCCAATTTTAACAATAGCCCAAGCCATGAGTCTTAAGGAAAATCCTGAGGAAAATCTAATAAATTGTTGTATTTCTAATCTTGATTTTCTATAACATTTAGAAGAACAGTCTAGTCATAATTTAGATATCATTGTTGATTTGCAAGATTTTTGTGAACATAGTACAAATTATGAATTACATTCAGCCCTCTTATCTGCATTTCTTGCATATTCAATGACTGAATGGGGGAGTAAGGTAGTGGAATTTTTTGTTGTAAAATCTTTAAACATTAATTTTGCCTTAACTCCTGAACAAGAAAAACAATTAATGCAAACATTGAAAATATTTTCAGATACATTTGTACAGATATGAGGGGCATTCACCCAGACACATGCATTCATCATATTTATATAGAATAAAATGCTAGGCCTACGAGACAGCCACAAAGGAGGATGAACCTTGCTTTAAGGGAAATTGTAAAAGATGAATTGCAGAAATTGTTAAATGTAGGGTTCATCTATCCTATCTCAGATAGCCAGTGGGTATCCCCACTAGTTATTTTCCCAAAAAATAATTTTAAATGGTGAGTTTGTGTAGATTACAGGGAATTAAACAAAGCTACATTAAAAAACCATTTCCCCTTACCATTTATAGATCAAGTGTTGGACGCTCTAGCAGGGAAAAAGTACTTTTCCTTCCTATATGGGTTCAACAGGTATAATCAGACTAGGGTAGCTCTAGAGGATCAGGAGCAAACAACATTTACATGTCCCTGGGGTACCTATGCATATAAAGTATTACCATTTGGTCTATGCAACGTGTTATCACCCAAAAAATAATGAAACATCATTTGACAAGGTTAGATAGATTCACGTGTCAAAAAATTAGGTTGTAGGATTCATTTTTTATGCTTGGTCAAGGGAAATATTAATTTTTTCTTGTTTTAGGTTCCCCTAAGGTCTAAACCCACTCATTTTTAAACTCCCTCATGTCACATCATTCATCATATTCTGACTAATTTCAATTTCCAAATTTTTTGTACCAAAAGTGTCAATTAGCCAAGAAACCACAGTTTTGTAGCGAAATACATTGTCAAAAGTCATTTTTTGCTACAAAACTGTTGATATTTTCATAGCGAAAATAGTCAAGTTAACACTAAAAATGCTACGAAAGCGTGGTTTTCTATCTGTCTTTTCAGTCCAGCTGTTAGGTGTTAGAAAATCGTTGGGAATGAGTAGGTTAGATGCCTTTCGAGTCATGGAGGGATTAATCCAAGGTACATGCTCATGTATGCAGTCATCATGATCAGTTTAGGTATGTATGAGTCATCATAAGGTCATGAAGAGACATCAAAACTTCAAACCCTTTCCTAATTCAATCATTTTTTATTTCACATTCCTTCTTGCGTGATATTGATCTCTGGAGAGGTAGTGCACTAAGCCAAAGTTTTGGTTGGTGTTTTCAAAGGATTACAATGAGAATCATCAAGCGAGGCTGCAATTCATCAAGCGATCCTGTGAAGACATTGAAGAAACCATGGTAGAGAAAAGGAGGACTAACAAGGGTGGAAAATGCCTGAGATATGAACATGCAGACATGAATTTGATCAATGAAGACCCAACAATAGTAGAATATTTCAGAAGAGCAGGTTGCCTACATTTTTGTGAGAAATTACAAGGTTTTCATACACAGGTGTCCAAGGAGTTTGCTTTGAATTTCAGTGGAACAACCACTAAAGTGGGAATGCTCAATTTTTCCATCACACCAGAGGTTATTGCTGCTGCTACAAACATTCCAAGAGGTCAGGATAACTGGTTCAAAGGTTTCAAGTTTAACATGGAGTAGTGCAAAGAGTTCATGAAGCCTGAGCATACTGAATTGGATCTCACCAATGCCATTCCAAGAAGTTACATAAAAGATAATTATTCAAAAATTTTGCTCATCATCCAAAATTAATTTACATGGGAAGGGAGATACCACAAAGTGTACTCATATCATTTCAAATTACTTTTGCACTTGACTGGTAAGATTTCCCTTGATCTGCCTTTTTATTTGCATAGAAGTCTGTCAAAAATGGCAGATAAGGTCCCAGCAAAGTCTAAGGGGAGTGAGACTTATTTATTTCATCGTGGTTTAATGAAATTATTGGTCTTATATGAAATTCAAAGGTTAGGTAGAGACTGGTCCTCATTCTTGTTTGTCAGTGGTTTTGAGCTAGATGCTCTTACTCCTTCAAGAACCCCTAAACCTAGGATAATTCCATCACCATTAGCAGCAGAATAGAGGGAATCATTGGTAGAAGAGCCAAGTGAACCTCCAAGAGAAGAATCAAGTGAAAAAATTATGAAGGAGCTAGAGCAAATGCAAATTCTTGATACACCAAGTGTCCCACCTACAAAACATAAGTCAAAAGTGGTCAAGCCTGCAAAACAAAAACAAATTGTTAGTAAACAAGGAACCAAAACGATGACAAGGAGCCCAACAATGGTTTTAGAAGAGAAAACAATGGCTATAGAAGATAGAGCGGAAGCTAAGGGAAATCTAGAAGATATTTTACATGCCATTGACATAGAGGAAATTCATTTGTCCAAGCTAAGTTTATAGAGGAAGGTGGGAAAAAGTTAAAAAAGACTAAATCTGCAAAGAAATTAGAATTTGAGGGAGAAGATGTAGGTTTCGTGTTCCAAGAAATAAATATTATGACAAGGCATGCTAGGAAGATATTAGAGAGCAGTAAAGAAGTTCAACCACCCACTAATACAGCTTAGCCACCTCAAGAGATTATTGACCGTTCATCACCTCCAAAGAAGGATACAGTCAGAAAATCAAAGAAGGGAAAAGAGAAGGTGATGGAAAAAATAGAGTTGCAGCTCCTCGAAGAAAAATTGAAATTGGCTAATCATGAAATTGCTGTTATGAAAATGGAAGCAAGGAAACATAGTATAGAGAAGACTCAATTTGAAAAAATGAAGGCAATTTGGGAAGAACAGGTTGACACTGTCTCCAAGATTTTGGATAGCACACAGCAGCTCATCACATGGACCATTCCAACAAGGAAAGTGGCCCAACATGTCAGGAAGATGAACACACAGTTGAAAGCCACAAATAGAAGATTGAAGGACCAGGTTAAAGACCTTCAAGAGAAACTTGAACTAATTCATGAAGAGTTAGAGAAAAAGGGTCTTAAAATGACAGTGCTTGAAGAGCCAATAGCTCAACCAATTGTAAATGAGGAAGAAATGCCTCAAGGATCATAAGGTGAGTTGGTTTATGATTCTTAAAGGTTAATGACATGTTAGAGACAAGATTTTGGCACTTAGAGGGTTTAGTTTTCAAAATTACACAAAATACTAGTTTTTCAGCACTTTTCAGCAGTTTCGTAGCATGCTTGGGCTTGAAGGGCAGTGAAACGCTACGGAACTACTGTTGCTACTCTTTATACTTTTTGAACCAGTTTTGGATGCTATCAAGAGGTGAAATTGGTGTGGGAGATGTGTTTAATGATGATGAACACCATGCCAAAGGAAATAATCAAGAATTTTGAGGATAAATGGCATGTTTTGTAGCACTACGAAACTGCCTTACTTTCGTAGTGTACTATATTTCAGCCCTTTTAGCAAGTTTTGGAGCATCTTTGGACATCTATAGATTATTGAAGGGTTAAGTACCATGAAAAGAAATTATTCAGCACTCAAGGACCACGAATTGAAGAAAAAATGACAGCTAAAGTATTTATGGAAGAAGAAGACCATTTGCCTAAAAAACAGGGTTTTCCTTCCTAGTTTTGAGGAGGTCAGTTAAGTGCTCATAAAGTGATGAATCCCATCATCTAAATTCAAACATGTGAAATAATACTTTTCAAATAATGTAATTGCTTTAGTAGATAAGTTTTTTAAAGGCAATAATGAGTAGTTTGAGTCCTATTTGGAAAAGGACTGTCAAGTAGGATAGGTGTATGTTTGTCATTAAGTTGATGCTTTATGGTTATGCAAGGTGTCATTAGGAAAAAATTCGATGAATCTAGCTAGAAGGTAGATCATCTCATGATGTAACAAGTCTATTAAAGGCCACTGAGTCGAATTTTTCAAGGGTTGGAGATTTTTGGCTAAATTGCAGCTTATTGTAAATTGATGGTTTCAGCAATACAGAGATTTGTTACTTGACCAACTTGAGATTATAAATGAGCTTTTAGTGCTTTCCTATCTTATCTATAGCTTTTATGTATCTCGTTTTTAGTTTTTTTCATTTATAATAATCAGAATTCATTCTTGCAATGCTCTGACTTCCTTTATAGATGAATTGACTGTGTATTTTCCTATTTCATGTGTGTGTGTGTGTCCTACTACTAAAAACTCTTACCTGCCTCAACTTCCATGTCAAGTGAACTCACTGAATCACTGAATATGTTGACTCCATAATCAAAATGTTTACTTACTGATATTATTTTCAACCTATACTCATCATAAGCAAGTTTTTCCCTAAATAGAGTTAGTCATCTACATATTTATTCAATATCATTAAACCTTGAGAAATCCCTCTCAGATTGAGGAGGCTAAGCCTCAGTCACAAGATTGGTTTGAAACAGTTACATGAGATTTTCTGATTAGCAGCCTATCAGAAGCAATTTTGTGATAACACAACGCACCTACCACATTTCAATGGGCAGTCCTTGGTATTTTTTCTGATCTTTTACATGATTTCGTGGAAGTTTATATGGATGATTTTACAGTCATGGGTGATACTTTTGATGAGGCTTTACATAATATTGAAAAAAAAATTCAAATATGTAGAGAAAATAATCTTTCATTAAGTAATGAAAAGTGTTTTATGATTATGACTAAAGGTATTGTTTTGGATCACCATGTTTTTGTTGCAGGAATTAAGGTTGATCCAACAAAAAGTGAAGTTATTGTAAAGCTTCCCCCACCAATCAATCAAAAGGGAGTGCGGAGTTTTCTTGGACAACAGAAGGTTTGTTGAAAATTTTACAAAGGTATCCTCTCCATTATTTAAATTATTACTAAAGAATCTGAATTTCATTGGAATGATAAGTGTCAAGTTGCATTTGATAAACTCAAGGAAAATATTTCTTCAAGACTTGTCTTGAGAGGCCCATATTGGAATTTTCCCTTTGATATTTCCATTGGTGCCTCTTATTCAGCCATAGGAGTGGTATTGGGCCAAAAGGAGGATCTTGTAACCCATGCTATTTATTTTTTTAGTAAAAACTTAACTACTGCAGAACTAAATTACACGGTAACTGAAAAAGAATTCCTTGTTGTGATTTATGCTATTAACAAGTTTAGACACTACATCACGGGTTATGAAGTTTTTGTGCACAAAAATCATTATGTTATTCATTACCTCATGAATAAACTAGTCACTAGTGGCAAAATTACTCGGTGGATGTTGCTACTACAGGAATTTGATATCACGGTATTGGATAGGTCAGGAAAAGAAAATCGGGTAGTTGATTTCTTGCCTGGGCTCAACCATGCATGTGAGGATCTTCCTATTAATGATAACTTTCCAAATGAAAATTTGTTTGACATGTCTGTTAAAACACCTTGGTTCGCAGACATGGCTAATTATCTCGCTACATGAAATTTTCCACCTTACTTTTCATCTAATCAAAAAAAGAGAATTATTAGAAAAAGTGTCGATTACTCTTAGATTAGGGGAGATCTCTTTTTCACTAGACCTGATTTTATCATTCGCAGGTGTGTCAGGGAAGATGAGATCTATGACATCTTGAGAGCCTGCCATGATGAACCTTGTGGAGGGAAATTTTCATACAAGTGGACAACTTATAAGATCCTTCGCACAGGTTATCATTGGCCTAGTCTTTTCAAATATGAAAAGGAGTATGTTCGGAAGTGTGATAGTTTCTAAAGAATGGGGAGGCCTGTACAATTAGAAAATATGCCTTTGCATCCATAGGTTCGCATAGAACCCTTCAAGAGGTGGGCTCTTGATTTTGTAGGTCCCATCATTCTTATGTCCAAAGGTAAGAAGTATATCTTGGTTTGTATTGATTATGTTACAAAACGGGTGGAGACAAGAGAATTGCCTAGAGAAATGGAAAGAGCAGTGATATATTTTCTATTCTCTGATATTTTTGTGAGATTTGGAGTACCTATAGAAATATTTACTGATCAAGGTGCTCAGTTTGTGTCTAATATTATGCAGGGAATTGTGCAAAAATATCAGATTCCCACCGAAATTCCACCCCTTATCATCCACAGGCCAATGGGAAGGTGGAATCAACCAATAAGGTGTTGGAGACAATCCTTACCAAAATAGTGCAATTACACAAAAAGGATTGGTCTAACCGGCTCCTTGAGGCATTGTGGGCTTATAGGATCACATGGAGGAGTAGCACTAGCTTTTCTCCATATGAATTAGTAATATGGAAAACAATTTTTGTTGCCCATTGAATTTCAGATCAGAACTTTCAAGATGCCAGTAGATTTGGGTATAGACCTTGATGAAGCACAACAACAAAGAATCTTGCAGCTTAATGAGCTGGATGAGATCAGAAAGAATGATTTTCATCATATTGAATTGATCCAGCAACAAAGGGCTAAATGGCACGACATATACATCAAAAATAAGAAATTCAAAGAAGGAGATTGGGCATTGTTGTATGATTCAAAATTTAAGAACTTTAAAGGGAAATTCAATACACATTGGCTAGGCCCCTATGAGATCAAGAAAGATTTTGACAATGGATCTATTCGCCTTAAAACTATTCATGATGAGAATTTTACCTTCTTGGTGAATGGGCACAGACTCAAGCTATATAAAAAACCCCAATCAAAGGAGGAATTTGTGGAAGAAGTTGTGAAGAAGAAAGAGTTGGAGATGGTAAGGGAAGGAATTATTCCTTCCACTGTCTCTTCTTGACTTTCGTACTGATACAATGAGCTTACTCTCTTCCACCTCATGCTCAGTAAACCATGAGAGGAATATCTATTGGGTACAGTTTTATTCCTTTTTCTGGGCCCAATGGACTAATTACGGAAAAGGGGGCCCCATGGAGTATTCTTTTTCAGTATTTCAGACTCTCTAAAATTGAAATCTGGCAAGCATGGACTACCACTGGGCTCGTTAAAAACACAAGTCAGTAGATCCTTTGGGATCCTCTCAATAAAAATTGTTTCTTTCTGTTAATCTATGGATTGCTCATGTTGGAATGATGTGGGATTTCTTAAGGCCCTCCTTCCAACAATCTTGGCCCATCGACATTAGCAACTTATATGGGTGCAGGAATAAAGCCTTGTGATTCCTTGAAGCTTGTATACCCTAATGGTAGGCTATATCGCCAACAGCAATGGAGAAAAATTATGGCTTCTTTAATGGTGATGGGTCTCCCATTGGTTAACAGTTGACCTCAATGGCTAGTAATCCAACGAGATCATTGCACATTCGACATCAACACCTTCATTCATGTGCAATGGACTATACATAGATAGTGGAGAATATCAGTTTCATTTCTTGCAGACACACTGTCAATTCTTGCAGAAGGTTCGATAGACATAGTTTCATTTCCTGCAGTCACAGTTTCAATTCCTGCAGAATGTTCAACAGTCACATTTTAATTTTTATAGAACATTTGAAAGACACAGTTCCATTTCATGTAGCAACGCCTTGGGTTCTTGAAAGACAAAAAGTATAGAGAGAAAATTCATTTAAATCATTTGATATAGTACTAACTGTCATTATGGATCTAAGTCATGAATTATGTGATCAAATGTCTCATGTAATATTAGTAAGTTATCATTGCAAGGACAAGAAACATCATCAAGGACTGGACTGTTGGAGGTAAGCTTGGTAAGGTACAACCGGTGATAATATGCTTGAGGTAAGGTATAATGACGCTTTAATTTTAATAATTTGCATGACTTAGGCTATGGTGGCCCTTGTGGAAAAACACGGTTGTAAGTTTTTGCAGCGTAAATCCCATGACCTGTCATCATAATTCTAACGTCACGGTGGTTGTACTTCCGATGCCCATCCTATAGTTCAGATCATGATGGCCATCATGATCATGACCAGCCTTTCAAAAATGTCGTGCTTTGTGATCTTTCCCATTTAACCCCTTTCTTTGTCAAGAAATCCATTACAAAGGTCTCGATCTGCATTCTGTAAACTGTGTGCATTATTTTCTCCCGTCTACATTCTTGTGATATGCATTTGCTTTATCCATTCCTTCCTCATCCTCTCTTTTCATTCCTCCTTCACCATGTCTAGACCACGACCCCCTATCAGATTTGAGCCACATAGCCTCGCACTGCTAGAAGCCGACCCTCGCAACAAGCCAAGGATAGAGAAAGCAAGATGGCTCCCCTTATTTCATAATTTTTATGGACATAACTTCGAAGTGACGAAGTCATTCACCTTATAATCTAAAAGATCCTTTAGTATTAGATGACTTGCCCTCTGAAAGCTTTGGCTAGTTGTTGCATGTAATTACCTTTCATGACTCCATAGCCCAATGGATGGCACTTTCTTAACCTATCCTCTTTGTTGAAACATCCTGTTGTTTTGTTCCTTCTCTCCCATTATTTTCTCAGTCCATGATCTCATGACCAACCCAGAAACCAACCAACCAAATCATTTAAAACCCCCCTTTGTGCTTCATACCTAGCCTAACATCTCATTTGAGCTTTCAAAGATATACCATTCTTTGTTATATTGGAGAGATCCCTCTCCGGGTCCAGGAGGGCTAGATTTTAGGGCCCCAAAGTGGTTATGATGTTGTCTCATCTTTTGGTCTTTCCAATCTAGCCAAAACATGAGAACCCCAACAGGTCTCATGGACCACAAGAAGAAGACGATGACGAGGACGAAGAAGTAACGGTGACTAGGGAAACCATTGTAAAAGGTTCTCAAGAGAAGGGACCTTATACCCTAGATAAAAGAGTTACAAGGAGCCAGGATGCTAAGCTATCTATTAAGGATAGCATAAAAGGGTGAACACCACTGAAAATTTCTGACAAAAAGAAAGGAAAACCCCATGGTCTGGCCAAGGGAAAGGAAAAGGTGGAACTGGCCACATTCATTGACAAGGACACTATGTCCTTCCAGAGTCCTTCGCTGCAAGAAAGAATAAATGAAACCATCGAAGAGCAGCGAGGGTAGGGGCACCTTAGTGTGCCCCAATATTCCCAGGGACATCATGAGGGGGAAGTTATTCCCCAGAGGAAACGGTCTCAACAGGAGCTGGAAGAGACCATTAAAGAGCTCACCATTTTGGAGCAAGCCGTAAGGAAGGAAAACGCGACCCTGAAGGAGAACAACCTTAGGATGCGGAAAGAACATGAGGAGAGGCATGAGAAAGCAGACCGCATTATGAAAAATAAGCAAGCACAGAGAGTCCATATGAAGAAGAAGAACGAAATGTACAGGGTTCAAATTCAAGTGGAGTCTAGTCGGACCCAGTTGGATCATTTGGCCACAGTAGTTGCAGCGCAAGTTAAAAACGGATTCTCTATTTTGAAGGCTGCTATAGTTTTGCTTGCATAGGGACATGCAAGAGTTTTGGTGTGGGGGAGATGTTAAGTCTCCATTTTTCCCATTTTTCACACCCTTCCAAAGCCTTACCACCCCTATTTTTGAACTCCATCCACCCTTAATTATGCTTAGTTCGGCTATATTGTCTAGTTTTGGCTAAAAGGGTACTATAAGCGTAAGGTATGTCAAATTAATATAATAAGTGTCATTTTTCCTTAGACATAAAGTATTCTTTGATCTAGCTGCATCTTTACTAAATTACCACTCCAACTGATCTAGAACTCATGTGCATATTTACTTTAATTCGAAGCAGCTTTGCAAAATATTGAAGATAGCTCATGCAACCACATTTCCTGTAGAAACTCCATATTTCTTGCAGCAGACCTGGATTTCTTGTATCATTTCCGGATTTCCTACAGAAGCCTCGATTTCCTACAGCCGCTGATTTCTTGCAGCGACATCAGTAGTTAACCATGTTCTACTTATTTCCAGATCCAGCAAGAGCATGGGTTTTGTAGGGAATTCGTTGCCATGAAGGCTATCCTATTGGCTTCTTCGAGCCTCATTTTGAAACAATCTGAACTTACATATTTCTTCTCGTGACCAGATTTTCTGCAGCTTCAGCTATGTAACAGAAATCGTCTCATCCATGCTTTCAGTCATGGATTAGACTCAACACAAGTTAAATTTGATAATATGGACCTGTATTTTTGGTTGATACCTTAGATTAGTTATTGAAGCCAAATATGGGCTTCAAATATTGTATAAAAGAAGATGTATTTCATATTGTAAAGGGTTTTTGGGTTGTTGGGTTTGGATTTCGAGTGATAAAAAATATATGAGACTGTACTTAGCTATACATTTTCATATCAATACAACATCTTATGTTCTATCTATTTTTCTGAGCAACCTCTTCGAGTTTTAAAGGGGTTGTGAGTGAGAGAGGGCCCCCTTCGCTCACAACTCCTGCAACACAGTGTCTGTGTGTGTTTAATTCTTTTTATGCATCAATAATTCTCTTACATGACTAATGCATTCTTTCTTAAGTTTCAGCAGTAGATTGTTAATTTATTAATTTATTAAGTTTCTGATGTTAATGTGTTAATTTCATTTGATCAAAGCTTGGATTTATGTTTGTCTGATTTGGTTTCCTAATTGTTGTGATTTGATCTTTTATCTTTTCATGGTCAATATCAGCAATACCGAGAGTTGTAGAGGGATGTTATATTCCACTCTATAGAATTTTCTACTAATTATTGATGCAGGAAAGAGGCATTAGTTTGTGTGCGTATGAATAGTTAATTTATGAACACTTCCAGTAATCAGCCTGCATATATTTTGCATACTATCTCACAAGCTTACCTACCTTGGCTTGACAATTTATGATTGGAAAATTATAAGTGTATAATTTGACTCAACAGGTTCTTCAGAAGGTTAGAGCATGTAACACAGAAGTTTCTTCCTTATTTGTTTGTTATTAATGATAAATTGATAACTCATGGAGACTATGTGAAGAAGCTAAGAGAAATTTCCAGGGACACTGCCAAATTCTCCAATATCAAAGGCACCATGATAGGTAAATAATTCTTGGATGCAATGAGAAATGGTATCTTTATCCAACATGAGGTAAACCATATATTTGTGGAAAAACCTACTTTTTCCAAATATACTGAAGTGGATGAAATTTACCGAAAGGTAATCAAGTTAACTATCCCATATGAATATCGATGGGATAAAATGTGTGAACTACAGGATTGAAAAGTAAATGAGAAATATTAGCTATGGCCAACACATAAACCAGCACAACAGTGAGCGCAACCCACAAATAGGTCTACTCAGCAATTTTTTCCTCTAGAACAGTGCCAACGTTCCAAATCACCTCCATCGAGCCTATTATTTGTCACAGTTAGAGTTTATTATTCAATTTTGTCTAATAATATAGTGTCTGTTGAGACAACATTAATTGTAATCAGTTTTGTAATACTTAGTATAAATATTTCACTGTTCGAAGTATTATATGTTTATTTCTGAATATATTTTTCCTACTGAGCATTGTAACTTTTGACGTTTTGTTGGAGCATAAATAATACAAGGACTTATTACAAGATTCATGTGGTGTATTCCCTAGTGAAGTGCTTCTACTGTAATTGTGCTATTTCATTGTTTTTCCTCTTCTCTCTGTATCAAAAAATCTTAATTGTAAAACAGAAAGTGTGATGAATAGGACATGTTAATTGGAACACCTTATTCTGCCTGATTTTACACTTTATATGTTTTCTACTGAAGTCAGATTGAAGAATACTTAATTCCTTTTAAATCTCTACTGAAATTCACGTTTCTTGCATCTCTACAATTCATTTAAAATCTAAAAGAATCTAGTTAATGCAACCTATCTTTCCCTGTGATAAATCTTTTTAAGTATTGATGCAGTATCCAGTTTTATATTTTTGACTCTATTTCCCAATGGGAATATAGAAATCTAATCAACCAAACCAATCAAAATCAAACAAACAACCAAGTACAATCATAACTAGCCTAATATCCATTTTTTAAAAAGCTAAATTTTATAGAGAGATCCCTCTCTGAAGCTAGTAGGGGTAGATTCCAGCTTCCAAAGTGGCTTTGATGTTGTCCTCCGTGTTTATTCTCCCAATATTTTAAATGACAGAACTATAACAAGGTGAAAAACATGAAGAAGAAACTCAAATAACCCTAAGGAAACTAAAAATGAAGAAAATCCTAGGCTTGTTAGCTAATGCATCACTAGTGGTAATAAGGCAGATCAGAAATCAAAGAAAAGGAGACACAATTTTGAAATTTTGGAGTTTTTGTGCACACAGGAAAAAAAAAACATCCTATAGAAATGCAACAACTAGTTGTTGCGCTTTTCCATAGAGGGCCCAAATCCAAAATTTCAAGGATGGTTGGATAGATAATGACATAAGGATGACAAAAAATCACTTTATGATATTTTTGGAGTCATGATTTTGAAGAAAATGATCAAACAATGCCTTTTTTTACACCTTTCTGCCACCTTTTCAAAAATTCACTACGTTTCTGGAAACTTGTTTTTAAAATCAATTTGGAGGGGGCTAAAATGATGATTTTGGATGACTTAATGATCCTAGGGTATATAGTATAAATCCTAATATTTCTTCACCAACCTTCAACAACATTTAGAACCTCTTCCAAGTCATAAAAAAATCAAGCCAAAGTTGTTGTGTTTCTGCTAAAAATATTTGTTGTGCTTCTTGGAAAGTTGTTGAGTTTCTATGTTTGGATGATTTTCACTACACATGGAGGTCGAAGGTCGAACTTGGTCGATGTAATATTTGACTCATGAGTTATCTGATGATTAATATGTTTATTAATGATTATCATTGTAAATAATCTTGTAATTAATGCCTTCAAAGATAAGCTCAATTAGTTAGCTAAAAAGGGGGAAAGTTGTTTTGAACTTCCCTAGGATTTGGAAATGAGTTAATAGGTGCATGAATCGGTTGGTATGGATCAATGTTTGACCCCTTAGAGGTGGAATATATTTTTTCTTCTATATGTACTAAAAAACAAGTCAAAGATAAGGTTGGGTACTTGAAGTTCACACTTTTTTGGAACTGGTGTACTTGAATCTTTGCAGAAATAATATATAGGAAGTTGCAGCTATTTTTATGGGACTCTTGTTATGTGGTTAGTGACATTGTATTTCTCTAGTTTTCCTTTTGCATCTGATGATTAAGTAGTTCTAGCAGCCATCCATGTTCTTCTTGTGTTAATCTCCTAAGTTTTAAACAGATTTTAGTACCTATAATGCTATGTTTTGTTTGAGATTATAATATAAGTGTTTCATCTTCTAAACAAGCGAATTCATGCATGTATGCTCACTTGGTTTCTTATCTGATTTCCTCATCACCATACTACAATGACAAACCCATTTTTTGTCACTGATTACCCCTACCTATCCTAATTATATGTCTGTAAATTTATATTTCGGAATACTTGGCCTAGTTCCTAAATTTGGTGCTTCTTATCCATCAAACCCTAATCAAACCCTATTGTGATGATAACTAGCCTAAAAACCTAATACTCTCCAGTCATTTCCATTGGCTGTGAGGTTGATTTTTAGAGAGCCCTCTATGATTTGGTAGGGCTAGATACCAAGTCAAAAGTTAGTATGTGGTTACCTCTTTGGTTTCCTTTCTCATCCTTGGGAAACTAAGGAGCCCTAAAAAATTTATTTCTTGCTTCGGCACCCTCAGTAATGTACAAAATGTTCTGTCATCCACAAATTTTCCACCTGAGTTGACTATATAAATTCATCCAATTACAGGTTTCCTTGTGATGCTTTCAATCTTTAGGAGCTTCATTTTTGTTTAGGATCCAACTTCTAAGAGTAAAGACTAATATTCATGGGCTTTGATTATAATCAAGATTTATACCAAATAGAGTCTCATCCCAGTGTTGATATTAGTCTTCTTTTTCGCCACCTTATGCTGCTTATATTGAAGTAATATTGTGTGAGAAAAATCAACAAAAAAAAAACATTTGTTTTCGTTTACATGATGTTCTTGTGCAAAATAAATAACCAAACAAAACAAAAATATGTTTCCCTCCATATGATGTTTCTTGTGCAAAATAAATATCAAGAACCAATAGAATTCACTTCCTTTATAGATCTATTATTGTGCCAAAACAAAATGAATATGAGGATAGATTGGTGTCAACTAGGCTGGAATATTTCACCTCAGAAATTTGCAAGGGAGAAGGGGTCTTAAAACCCTTAGGACTAATGCTCAAGAAACAAATGAATTGATCCACACTTGATGCTCCAAAATGAATTCAATCTTCATATATTTATAGATTTCCAAGAGGGGTCTCTTATGCTTAATTGATTGAGTAAATTTTACTCCAATCCCCAATTTTGGGTTTCGTTACACAGCTACCCAAAAAAATCACCCATAATTGGATATTTTGGAGTTTTCCCCTTTATTGAGGATTGTAGCCTATGGTGATAGATAGGCTATTACATCCTTCATTCATCCCTAATTCATAGAGTACACCGGAAAAAGGTTTCCATTAATTGAGAGTAGATATTTTTTGTAATATTTACTGCTTATTAAATTCTAGATAATGATTGGAAATAGAAAGCTACTGGCACAATCTATGAAATATTTTAAGGATAGAATGGAGATAATAGAATACAAATTGGGTTTTTTGAGACATGTATTTGATCATATTCATGTCACTAGGTCATATTTTTGGAGTTGTCATTCTAGTTCATGGGTAATACACCACCAAACAAGTAGACATACCAACTTTAGGTAGCTCCAAAGTTAATCCATGGTTGGTTCCCATATTAGTATACTACTCTTCAAGTTCAGAAATGTAGGTAGGTTTCCATTAGGAGATTCCTCCCTTTGGACTTGGAAATTTGGAGAGTGGGAATCGCTCGTTCTATTGCTCGATCCTAGATCATACATGCAGGTCATGTTAGTCTAGGCCACTCCCTAGAGGATATCTTATGATAATGCATCATTATTTTAATAGTGATTGAGGAATCTGACGGTGGGCCCACCTCTTGGACTTCTCACTCATCCTTGGCCACCAAAACCATCAAGTCGTGACATCCTCCCTCTCTTTTTCTTGGTATCAAGATTTTCAAAGCCTTTGAATTTCTAGCACTTCTATTTGATGAACACCTTATCTTATATTCTATCTATTAGTTGTTGTTAGCTTTCTTTAGCTAGAACTTTAGTGTATAGTCTCTAGCATGCACTTTGGATCTTGTTATATTTTTATTTTAGAATTGTTTTATGAAATTCCTTAGCACTCCCATTTTTTATTGACACTGGATGTACTATCTTAGTCTTATTGATCTATTTTCGTGGTATTTTGTTGGAAATTAATAAAATTATCTGAAATTATCTTATATATAGCCAATTGGTCCCTAAAATCCAAGGTATCATGGAGAAAAATCAAGTCTATATCTTTTTTGAGTTGGAAATGGAAGCCAAAAGAACCCTTACCATGGAAAGAATATTGTGGTCTACCTTTAGTTTGGTGCCCAATGTTTTTAGATCCAAGAGTCAAGTGTTTTGTGATTTGTTGACACCCTTGTGAATTTTTCTCGAGGGATTTTTCCATGGTTTAGCTTGCTGGACAAAAACAACTACCAACCAAGTGCTTGAAGGTAGCTTTAGTGTCTAGGGAAGATGAACTTGCAGAATAAATTTCTTTGTTGGTTTTTGTTAACATTGGATGTACTTAGTTCTGTTGAAATTAGGGGAATTTTGGGGTCTAAAATGGGCCTCTTAAGGAAATTATAAAATAATAGTGGAAATAATAAAATAATGTTAGATTACATCATCAAATTTTAGAGGGAAAAAAAGAATAAATAATAATAAAATAAAATAAAAACTAATTTTTCAACTCGTATTTTCAACTTATCTGCCTAAGTTTTTACTCAAATTTCAATCGGAAACACTCGTTAGATGCATAATTTAATTCCTCATCTAAGGAGTACCCATGTTTCATAATTTTGATGGACCCTACTACACGAAAAATGAGAAATACATGAAAAACGTGATTTCAATCATGTTTTTTCATGTATTTCTCATTTTTCATGTAGGAGGGTCCATCGAAAGTATGCAACATGGGTACTCCTTGGATGAGAAATTTAATTTTTCATCCAACGAGTAATCCTACTCAAAATTTGAGCAAAATCTTTGGGAAATAAGTTGAAAATACGAGTTGAAAAAGTAGTTTTATTATTTTATTATTTTTTATTCCTTGTACTTTTTTACTCCAAAAATGGTTAATCATCCCCCATGGTTGACATCATCATCTTGAATCCTATTGGTTCTTATAAAGTTTATTTTGGTTGTACATTTTTCTTAGGAGGCCCATTTTAGACCTCAAAATTCCCCTAATGCCTGCTTTAGTGGTCTTTTGTTGGACACTAATAAAAGTAGCTTACTTAGATATAGCTTCTTGCTCTCTAAAAACTAGTACATGATGAAAAAGAATTAACTATATATATTCCTTAAGCTAGAAATGTAATCCAAAAGAACCTTTACCATGGAAATAATAATTTGGTCTACCTTCCAGTATGAGTTCCCATTGTATTTGGACCAAGAGTCAAGTGTTTTGTGATTTGGCCACACACTCGTAAATTTTTATACTAGGATATGTTTCACGAACAACAATAATTTCTTCTTTGGACCATTTTGATGAATGGTGAAGCTTTTGGATCCCGTCTACCTCCTGACAAGCCTTTCTATTTTATTTAATGGCTTGTCTTGCTTGAAAAAAGAAGCTACGAATTTCTTGAAGGTAGCTTCAATGTTTAGAGAAGACTAATTTACTGAAGCCATTTCTCCATTGGTAATTGCTAACACTGGATGTTATACTATCTTAGTCTCATCGGCCTATAGTTTTTTTATATTGTTAGACATTGATAAAATAATTTTTTCTTATCTTATATATAACGTGATGGTCCCCTAAAACCAAGGCTTGATAAGAAAAACAAAGTATTTATACTCCTTAAGCTGAAAATGGAAGAAAAAAAAAATTTACCATAAAAAAACATTCTCGTCTATGTTTCCATTGTTTATGGATACAAGAGTCGAGGGTTTTATGATTTTACCATATTCCCATGAATTTCCCTACCAGGATTTACTTGGTAAACAACGATTCTTTCCTCTTTGTAGTCTGGACCAATATTGGAAGAGAGGAATTATTAACAAACCTTGTTGGTTTGTTCAATGGTTTGGGTTTCTTGATGGAACAAACTACCAAGTGCTTGAAGGTAGCGTCAGTTTCCAAGGAGAAAAAGTTGAAGAAGCCATTTATCCTTCACTTTTCATGGACCACAGGAATAAATATTCGCTCATGACCAATTAAGAGCGAGAGTTTAGACTCAATGCTAGATGCATAGAGGTGAGGGGCACAGGGTGCCTAGGTGAGTCCCTAGCCGCAACGAAGTCTTGGTGAAATGATCATTTCATTCATTATTTTCCCCATGAAATATTTCTTTTTTAATGTTTATATGAATCAACCATTTTTATTTTGGTCGATTAGTCGACCTAGAAATGATACTTTTTGAAACAAATAACACTAGAACGGTATAGCACCAAAATTCCTGATATGAAGATGTTTGTTGTTTCTATTTCAGTTGTTCTATAAAACTTATTGAAATTATCCTTTATTAGGTTCATGCACTTTTCTTTAGCACTTCTTAGTTACGACGGTTTTGATCTATGGATAAGTCAAAAGAAGTGTGTTATTGGAGGCCTTGTGGCCTATATCTGGATTATGAAGTACAGTCTTCCCTCTTTGTAATATTCCAAATTTTCGATCAGCTAATTGTAATATTAGAGTTCTTACCTTTCTTATTTAGTTAATTAAATAAAAGGGTGGAGGGACCCATAAACCCAGTAGATGAATAAAATCCACTTCTATAGTGTGAATGTGGGTTAATTGATTAGTCGAGTAGCATTATAGAGTAGTGGAGCAGCATAATAATGAAGAAAGAGTGGAGGTCATATAGCATTAATGAGGAAGATGATGGAGATAGTGGAGGAATAAATGCAAGATGATGGATATAGTGGAGAATAAATTGCAGAGATGACGGATGAAGTGGTTCATTAAATGCACACATGATGGAGGAAGTGGAGAGTAATTGTAGCAATGATGGAGATCATGGAGGACAACGCAGTATTTATGGAGGCTAGTGGCCACATGTGCAGCGCAATTATGAGGTGGATCAAGGCTAGGGAAGGCTCACAACAATAAAAGGAAGATGAGGGCATCAAAGGAAGGGGGAGTCTGAATTTTTATTATTGAGTGTCGTAAGACATTTCTTTTCATGCTTCAGCTCTTTAGCTAAGTCTGTTGTGATGTTTAGCATCGAGTGTTCCCAAGCGGGAATCCCACCCTTACCTACGACGGACTTTGAGTGCCTACTCTGGGAAGGTTTTCTTGGGTAGCATTCATCATCTGGCAATCAGTGCCACATTCAGCCACTCTCATCTGCACTTCTAGCTACAGGAATTACGCATTCCTGAACTTAGGCTTAAGAGTTGGAAGGTTGTTCTCAATACTTCATCTGAGAAACCTGTGGAGGGATCATCTCTTCACACTGTGGATCCATTCTAGTCTTCCGGTAGTTCATTGTCATATCTGGAATCAAGCCATCCATCTATTCTCCTATGCAACAACATTTCTTGCAGGAATTGTGTAATTCGACAGTGAGGGTTTGAGGAGAAGAGGAAGTTCCAAGCAACTCAGCTTGGAATCCTGTGAGGGATTAATCCTTCACAGTGAGGATCACTTCAGCAATCTGGTATTAGCATTCTATTATCTATCAGTAAGCTACATCTTCAACCCTCCTAGACAGCGTAGTATTTCCCAGCAGTTGTGCATGCAACAACTACATATTCAGTGGAGGAGCTAGATCTTAAGTTTCTCGGCTTGGGATCGGGAGAAGGGACCAACCCTTCAGTTATTGAGCTAATTGGGTGTTATTGGAGCAAATAGAGAATTATTTCACCCCCAGATCAGCATTTAACTCCAGGGAGTGCGTAACTCAACCAGCATGGGTGCACTGTGCAACCTAAAAAGGGCTAAAATTCCAAACTCAAAATCTGGCCAAACTATTTCTGGGTTTTTCTGGGTGTTTCGAGTAGAGTGTTGTTGGAACAGGGTCTCCTACAAAAGTTGTGATTCTGGTCCATTTTTGTATATTTTTTATTATATTTAGTCTAACGTAGGGGTTTGAGGTGGGTCAAAGCCCCTAATGCTAGACCAAGAGTCCGTAAACCACGGTTTGCGGACCATTGGATGCATAGGCTAAAGTAGTATAAGTGAACCTTTTGTGAATTGTAGGTTAGACATTGAACTAATATTGGTGCGAATTGAGAATTAGTAGATCTTTTTTGGGTTTTTGGGGAAATGACTCCTGCTGGCTATGTGCACGGAGATCCTCAGTGCTGTTGTGTGCGGACCCTGCTGTTGTGTGTGCAGGTTGGGTTTTGGGTATTGTAAAAGGATCTGAAGGATTAATGAATACGGAAGGTTGTTGGAATATCTAAATCTATTAGACTTATGAATCTGTGATATCTGATTATATATGCCCTGTGTCATTGATTTAAGCTGCGAAAGTACTTATGATACTTGTTTATACTGTGATCTGGATCTGTTATGTTATGCATAATTCTATATTGAGCTTCACAAGTGACTGTGTTAAGTACTTATGATACATTGACAATTGTTTTGAGTCTGCTTATTAGACTTTATGCAAGAATAGCTATGATAGTTGCTTTATTGTCCTATATCTATTATCTATTGTGATTATATATGGTATTCCGCACGTAGATGCGAAGGGACTGATAGATCTAGGTTCTGTAATATGCGATCTGATATTTGTGAAGTCGAACACAACCCTTCCTGACTTACCTTCCCTCTTCCAGGGTGTGAAAACCTGGTTCTAGCACCCTCCCATACTACTTTGGGTGAGACTTTGACCTACGAAAGCAGGTCACTTCCGAAAGGGCCAGTAGTATAGGGGTTTGTTGGCAAACCTTAACCTCCAAACCTGGGTCAGGACCCCTCGAGCCAACAAATGGTTTCGTTGCCGAGACCAGGAGAATTTTGAGAGAGGGATCGAGTAATGCCAAGGCCATACTAGAAACCTGAAAGAAAAGAAATTGATGAATGGTTCAAACAGCAAGTTCAGGAATTCACAGTAAAAGAAAACCGTAGTAAGAGGTTTACCACTGAAGAGTGGAAAAATAAGTATATTTTCACGGAGATCTACGAGATCTTCTTTGTAACCATTGCGATCGAGCTCCAGGAGTGGCTCGCAAGGTTGGTCGAATTTCAGAAGTGTTGGAAGGAAAAGTGGGTCACACAGTAGACCCTAGAATTGATCCAACAATTAGAGAAGGATGATAACACCATCACTAGCATAGTATACCATTGGGTGGACAACATGTTAGGAGGATTTGTGACAGAATTTTCCATCGATCAGTTCATATCCTACTCTGAAGCAGAGTGAATATTCTTCAAAGGATTTAGGGGTAATTTTCTGAAGACTTTACCATTGTTGATTAAGATATTATTGTGCGAAAAAAGTATTATGTATAGCCACACTGAATGAATGACCTCTGATCTGGATGGAAGTACGACGTGAAGTGGCAAATACTATCAGACCAACCAAGAGGGAGGTAGATCTGTCTATAGCCCGGTAAGAGAAGCAGTTGCACAGAGTCCTCCAGCCACACCAGTTTCAAACCAACATAGGGGTAAGAATTCACCTACACCTCCACCATCAGAAGACGACATGGTTGCGCACATGAAGTTGCCTACCTTTAAGGGTGTGGGAGATGAAGACATGGAGAAGTTCTGGTTTGTCACAGAATCGGTATGGACTATGCAGAACGTAGCTAGTGATGAGGTGAAGAGGGCATAGTTGTCCCTTGCCTTCAAAGGAAGAGCTTTGGATTGGTACATGGGATACATCAGACAGCAAGCAAACTCAACTATTGACGAGATCAAGAACGCCTTGAAACAACAGTTCAAGAAGCCTAAGTCCTATTCTCAAATAGTGGTTGATATAAAGGATTTCAAGCAAGGGCCTTCTGAATCTGTGTGGGAGGCCAATCAACTACTGAAGAAGGTGATCATAGAAGGAGGATTTCAGTACGATGACCGAAAACACACGGAATGGTTCATTGCTATGTTGTTGCCTCACCTGCATGTACCTATGGGTCACCAAACTTTCGAATCACCGGAAAAATCTCTGGAGGTCGCTATGAAGTTAGAAGTTTCACCCAGAGATGATACCCAGCTAAGCATCCAACAGATCCAAGGACAACTGGAGGTGATGCACATGGAGATCCAGAACCTACGAAAGGAGCGAGGCGCAGAGGCTAGCCCTGAAAGATGGTGCATACGATGCAAGACAAATGGTCACACCAAGGATAATTTCCCGCTGTTAACAGACTACATGCAAGCCGAGGGACCTAGTCCGTTGCGCCCTAGGGAAGTTGCAGGAGCAAGTGGGCCGGTACTATGGTGTGAGGATTGCCGCGTTGCAAGGCTGCACGATACAAACCATTGTCCCCGCCTTGCTGCGTACATCCCAGAAGTAAAACAGCAATGGTGCAGGTTCTGCAGGTCGGTAGGACATGATGAACAAAACTGTCGGACGTATGATTTGACGATTGATTGAGGGAATATCTATAAGGTGCAGTCGGATCCATCCTCACCCAGATCCCTCTTGAACGTAGGGGGCTCCCCAACAAGGGGCAGGGGAGGTGGAAGACGTGGGTGCGCAGGTCAGGGACAAGGGCAACTAATCTGTTATAACTGTGGAAAGGTTGGGAACTTTTCCAAGGACTGTCCAAACCTTGCAAGACAGTCTTGCTAGTATTGCAGGCAGCTAGACCATGTGATTGAAGACTGTCTAATCTTAATAGCGAAAATGCAGGAAAAACAGCTGACACCTATGCAGAATGTGGAAAGGGTTAAGGCTAAACTACAAGGCAAAGATCCAAGCGTGAATGTCATAACACGTAGTGGGATGGCCATCAGGGGGCCTGGGGAGAAAACTGCAACCGAGCCTGTGATTCGACCAGCAGTTATCAAACAAGAAGGGTTGGATCTACCAAAGGAGAAAGAAACATTTGTCGCATCTCATAAAGACTTTGCGAAGGCAGAGGCATCTACTTTGCAGCCGCTTGAAGATCTTAGGGCAGATGAGGAATTCAAACCCTTTTTATAGGCATGTATGAAGCTGCTGCGCAACCCAAGGGCTGTGGTAAATCTTCATGCATTGATAGATAGCTGTGCAACATGACCTATCCTCCCTCCAGAAGTCAAGGATGTACAGTAACTCTATAGGTATAAGAAACACACTGGTAGGGAGATGCGGTTGACTGCGCAGATCGGTGATTACAAGATGGATCAGGTTATTTTAGACCTAGGGTCAGATGTGAATGTATTACCTAAACAAACTAGGCAACGAATGGGGGAACCTAAGTTGGAATGGTCCACTATCCAGCTGTGTATGGCCAATCAACAGAAGATCATACCATTGGGAAGACTATCGAATATTGTGGTGGATATCGCAGGGGTTAAGGTCTGGGATGAATTTGAAGTAATTCAGATTTTCGAAGATGAGGACCCCTACCCTATGCTCCTAGGCTTGGATTGGGCCATCGATATGGGAGGCATCATTAACCTAAAGAAGAGAAGCATGGTATTCGAGAATAATGGTACAAGGGTAATAGACCCATTAGACTCGGCGGAAGGCGAACGATACACAGAACCAATGCATGACGAAGAGGATGTGGATCACATCTATAAGTTGACTACGCGAGATGAAGATTGGATCAACCCCACGGCGGAGGGGGTATTCTGCTGGGAAAAGGACAGTGAATGTTTCTCTGACTTTGATGGGGAGATAGAGAATTGGAAAAACCAGCTACATGATGTCTCTGTGCTGCGATGTCTTCGGATCACGAAGAACTTCTGCTGCATCTCCTCAGAGGTAAGAGATCTACCTTATTTCGATGGTTCTGGTAGTGTTAGGGACTTTTTGCGGGCATTTGAAGCCGAGGTTCCCCAAGAAGGACGACTATGGGCCTGTAAGCTGGCCATGCGTGGATCACCTGCTTAATGGTGGGTGATGCATGAGGAGGCGTTCCAGGATTGGAGGGAGTGACGAAATATGATTATCCTACGATTTGAGGCCCCCGCCGACGTGTGAGTCAAAACGTTCCTTGGACCCAAAGATCCACGCGAATATCTGTTCGCTTGGATAGCACAATGGTGCGACAGAACTACCCAAGAGTGGGTTCATCTACTTATTCATGCCCTGGGACCACTTCCCACTGCATGGTACTTAGATGCGGAGCTCCATCAGTGCACCCGCCACTGGGAGACTTTGAAGGATGAATTTCTGGGAACATTTGGATTAATAGGCGGGACAGAGGCGCTTGATGCAGATCTGCAAGACATTGATACCATAGTATGGGATGAATCACACCTATGTGTCGCACCTAAAATACCCAATTGGGACCTGCGGACACCAAGCATGATCAAATATTGCAGCCTAGCCCCAAAAGAAGGTAAGAATGATCCACGAGAGGGTCCTAACTCAGAATTAAACAGGGCGCGCACGATTACCAGACCACTTGGGCTGCGAAAGGATAGCATTGAGATGCACCCCACGTTGGCTAAAATTGGGGATGCGAATATTATATATCCACCATATCCTGCAACAAAGGGGCAGTTGCACTCACTTCTTGGCCACGTAGGTTATTACAGAAAGTTTGTTCAGAGATATGCAGTGATCATAGCACCTCTGAAAGATTTGCTTACGAAGGCAGCCCAGTTCTGTTGGGATGACACATGTCGAGCAAACATATCTTTGGGTTTGAAGTACTTAGGGCTTAATCCTATGTTGGGGGAAGATGCGCAGGAGGTGCAGGTGTTTAAACCAAGCGTAGCAGGAATGCCAAGCACAAAAGAGGTGTGAAAACTAGCCATTGGCACAATAACATATGGTAAAAGGAAAAAGTTACCGTTAAAAGGAGCGAGCCACTGGCATTTAATGGGTCAGATTTTGAGGATTTTTTACCTGATGGTAAGTTCCAGGTCAAGATTATCCTACCGTTGGATGCCCGCAGGCACTATAAAAAGGACTGGATAGCACAAACTAGGGTTCTGTCTCACTTGCATAACTTGTACTTATCCTCTTTATCTCACGTGAGCTTGAGCTGTAAGATTTTTCGGGCCTGCACTGTCCTCCTCATGTTGGATCAACCTCCCCTTGCTGATAGTATCCACCGAGAGTCGGGATTCATTTTCCACGCTAGGATGACAGCCACTAACCCAGCTGAGCCCTCGGCACCTACTGCCCCAGAAAGTTGAGGAAGTAGTGGAGATTGGGTCTGAGGATGAGGAAGTGCCCTCAACGTGGTCACGAGGAAGGGAAAAGAGCAAGCACAGGGCTCAGGGAAGCCCCTGAAATGGGATTTAGGGAAGCCTAGGACCTCCCCAAGGCATCCTAATTCCCCATGAGCAACACCTTAGGCTCAGGCTGCGTAGGAGGAAGCCATGCCTACCAATCCGATCAACCGGTTACATCCCTTCATCTGCCCGAGCAGGCCCTCGACGTGCACCCCAAAGAACCTTGATGGCCTGGTTACCTATCTGCAGATGCCGCTAACCCTGGGATAAGTCCCTATCCTGAGTGACCCCTGCGGAAAGCTCCATGAGGGTAAATTCGACGATCACGACTTGGCGAATTACAAAGCCTTCCCTGAGTTGACCCCTGCGCTGTACTTCAACACAATTCATGCGGATGATAGGGTCATAGTCGTTCCTCAACACTGGGTAAGTGGATTGGCTGGATCCAGGCTCTTGAACCTGCTGCGTATGACCCACTTTAGCCATTACAACGTCACGGATCGGCTGTCCCGCTAGCTGCTTGCCCTAATTCACAATAGCTGCTTGTGAATTCGAGATAGGGTCCCCATAGATGCTTCATTGGTTCATATAATTACGGGCCTTCCCATGAACAGGCCACACCCTCTGGAGCGTGTGGGAAAGAAATATGAAGGAGACACCACTCAATATGTGCGTAATACCTACCATGTGGAAAGGAATACGTGGGGCTTCGTCATAAAATACATCAGCAACCCAGCTACGCAGATGGGTACCATATTACTAGCTTGCAAGCTAATGCAAAAGTGCCAGGTCGCAACCATCCCTGCCTATGTCATTCGGCTAGCCGGTTAGTGTGCAAAGGGGGTTTGCCTCAATTGCACCCAATACTTATGCGATGATTTCTTAGCCAACGTCCGCGAATCACAGGAGCAGGGGAAAACCTTCTCCTATGCCTGGCTACTATTTCTTATAGCCCTCATTGCCTGGGAAACCCCTGCGGAGTTGGTCCTCCCCGAGCTCCCTCCAGATATGTGTGAAGGGGCCCGGTATGCCCATTTGTGGGATTCCAAGGACACATAGCACATAGAAGATAACCAAGTCTTCTGGGTCCTCTTCCAGAGTAGCGTGGCCGTAGCCATCAATTCTCGATCTTGGCTGTCCCCCACAGTATATGACAAATACAAGAGTATCACAGCATTCCAAGTTACCACAAACA
Source organism: Pinus albicaulis (assembly GCA_034641835.2). Taxonomy (NCBI): domain Eukaryota; kingdom Viridiplantae; phylum Streptophyta; class Pinopsida; order Pinales; family Pinaceae; genus Pinus; species Pinus albicaulis. Next base: position 221,019,436 of record CM076582.1, on the reverse strand, counting down.
ACATTTAGATCCACATCCACAAGGATAAAACTTGGACGTCACTTCCTTATATGGTAGCAGATGAGGAAATTGACAATGTGATTGCGCTATGGCCTCCCACCTGGAAGATAGGCTTCAAAACCAGCGTAAGGGGCACCACTGGTACTAGCATGATGCAGGTACCCCCACCTGTTATCACCAAGGAGACTGGAAGCACAGGGAAAGACTTAGGCGCAGCCACGACAAAGGACACACAGCCAAAGCAAACCACCACAAAGAACACTGAGGTTGAAACCCAGGTCAATTCGCAGCTAGGCATGGAGGAAGTAAACATTGAAGGTACGAAGCAAACAGGGGAGCCTGTCAAGGGACCCCCAAAGAAGCAGCGAGCCCAGCGGAAGGAACGAGATGAGACGGTTACGTTGACAGATGGTGATCTCGAACAAATCGTAGATGCCGTCACACTGGCCACGGCAGAAAAATGGGTCGCTTTAGAGGAACACCAAAAGGCTGCAATCAAAGCCATCTAGGAAGAGCTTCGAGCCTTGAAGCTAAAGACAGACACAATACAGACCAACTTGGTTCAGGGACAAATTCCCTTGGCATCTAGCAGTACAGCACTCGCCACGGAAGAAATTCGTCTTTGTCCCTTACCTAGCACCACCCTTGTGATCAGTTCATCGGACCAAGAGATCCAGCTCCAAGCAGGTGCAGGGGTGTAGTTGAATCTTGCCAAGCTACCGCATGCAGCATTACAAGGTCTCCACACCGCAGTGTTTCAAGAGATTCACCATCGGGACTAGCAACTACACCACCAACTTGGTATGGCCGAATAGACCATCGCATAGCAGAACGCAGAGGTACTCTTTATTGTTGCGCAGCAAGCAGAGCTTGAAACTCTGATCCACCAGCTCTGCATAGAGGTTACAGAAGAAATCTCGGCCGCAGCCACCCCCCAGGCTAAAGTGGAAGGATTGGTCGCAGCATTGAAGGCTTCCAGGATGGAAATGTAGGTCATTAAGACACAGTTGGAGCAAAAAATCTCTGACTTACAGGCCAAACTGTAGCCCGAAACACCCCCGGAGGTACGAGCCCAGCGCGTTCTGCTAGTGACCGAGGCTACAAACACCATTACAGGACAGATTTCTCAAGGCGCCCAGTTACTCAAGGACGCCATGCAGCTTTGGACCAATGTCCAACACGATCCAGTCCTCTGAAAAATCAATCAAGACTTATGATAGAAGGAGGAAGCTTTCAAGAAGATCAAGGCTACATTACCTACCTTGGTCCCTGCACAACGTTTGGCGCAATTGCGGACCAACAACATCCTCCAAGATGAGATCGAGGGACTCTACCATAAGAAGCATATTATCGAAGAACGTTTGAAACCTTGGGCTCCTGCAGCCCTCCAGCTCTCACAGGATGTTGATGATGTTGTGAAGCGACTAAACGAAACACTAGAGAGTGTCACGGCTGTGACAGAGGGGCCGACATCGCAGAAGCTTGTAGATATTGCACAGAGTGTTGTTGCTCAGAGTCAAGAAGTGTTTCCCCCGTTGGTCGCAGCTATCAATGCACTGCGCATGCAAGTGGAGACCCCATCATCACAGTGACTCAGGACGAGTCACAAGATTGTGTTGGGGGACTGTTGGAACAGGTCCTCCTACAAAAGTTGCGAATCTGGTCCATTTTTGTATATTTTTTATTATATTTAGTCTAACTCAGGGGTTTTGGGGTGGGTCAAAGCCCCTAATGCATTGTAAGTGGGTCAAGGGTAGACCAAGAGTCTGCAAACCACATTTTGCGGACCATTGGATGCGTAGACTAAAGTAGTATAAGTAATTGAACCTTTTGTGAATTTTAAGTCAAACATTGAACTAAGATTGGTGTGAATTGAGAATTAGTAGATCTGTTTTGGGTTTTTGGGGAAAGGACTCCTGCTAGCTGTGTGTGCGAAGATCCTCAGTCCTGCTGTGTGAGGACCCTGCTGCTGTGTGTGCAGGTTGGGTTTTGGGTATTGTAAAAGGATATGAAGGATTAATGAATACGGAAGGCTGTTGGAATATCTAAATCTATTGGACTTATGAATATGTGATATCTGATTATGTATGCTTTGTGTCATTGATTTAAGCTGTGAAAGTACTTGTGTTACTTGTTTATACTGTGATCTGGATCTGTTATGTTACGCATAATTCTATATTGAGCTCTGCAAGTGACTGTATTAAGTACTTATGTTGCGTTGACAATTATTTTGAGTCTGCTTATTAGACTTTATGCAAGAATAGCTGCAATAGTTGCTTTATTGTCCTGTATTTGTTATCTATTGTGATTATATATGGTATTGCGCACGTAGATGCAAATGGACTGATAGATCTGGGTTCTATAATATGCGATCTGATATTTGTGAAGTCGAACACAACCTTGCCTGACTTACCTGCCCTCTCCCAGGGTGTGGAAACCTAGTTCTAGCACCCTCCCATACTCCTTCGGGTGAGACTTTGGCTTGCGCAAGAAGGTCACTGCCTAAAGGGCCAGTAGTATAGGGGTTTGTTGGCAAACCTTAACCTCCAAACCTGGGTCAGGACCCCTCGAGCCAACAAGTGCATGGTTAAAATCTCAGATTTTTTTGAGCACTTCAATATCATATCGCACATAGATATTCTACCTAGCAGCAACAGTTTCCATGAGCAACAACATTTTTTACTTTCCAGTGCTATTTTTCAGTAGAGTTGTTTCAACCATCTTTGGATGACTTGAGTGCATCCCTTTTTGGATCACTGTGAATATTCATTTTTTGTTGGTACATAATGTTATGGCTCAGCTATTTGTGCTCATATGTATGATGTTTTGAGGTATTCCGACATTTTTCCAGTTTTATATGTTTTATTCTTATTTGGAATTTTGCATATGTTCTATATTCCTGTCTTTCCCATTTTTGGATATTACAGTGGTATCAGAGTCTGATCTTTCACTCAGCTTGTGGGCATTTCATGACATTATAGGAATAAGAAGAAGAGGCAGAAAAAGAAGAAGTCTTCAATGGTAGAAGGATTGAGTTTTTCCACATTTCTCTTCAGATCTATGCAGGATCTCACCATGGAGATCAAAGAAATGATAAGGGAAAGAAAAAATAAAACCTCAAGAGGGTTTCAGAATGGAGAAGGTCTGAGCACTTCCTATTAGCATGATAAGCAACCGGCGGTGCAGAAAGTTCCACAACGCCCTACTATGCCCACTTTCCTTACAGAAGGAAATGAATGGCATGGATATGGAGGATATTTGGAGCATGACACTCTGAGTGATTATCTTGTAGAGTAAAAATATCAATCTAGAGCATTCAAAGAGAATCAGAATAATCCTTTGCATTTTTTTATTGGCATATTTTTTAGGAGGAGCAACAGTTGCAAAGGAGGCAGCAACGGTGGATCAGTACAATGCAAGAATATGAGTTCATCAAAGTTTATGGATAGGGCCATGAGGCAGAAGATGCACTATCATGGAGATCAGCAGCGCTGTCACTAAGGAGTCGTGATGATTTGAGGGCCTAATGATTATTTGAGAATTCTAATGACTGCTTTTCTTATGAAGAATTGAATGGGTAGATGGTAGATGGTATACATCACGTGATGGATACCATCTTCCATTATCAAGACAGAGCCTTCTTGATGAGCACCTCACAGCTCAAAGATAATTTTATGCATGCAACATATTCAAAACCTTATAGGTTCTACCGGGCCATCGGAGAGAGGTTCTCATGGAGAGACCTCAAGGAGGATGAACTTCAACATATCATGGCGTGCAACAATTGTCATCATATTGTGGAGGATGGTATTGTCGACATTGATCCACTGTCGTGGCATGCACATTTCTTTGACATTTTCACACAGTACATCTCTTCACCCATGACCGGATTATCTTTCTGGGATGTCTTCACGCTTCATGGTCTCCCCAAGGCCATAGATAGTGATGGCGGCAGTTATTGTATGAGAAGTTTTTGGCAGGTTCTTCTCCATTGGGTGGATACCGAGCCGGTGCATGATATGAATCATCACCCACAGTTGGATGGATGGATGGAGATGATGAGAAAGTGGTTGAAAAGCTACTTGCAGATCTATGACATGGGGTAGCAGGAAGAATGGTTGCGTTGGCTACTCTTGGGTGAGTATGGTTACCACCTGACATTTCATATTGGTATGTTCCATGCCTTGCACCTTACTAAGGTGATGTAGCAGCAAGAGGCATGGATGCTGGCTACTCTTGGGAGAGTATGGCCAAGAAATTTCATTTTATATTTCCATTGGTATATCATTTTTTCCTACCTTGCATAGTAGTGATGAGATGCAACAAATGGAGGCATGATTGTGCTAGTTATTTTTAAGAGAGTTTGGCCATCACATCTCAATGGGTATGTTATTTCTTGGGACTTTGCATGATACTCATATGATGTGGCAGCAGGAAGCCTAGCTATGTTGGTCTGGTGTAACATTCTACATGTCAGTCAATATATCATTGCAAATTAATTTGCATTATGATGATGTGGGGTGGCAGTAAGAGTCATTGTTGTGTTGGTTGCTCTTGGGAGAATATGCATTGACATTCTCTCATACCTTGCATAATGATGATGTGGGATGGCATCAAGAATCCTTGTTGTTTTGGCTTCTGTTAGGAGAGTATGGACGCCATACTTGGTATGATGATGAGGTGGTGTGGTAGCAAGAGGCATTGCTGCAGTGGCTGCTATTGGGAGAGTATGGTTCGACATTTCACATGTCAATCCATATGCCTCTATTTCCTACTTTTCATAGTGTTGAGATGATGCTTAGAGCAGGCAAGGACACTAGGGCCAGGGATTGGAGCATGGTGAGACACAACCTACTCCATGTATCATGGGTTGGAGAGATAGTTTATGAGTTGGGACTTTCCACTTGGGAAAGAAACCACTACACTTCACATATATCATGCAGAGAAGAGGCTCTTGGATAGCAGAAGGTTTCCATTTGGGGGATCATTGATGAGAAGAGACGTCTAGCTACATATTTGGAGTCCGTTCTAGACATTATAGAGAGCCAACTATGGAGTTGGGCATTCATAACACATTGGAGCAGATGGGGAAACCTTCCATATAAGGATGCCACTTGGGAGGTAGATGGATTTCTGCAGCATCCACTTTTCCAGTTTCTTGAGTACAAGCAACATTTTGGTGGGGAGGACTGTAATATTCCAAATTTTACATTAGCTAATTGGAATATTAGAGTTCTTACTTTTCTTATTTAGTTAATTAAATAAAAGGGTGGAGGGACCCATAAACCCATTAGATGAATAAAATCCACTTCTATAGTGTGAATGTGGGTTAATTGAGTAGTGGAGTAGCATTATGGAGTAGTGGAGCAGCGTAATATTGAAGAAAGAGTGGAGGTCATCTAGCATTAATGAGAAATTTGATAGAGATAGTGGAGGAATAAATGAAAGATGATGGATATAGTGGAGAATAAATTGCAGAGATGATGGAGGAAGTGGTGCATTAAATGCACACATGATGGAGGAAGTGGAGAGTAATTGCAGCAGTGATGGAGATCATGGAGGACAGCACAGTCTTTATGGAGGCTAGTGGCCACATGTGCAATGTAGTTATGAGGTTGGCCAAGGCTAGGGAAGGCTCACAACCATAAAAGGAAGATGAGAGCAGCATAGGAAGGGGGAGCCTGAATTTTTATTATTGAGTGTCGTAAGACATTTATTTTCAAGCTTCAGTTGTTTAGCTAAGTTTGTTGTTTTGTTTAGCACCGGGTGTTCCCGAGCGGGAATCCCACCCTTACCCATGGGGTACTTCGAGTGCCTACTGTGGGAAGGTTTTATTGGGCAGTATTCATCATCCGGAAATCACTGCCACATTCAACCACTCTCATATGCACTTATAGCTACATGAATTACGTATTCGTGAACTTGGTTATGAGAGTTGCAAGGTTGTTCTCAGTACTTCAGCTAAGAAACCTGTGGAGGGATCAACCCTTCACATTTTGGATCCATTTCAGTCTTCCAGGAGTTCATTTTCATATATGGCATCAAGCCATCCATCTATTCTCATATGCAGCAACATTTCCTGCAAGAATTGTGTAATTCTGCAGTGAGGGTTTGAGGAGAAGAGGAAGTTCCAAGTAACTCAGCTTGGAATCCTGTGAGGGATTAATCATTCACTCTGAGGATCACTTCAGCAGCATGGGATGAAAATTTTATTATCTTTCAGCAGGCTACATCATCATCCCTCCTAGACAGTGCAGTGTTTCCCAGCAGTTGTGCATGCAATAGCTGCATATCCAGTGGAGGAGCTAGATCTTAAGTTTCTCAGCTTGGGATCAGGAGAAGGGATCAACCCTTTAGTTATTGAGTTGATTGGGTGCTATTGAGCAGGTATATCATTCTTTGAGCCCCATATCAGCAGTTGTATCCATGGAGTGTGTAACTCAGCGAGTAGGGGTGCACTGTGCAACCCAAAAAGGGTCGAGATTCAAAACTCAAAATATGGCCAAACCATATTTGGGTTTTTCTGGGTTTTTCGAGTAGAGTCCATGGTTAAAATCCTATATTTATTTGAGCACAACAGCAGCCTCTCGCACATATATATTTTATCGAGCAATAATAATTTCCCGCGACAGCAACATTTTTTACTTTCTAGTGCTATTTTTCAGTAGAGTTGTTTCAACCATCTTTGGATGGCTTGAGTGCATCCCTTTTTGGAGCACTATGTATATTCATTTGTTATTGATAGATAATGATATGGCTCAGTTGTTTCTTCTTTGATGTATTCCAGCATTTTTCCAGTTTTATATGTTTTATTCTTATTTTGAATTGTGCATATATGTTCTATATTCCTGTCTTTCCCATTTTGGGATATTACACACTTCTTGATCATGCAATATAAAATATCATTTTTTGTGTTAAATGAAATTACCTATATATATAATTAATATGCAAGAGCATATGTCCATGTAGTACACTAGCAAGTTTCATAAATTCAAATGTTTTGCAGTTCTTAGGTTAGCTATATATATGCTAGAGAATCATGGATGTGGTCATAATTTCATTTGTAGATTGAGTATAATTGGTGCTTCAAAGATATCAAGGTATATGATGGTGATATCTATCTATATGTGATTTATGAGACTCTAGTTTCTTTTCTCTAAAAATCATTTGGGCTTTATGTTCAAAATTATTTTGTTGATTATGATGCAGTACTTCAAGTGACATGGATAATAACAGTAATGATTATTTGCAACTATATGCATTAATTCAGAGAGTGATATAAATATACCTATTCAAAGGGCTATGCTCAAAATGAAGAATATTAAAATCAAGCCCATTAGGATAGACATTGTTGAATTCCCAACAAGAGGAAGTTTTCAATGATCATTCTTCTTTGGCTATGCTTGGACATATGGGTTTTCTTTAGTGGATTTATTCCCCCAATATTTCTTTTCTATCCATATTTATTGTGTCCTTCTTCCACTACTTGTATATATGCCAACATTTTTTAGTTATAGATGGTTATTTGCTAGTTATATATACAATCCACTTATCCAAGATTATATTTGACTCATTTTCCTTAACTCGTTAGAATATTGGAACCACCCCATCATTGCACATTAAAACCATGTCATCAAATCCTATACATGTTATAAATAAAAGTACTAAATATAGACATGTACAGAAATAAACCTAGCTCCTAAAAAGTAGGAGAGCGTGAAAATGAAGATAACAACTCTGTGATCGTTTCCAAATATAACACTTATAAAAATAGACCTTGATAAAAAATAGCAACATCTCACTTGTCAATTGTTGGAGCAGGGTCCCCTAGGTTCGAAGTTTGATACATTTTTTATATATTTTTGTAAATATTTTGTAAGTTTAGTCGTGCGGAGCACAAGTCAAGGGGCTTTGGGCGGTTCAAAGCCCCTCTTGAGTTGTAATGGGTCAAAAGGGTAGAATTAGGGGCCCCAAACCATGGTTTTCGGAGCTTATATGAGCGCGGGCTAAAAATATAAATAAGGGTCTAGATTGATTTGATAGAAGATAGAAATAAATGATTGATGATAGATCTGATTGTATTTTGATATTCTAGCAGATTTTTCTGGGTAAAAAGGCTCATGTTGGTTATGTGCGGGGAGACCTTAGTCCTGCTGTCTGCGGACCCCGCTGGCTGTGTGCACGAGTGAACTGAAGGTTTTGTAAGGAATATCTGAACTACTTATGAATGAAGAACTGTTGTTGTTGATATCTGAGTCTGAAATGCATTTGTTATTTACTTTATGATCGTTTTTTCAGGTTATTTCTTATTCATGTGTTATCTGCACTTAGATCATTTTCACAATTATTTTTGGCTTTAGATGAATGGTTATTGAATAGATCTAGTACTATTGGGTTCTAATACTATCTGTTAATGGTTATTTCATGGATTTTGGACTCTGTTTTAACCTGTGCACAAGATATTCTGCATGATTGACCTGAATTTTTCTGATAAGGGTTTCCTAGTTAGGGATTCTTTTGCGGAGGTTTGTTCATGGTTTTTTTAGATAAACAGGTACCCACATCATTTAATTCTCTCTCAAGGTGTGGAAACCTAGTTCCAACACCCCCCTATACTACATCGGGTGAGACTTTGACTTGTGCAAGCAGGTCACTGCTGAAAGGACCAGTAGTAGAGGGTTTTTTTGGTTAACCTCAACCCTAAACTTGGGTCAAGACCCCTCAAGACAAAAAATGGTCCCGTTTCTAGGACTGGGATCATTTTGAGAGAGGTTTGGTGGTGTGGAAAGGCCAGTGGCAGCCATTAAAGCCTGAACTAGAGGACTGGTTTGAAAAACAGATTCAGGAACTTTCCCTAAAACAACATAGAAGTAAGAAGTTGTCTACTGAAGAGTGGAAGAACATGTATATTTTCATAGAGGTTCACGAGATCCTCTTCGTGACCTTTTCGTATGAATTGCAGGAGTGGTTGTCAAGATTAGCGGAATTCCAAACCTGTTGGAAGGATGATAAGATCACGCAATGGACCCATGAATTGATCCTACAGTTGGAAAAGACTGATAATTCCATCACCCAGACTGTATATCACTAGGTTGACAACATCTTGGGAGGGTTTGTGACAAAATTTGCAGTAGATCTGTTTGTGTCGTATTCTGAAGTTGAAAGGATATTTTTCAAGGGGTTGAGAGGTAAATTCTTATGAACTTTTCCTCCGCTGATAAAGATGTTATTGTGTGAAAAAGGTGTTTTGTGCAACCACACTGAGTGAATGACACCTTATAAGATCGAAAGCACTACATGTAACGGAAAATATTATCGGATCGATCAAAGAGGGGACAAATATGTATACAACCCTCTAAGAAATTCACTTGATATAGAAGGTAGTGAGGCTATGCACACTGAAGGTAGTCCTCCTGCTACGCCACCATCGAACTCGCGCAGGGGTAAGACATCTCCTACCCCATCACCGCCCCCACCTACGGAAGATATGGCCACGCATACGAAGCTACCCACCTTTAAGGGTGCACAAATCTCTTAAGGAAATTCTTCGACAAGCGTATGATTTGAAAAGGGAGAATCATGAGCTCTCTCTTCAGCCGAAAAGAACTTCTGAAAAAAGTATATAGTTGGAAGGAGAAAAGATGACTATTGTACAAGAGGAATCTAGAATTCAAGAATGATTAAGTTCATTACTCGATCTTGATCATAGTTGTGAAATATCAACTTATTTTGAGAATATTTTTGTTGATGCTAATGAAAAGTTGAAAAAGAGGCATGAAGAGATTGAAGCCCTCCATAGGCCATTAGAGGAAGCATCCAACTATGCAATGTGCTTGGAATAGAAAAGTAAATATTTATAACACAAATTAAGCACATTGAAGTTATCTTTTAGTGCACCATAATGTGATATTGATATGAAAACAAAGATTTGATTTGGGTTCAACTTTCCCATTCCAAAATTTTAGAAGAGATTGCACACAATCAACAAAAGAACGAGCACTTGATGAATAAATTAAATGCCTTTGATATGGAAAACATGGATTTAAGAGAGAATATATCTAAATAGGTTTAAAATGAAGAAATATTATTTTATGAGCTTCAGCAGAGCAATGTTGTTATTCAAGGAATCGGGAGGGAAAATGCTAAACATGTTGTATATTTTCAAGAGCGGGAAGCAAAGATTATTAGGTTATTTTAGCAGAAGGAAGACATTTCTAAGAATCTGTCAGGAGTGGAGAGAGAGAATGAAGCAATGAAGGAAACTCTAAGAAGTTAAAATGGCCACATTCAAGATTTAGCCAAGAAGATAGCTCTTAAATATGATTATTTGAATAAGGTATAGATTATTGCTATGCAATTGACCAAAGATATTTGTTATTTCACTCATGAAGCTCACAACATTGAGGTCAAGATTTTCTAGATTGCTAGACAATTTTTTCTCTATCATGCTTATGAAGAGAGTTGATGAAATGTTGGTCATAGAAAAATTCCTTAAATGCATATCTGAACTTGAGGAGAAGGCACGTTTTTTTTTAGCTAAAACTGAATTGCTTGAGTTGAACTTTAGAGATATGTTTTCATAGAATATTGCATTGATGTCAAAATTGTAATGGAAAGAGGAAATTATGAATGGTTTGCAATTTGATTTTTTTTATTGCAAGAGTTTCCATCCAAAGCGAAGGACCAAAAAGATGAAGTTTAGGAGGCATATGCAACATTGAAATTGGTTCAAGAATATATACTAGAAAAATGTAATGAGATAAAAACAATTATGTTTCATAATACAAGGCTAGATATATAGTTAATGGATAAGGTAAGTGAAGTGACTATTCTGAACATAGAGCTTACACAACTAAAGGAGACTTTGGCCTCTCTCTCAAATAAAAACTCTCAACTTACAACTATTGTTGAAGACCTATTAGTAAAGATCAATTATGTAGAAGAGGAATTGGAAGAGAAATATACAGTGATTGAAGGATTGGAGGAAGACCTCCTTGAGATGAGTTCTCCTGTAGATCACTAGATGATCAATTCAATTGAAAACAAGAAATGTGAGCTAAACAATGTTATTATAGAGAGGGACCATATTAATGAAAAAGTACTTACTCTGTATGAACATATGAAAATGAGACAGTTTTGCAGATGAATGGGGGATTATTGCTGAGGAAGCATGTCAGGTATGCTCACATATATTTTTTTGTTAGGTCCCTATATTACCAGTATAGTCCCTTATTGTTATTAGTGTAACCCCTTTATTGTTATTATTGTACCCTTGTAACCCCAATTTTGTTATTATTGTGCCCTTCAATTATTATTGTTAGGTCGGCTAGGATTACATTGTGGCCCACTAGGATTACATTATGGCCACATGGACTCCTATATATAGAAAGGAGGTTTTGTAAATTGTATCATCCAAGAATTGTTCATTTATGTAATGTATTGGAGGTTGCTCCCTCGAAGTGGCTTATTTCTAAGGCGTTCATATCTCTTTTCTTCTATTTTTGGAGCTGGTTACACAACATTTGGTATCAGAGCTTGGGATTCTAGGGTTTCGCTGCTCCAAACAGGTCATCGTGGCATTTTCACTATAAATTTTTTTTCTACGAAGTTTCAGAAGCTGAAATTTTTAGGGTGCGAAGCCGAAATCCTGAGGAAGATCGTCTAAAAATTTTAGAGCTTGGTTCGCAATATTTTCGGAGATATGATCTATGGAAGTTAGGTCTTTTTTCAGGCTCCTAAACAGGTCAGCATGGCATTTTCGCTATAAATTTTTTTTCCGAATTGCATAAATCTTGTTTGAAAAATCAATTTGAATTGATTCCAAGGGCATATTTTAGAATAGATATCAGTATCGGGTTCTAAAAAATGCCCCGTAAAAATAATTCGACACCCATTAAGCCTTCAGAAGGCTCTACTATGACTCATGAAGATGAAGAATTGCAACATGATCTATCAAAATTACAAGAGCAAGTGCACCAAATTTCGCTCTCGCAAAGAGAAGCAAAAAATGAAATGGAAGTTTTGAAGAAAGGCGTGGAAGCAAAAATGGATGGTGTGAAGAATAATATGGATGGTTTAAAGAAAGATGTGGAATCTAAGATAGATGACATGGAAGCTGGCATGGAATCTAAAATGGAAAACATGAAGAATGATCTAAAAGCAGACATAGAAGGATTGACAAAGTTGATACAAGAAATGTTTCCTAATGGGGAAAAGATAGTAGAGGAAACTCATGATGAGAACAAAATAAATGTTAATCGTGATTTCATAAACTCTAATGTTGGCGAGAAGAACCACCATATTCCAAAAATGGATATGAGGAAGTTTGATGGAAATGATCCTGTAACATGGATACTACAGATGGAGTAATATTTTGATCTCCATAATGTGCAAAACACACAAAAGGTACGCATTGCAACTTTACATTTAGAACAAAATACATTTGTATGGTATCGATGGCTTTGCTCCCGTAAAAAAATTGTCACTTGGTCAATTTTTACTGAGGAAATGATAGCACATTATGAGGATACAAAGAGCAACACCTTCTTTAGCCAATTGATAAATCTCAAACAAAAGGGTTTAATGGGGGAGCACATTGAGAACTTCCAAAAATTGAATATAAGGGTAACTGATATTCCAGAGGAACACAGGATTGATCTCTTCATAGGTACTTTAAAGGATAACATCCAATGTGAAGTTCGCGTTTTGGAACCTGATTCATTGGAGAAGGCATTCAGGTTGGCAAGAAAAATTGAATGTAAAATTATGGCGACAAGGAAGCCTACCACTCACTTCTATAAAGAAGGAGTTGTTTCTACGCCTATATTTCCACAACCTACAAGGTTGACACCACAACAATTGGAAGAAAAAAGAGCAAAAGGGCTTTGCTACAGTTGTGATAGCAAATACACTAAAGGTCATAAGTGTCCTGAGAAGAAATTATTTTACATAGATTGTGAAGAGGAAGAAGAAAATGAACAAGAAGAGGATATACACCAGGAACCAACCCAAGAAGAGGAAGAAATGAGTCCGACCATATCATGTAATGCATTGGCAGGAGTTACCACTCCTCAAACTCTCAAGATAGAAGGACATATCAAGAAGAAAAAGGTAATAGTGTTGATTGATTCAGGTAGCACCCATAATTTTATTCATTGTAAGGTAGCCAAGGAATTAAATTTCTTCCTATACCCAGCACCAGAATGTCAAGTGATGGTGGCAAATGGAGGAACTATAAATTGCTCTGGAAAATGCCATAATATCAAGCTAACCATGGGGGAATATGTATTGACTAGTCCAATGCTTTCCATTCCTATGGGAGCTGCTGATGTTGTACTAGGAGTACAATGGTTACAATCTTTGGGGACCGTAGCTTTTAATTTTCAAGAACTTTTCTTGAAAAAAATTTCAGAAGGAAAGGAAGTCGAATTACGGGGTATTGCGGGAAGCCGGGAAAGATAATAAGCTCTAATGTCATGACAAAGGTTCTAAAGAAAGAACAACGAGGCGTAATTGCACAATTATGCTCACTAGAAGTTCCAACATCAAAATCATCTATTTCTGCAGATCTCCAACAAGTCTTGGACAATCATTCCAAGGTGTTTGAAACTCCCAAAGGACTCCCACCTATTCGTGATCATGATCATACTATTCATTTGATTCCAGGAAGTGTTCCTCCAAACATCGGGCCTTATAGATATCCTTACTTCCAAAAGAACGAAATTGAACGTATGATTGCAGAAATGTTAGAGGCGGGTATAATTCAACCTAGTCAAAGTTCTTTCTCTGCTCCTGTAGTATTGGTACACAAGAAGGATGGATCATGGCGAATGTGTCCGGACTATAGGGAGCTCAATAAGCTCACCATTAAAGATAAATTTCCCATTCCTGTGATTGATGAATTATTGGATGAATTACATGGAGCACTTTATTTTACCAAGTTGGATCTTCGTTCAGGATATCATCAAATTAGAATGAAGACTGAAGATATTCCAAAAACAGCATTTCGAACTCATGAGGGTCATTATGAATTTTTGGTCATGCCTTTTGGCCTTACCAATGCACCTTCTACATTTCAAGGGTTGATGAATTCCATTTTCAAACCTTTCCTTAGAAAATTTGTGATGGTATTTTTTGATGATATACTAATATATAGCAGGTCTTGGAAGGATCATGTTGAACATGTTGACAGGGTGCTCAAACTATTGCAGGAGAAACAATTATATGCAAAAATATCCAAATGTTTCTTTGGAGTACAAGAGGTGGAATATCTGGGTCATATTGTATCTCACGGGGGTGTTAAAGTAGACCCTAACAAAATTAAAGCCATTAAGGAATGGAAAGTCCCCACAACCATAAAGCAGTTGCGAGGATTTCTCGGGTTAACGGGGTATTATCGCAAGTTTGTTAAGAATTATGGGAGAATAGCAGCACCTCTAACAACATTATTGAAGAAAGATGCATTTTCATGGACTCCTGAAGCAACTAAGGGCTTTGAACATCTTAAAGAGGCAATGTGCCTAGCACCGGTCTTAGCTACGCCAGACTTCACAAAAACCTTTATTGTGGAATGTGATGCCTCGAGAAATGGAATTGGTGCAGTTTTAATGCAGGAAGGAAGACCCATTGCTTTTGAAAGTCGTCCAATCAAAGGAAAGTATTTACAGAAACCTATTTATGAGAAGGAAATATTAGCAATACTACATGCACTAAAGAAATGGCGAACTTACCTAATGGGAAGACACTTCAAGGTAAAAACTGATCATGATAGTCTTAAACACTTTTGGAACAAAGACTATCTTCAGAAGAGCAGCAAAAATGGGTCACAAAGATGTTGGGTTATGACTTTGAAATAATCTACAAAAAAGGAAAGCTTAATGTTGTTGCAGATGCACTCTCAAGAAAGAATGAAGAGGTGGAAGCATTGCTTTGTGGCATTTCTATTATCCAACCAGATTGGATAACTGAAGCAAGAGATGAATGGAAGAAGGACAAAGATGTATGGATACTCATTCAAAAGTTGCAGCAAGATCCTAGTACATCTGATACATTTAGTTGGAAAAATGATTCCTTATAGTACAAAGATCGCTTATATCTTTGTAAGAATTCCCAACTAAAACAAAAGATTCTTCTGGAATTGCACACTTCTCCTTTAGGAGGACACTCAGGATTTTTAAAAACTTACCACGGGGTGAAGAAAGAATTTTTTTGGGATGGCCTTAAATCTGATATTCAAAAGTTTGTGGCATAATGTTTGGTTTGCCAGCAGAATAAAGTTGAGACAATTAAGACCCCGGGACTTCTACAACCTTTATCCATTCCAAGTCAACGTTGGGAGGAGATTTCAATGGATTTTATCACGGGTTTACCTAAGTCCGAAGGAAAGAGTGTCATCATGGTGGTAGTTGATAGACTTACCAAGTATGCACACTTTTGTGCATTATCTCATCCATTTAAAGCAAGTACAGTTGCTACTACATTTATGGACAGAATTCAAAAGCTACATGGAAGCCCAAGCGTTATTGTGAGTGACAGAGATCTCATTTTTACTAGAAATTTTTGGACGAAGTTATTTTCTTATTTGGGTACTCAATTAGCTCATAGCTCATCTTATCATCCTCAATCTGATGATCAAACTGAGATAGTAAATAAATGTTTGGAAGGATATCTTCGTTGTTTTGTATGCACAATGGGTCAAGTGGTTACCTCTCGCTGAATGGTGGTATAACACTTCCTTCCATACTGCAGCAAAGATGACCCCATTTATGGCACTTTATGGATATCATCCACCATCTATCACATCATCTTTAAGGGAAAATTCGAAGGTTCAATCAGTGGAAGATCACATCGAGCATCAGAAAGAAGTTCTCCAACTCTTAAAGGATAACCTAAATTTGGCACAAAATCGAATGAAACAACAGGTAGATCAACATCGCAGCGAGAGAAATTTTGATGTAGGAGATTGGGTATTTTTACGGCTACAACCATATAAACAAATGTCCCTCAAGCAAGCTAAGAAGGATAATAAATTATCGCCAAAGTACTATGGTCCTTACAAGGTGTTGCAAAAGATTGGTACTATGGCATACAAATTGGAGCTTCCTTCTTCTTCGCGAGTACATCCAGTTTTCCATGTTTTGTGCTTAAAGAAGGTTATAGGTGAAAATCTTCCAGTTCAAACAATATTGCCATAACTTGATGAGGAAGGAAAAATCATATTGGAACCAGAAGCGGTCACGGAAACAAGAACTCGACAACTACAGAATCGATCAATTTCAGAGTATCTCATCAAGTGGAAGAACTTACCCACTGAAGATTCTACATGGGAGGATGAGAATTTTATACAGAAGCACCCGGAGCTACTCAAGTGTTGAGGACAACACTTTTTTGAAGGAGAGGGGCATGTTAGGTCCCTATATCACTAGTATAGCCCCTTATTATTGTTAGTGTAAACCCCTTATTGTTATTATTGTACCCTTGTAACCCCCATTTTGTTATTATTGTGCCCTTAAATTATTATTGTTAGGTCGGCTAGGATTACATTGTGGCCCACTAGGATTACATTATGGCCACATGGACTCCTACATATAGAAAGGAGGTTTTGTAAATTGTATCATCCAAGAATTGTTCATTTATGTAATGTATTGGAGGTTGCCCCCTCAAAGTGGTTCATTTCTAAGGCGTTGATATCTCTTTTCTTCTATTTTTGGAGCTGGTTACACAACATTTTTCTTTTGTTTCTCACTTTTCTAGAACCATTTTTGTTTGCTTCCATGCTCTTATAAAATATTTTTTATGATGGGCAGGTTGCAGAGGCAAGGAAAAATTATCTAGAAGAGAAAGAGGAGGATACTAAGCTTTTGGAATGGTCAGTTGAAGAACTAGAGCGTATTGTAAATCCATTAGAGAGTTTGGTAGGCTTGGTAATGTTGAAAATTCAATTGAAAGTGTCTTGTATTTGCATTGGTTATTGATCATTCTGATTTTTTATTTCTACATAAGGTGGATATTGTGAAACGGGAGGCTGAAAGGAAATGTATAATGAGGAGGGATCTGGAATTAGAGCTGTAACACCTAAGACATCAGATGTCAACAATACAGAGTGCAAAAGACTATATGAATATCCAAAGCTTAAGTGAGTAGATGGAGAATTCCAATGAAAACCCAAGGTGAAAATTCCTATACAATTTAAATTTATGCATACTTCATTTTGGTTTATGTATGTGAAATAGGTTTATAAATCATGATTGTTACCTATGGATGGGCTATGGCAGAAAAAAATCTTGATTTTCACGAGGCACACAAACAGATTACAGTTCTAGAGAAATAAAAGGAAGAAAAGGATTTGGAGGTACCTATATTTTGAAATGCCAATTTTATTTTAAAACTTAAAGATTAATTCACTGATACAAGCCTTACTTTATTATCCATTTTCATGCATATTAAAAAGTGAAAATTCCATATTACATAATTGGTTATAAATGCAGCAACAAAAAATATGAGTACCAACAAAAGGTATGGAGAATAACTAGATTTTTTTAAAATTTAATGCATTTGTGCACTTGAACACAGTCAGCAGTTCTTGATTCCTCTACGATGAAACCACGGATATGATGGTTGATGATACAATTTGTTTTTCTCAACTATTGAAGCAGTATAAAAAATTGGAAGACATGGAAAATCATGTTAAGGCTAAAAAAACAAAATTCAATGTTATGGCTTCATTTATGAACAAGACAGGGGAAAATACTGCTACCAAGTCTAGAAATTCAAGGTCACCATTCAAATTTATTTTCTTGGGTTTAGCCCAAAATCTGAATTCAGAGAAGGATGGGGATTTGCATGCTTCCAAATGACATACACAATAACTTGAAGGTCTTCTTGCAGCTTGAGAAAAGGAGGTACATGGTTGCCCTTTGCAATGATATTTTGGAATTGCATAATGATATTTTGAAAATCTAGCAGAAAGTTGCAAGGTGACCATACTTTTATTAATCATGAGACATGGGTTCAAAACCATCTGAGTGGGTGTCGATGAGACCATGTGTAAGTCCTGGATAATATTGACCCCACAAAATTTCCCCTCATAGTGCCACTGCTTAGCAAAAGGACAATTGTCGGTATCTTTTGTGAAAAAACATATCATAAAATAAAATCAATGGCGTAAGGTTAAACTCTTAAAGATTTAATCACATTATATGCTTAATAAATATTGATTTAAAACTGGGATATAGGTTGGTTTCTAGATGTAAAATGTTGAGTTGGATCTATTCTCAATTGGTTTTTCGCTTACAGTAATTAAAGGAGAAAACATAGATAGGTGTTTTTCTATCACAACCTATTGTGCACCTTTTATTGCTTGCACTTATAGCTAGATAAGATGTTTCTCATGAAACTAATATATATTTCCCTAAATTAGTGGAGGGGGAGCTTGTTGATTAAGGTTCAACAACAAGAACAAAAAACGACAAGAAGACCAATATTTGGTGTGGGCACCCTATCCAATTGTGTTGGATGAAAAGTAAGGAAGTTTGGGAACATGTCATAGTTACAACAAAAAAGTAAGGAATTTTGGGAACATGTCATAGTTACAACAACAACTAGAATGACACAGATTGGAGGTCAATTTTGTTGGCATTGTGGTGTTAGTGTTGTGGAGGCAACCCTTGTGAAAAAATTCTTCAATTGTAAGAGATTAGATTGTAATAATTTCCTTGTTTTGTTTGTTGTAAGAGAGCTAATAGTAATGCAACGAGTGTAGAGACTTCATGGTGAACCAATTGTGGTTATCTTCTACCCACGGAGCTAGAAGCCTAGAACTGGCATTTAAATTGTTATTATTTTATCATTGCAAGTAATAGTTCTATAATTATCATTATTATTTTTAATTACTTTAATAATTAAGGAGAAATGTATGGTCATATATTGAGTCTTTGATCAAGGGAGAAGACACCATTAAGGCCATAATAATATGGTATGACACGGATAAGGCTGTGACAAATTTTAGGGTCTACATAGCATATAATCTAACGTCTTCTAGAGTTCCATATCAAAAACTATATCAGAGTGCATGATTGCATCAAACCTTTGGGAAATTTTTTATTTCAATCATGTTTATGTGTTTGGATATGTATCCATTTATATCATATTCTCAAGGCATAATTTTATTCCAATCATGTTCCATTTATATCATGTTCTCAAATTTACTCTGGAAGAATTGTCTTTCAAGTTGCAAATTTTTAAACATTTAAGGATGTCAATTGTTTTTCTAACTTGTTTTGTGGCTGATTTTTCCCTAATCTATGTTTAACAATTGCTCTATTGATATGTGTGGTTGTGGGAAATTGTTGCTTGATAGAGAAGTGATTTTTTTGGTAAGTATATTTAATGTATTCATATCATCTACAAACCTTCCAACACACCGAGTTGAATGGTGTTCCACTTACAAAATTCACCAGACTCTGGGAAATCCATGTTGGTCACCTCTCTCTTTGGAAAAAGTTTCCCTATTTTTAATCCTGACAACCCTAAAGGAGTTGACACTCCAGCCATGGAGTTGAAACAATATTGAAATTCCAAATGGAATATATGGACGGTGACCTAATATTTGATATAAAAAGAAATTAATATGTAAAGGTGGCCTATTAATTCACATCTTAAGAAAAATTCCAAGTCTTGTGGAATTTAAGGATTTGATTTCTTTTATTGTTTCAAAAATTTGTAGATATAAACTTTCATGCTTTAAAAAGGTATTAGTGTTATTTATGTGTTCATTCCATATCTCATCAATTGTAGAGAAAATATTTGATGTTACGTAAGGGAATGAAATCCCGAGAAATACCATGGAAATTGAGTGCAGGTTTGGACTTGGTGTATTGCAAAGGTTTGGAGGAAACAAGTTTGTATTAACCCAGATCAGATTATGTGAAGGGTTGTAGTATGAAATATTTCCTTCTCATTGATAACAATGAAATATAACAAGGTGACTGGGTTTGTCGTCTCAATGCCCATCATGTTTCTATCTATCTGGTGGATCACTCACATCGTTGGATGTAAGGTCTTGATGTTCTAAAAATACTCTTGTTAGCTATTTGTGTCTCAAGTTATTACAGTTAACTCTTCTCTTTTATTCCATGGTCACTCATTTGATATGCTCCAGGAAAAGAAGTCTTCCTAATTGCAACTCCAACTCTTAGCCCTTCCCGCATTGATAACATTATGCACTCCAAAGTTGTTTAATTTATGTCGTATATGATGTGAAGATATATCTTTATGGGAATATATACATTCCAATGTATGCTTAGCACTTAGTTTTTCTCCTTTTCTTACATGTAAAACTTGGGGGATCATGTCCATTTTAAAATTTATCCAGTTTTCAACAACCAAATACCAGTCTTCACTTTTCTCTACAAAATTTTTAGATTGGTCTCATAAATTTCACTTGAAAGCTCTCACAACTTCAATGTGATTGGTCGTTTTTTAAATATAGCTAATGGAAAATATTTAAAAGTAACAATTTTTGGTTGGTCATTGATGCATTGAACAACTATGTACTAATTTTCCAAATCCATCTCCACACCTTAGGCATAGGGGAAGTTCTTCACAATAGGGAATTCCCTCGAGAAAACATTTTGGATATAATTTATTCATCATATATCATGGGGAATCCCCTTAAGATAACAATTTATCATTTATCCTTAAACAAACATCACAAATTTGACCAATATACATAAATAATAGTCGGTCATGAGCCTTAACTCAACCTATGTCTTCCTTTTCTTCTTAGGATAGTTACCTTGGAGGATCTACTAAAGTAAAGAAGTGTATGAACAAATGTCTCCCTTGTGTTCCAACATAGGTAATGAGTGGATGAGGATGAGTAGATAGCGGAGGATGATATTGTGGTCTACCTCAATGATAATTTTTAAGGCTTTGATTAAAAAAAAAAATTGGCACATCTTAATTTTTGGTATGCAATAACCCGCTTTGTCTGCATTGACAACCTGGCTTCATAATAGCATGCCAACTTTGGCACACCTATCAGGCCTAGTGTAGCATCCCCACATAGTTGAGCAAGCTGAGACTTAAAATTCTCGTAAAAAACTAGAAAATAATTGTCATTTTTACCAAACAATACAATGTTTATTTTATGGGAAAAGTCATGATATTTTCAATGCAAAAAATTAGCTTGATGAAAATTCATAATTTTTCAGCACATTGCCAAAAATCAGTGAAGTTATCAGCACTGTATAAAATTACAAATAATGTCAAGTGTGGCAAAATGTGCAATTACAACCTTAATTTCATCAAGCAAGAGTAACATTTCAGCTTCCCTTGTCATACAGTTTTTTCTTTGGTAAAACATTTTGCGCTTTGAATTCATTTCCAAACTCAAGTTCCTCGACAAGTGAAACTTCTTTTGAAAATCATTTGCTCATCATAAAAATTAGATTGTGATAATGATTCTTTTTCCATTTCCTTGTTTTATTTTCTTTCAAGTATAAAATATATATTGATGAACGATTTAATGCAGCTCAAATCTACTTGAAATCATGATTTTCAACCTAAAACATAGAAGCCCACCAGGCAATTCTAGTGCTTATATCATTTATGTGAGCAGTTAACTAGTGTGTTATTTTCAAGTATGTGTAACTTGAAAGAGTAATTGGAAGGAAGAGTTTCTATTGCTAGTCACATTTCATTGCACTTTATTTCTGTATTGTTACTTATTTGGAGAAGGATATATTAAATCAACAAAGAATCATTGTTGCGGGGATATACCATAGAGGATGCCCACTAAATACCACCACATGTGCTCAAAACTTATAGAAGAAGAATGTAGCTGAAATATCTACATCCATGGCTTCTAAGGCCCCAAAACGTACCTGCCACAAGCATCAAGATTAATAAGGAAAAATAATGCCTTCTAGATTATAAATTTCTCGAGGTCCCTCCCTTTCATGTAGAGGAAACTTTTCCTTTCCCCAAGAAGGACTTGGACTCAGGTTTCAAATACCTTGGTTTCTTTCATCAACCAATTTTTTACACATTTTCATATTTGGTATCTTAAATTGTGTTTCCTTTAAATTTCAAAAAAGGTTTAAAAATTCCCTTTGGCCTTAACTTCCTAGATTTTGCATGTAGCATTTGAAGATTGTATGGTTTCATTGTTGTTCTTGGTTGAACCATCTTTTTGCTAATCCTAATTTTATATTGTACACTGTAAAAATATAAAATGAACAATCTCTAAGACAAAATTATGAAGGGTTTGTAAAATAAGCTAAACACATAAATAAAAATGGAGTAGAAATTTGTTTTTATGTATTCAACTATGTCAATAGTCATATAAAGATAATATGCATTTGTTGTACATAAAGCAATCGTACTCAGCTTGTAAAAGTGAACTGAGTTTCTAGCTACACGTTTTAAGATGCATGCTTATATTAGTAGTGTGTGTTCATTTAAAAATGTTTGGTTTAGTTATTTGTGTCTAATTATTGCTTCAAATGTGACCACACAGTGGACATTTGACCTTTTTATTTATCATGGCAAGAATTATACACAATACTTATATGGTGCAAAGTTTTGCATTTTTGGTGGTAATTTGTCTCATTTTTTTTTCCTTTCATTTTCCTCATATAAAAGAGCAATTTATTTACTTGTTTTAAATACTCTAATTGAACATTTCACTGAAATATCAATATTTTTATTAAAAGTTGTTATGAAGTGTATGAAGTGCTACCTCGGGAATGAATTTTCCGATCTTAATGTTTTCTATTTTTTCTTGTAGAGAATCATTGGAAGAAGTGTTTAAGTGCGGCCATTGTATTTAGTGTTTTTGTGAACTTTTCTATGTGTTGTAAAGAAATTTCTATAGTCTCATTATATTACAAATAGTGATAAGACTGTTAATATATTTGTTAATTAAAAAATCAGATGAGATCACATTATTAGTATTTAAATTAATATCTATTGGTTGCATATAAAATACCTTGGATTCATCTTCCATCCCTGCACTATCCAAAGAATGAAGCTTCTAGTCTTTAGCATAACTCTAGATTGATGGATGTTATCGGTTACACAATTTTTAGAGGAAAACTATTGAATGATTTGAAAGGTGGAAAGACATGTGCAATGCATTGGCAACACAATAGGAATGTTTAGAAGTGATTAAACAATATTTCATCTGTAAATTGTAGCCCAATCAATATTTAGCTGGAAACTCATATTGTAATACTTGCATTTCATATAATAAAATTTGTGGTTCAAATGATTTACAATTGTCTTTGATATTTTTTGTGTTGTTATCAACTTATGAGACTTCATAATTCACGTGTTTTCATATTATATGAGCATGAATATTTTATGGTATTTTGTTAATATAGTCGCAAAATCATACTAATGCATTTATGTTTATTAAAAGTAAACACAAATAAAATGAATATAAAACTACTAAATTAGAAATTTATATTAATTAATATTGACCACAAATAAAATGAATATAGAACCACTAAATTAGTTATTTATAATGATTATTAATGAAAGTAATGTAAAGGTATATAAACTACTAAATCATTCATTTATATAAAGATTGTGAAACTACAAAAACAAGATAATGACTATTATAAATGATAAATTTGTGATTACATATGACGACTAAATTTTGCATATATATGACTATTAATAGCTAATTTACAATATCTTATAACACGAACGAAATTTAGTCATATTTATTTGGTCATTAATTGGTTTCAAATGATGATTAAAATTTGAATATATATGACTATTAGTAGCTAATTTACAATATCTTATAACACAACCGACATTTTGGTCATATTTCTTTGGTAATTAATTGGTTTTCTCATGTGATCATATAGTAATATATTGTGTTGTATATTTGGTCATTAACTGTGGCAATTAATGACTAAATTAATGACCAAATTTATGACTAAATATACTACTAGAGAACAAAACTGAGACAACGAGTTAATGGCTAAGTTAAAAACGACTAAAAGTTTTTCGCGCTATAAGATACTGTAAATTAGCTACTATTGGTCACCAAATAAAAAATGGTCGTATATATGCAAATTTTAGTAATTTTTTTAGTAATTAATTAGTTGTTTTGTACTAGTGGGTGGACATCCAAAATATGCTCGACGGTACGTGGAAGTGATGTGTTAGTGTTTTCTAATGCGTAATCGTATGATGAGAGCATTCCCATATATTTTTCATGCGTGGAGTGCCATCGAATATACCCAAAGGTATGTGTAGAACAATCTGATACATTTACGTACGTGGAATGAGATTTCACCCCCAGGATGCAATGTTCGCAAAATCCGACAAATACTATGTTTATATATGCCAAACATGTCTCTAGCCTAGACCTCTAAATGTTTTCATTAATGTTACAAATGCTTCTTAGGTTCATTCAATAAAATTTAATTTTTATCTTCAATTATATTTCAATTACAGGGCTAACCGCAAATTTCACCTAAATATCCTGAAATGCATGCTAGCACGAAGAAATAAAACTTTCATTTTCTATGAAAATATATCTGAAGGAGGGAAGAGAAAAAAGAGTATGCAACATAAAAAATGCATCAAACAATATTCTAAGTGAAATTCCCTTAAACACAACTATTCTAATCCCAATTCACACACAAAATCCTATATGCCAATGCAAATATATTTTTCTTTTCAATTTCACTTAATTTTCAAATGAGAGAAAACTAAGATGCATGTATAATCACTGATAAAATAAACTATTCAAAATGATGACTAAAACACCAATTCTTTCAAGCACTCAATGATCAAACAAATCCATTTTCTAATGGTAATGACAAGAACAAAGGATAATATCAACATATTCAAATCAAAGGCACACAAAACCAAAAGAAAACTAGATGGAGGCTTTTGAGAGACCCAAGGACACTCAGGGACACAAGGAAGAGTAGCTGGAACAAGGTTGATCAAAGAGAAAATAGAAACAAGGAAAATTTGTGCATGAAACAAGGGTCAACACAAGTGCTAGAAAGGCACCAGTGCTCTGCAACATAGGTACAAAGAGGGTTGGGGTGCATTGTAACACAAACATAAAAAAGGCTAGGGCGCACTACAATGCTTTGTCTCCAGACCATAGGGAGCGTTGATCAAGGAATGCTAAGTTACAACACAAAAAATGCAACTTAAGCTCAATTAAATGTCTTCCTAATGTCAATTCAGACTTAGTGAGACAATGAAAGTCTAAACAATAGGAAAAAAAGTACTAAGGACAAGGAAACCACCAAGGGAATGAACCGATCCCCAGCGGAGTCGCAAATTTGCTAAGTGGAATCTATGACTGCGGATTGAAATATCTTCCCTAGACCTAGTGGCCTGGTCTAGAATAATAGCACAAAGAATAGTGTTTCCCTTAAATTAATTGAACAATTGGATGAAGTCTACTTGGAATTTTTCGTAATATTCACTCTCTTCTATGCTTGTATTCTCTAATCATAGCTTTTATTTATTTAATTAGAAATTTCACATACAAACACAACATGAAACATATCTACAATATCTATGTAGCATTATCCAATCACTTGATTCAATAGATTAGTAAAACATTGAAACATATTAACATGAAAATCATATAGAGGAAAACAATGTACTCCTTGTATTAATAGAAATGGAGAGAATTACAACCAAATATAGGAGTTGATCATGTAGAGAACTCCCCAAGTTGACTCGTCATTACTTGCCACATATTACACCTTTATGTCACCTCAATGCATGGAATGATGACTCTCCTTAGATTCGGGCCAACAACATGAAGATAATCAATCTCCAAAATCTAAACCCTAAATTGTGGATGGCAGTAAATATATAGCAGATGATGTTAGTTTAGGAAATCTTATCCATTTACCAACCTAGGCTTGAGGTCCACTCTTGATGAGAGGATGAGCTCCAGAGAGAAGGGGTGAAATATCCAATTTAGGATGAGATAGGATTCAAAGGTTTTATCCAAGGTAAATGGTTGAAACAACTTATGGAAGCTTTAGGAAGAGGAATCTTCAGGATTATTTTTATTTTTCCCGAATATCTAGAATCAACGCACCCCAGAACCATGGAGTTGATCATGTATAGAACTCCCCAAGTTGACATCTCTTTCCTTGCCATAAATTACACCTATATGTCACCTCAATGAATGGAATGATGACTCTCCTAAAATTAATGGCAGCAACATGAGGGTAATCATTCTCCAAAATGCAACCCCTACCTTGTGGATGGAAGCAACTATATAAGAGAGGATGGTAGTTTAGGAATTCTTATCCATTTACGAATATAGGATCAAGATCCACTCTTAATGGGAGAATGAGCTCAAGGGATAAGGGGTGAAATATCCAAAGTAGGATGAGATAGGATTCAAAGGTCTTATCCAAGGTAAATGGCTGAAACCAATCCTAGAAGTTTTTGGAAGAGGAAGCTTCCAGATTCTTTTCATTTTTCCCAAATTTCTAGAATCAACACACCCTGGAGAGGCACAACTTGTTGATGATCAATACAGGTGCAGAGTGGATAAACTTGCACTGAACGCAATCTCCTAAGGAAGAAGGGTTTTTTTCATGAAATGTTCTCTAATGAATATCCTTGTGATGTTTCAGGACTTCATTAGAAAAAAATGGCTTTGATATGGAGAGAAAGAGAACATATAGAACAATATATGAATATAGAAAATGACCCTACTACCATCTAGGAATTAAGAGGTTCTGGATTACTAAAATTCGTTTGGCTTCCTGGCATGAGGCAACATATGGAGCTACTAGAATATATTGTGCATGCATGGGATGTTTAGGCTCATGCATTCAGAATAAGAGCACATATGCTCGAGATATAGGTTGAGGAGATATATTTCTTGATTGGTTTATCTAGGAGAGGTGCCCCTGTCTCTTTCACGAACACAAGAGGAGGTGGAGATATTGTCAAATATTATGTCTACGCCCATTGCATACCTATAGCCGAACTAGCCAAGGATCGGAAGATCAACATAAAAGATGTGGTATGATTGCATTTAAGGAGTCAGGACAATCCTATTCATTATTTTCAGATTGGTTGGTAATTCTACACTACATGTGGACAATAGTTCATACATGCAGTACAATCTAGAATGTATAGTGTATTGGTGTGCTTTGTACGAGGGTGTACGAAATGCACTGGAGCTTGGTAGGACTGATTTCTATCCTACAAGAAATGTCACAGGGAAAAATGGGTTGTTAGATGGTTAGTGAAGAATCATAACATATAGAAAACTAGTTATAAAATATAGCATACTACAAAAGAGGAAGAAACAAGAAACAACAAATACAACTATAACACAAGTTCAATATCGAATAAACGAACTAATAATACCAACGGAGAATGAATCTCCTTTTATTAACCGATGGTGATAAAAAGAGGTAGAACGTTAAAACACTTGCAGTGAGTCCTTAGAGCTATGGAGCTCTAATAGTTAAAGCAAGGAGGGCTCTTCCCTTAAGCTATTTGCAAGCCTCTCTCTTCTCCTCGAATGAGTAATCAAATAATGGACAACTGATGCACTTCTCCTTTGGGATTGAGATGTTGGATGGCCAAAAAATGAATACCTTCACTCATTTGCTGCCTGGACAACAAACTTTTGGTTTTCTCATGGGAAATTTGGTCAGCATAACAATGTGTTCTGAATTTTTTTTCTCATGGTAGTATTTTATAGGAAAAATTCAATTATTCTTCCCTCTCTACGTAAAATTGTGGATAGTGACCCAAGAGTGTTGGTTTATTCCATTCTGTGCTCACTTGAGGTGTCAAGGTGGCTCTAGGCGGCTGTCCTTGGGTGGCCTCAAGTAGAGAATCTTCTTCCTAAAGTGTGCAAAGTGGTCCTGGATGGTGACCTTCTGCCATACCTAGAATCGGGCATCTTATTGATGGATAGTCGTGGAGATTTTTGTCGTTATCGAAGAAAAGGGTGTGCATAGCACTTTGTGCTAGTGTCTTCTGTGCAAAACTTAATAAATTTTCTTTTTGACCTTAGAGAAAGTTAAATTTTCCAGATTCTGTAATGTTTTTCCACCCTATAAATCCTTCTTCTTGACATTTCATGATGTCCTTTACTTGTCCGATTTTCCAATGATAACAGTTGCCCCCTAATGTATGAGGTCTACGAAGAACTCTATAGCCGAAATACATTATAGTTTTTGTTCTGTATAACCCATGTTGAGAGAGAGAGAGAGAGTAACTTCCATGCAGCCTAAGGTTGGAGACCCCTTGCTGTGAGTAAAAGAGGGACCATGTTCTATCGGAAACTTACAAGAGATAGCATACATACAATATTTCTGCAAGGTGGGCATGTCCCATGCTCATGATGCTTTGGCTAGTTAAAGCCTATCTAACAGATAGAGGTTTTGTCTGTGTCACTTGTAAGTCAGTGATTTGATGATTTGGTTGATGACAATGATTGTTGACGACCTCAGGGGCATTTTTTCTTTGAAAATAGGTTGAATGTAGTGCCCACATGCATAATCTTGATATGGCATATTTTATAATAAATGTTCATTGTATGCATGAGTGTATGATTGAAACATTCTCGTGTAAGCATTGTTGAAAGAGATGCTTATAATGACACGGGTCTTCGACCAATTATGACAAAGTGCAATGGTTGTGAAGTATGATACCATCTTGACAAGAAATCTTGTGTTGGAGTCGAATATCAGGAGGATCGATGACATCAATGGGCAATGATGATTCCCCATCCAAGGATGCCCCTATTGAGGTGAGGACCATCCAAGGTACTGCTTCCTTTCTGGAAAATGGTTGTTGAAGTCGACAAAAAGGAAGCATCAACCAATCAAGAGAAGTACTTATGCTAAAATACCATAGTATTTGATATAGCAGGTGGGGAATGATAGGTTAACATAGGAATGATAGTGAGAAATGGATGGAAACTGATGATGGGAGTTTAGTGGCCCAAGGTTGTAGCTTGTAAAATCAGTTTGGAGGTAGTCAAAATGATTTTTGATGAGGAAAGCCCTGGAGTCGGTAAGACGTACAGGGTGGGTATATGTTTTTTATGAATGTCGTGGTGGCTTTGCGTGAGAGGTGTTAAGCTCCGACCAAGGGTTATTAGGGAATTCTGCTAAGGGAGAAAAGTGGATGGGTGGGTAGAGAATGTTCTCCTAAAATATATTTGTACACTTGCCAAAAGAATATTAAATGGGTTTGGATGTACAAACATGGAGATAGGTGCCCCAAAAACATTAAAATGATCGCTCATTGATGATGTGAGGAACTTTTTTTTTAGGGTGGGAGCCCCATTGGTTAGTCTCGGTGCAGGGGTGGTAAAGAAAATGGAAAATATCGCAGATGGGCTATGTTGATGGAGGTATGGTAGGCCAAATGCGAGACGTGATGGTGCATGTTCGACATGCTTGTGAAAATGGTAGTCCGAGAAAGTTGTTTTAACGTGATATGGGAAAACTTGACTAGACGTATGATGGATGTATAAACATGAAGTGCTTCCCGCACTGTGGTGTTATGGCCATGGCGTCATGATTTTTGATGTATCGTTTACTTGAGCGATGGATGCAATGGAGGGGGAGACTCTACCGACCGACGAGTATGTTTGTCATGTTCAAGGTCGGGAGATGACAAACATGGTCGGGTGTCTGGAACCTATGGTTGATTCTTGTGGAGAAATGATGTCAGGATATGCAAAGCTTCTCTGGGACTTTATCATGTTGGGGGCAGAATGATACCTACTTTGGAACCTTCAATGACTGGGGAAACAGGTGGTTTGTGGTATTGTGTAACACTTGCAACCAATACCCCAAGTGAAAGCATCTTTTTCATTCAAATATATTGACAAATGTGTTGAATGAAAAAATGATAAGCGAGTGAATATTTGTCGGAACTGAAAAAATGATTTTTTCGGAGGCAAGAATGTGTAAAGCCTCCTTTGGGTGTTATGAGTTGTTGATCATTGTGTTGCTTTCGGTTTCGCAATTGGGCTTTCTAAGCTCCCGTTATGGTCCCTCAAATAACATAACATACTCTCTTGATTAGTTTGTACAACTCTGAAATTGCAAGTTCGAGTTCACGTGTGTGAAGGAGAGAGAGGCATTTATGTTTTGACCAACGTTGACTTTATGTTTGACATTGATTTGATGAGCGTTGACCAAGGAGGAATTGACTTCGTTTGGCTTGAATTTTGACCTATTTTTGGAGGCTAAGTTGACTAGGTTTTAGACTGAAATTTTCTAGGCATGTTGACTAACTTTGACTACATATCAATTAGGGTTTGACTGCATATAAGTTAGGGTTTGACCGCAGACCCTTCTCTCTCTTTTGATCGAGGCTTCGAGGCTACTTTGACAAGGTTTGACTGAAGGAAGAAGGTAGCATACTTTGACTAGTTGACCAAGTTCTTTGAAGGTTGATTTGACTGTTGATTGTTGACTGGTTAGGACTACTTTTACTGTTGTTGACTTCAACATGAATTTGCAAATTTGACTTTTGACCAAATTTGACTTTTTGGGCTCATCTTTAACTGGATATTAGATAGTTGGTTTGGATAGTCAAGGCTTTGACTTTTGACTCATTGTTGATGTACTTGGACATTGTATCTCTCTGTTGAACATTTGATGACAATATAATAGAAGCAGAATTTGGAAAGGGTTTTCTCCCTTGTGGGGTTTTTCCATGGTCTTTGTCCAAATCTTGTGTCACTATTGTTCTTCGTTGTCTTGTATTATGCATTTGGTTTACTGTTCTATCTACAATTGCTTATTGTTGTTGGAATATTGAAATTATATTGGATAATTGGATACTAATTGAAGAAGAATTGTAACAAGTGATTGTTACAATATAGAATATTGAAAAATTAACATCAAGTGCCAAGTCAGCCATCCAAATTATGCCATTTTTTTGTGAACCAATCTATTTATACATGTATGTCTTTAGAAACCATGTCACAGAGATAGAAAGCCTCAGAAACCTCGCATAACTTCAAAAATGCAATGCCATAAATAGCTCAAACATCACAGGAATGTAGTGCTACAAAAAGCTCGGATAGGACAGAAGTGCAGTGCCATAAGCAACTCGCATATCGCAGTGAGATAGGTGTTATAGGAAGCTTTCTTCTTTACAGGAAAAGGTGCCACAGGAACTTGCATCATCACAAAGAAATATAGGCTCAGAAAATTCATATGTATGCTTCAAATAATCTTGCACTTATGCCTCTGGAATGTCGTCCTTCTTGCCTCAGATCAGATCGTCGAAGGGTGTATTTGATGGAGACGAATTAGCTCTACTTATGTCTTTTTGTTCATGCGAAGGGACACGACTATTAGGCAAGCTGACTTGTCTTCTAGAGGGTCAACTTGGTCTACTCAGACACATAAGAAATATATATATATATATATATATATATATATATATATATATATATATATATATACTTTTTTTTTAATTCAACTTTCTTTCTTTTAAATGTCCAAATGTAACATGACAAAAATAATTACTTTTTGACTCAAATAAATTCTTTTTGATCTTTTTACATCATACATTATGAAGACCAAACCTAGATATAATTTCAACAAGTTGTGGTTCTAATTTGGGGGCGAAGTTATGTCCCTATGAAGGTCGAGTTTAGCGAAGAACATTGAAGGGTGTATTTGATGGAGATGAATTGGCTCTACTTATGGTCATTTGTTCATGCGAAGGGACACGACTATTGGGCAAGTTGACTTGTCTTCTGGAGGGTCGACTTGGACACAGGAGAAATAAATAAATAAATATATATATATATATATATATATATATATATATATATATATATATATATATATATATATTCAATTTTCTTTCTTTTAAATGACCAAATGGAACATGACAAAAATAATTATTTTTTATTGAAATAAATTCTTTTTGATCTTTTTACAACATCATACATTATGAAGACCGAACGTAGATATAATTTCAACAAGTTGTGGTTCTAATTTGAGGGCCAAGTTTTGTCCCTATGAAGGTCGAGTTTAGAATTGAGTATTGTTGTTTGAAGGCCAAGTTTCGCGGGATGGGTTTTGATATTTGAAGGTCCAATTTAGGCCTGGTTTGAAGGCTGCATCCTAGTGTCTTGAAGGCCAAGTTCAAGCTTGATTTGAAATCCAAGTTCTAGTGTATTGATATCTAGTTCAAGTTGGAGCATACAATTATTGTAAGTTGGTGTTTACTGAGGATTGGTGTCCTCATCTTCTTAACAAGTTGGAGTCCACAATTTTTGTAAGTTCGTGTGTACAGAGGATTGATGTCCTCACAAAAGATTGTAATAAATTAAACATTGTTTTCAAGTATTTCTTCTTCAGATTTTGATTTGCACTTTAATCTTTGTGTTCATACATGATGGATGATTGATTATGTGATGTGAATTCAATTTCAAGATTAACTAAGTGAGAAATTGTTAAAAGTAACGAAATATTAATTCACCCTCCACTCATAGTATTTCCAGCAAACCTTGCACCTTAAAAATGATAAGAAACCAATAATTAATGTCCTCTTCAAGGGGGATGTTAGAATCACGATTTCCATTACACCAAAACCCATAGATGTTAGTAAATGGACACATCACCAGAGTTAACAGATCCATGAGTGGCAGTTAAGCATGTGTCACAAAAAACACAGGGAGCGTCGGTTTATCCAATGTCCAACAATCTCCCCCCCAGCACGAGACGGGTGTGATTTGAACTCGAGACCTTTGGCTCTAATACCACTTGTTGGAATCACGATTACCATTACACCAAAACCCGTTGGTGTTAGTAAACAGACGTATCGCCAGAGTTAACGGATCCACGAGAGGCGGTTAAGCACATGTCACGAAATACAAAGGGAGCATTGGTTTATCCAATGTCCAACAAAGGAAAACTCATTTCACAATGAACACAATGTACAAGACAATATTTGATGATTCTATGACTAGGTCTCCTTAGTACATATATAGGAGACAAAGGGTACAATTATCATAAAATGGGACCATGAGAAGTTATAGCCCAGATAATAATATAATAATAGAAATGTAATCACTCAATATCTAAGGCCTAATAAGGTGGTTTTAAGGTTAACATGGTACTTATATAGGATTTAACATATGGGGTCAAAGACGCACTTTAGTATTTGTCCTCTTGTCTTGGTGGTTGAAGTATAAACATCATGAAGATTGCTTAGATGAGCATCAAATTAGGGAATATAAAGCCTTGCAAGGACTGTAGGGAGGCTAATTTTAAGGAAATTAACCTAGATATTACAAAGTAGATCATATACTAAGCCAAGGGTAAGGAAATGAAACCATAACATATTCACCCCCAAATTATAATATTTTGTTAGCATAAAATGTATGCCAAATACAGGATAACAGGTAACGGTCCGGGATAATATCTATCACAGAAAATTATATGGCTGCTTAAATGGAGCTCACAATGAACACATGTTCAAAACCTTGCAAACTGAAGCAGTACTTGCAGTGATAACAGTAACAAGTGATACGGAGAAAAGGATGACAATTCATGTTTCGTCGAAGAATTTATTGTTAAGTTACTGGTCAGCAAGCTGACTCAATTTCTCCCTGTTCATAACAATACAAATAATATGCTGTCCAGCTATGTCACGCACTAAATACTCCTAATTTTGGCAATCCTAACAAGAAGCAGCCAAAAGCGAATACATGATTTGAATGATTTCATTGTCACCTCCAAAATAGAGACGAAAGTGGTGTGAATAGATCCTCTGTGATGATGAGGTAGAAAAGGAACAATAGCCAATTCTTTTTAAATGGGAAGCGAAGAAGGAAAGCTCGAGATGGTCATGAAAATTTTCTAAGAATACATGACATATATAGAAATTTCTCAGATTTTAAAACGAGAATGTTGCTTCATGTTAAATTGATTTGAAGACTTCCCATTCATCGTATTATACTAGCCCAACTGTTATATATATGAAAACTATACACTAAACCGCTTCTACAGGTAAACGGGCAATGGCTTTCTCCAGCAATATAAATAAGGCCTATTTCACATTGCTCATTAACTTTAGAGTAGGTGCTTATGAGATTTGGTAATCTTCCACTGTGTTACTATATTAAGGTTAAGGTCAGCTAAAGTTTGATAGCTCCTGGCGAATTTATTCCTCTCTTAAGGATCCTAAATGGAAGTTAAAGAATCGTTTTGATTTAAGTTAGTCCGGAATAGTTGATGATGTTAAATCACCCTAATGCTTGCACCAAATTCTACTGAGCCTATGGAAAAATGTTAATAACAGAGAAAAGTGTGATCTTGTAGGTAAAATTGTATTGATCTGGTACTTGACCTTCAACTCTGCAAAAGTCGGTTGTACATCATTTTAAGTGCTCAATCTACAGTTGCAACAAAGGGAAAGAAAAGGATTAGGATGGGGGTAGGAGTTGATGCAGATAACTGAATGAAGGAAGACTGAGGCAGGGATCAAAAAAGGAGATAAGGCATTAATGGTTAACCCCATGATGGTTAAGGGGCTAGTGAGTCAGTGACATATGTCTTAAACCTTTTAACAAAGGAGGTAAGGGATTAATGGCATGTCCTATAATGGTTGAATGGGGATAGAGCTTCCTCCCTTGTGGTGGGGTTTGGGATGTCTCGGCTCTTGTTAAGGCATATGTTATAGGTATATCTGGCTTGCAGGCTGTTCGATATACTCTTGGTGTTATGGGGCAGCCAGAAGGTTTGATCCTGGACCTCGTCCACATTACTCCAAAATGTTACTGATTCACCATAGTTAAAGAAAAAAAAATTAAAGATGATTAAGAATTTATCCTTGCTTATGAGCTAAGAACCTAAGACAGATGAAAAAGGCCATAACTTGAGTCAACCATGAAATCTTTTAATCTATATCCAAGAGATCACAATTCTTTAATGACTGATTATCAGTCATATCAAGTTTCATAATGAATAATTACGAGGCATATTCTGGTACAAAAATCTTATTCAAGCTTTATGGAATGAATCCCAGAAGCAATTTCTTTTTCTCTTGGGTCACCGTCCTCTAGATTAACACCCTTTGGATCTTCGGCTACCAAAAGTGGTAACACACCATTTGTACTCCATGCATGTGCAACACGATCCCTGGCAGAGCTCCCAAGTGTGATTGCAAATAATGCATCAAAACCTCCTGCACCAGGAACACCTGCCAGAAGAACACCTTCCATATTCATGGTGATGTCTAAAATGCGAGTCTGAGGTTCAGGTTCAATCTGTGTAGAAAAATCATCAGAGAAAACCACCATCAACATGTATCCTTGGGTCATATTGATAAGTGTTAATGGATACTGTCTAATCAATCATTGATAATAACTAAGACAAAAATGATTACAAGTGTCTACATAGACATCTCTAGCAATGTTTCTTGTTAAAAATTCCTATGCACTTACAACGAGGGTTAGATGACAGCTCTGTCTGTCTAATAAATCAAAAGTACAAAAAAAATAGGAGCTGTTTCAAATGATAACTCATGGTGATTGCAGTGAAAGAAACAGAGTAGAGGTACATACTGGAACTCCTGCGGCTTCTCCAATCCATCTCAAAGTACTTCTAACCTCCAACAGAGCTTGCCTTGCTCCCAACAGGGCTTTGACAACTGCTTGTTCACTAGAACCATATTTTTCATTGTCCATCCACTGCATGGAACAGTTGAGCACAACTGAGACCTCTGGATGAATTTTTTCAATAAAAGTAACAATAATATCAAATGCTTGAATAGGGAATTTGAGAGGCATAAATCTAGACCTAAGAACAAAGAAAGGAAAGGGGAGATAATGGTGAGATCTATTAGAGTTTAGCACCATTTTTACTCAATATCCTGAAGATCCCTACTCAAGGAAAATGATGGGTGGAGTTGGAACCTCCACCAGATCCAGAGATCCTGAGGCACATGGAGAAAAAAAGATGGCAAGGATCCTCCTCTAGTACTGCATCTGCTTGTTATTCATGATTTTTCGCTTTTGTTCTTTCTATTGCCTGATGGTGTACTTTGCATGTTTCAAAATTTATCACAAGGGCAACAGTTTTGCACACCATTTTACTGCAACAAGTATGTAATGATTTGATGAACGCTATTTTTAGCCACAAAAAAGAGAAGTTTTATTAACCACATGGCAACCAATATAAATGTTTTCAAATAAGTTAAAAGCTGTTTGTGTTGTTTGTTATAGCTAATTTAATCATGCAATTGATAAAGGAAAGATCCAAACATGTGCCATGAAATCCATAGTGGGCCCCATTGTGAAAGATAAATCCTCGACCTGTAAGTTTGCCTATTTGCATAACATAGTAGGTATTCTTAGTTCTATAAATATAGCATGTGAAATTTCCTGACCATTACATTAGTGTATGGAAATCATTAATCAGCACTTGGAAAATATCACCACTTCCTTCATCTGACATATGAATTTCATTGCCTGCCCCAGGGTTGCGGGGAAGCTTCAAACCCCCTTCGCTCCCGCTTCGGAAACTCGCTCCGTGCAGGAGCGTTTCGGAAACGGTCGGAAACGCGCTTCCGAAAACGCTTCCTGACGGGAGCGTTTTCGGGAGCGCGTTTCCGACCCTGTAAAAACGCTCCCTGTTTTTTCGGGAGCGTTTCAGGGAGCGTTCGGGAGCTAACGCTCCCTGAGCGCTTCCGACGTTTAAAAAACGCTTCGGGAGCATTTTTTAAACGCGGGAAGCGTTCGGGGAGCGTTCGCTCCCGAACGCTCCCCGGCAAAAAAAACGTTTCCCGCCGCACGGAAATTTTTTTATGAAAAAAATCGATTTTTTTAAAAGCGGAGGGGGGGGGGTTTAATTTTCATTTCATTGTTTGTTATTGTTTGTTGAGTTGAGATTGAGCGAGAAGGAGAGCCGAGAGCGCAAGGACCGGTTGACAAGAATCAGGAGAGCAAGGAGCAAAGCTGACAGGAGAGCAAGGAGCAAGGCTGACAGGAGGATTGCAAGAAAGAGGTAGGCCTTCTAATCCAATTTTGTATTTTCTAGGATGAATTTGTAGATTGTTAAATTGTTTGAAAATGAAAACTTGAATTTTTCTTGAATGTTGCATTTTATTGGATTTAAAACTTTAAAAATGAATTGTTTTTTTCCTATGTTGCATTTTCTATTCCCATTTGGCATTTTTCCATTTGTTTTGCAGGCTAGATTCTAGAAACTTGAAACTTGTTTCCATCATGGCTATATGGCTAGGAATTTTCCTCATGTTGGTTCCTTTCTTTGTGATAATGGTGTTGGAGAGTGCTAGAAGAAAGAGGCAAATCAGAGAAGAGGAGGATGAAGAGGAGGGTTATGGTGGATCTGAAGAAAATCCTGAAGAGGGAGAGGATTATGCTGAGGAGGAAGTGGGGAGTGGAGACCCTGAGAACCTAGAATCCCCAACTAAACAAGACCAATATCCTTTGTGGAAATATGTTCAGAAACAAGAAGGAGGGAAAGGTGGTGGAACCACTAAATTTATTTGCCCCCATTGCAATAAACAATACCATGGTTCATACACCCGTCTGAGAAGGCACCTTTGTGGGACAATGCCAGGAGATGGAACTAAAAATCTTGGAATCAAAGTTTGTACTTATGTGCCAGCACCACAGAGAGAGATATATAGGAAGGAAGAGGGGGTTGCCCTACAGAGATCATCTAAAAGATCTAGGGGTATCGTTGATTCAGGCCCAACACATCATGGACAAACAAGTTCAACTTCCACCCATGCCAGTGGTTTCGGAAGCAGTGGCACTGGATTAAGGCGTAGAACCATATCCGATTTCCTAGACGAAGGGTGTAGGGATGATGTGGATTCAAAAGTTTACCGATTTCTATATGCATGTGGGGTGCCATTCAATGTTCTTCGCTCACCTTATTGGCATGAAATGGTTTCTGCCATTAATGATGCCCCCAAAGGATACAAAATCCCTGGGTATGACAAGGCCAGAACCGTGGGTCTTGATCATGAAAGAGCTAAAATAAACAATTCTCTGGCTAGAATGACAAGTTCATGGAATGAGCATGGGTTGTCCATTGTCTCTGATGGATGGACCAATGTAAAAGGAAAACCATTGATAAATGTTTTGGCTGTGTCGGTTAGTGGTGCAGTCTTCCTGGCAGCTTATGATTATTCAGATAAATTCAAAACCGGCATTAACATTGCAGAACCATTACTTGATATAATTGAAAAGATTGGGCCATACAATGTGATACAGGTCATCACTGATAATGCTGCTAACTGTAAGGCAACAGGAGCAATTGTTGAGGATAAATACCCCAACATTTGTTGGTCTGGGTGTTTGGTTCACACAATGAACCTTTTGATGCATGATATCATCAAAAACAAACAACCTCAATTCAAATGGCTTGGTGATTTGTACAAGAAAGGTAAAAAAATGATCAAATTTATTACAAATCATAGCAATACCCATGGGCTTTTCCGTACTCACTCCAAATTGGAGTTGTTGAAAATAGGAAAAACTAGATTTGCTAGCTATTACCTCACCTTCAGGCGCCTTTTGAAGGTAAGAGAGTCATTGGCCGCAATGGTATCAAGCCCACACTGGCAGCTATTAAAGGACAGGGCGGCAACAATAGTTGACAGGCAAGGTTTCGAACATGTGGAGGAGACCGCCCTTGACCCTCTGTTTTGGGCACGTATGAGGGAAATTGTGAGTTTTACCAAGCCCATTTATAACATGATTCGCTTTGCAGATACTGATAAACCAGTGATTGGAGAGGTTTATGAGCAGATGGATAGCATGTTGGGGCAAATAAAAGATATTGTTAAGGATAATGATCCCAACTTGTATGCTATGATTCATGACCGTGTGTGTGCACAGTGGAATAAACTCAATGTTCCACTACATGCTTTGGCATATATCCTTACGCCAAAATATTACTCTCCATCTTGGTTGGGCCAACCTGCACCTGGAGGTGGGGTTAGGGTGAAACCTCACACAGATCCAGAGGTACAAGAAGGTACATGAAGGCATTGGACAAATTGGTACCTGACAGGGAAGAGTGTGCTAGATTGCGCCTTGAATTAGGCAAATACTTCAGTTGCACTGCTAACTTTGGTTCTTTCCATGCAATGGAAGACAGGGACAGATTCGATGCTCTCACATGGTGGGAAGCATATGGCGGCATGGGACTTTTGCCAAAGTTAGCTAAAAAAGTTCTCTCACAAGTTGTGAACACTTCTTCTGCAGAGAGGTGTTGGAGCACCTACAGCTTTATACACAATGTGAGAAGAAACAGGCTGAATGAAAACCGAGCTAAAAGCTTGGTTTATGTGCATTATAACTTGAGGTTGTTGAGCCATTACTGTGATCGGGCAAATGAGGATCAATCATACAGAGTCTGGGACAACAACCCAGAGGATGATAATTTGGAGGACGGCACGTTACATCTAGAAGAATTGGAAGCAGAACTTTATAGAGATGATGATGAAGCATCAGCAGCGCCGCCACACACAGGGCCAGTCCCACCATCTACTGGTAGCAGTGCAGGTGCCAGTGCCAGTGCCACTCCTCGATATCACACTATTGTTCCTTTGCAGATCCAGCCTCCACCTTCTGGTTGTGGTCATGGTACTCCTGAGAGTACTAGAAGACCAACATTTCCTCATGGCTCACAGAAATTAGACATTTCTCGTGGGCGTGGCAAGGGGCCAGCCAGATAAAATATATTTGTTGTTTACTATTTTCTATTTGTTGTTGACAGTTGAACAGTTGAAACTTGACTCTTTCTGATTTCATATATTTAAATTTTTAATGACAATTTAAGTTTGAAGTTTGAATTTGAAAGGTGAAACTTTGAAGTTGGCATTTATAAGTTTACTGTTTACAAGTCATTATGAATTATGAATTATGAATATGATGCTTCATGAAAGTTATATGGTGATCAATGAATCAATGATGATTATGAATATGATGCTTCATGAAAGTTATATGGTGATCAATGAATCAATGATGATAAATGTTATATAATATCAATGATGATAAATGTTATATATCAATGATGATAAATGTATATTGAATTTTGAAATCAATGAATCGATGATGATAAATGTTATAATATATATATCAATGATGATAAATGTATATTGAATTTTGAAATCAATGAATCAATGATGATAAATGTTAAATGTTGAAATTTAAATCAATGATGATAAATGTTATATATTGAATTTTGAAAGCTTGAAACCTTCAGATTGATGATTTGCGAGACTCAAGAGTCAATATGTTGTCTGCTTCCAACTCGTGGGCATGGTTGATGAATATTATAACTTCTAGATGATTGATGTTATATGATTCAATCTATGTTTTTATGTTTTTTATGTCTAATTCATCATTCTACATGTTTTTGTTGACATATATGCATCAAAATATAAAAAATATTAAAAATATTAATATATATATATATATATAAACGCTCCCGAAAACGCTCCGGACTCGGAAACTTTTAAAAATGGAGCTCCGCGCTTCGCTCCCGCTCCCGCTCCCGCTCCCGCTTCCAAGTAACCTTGGCCTGCCCATCAAATAAGGCATCATATCAGCTAATTTTCTTGGACATGATATTGGGAAGGCAAGTCCTGGATTCTTGGTTGGGAACTTGGCAATCTTAAAGTTATTATGTTTTGATTGTCTGTTGTAGCATCGTGTAAAGGCAGAATGATAATAGCCAAAGTGTTGAGAAATCTAGGGGCAGCAAGATAAGTGATTTCTCTTACTTTGATAATTGTTTGTGATGTATTTTTGCTTATCTTAGTTAGATTCTTCTTCAACTTAATTATTATTGTGTTCTTTTCATCCAACAGCTACCAAACCATAAAGAACAGTGAGACAAGAGGACACAAGATATACGCGATCATCCAGGGCCAAAACCTCTGCAATTGAGAGGAAAACCCACAAGAATTCTTCTCTTCTTATAGAATCTTCAATTGACGAATTCCAAGACCTATGACCCTTGACCAAGACCCTCCAAGACCAAGTACCTTGACGAGATTTCCTTATACAGTTCCTCAGCAAGTCCTACAATTTTGACTTCCAGCAAATTCTTCTGCCCAACAATTCTTCTGCAACTTCAACCCCTCCAGCAGATTCTTCTGCAACTTCGTCTAGTAGATTCTACTGCAACTTTGACCTCTCCAGCAGAGGGTTGCGGGGAAGTTCCCCGCCCCCCCCTCTTTTTCGTTCCCGCTCCCAAAACGCGCTCCATGCGGGAGCGTTTTGGGAGCGTTCGGAAACGCGCTCCCGAAAACGCGCTCCATGCGGGAGCGTTTTCGGGAGCACGTTTCCGAACCTGTTAAAACGCTCCCTGCCTTTTCGGGAGCGTTTCCGGAAACGCTCAGGAGCGAATGCTCCCTAAGCGCTTCCGGCGTTTAAAAAATGCTTCGGGAGCGTTTTTTAAACGCCGGAAGCGTTCGGGGAGAGTTCGCTCCCAAACGCTCCCCGGAACAAAAAATGCTTCCCGCCGGGCGGGGGGGTTCATTTAGCTACTCTTTCCCTACGCGGACCCACGCATGGCCAGAAATGGGTTTTAGGGCTGATGTGGAGGTAAGGGAAGCATTGACATTTCATTGACATTTCCTTTATTTTTCATTTTCATCCTTTTACTTAAATTTTTAACATTACCATGAAATGACTCAGGATGTTTAAGAGTGGTTTCGACCTCATTGGATTTCATATGGAGAAACTAGAATTTTAGGTTTCACTCAAAATTCAGCAGACTTAATGGTTTTCGGGGTTTCATGGTTTGGGAATTTGCAATGTTTCCATTTGATTCTATCATGTGTAAGGGTATGATATTGGCATTTGATCAAGAGCATGAAGTCCTTTAAGAACCTTGATGTACCCTTCAATCAAAGGAAAACAATTGGTTAGGCATGCTAATATTTTTCTACCGCCTTTTAAGGTT
The DNA here is from genome assembly GCA_034641835.2 of Pinus albicaulis. NCBI lineage: Eukaryota > Viridiplantae > Streptophyta > Pinopsida > Pinales > Pinaceae > Pinus > Pinus albicaulis. The sequence continues at coordinate 220,977,467 of CM076582.1, read as the reverse complement.
GAGGAGATGAACCCTTCACTCAAACCAAAATCATTGGTTAGGCATGTTAAACTTTTTCAATTTCTATCATGTTATAAGGTTGAGCAATCCAAGTCTGAAGACTTTGAGCTAGATGATGTTTATGTATCTTTTGTTGATGATCCCATTTCTAGTAGCGATGAATCAATGATGAGTTTCATGAAAGACCATGTTACTCAGTGATTTGTAGTTTTGATGTCTATTTTTGCTACTACTACTACTACTAAAGTTGTAGAGGAGTTTTAGGAGTCCTAAAACTTTGAGCCATATTATTTATGTAGCTCATGTTGATGATCCCTTGTCTAGTAGTGGTGATGATTTTGATCATGATGAGGAGTGATCATGTTGTTGATCACTAATATGTAGTCTTGTATTAGGCCAATGGCCTCACAGCTTGTAGCATTGTTTTTGGACTTTATGGGCCATTTGGAGCCTCATTGCTTATGTATTTTTCGATGATATGTATTGCACTCGGTGCCATTTTGATATATTCACCTTTGCATGGTATGTAAATGAGCAAACTTTGCATATTTTGTCTCTATTGGCTTGGAATCATGGTTGCAAATCTTAAAAATAGTTTTTTTTATTAAAAAATAATTATTTAATGTATTTTTTTTAAAACCGGTTCATTGAGATATGACCGCTCCCAGTTAGACCGATTCCGGTTAGAAACCCGATTCATTATGTCCACCGGTCCGGTCACCGGTTCCGATTTTAATAACTATGCTCACACAAATCCAGAAGTACAAGAGGGGTACATGAAGGCATTGGACAAGTTGGTACCTGACAGGGAGGAGTGTGCTAGATTGCGCCTTGAATTAGGCAAATACTTCAGTTGCACTGCTAACTTTGGTTCTTTCCATGCAATGGAAGACGAGGACAGATTTGATGCTATCACATGGTGGGAAGCATATGGTGGCATGGGACTTTTGCCAAAGTTGGCTAAAAAAGTTCTCTCACAGGTTGTGAACACTTCTTCTGCAGAGAGGTGTTGGAGCACCTACAGCTTCATACACAATGTGAGAAGAAACAGGCTGAATGAAAACTGAGCTGAAAGGTTGGTTTATGTGCATTACAACTTGAGGTTGTTGAGCCATTACTGTGATCGAGCAAATGAGGATCAATCATATAGAGTCTGGGACAACAACCCAGAGGATGATAATTTGGAGGACGACACGGTACATATGGAAGAATTGGAAGCAAAACTTTTTAGGGATGATGATGAAGCATCAGCAACACCGCCACACACAGGGCCAGTCCCACCATCTACTAGTAGCAGTGCGGGTGCGGGTACCAGTGCCAGTGCCAGTGCCAGTTCTCGATATCACACTATTGTTCCTTTGCAGATCCAGCCTCCACCTTCTAGTCATGGTCGTGGTACTCCTAAGAGTACTAGAAGACCACCATTTCCTCGTGGCTAGCACAAATTAGACATTTCTCGTGGGCGTGGCAAGGGGCCAGCCAGTAGATAAAATAGATTTGTTGTTTACTAGTCTTTTCTATTTGTTGTTGACAGTTGAACAATTGAAACTTGACTCTTTCATATATTTAATGACAATTTAAGTTTGAAGTTTGAATTTGAAAGGTGAAACTTTGAAGTTGGCATTTATAAGTTTACAAGTCATTATGAATTATGAATATGATGCTTCATGAAAGTTATATGATGATCAATGAATCAATGATGATAAATGTTATATATCAATGATGATAAATGTTATATATTGAATTTTGAAATCAATGAATCAATGACGATAAATGATATATATCAATGATGATAAATGTTATAAATTGAAATTTGAAATCAATGAATCAATGATGATAAATGTTATATATCAATGATGATAAATGTATATTGAATTTTGAAATCAATGAGTCAATGATGATAAATGTTAGATATTGAAATTTGAAATCAATGATGATAAATGTTATATATTGAATTTTGAAAGCTTGAAACCTTCAGATTGATGATTTGCGAGACTCAAGAGTCGATATGTTGTATGCTTCCAACTTGTGGGCGTGGTTGATGAAGATTATAACTTCTAGATGATTGATGTTATATGATTCAATCTGTGTTTTTATGTTTTTTATGTCTAATTCATCATTCTACATGTTTTTGTTGACATATATGCATCAAAATATAATATATATATATATATATATATATATATATATATATAAACGCTCCCAGAAACACTCCGGACCGGAAGCTTCTAAAAGTGGCGCTCCTGCTCCCGCTCCGCATTTTCGCTCCCGCTCCCAAGTAACCTTGCTCCAGCAAATTCACAGCTTTGACCTAGTTGCAGCTTCACAGCTTCGGTGTAGCTTCACAGATTCGATGCATATTCACAGCTCCGATGCAGCGTCATGGCTTCGATGCAGCTTCAGAATTTTTTCTTGCCTAATAACTGTAGAAACCCTAACACAAGAGAGAGAGAGAGGCTCAAAACTTCGATCTTGTTGTTCTTCTTCTTCTTCGTACTTTCCAACTTCTATCTTGAGGAGATCGAACTTGTTTGTGAGTGTGTCCAAATGAGGTCGAGTTCCTTCTTATATATAGGCTTTTGAGGGGTACGAATTACTATCTTTAGCCCGACTTGTCCCTTCATGTAGGCCGACTTGATCTTTGTACCATGATGAGGTCTTGGAGGCTCTTTTGACTCAAGCTTTGACTCAAATATTTTTCTTTACAATATGTACCATGCCCAAGGGTCTTTCATACATGACAATGACACAATTGACTTGTAGATTAAATAACAAGCCCTAGAAGCTCTCAATGGGAGTTTTACCTATAAAATAAATTTATTTTAAGCATGAAACCCATGCCTCAAAGACAACAATAATAAATTTATTTCTCTTTACATCAAGCAAATAAAATCATGATTACATATGCCATTATGAAGACCAAACCTAGTTACATATTTCAACACTCCCTCTTAACTAGGGAGGTATTCATAATCCATACACGGTACTTGGACATTCTCAATCTGAAGAATTCTCATAAGAAGAGTCGCATTGGTGAGTCATTTGTTTAGCACCACATCAACCAACATTGTCACATAGCAATGCCTTAACTAACAACTCTATCTCTCCACAAGATCAGAGAACAATGACTGATACACACCATCATCATTGTCTCTCAGGGTACATACTCCACCCGAGTGTTCACAGGGTATGTCCTTCTAGGACTATTTTTATCTTGGATTCCCAATCCTCAAAGAATATCAGTCCTCTACGACTACTCTTATCTTGGATGCTCTACCTCATCCTCAAAAAGTATCGGATGTAGATGATTACCCAATCCTCAATAATGATATGTCTATCTTTCCCTCTTCAACTAGGGAGGATATACCCATTCCTATAGAGGAATGTACCCAAGCTCCCTCTTGACCAGGGACTTGTCCAAGCTCTCTCTTAACCAGGGACTTGTTTTCCAACAAGAGCTCTTTGGTGGAGATCATGGAACTATTAGCTGCTAGGAGAGTTCCTCCTTTTGATGTCATGAATTTCATCTTTATCATTATGGAGCCCTCATCATTTGGGACTTCTTCATAGAGCATCGACCATCCATCACTTTCATTCACGAACCATGTCAGTCATGTCATCCTTTTCATCGGAAAGTGATCTTCTAATCCACATCTGGTTTTTCTTTACACGTCTCTTTCAAGTCATGTTTTCTTTAGGATCTTTCATCCAACCACATGAGTGTTAATTGTAGGCGACATCTACAACTCTCTTTCGGTAGCCCTGTATCAATCCATCCAGATGTTGTTCAAACATCAAAATGAACATTAAATCAAAGTTACCTTTTGTGATGGCCTTACAGCATGACATCTTCTTGCTTGCAATATCAATATCTTGTACATTTATAAACACATCTCCAAGACTTTCAATGTCAAGGGTCTCCTTTCGTTACAGACCTTATCAGGGTCTTCATTCCTTCTCTATGGAGATGTCATGGTCAATTCTTCTAGTCATCGGATGTTGATTTCTTTTTATATGTGACCATAGTTGCACTTTTCACGATCTCTTTTTTCTTTTTTCATATATTGCTCCTCAGGAACTCCCATCCATAGTTCCTTCATTTTTGTCAACCACAACATATTCCATATGAGGACATATTATGTTGATTTTATCTAGACAATATGTGAACCATGCCTACATGAATCTTTTCAAAGGAGAAGATCCCTTGTCTTTGATCATGCTCATGAAATAGAGCATTTACCCATGCAACCATATGACGACATCACTCAATAAAATACATGCATACATACCTCTTTCCTTCTTTTTCTCATTTAAGCTTCCTTTAGCAGCTTCCTTTCCTTAATTGAAGGTATTTCAACCATCTTGACATTTTTCACTCCTTTGTCACCATACCATTATTCTTCCAAACAATGAATCCCATACAAGGTTGAATTATTAGCGAGACACTTGCTTCTTCCAAGAGAGGTGAAGCTTCTAATGATGATTCCAATGGAGGATATTGATTATCCTCATCCTGCAAATGTCCCTTCCTAATGATTATGATGTATGATGAACTCTATGTTAGATGACTTTCTTCTACCCATAAGTACTACTTATGCTTTCAATGAGGCTACCAAGAGCTCCTTCCTTCTTTTGATGACTGCTATAGAATTCTACTTCAGCTATCTTTCAAGCTTCTTATAATGATGTCATGAGATCTTGCTTCAACCATATGTTATTATTATGCCATCCCCTAAAAAGATGCATCCTATCATGCTTATAATGTTTCCTACCACGATAGTTGTATTTTACTAAAACTGAAAAGACTCTAGTGGAGGAGAATATTTCAATCATAGTAGAGATATTTTACTTCCTCCTTAGATTTCTTCTTTTCAGCTTCTTCCACTTCTTCGGTGACATGGCCTTCTTCCCTTCCTCTTTTTTTGTTGTCCTTCTTGAGTTTAGGACAATTTCTCTTGTAGAGCCCATATTCATCACAACCATAGCATTGTATTTTCGACATATCCTTCTTGATCTTTTTCTGAGGACTAAACCTTCCAAATTTTCTTTTTTTCCTAGCCATGGCAACAAATGCTTGATCTTGCTCGTTTGATCCTACACTGCTTTTATCCTTTAGCATGGTTTCTTCAATCTTACACAATAACCAAAGTTCACTTAATGGGGTAGCTTCCTTCTTTCCATAGAGACTTGAAGTAAAGTTGCCCCATTTCTTTGGTAGTGCATTGTGCACTATGGTGGTCATTTCTTTATCAGACATTATTTCTCCCAACCCTTGTAGTTGGTCTCTTATTTCTGACACCCTCATAAAGTATGAGGTTACTCCATCTTCCTTTGAGATCTTCATTTTGTATAGCTTTGTTACATGTCATTTGTCACCATGACATTTGACTGTCATTATGGATCTATCACCATCCATATCAGTGCTTCCTTAGAAGTCAAAAACATTCATGTTCTTGAACCAAGTCTTGGAAACTAGAAAAACTGCTTTCAAAACCTTTAAAAAGTTACCTGCGCACTTTTTGTGACCATTGTCTGCGCATGCGCTGATACTTCTTCTATTCGCCGCGGCGATCGCCGCTCTGTTCGCCAATAAAAACTGTGCACCCCTGTAAAAGGAAGTAAACACGAAAAAGTAACTTCTAGAAGCCTATTTGGGCGAATATTCTCCCAATTGGAAGCCTCTAGAGTCGCGCCAATTCAAGCTACATCCCTCCACTCCTGGAGCTTATCCCTTGGCTAAAGGAACCCTAATCCCTTCATTGGAGGATCTCATCCCTCTCTTGATGGATCTGAAACCTCCTCAATCTCTCTATAAATTGAGCTGAAGTTTCAGGTTTGAGGATAGTTTTCAGTAGATTCTAAGTTGGTAGATACTAAGATACTAAGTTGGTATGAGTTGATTGTACATTGAAGATTGTTGAGAATTATTAATGCTTGTGATTAATACAAAAATTCTCTTCCTCGTAATTACTTGTGAACTTGCTTATTCTTAGTTAATCCTCATCAAGTCAATTATCAAAGTACTTATACCAATGTAGAGACAGAATTGATTTTACTTGTAACTGAATATCTTGAAATGTAATTAGGAAGGTAAATCTCTGATTTACCTTCCTTACCTTCTATATCCTTTATGTCATTGACTTGACTATGACAAATTCTTACAATAGATACTGTATAGCTCAAAGATATCTGCACTTGTACCCTCCTGTACCTATCCACAAATCTGTTCTCTTGGACCCAACCGCAGTCTGTTCTTCCTGTTCTTTCCGCAATATACTACCCTTCAATCTGCACTAAACCCTGTCCTTAGATCCGCACTTTAGATGCTACCAAAAACTTCAGATAAATCCGCAATAGTTGCTTCCTATTCCACGTTGTATAACCTCAGTCTTGTCCGCAAAAACTTAGTCCTCAAACTTCACTGAACTCGCATCTTTTGACTGCGGTAATACCTCAGACAGATCCGCATTTTCTGTGTTTTTCTGCGAAGGCTACAGGGGTATTTATAGTTGTTTGCCCCTATATATAAGCCGACCTTACAAGTGAACCGGTGTGACTATTTAGGAGCCGACATGACTGTTTAGGAGGTCGACTTCTCCAGCAGTTTGAAGGCTAACTTGACACATTATTTAGGCTTGTCTATCAACGCTGTATGAGGGTTAAATGATAGCCATTCTTCCATGGTTTCTGGACTTGGTCTTGGAGCATTTTATTATCTTTGTCTCCTTTTCATAATCATGAAGACCGACCTAGTTACATTTTACAACATTCCCTCTTAACTAGGGAGGTATTCATATAGTTACATGATCATTTTTAAACTAAAGAATCTCATAAGAAAAATCGGATTGGTAATCACATCTGTATAGCATCATTTCAACCAGCATTGTACTAGTGCAAGGCCTTGACTAACAGCCCCATCTCTTCAACGAGACAATGGGCTTCAATGCTGGCGAGACACATGACTTACAGACACCTTCGTCATTGTCTCTCCAAGGTACATACTCCACCCGGGTGTTCCCAAAGTATGACCTTTCTAGACTATTCTTCTCTTGGGTAGCTAGCCCTCAAAGAATATCGGTCCCCAACTACTCTTATCTTGAATGCCCGATCACATTCTCAAAGAGTATTGAATGCCAGATGATTACCCAATCCTCCATTCTGTCTTCCCAAGACCAAAATGATGTGTCTATCTCTCCCTCCCAGAAAGGACCTATTCCACAAGGGAATGTACTCATTCTTATACAAAGAATGTACCTAAGCTCATCCTTAAGAATTACTAAGTTTTCTTCCAAGTAAGAAACTTACCATCAGGCTCCCTCTTAACCAAGGACCTGCAGCAGCAATGGTGAGACACCCAGCTGCTTATGAAGAATTCTTGTCCTTGATGTCATGGATTTCGGTATTGAGGAATCTCCATCTTTTAGCTTCATAGGGCACAGATCATTCATCACTTCCATCCTGAGTCTTGTCAGCTATCAGAGTGATTCACCAGACTTCCTTATCTGGTTCACTATTGTGCCATGCTGCTTTCCTTTGAATCATCTCCCAGGATCATACATCCTTTCTCATGATTAGCAAACCTGCACAAATTCATCCAGATAAACATTTACATATGAACCTTTTAAAACAAAAGTTACCTCAGTGATGATCTTTCACCATGACATCTTCCTGTAAGCATCGGCATCCTTCATACAGATTGACACATCTCCTAATGATATGTTTTCCAAGGGTCTTCTTTCTTTACCAGACTTTCATCAGAGTCTACATATATTTTTAGGAGATCTCCTAGTCACATCTTATTGGCCTTCGGATGATAACTGCCTCTTGACATGGTTGCATTTCATGATCTCTTCCTCTCTGCACATTCTTGATTCCTAGGAACATACAACTTTCCTAGTTTCTTGTTCATATACAACCATCTCATATTCCATGAGGACATTTTATGTTGATTTCATCTGACCGTGCATTGAGAGATACTCCTCCATAGATCGTACTTCTAAGTACAGAAGTCCATTACCTGCAACCACATGACATGACTTCAAAACATCCAATGTCGACATATAAATATATACATACCTCTCATACCTTTTTCCCTTGAGTCATCCTATAGAAATTTCTCAAGAGTGAAGAGCTTCATTCCCTTGGCCTGCTTCATCAATATGTCATCACATCCAGAAATATGTTTCCATGATGACCCTTGCTCTTGATGACTGCTTTACATTCGTAATGTTTGTCAGAGGGGTTTTTCCCGGAGCTGATTCACCGAGAGCTCCTGCCATGCTTAGATCAGGATGCTACATTATCACATGACCAACATAAGTCAATTTCTTATTCATAGGTTTATGTGATTTTCCTTGAATCTTCTTTTCTTTCTCCTAATGAGATTGTCCCTTTAAGACCAACTTTCTTGTAATGTCCATAAGTCTTCCACTTTTCCTAAACTTTCCTTTTTCCTGCTTGTCCATTTTATCATCTCTTCCAAATCTCATAGTTGAGATCTTATGAAGATATCCCTTCATTCCTTGATACCTTCAATTTTGTGTAAATCAGGTCTAAGTGCCATGACCTTCTTTATTGCTTTGAATGGTTCTTTCAACTTATCATATATTCTCTCGATGTCTCCAATCCTGTTATATAGGGATGTAAGGACTTTTACTGATTTCAAAAGAATCCTTGAGCCCTTCTATCCTTTTCATGTATTTAGATGAATCCTGACCTTTGGAGACTTTTCATGACTTTACTTTCTTCAAGGACTGTGACTATCCTCCTCATGCAAGGAATCTTGGTAACCCAACCAGCTTACAGATTTCCCTGCAAAAACAAAGTCATTATACCAAATTTGATTATAGAATAAAAGATACTTACTTGACAAGTGAAGATAAAGACTTCAGCTTGGTCGCCTTCATGGTGGTTGAGAAAAGATGTATTAGTGCTCTCTCTTTGGATGATCTTCTTCCAAATGAAAAAGCCTTTCTTCAGTAAAGGAGATTGTTCCTTTTGATCTAGCTCTTTGAAAGGATTCAAAACTTTAGTTCTCATGTCACATAATACTTCTATCTAGCATCAAGATCTTTCCTTGCTTGCACCAACGTCATTGTGATCACCAAGGTAGTAGTTCTGAGATTTCCATCACTGAATAGTACCGAGGAATATATGTGACAGCACCAACATATAGCATCAAAACGTGTGATTGAGATGAGATGTTACTCAGGTAGTATTGTTATTCTTTTTCTGTTGATTTACACTGGACCTGCAGTAGCACAGACCCAAACTGTAACATATTACCGAAATTATGTTTAGTATTTTTACTGCGATCTGCATTAGGTATGTCGAGAGCATTGTTGTGATTCCACTGATCTAAAGTTACCGAAAAACACCTCTGAAATTAGCCCGAGATTTCCTGAGGATGATCCGAATTGTAGGCTGTGATATTTGGACTCTGATTGCCTCCCAAAATCTCAAAGAATTAGATCTCAGAACTTATCCTTTCTGCGATGAACTTTGGCTAGCTTATATGCTTTGAAACCTTATCCTTGCGTGTCCCTTAGATGCCCTTTCTTAATTGTCACGTTAGCTCTGAAACCATGTTGAGAATTATTAATGCTTGTGATTAATACAAAAATACTCTTCCTGATAATTACTTGTGAACTTGCTTATTCTTAGTTAATCCTTTCAAGTCAATTATCAAAGTACTTATACCAATGTAGAGACAGAATTGATTTTACTTGCAACTGAATATCTTGCAATGTAATTAGGAAGGTAAATCTTTGATTTACCTTCCTTACCTTCTATATCCTTTATGTCACTGACTTGACTATGACAAATTCTTACAATAGATACTGTATAGCTCAAAGATATCTGCACTTGTACCCTCCTGTACCTATCCGCAAATCTGTTCTCTTGGTGCACCCAACCACAGTCTGTTCTTCCTGTTCTTTCGGCAATATACTGCCCTTCAATCTGCACTGACCCCTGTCCTTAGATCTGCACTTTAGATGCTACCAAAAACTTCAGATAAATCTGCAATAGTTGTTTGCTATTCCATGCTATATAACCTCAGTCTTGTCCGCAAAAACTTAGTCCTCAAACTTCACTAAACTCGCATCTTTTGACTGCGGTAATACCTCAGACAGATCCGCATTTTCTGTGTTTTTCTGCGAAGGCTATAGGGGTATTTATAGTTGTTTTCCCCTATATATAAGTCGACCTTACAAGTGAACCAGTGTAACTATTTAGGAGTCGACATGACTACTTAGGAGGCCGACTTCTCTAGCAGTTTGAAGGCTAACTTGACACATTATTTAGGCTTGTCTATCAACGTTGTATGAGGGCTAAATGATAACCATTCTTCCATGGTTTCTAGACTTGGTCTTGGAGCATTTTATTATCTTTGTCTCCTTTTCATAATCATGAAGACTGACCTAGTTACATTTTACAACAAAGATCACACCTTTGTACACAAGATTTCATGTTAGTCATTCTAGAGAGGAAGGCTTGTCAAACCGAAGATACGATTGCGCAGACATACAGGAGAAATTTGTACAACATCAAGGCTCAGGTTGTAAGATTTCTCTTTTTTATTCTTGATAACACATATGGATCTCTTTTTCTCGTTGTCTTGTTTTTGAACTCATTGAAATGGTGTCAATACTTAGTCTCCTTGATAACTAAGTTGAACTGGTATTTTTTATTATTATATACTGCAGGTGCTTTGATCCTTTGCATTGTTTGTGATTGCAGGTCCTTCTCAGCATTGAAGGATTGCTTTGGAGCGAAAGGCCAAAGGCTACATCAAACATCTCGTTGAAAGGTGGGAGCATAACCTCCTCATTTCTAAGTTATAATAATCTAAATGCCAATAGTTTAGAGAAAGAGATATTCAAATGGTTGTTTGTTTCTAGTTACCTGTTGGGGTACTAGGGAGATCGCTCTTGTCCGCAAGAGGGATTAATCCAGAAAACAAATTGGCGACTCTGTTGGGGAAGACAAGCTTAGTTTTCCTTTGATTTTGTTTGGTTTAATATTCCAGGTTTCCTAGTTTGACTTTTCTGAGTGTGGTTGGGTATATAAACTTTTAAAATCTCTAAACTAGAAACCCTTAAATTTGTTTTTTTCAACTTTTCTCTACTCTGTGTTGTTTTCTGTGGTAAACAAAGCACAAAACTTATCAAGTTTCCAGTTTAGTTCAGTGCGCATGCGCACTGGTTTGCACTGAAAACCTGCGCACCCCCTGGGAAATTTTGAAAAAATTAAGATTTTCTCTTCTAGAGTCAGATAATGAATTTCTTAAGGTTTACCCTGATCTATACCAATTCTCAAAGTCTGTATATGAACTCTTCCTAAACACCTTAGAGCCTTTTTTTATAAATCATCCTTTTTGCATATTCAGTTAGGGTTTGCCCTGGTTTGATGTATTGCTCTTTTTGGAAAATAGATTCATTGCCAAAGATCACTAGTTTTCTGTTATTTCCTTCTTGAGCCACCAGGATTCTTATCAGCCTTGTTTGAGTATTTGTTTCTTGTTCATTTGCAAAAAGGAAAAACTTCTAGATTACCGAAGTGTGATTTGTCTCAAACTAGTCTTTTATGCTTTCATTTCTGCTAGTTCAAGTGGAAACCAATTTAGTTTGCTTTCAACTAAAAGAAATCATCAAAAGACACTCATAGGTATCTTAGTTAGGATTGTTAGTTAAGAACTTTGATTTTCTTTAAAGTTTTTTACACTTTTTAGGGTTTTTATAAGTTGATTTTCTTTTGAGAATTGTTTGTTCATCAAAGTGCAGTTTTTGGCTTTGTAATCAACAAAAATTTTCATCACAAAAGAGATATTGGTCATTGGAAATAAAATTGTTTTCTTGATGAAAAAGAAATCTTATGGGATATTTTAGGAAGCTTGTACTTTTTGAGTCCAAAACTCTTTCAACTTTCTCTTAAATAGAAATTCATCACAATAAAGAGTTTCATTTTCATTGATACATTTAGAGTATTTTGAGTCAGGTCACAATATCATCAAGTTTCATCTCCATACCCTTCTGCGTAAATAACATCCAAATCAATACAGCGCTTAATAAAATTGATCTAGATATTTTTTACATTTTTTAGGGCTCATTCCACCAATTTAGCTTAGGGCTAGTGCTTTGGAATAGGTTGTAATTAAATTTCCAAAGCAGATAAAACAAACAAGTAGCATCTTGCGGTAGGGAAAACCCAATTGTTGCATTTGTGTTCTGGGAAGCTCTTCTTAAAAGAGTCAAGCACGAGGTCATATTCGACCCAATGAAGTAATCGTACCTACTTCATTGGCAAAGATAGAAGATGTGCACGTAATACAAATGGTAAACCTCGGATTAACCATTGTCGAGGAGCCTAGGATCACTTGTTAGCAAACCTCGGATTTACCATGTCAGGGAGCTTTCGAGGGGATTGAGCTTTGGTACTCTGCTCTTGCATGTATATCGGACCATAGACTGTTCCCCTAGGTTCAATTGTCTCAGTTGGTGACCTTAGTGGCCATAATCTTTAGGATTTTTCCCAAGGTGACAGTGGAGGGAAGGTCCCACTGTACCTGGAACAGACGTTGACTAGACTCACTTGGACTTTTTGGAGGGTACTCTTCACTTCGAGATGGCATAGTGAAGTTACTTGCACTAGACTGTTTCATTAAGCATGTTGTCAGAGTAATTGTTCCAACCGCCAGTTTTCCACATTAATCTCGGCGACGTTGGATTTCATCACCAACTAGTGATTTTACAGTGGAAACATATTGTTTGTGTGTGGATTCTCTTAGATTTTGTAGGCGCATGTTCATTTTTTTTATTTTTAGATGCCTTAAGTGTGATTCTTTTGAATCTTTTTGATTTCGTGTGTTAAAGAAATTAACTGTGGCTGAATTACCAAGACATTCACGTAGAATGCAGGGGAAACCCCTTGAATATACACCCAATCAATTGGAAAAAATTAAAACTGAAAGAGTTCAATCATCAGGAACCGGGTCTACTGAACAAGGAGAAACATCCATTGTAATACATCCTGATTTTGAAGTTAATCAACCTTAGATAACTGAAAAAGATCAAGATCAACCAGAAATTTCCGAAGAAATTACAGTTGAATGTGTTACTAGTGAGTTGTCAAATACACAACTCACTGAACCTGAAATGTCTGAGCCAAAATTTGATTCCACTTCGTCTGAGTCACCTTCGGATCTCAAAGCCCCGACTCCTGGTCATCCTCGTTCACCTCGAGTAAAGATTCTCATCACCGAGAATCTTCGTCCTGGCCTTATTAGCATTGAAGAGATATCTGACGTAGAAGAAATGATTACACTTCTTCTCGTCAAGAATCTTTAGATCTAAGGTTTAGTGAAACAATATACTCCTTCATTCCATTTCGACCGGATCCATGGTATCATCAATTTACCGATTTTCTACATAGCTCTGGTTACACTCAGTCACCACTCTGAATACCATTCTACTCTTTACCTAGAAATAGTAGCATGGCTTCTCAAAGCATGTCTACTGAGTCATCTATGTTTTCTTCTTCACCAGAAACTTTTTTGTATGGCGGTCCTTCTATTCCTGCTGGGTACCAGTCGCTTTCTGGCACTTTATCAGGAGCATCTCCATTCTCCGAAACTTCTACCATGTCAACTGGTTTGTTTGAGTCTACCACCCAACCTTTGACAATGGAACATGTCTATATGTTTTCCGAGAATATCCCTCAAGGTAGCTCACAAGGTGGCTATATAGCACCAGGAAGGCAGCAGCCTCTCCAAGGGCAGCAGCCTCTCCAAGAGCAGTCGTCTTTTCAAGGAGGACAACCTTTCACTGGAAGCTATCCCCCAGATTGTACGGAAAAATATTCATGGTAATTATCGAATTTATGTTCCAATGCCTCAAACTGGTTATGGTCAACCTTATGTGTCGCAACCTTCAATGGGAACTCCTTACCCAGGGATAAATACTATGTGGAACCCTTTGTTTACTCAACAATCTTTGCAACCTGCATTGCAAGTACCTTATAATCAACCTGCTCAGCCAGCTGGACAATTTGGTTTTACCCAAGTCCAATAGCCTATTCAAGGTGCACTTCAAATTACCCCACAGGTATTTGTGCCAAGTAGTCAGCAAGTTGGTCCGAGTACTCCTAGTACTCCTATCCAATCTGTTGTGCAAACTTCTGTTCAACAACCAAGTACACCTATCCCAAGAGTTTCTCAAATCCCTATTGTTACGACCCTTCAAATGTCAACGCCAACTGTTACACAGGCTATTCCTCAGATTACTACTCATCAAACTGGACCTACAGTCCAGTCAATTCCTCAAATCTCTATGGGGCAACCTAGTGCAACGACTATACAAACAAGTCTACATTTTAAAGGTCAAACTTTTCAAGGACAACCCTTTGTTGGTCAATCTGTTCAAGGGAAACCTTTTACAGGACCAACTATTCAGGAACAACATTTAGCACATCAACCTTTTCAAGGTCAATTTGTTCAAATTCGACCATTTCAAGGGAAATTACAATATGGAAAAATGGGACAAAATCGAGTTTATCAGAGCCAACCATACCCTAGTTATACGTATCAAATACCAGCTCAACCTCAACTTGGTATGGCTACCCCTGGATACCCTGGAGGTATACCAATGCCAACTGCTGAAGCTATCCCTGGTTTTCCTGGATATCCTCCTCCGGGTACTGGCATTGTCCCTCAAGGTTATCAATTCACTTAGCAAGACCCTAATACGTGGTTACAATTCATTGCAACTTTAGATTTACCGGACTTGTCTCGGCTAACGAATGATCCAATTTACTATTTTTCGTTTTGGCCAGCAATGCCTACTAAGTTGCCTAGTGACATTCCAAATTTTGAAGGAAAATCGGGAGAAGACCCCTCGAATCATGTGATGACTTATCATCTGTGGTGTGCATCCAATTCTTTAATCAATGATTCGATTCGTTTAAGACTTTTTCAAAGAACTTTGATCGGCTTAGCCGCAAAGTGGTACATTGAGTTACCACGAGGCTCTTTCAACAATTTCAATGCTTTAGCAACAGCCTTCCTGACTCATTTTCAGTGGCCAGTCCATTATGATAATGGCACGGAACTTCAAAATTTCCTCTTGCCCTGTAACTGTAGAAACCCTAACACAAGAGAGAGACCCAAAACTTCAATCTTGTTCCTTTTCTTCTTCGTCCTTTTCCAACTTCTATCTTGAGGAGATCGAACTTGTTTGTGAGTGTGTCCAAATGAGGTCGAGTTCCTTCTTATATGTAGGCTTTTGAGGGGTACGAATTGCTATCGTTAGGTCGACTTGTACCTTCATGTAGGCCAACTTGATCTTTGTACCATGACGAGGCCTTGGAGGGTCTTTTGACTCAAACTTCAACTCAAATAATTTTTCTTTACAATATGTAACATGCCCAAGAAGGGTCTTTCATACATGACAATGACTCAATTGACTCGTGGATTAAATAAAAAGCCCTAGAAGCTCTCAATGGGAGCTTGACCAATAAAATAAGTTTCTTTTGAACATGAAACCCATGCCCTCAAGGAAAACAATAATAAATTTATTTTTCTCTTTACATCAAGTACATAAAATCATGATCACATGTCATTATGAAGACCGAACCTAGTTACATATTTCAACACAAAGATGGTGAATGATAGTTGGGATGAAGGCTACCTTGTACCATTGATTCTAGGCAAAAAGCTACATCGGAAGTAAGAATGGATACCATGTCAATAACCAGGTTAAACGTTTTCATTCAAGTGGTAAGAATACAAGAATATACAAGATTCAACTAACAACAGCCAAAAGAAGATGATAACTAATTCTTTTAGCAAATGTTGAACATTCCACAAAGAAAGAAAAATCCAAAAGGAAAAAGACAACTATAAGAGGAAAAATGTCCTTATTCTAAAAATAAAATGCATTCCAACCTTCTGTAATTGCCCAATAAAAGCACACATAGGACAATTTAAACCAGCATCACCATTAAGAATGCTTCTCCTCTTATTGCATCTAAGTTGCAATATAAAAATTTATCAGAAATTTATAATTGAAAAATGCCCCATGACTTGGGAAAATATAAGTGCACCATCAATCAGATTGTCTGGAAACATTGTCAACATAACAGGAAGGAACCACAGAACAGTATCAAAGCAAACTAGTCAAATGCTATTTAATCATAACCTTCAAGGTAAAATTTGAATAATGAATATATATTTGGCATGAAGGTTGTCGAGTCTATAAC
This sequence comes from Pinus albicaulis, assembly GCA_034641835.2. Lineage (NCBI taxonomy): Eukaryota > Viridiplantae > Streptophyta > Pinopsida > Pinales > Pinaceae > Pinus > Pinus albicaulis. Next base: position 220,961,213 of record CM076582.1, on the reverse strand, counting down.
TAGTGAAAATTTTCTTTTGTACACCTTTCTAGAGGGAAAAAACTTGCTTATTACTCCGAAGATTAGAATGGTTGAGTTGAACACATAGGAGTCAATTCTAAGTTTCTCTTTCGGGATATTGTGTGTGTGTGTGATGTTTCCTAATTTCTTCAAATCTTGAAAGTGTCATTCAATTATCCATGACATGTTGGAAACTCATCCCCATTGTCTCCATTCCAATTTTAAGGTTAGAACTGGCTCAGTCTTCAAGTTAGGAAACTTATTGTCAACTAAGATGTGATGTCAAAAAATAACAAGGGTTAAGAGCATAAGACTCGTTGGATGTAAATCCTCAACATTGGCATTTGATCTAATAAAAGTAAGAATTTTGACTTCCTAAAAAGTCAAATGGCTATAGTAGTCAAGCTATGTGATAGGTGTGGGGAGCTCACCACATCTTTCATTAATCTAGTCTACGTCACCGTATTCAGGCAAAATTTTTAAAAACAAACAAAATTTGCCGAATCTTAAACCTTGGTGAATGTAACAGTGAATTTAATGATGATATAATTTTTTTAATAAAACTCATTAAATAGTCATTAAGATCCATTTATTTTTTGTTTATTTATTAAATTTGAACATAAACTCAAACCAGGCAACTTAGGTTATAGTAATAAAGGTCCATGCTACATCTCCCTGTCTTGTCTATGTCGTAAATGAGAAAGATAGAATGAAAAGGTCAGAAAGACGATTCTTTTTTCCAATGAAAGAAGTCTACTCATTTTATTTCTAAAATGATTATTCAGACACAACATAACAACTTTCAGCATGTCTCAAATACAAAAGCATAGTGTTCTAGAGGATCACTCCTACAAGAAAGACTAGAATATGCCATGCAATAACTATTGAGGACAGTTCATAGAGAAGTTGTAAACCTCACTTGAGGGTCAATAGTAGACTTTTTTCAATCTTCAAAAAAAATCCAAACCCTCAAGTTCTGTAGAAATTTAATGCCCTGCACCCTTAACCCAGTTTACAATTTTGCATGTGTTTGTTTACGCCCAACCCACATGTTTTGTCATGCTGATATAAATTTCAGAATGCATTTATAATTTTATTGTAAACATAAAGAGAGCTTCTACTCTTTTTCTCTTTCCTAACAGCTGGTAGCTAATACAAAATTAAATGCAAGAAATCGACACATAAGAGACTTGTTTTTGGTCAAACTGACCGCGGAAACACCCCACAGCTTCTTAGGGAAAACCGGTCTTCAAAGGAGGATTTTATTGCTTGAGAAAATATGAATAAGTACATAGAAACACAGTACTTATCTCCCTTTTTTCTGTAGCATTAAATGCTCATATTCTGGAAATTTGTGCCCACTGGCAAATCAGCTTTAACAGAAATTTGTGCCCATAAGTTCTAGCATTAAATTCTCTTCCCAGCTCCTCGATTTCTGTTCCCAGAATCTGCCTCAATTTCTGTGCAAAAGGATGACTGTTCTGCCTTGATTTTTGTGCCAGAAAGCACCTGCATACCTCGAAATTTGTGCTGCATGTAGCCGCTGTCTCGAAATTCATGCCTCAAATTTCGGGCCTGAACTGAGCAGTTTCCTCCTCTAAACTTGTTCCCAGATCTGCATTGATTTTCGTGCCGCTGTCCCTTGAATTTCATGCCTCTGATCCTCGAAAATCATGCTGCTCTGCTCCTCGATTTTCGTGCTGCTAGTAAAATCCCTTCTCCTTGGAATTCATGCCCCTTCTCACTGCTGCAATATCTCCTCCTCCTTGAAGTTTCTCTTCTCTCTTCTCCACATGCTCTCTCTCAAGTGTGAAGTGAAGAATGATTTCTCTTCTTTCCTCTTTTGTCTCATTGGAAAAGGTTGAATCCCTAAACCTAGGAACCAATGGTTGAGATTTCATCCTCAAATCTCAAGATATGTGGTTGAGAACATTTCTCCCAAATGACCCCCCTCATTCATTGGCCCCGTCACTTAAAAGTCTCCTAGTATATTTTTCAAGTTGTGTACCTTTTTAATTTCTCTCATAAAGTGATTTTTCACCTCACTTTAATATTAGAAAATTACACTTTGTAATTTTAGCATAAAGTAACTTTATAAATTACAACTGACTTTAATATTAGAAAAAGTACATGGTACAACATTTCCAAGTACTTTTTCCCACCATGACATTAATATAACTCATAAATGTCATTGAGACAAAAGGCATTAATGTGCTCACAAGGCTAAAAGGGACAAAAGCCTAGTAACACCTCTCTTTGGTACTATTTTCAACACTCCCTCTTACCAAGGAAGGTGTTGCTCACCACTCCCATCCTGTCTCTGAAAAATACATGCTTTCCCCTTGGCAATGATTTGGTGAGAATGTCAGCAACCTGTTCATCAGTGGATACATATTCAAGCTCCACTGCTCCTCGCTATACCCAGTCTCTAATGAAGTGGCATCTGATCTCTATATGTTTTGACTGGTCATGAAATACTGGATTCTCAAAGAGTTTAATATAACTCTGATTACCACAGTAAATCGTAGTTGGTCTCAACATCTGACCAAATAAACCAAAAAGCATCTTGCGAAGCCACAATGACTAGCTGCCATATACTCTGCCTTTGCGTTGCTCAATGCCACTAACCTTTGTTTCCTACTGAACCATGACACAATTGTCATGCCAAACGAGAAACAACATCTGGAAGTACTCTTACGGTCACTAGCATTGCCAGCCCAATCTGAGTCTGTGCAACCAATCAATTTGACTCCATCACATCTGACATAGTCCAAACCATAATCCACTATGCCCTGACAGTACCTCAGCACATGTTTTGCAGCCACCCAGTGTACTCTCCTGGGCTCCATCATAAACTGACTTAATGTGCTGACTACAAAACAAATATTCAATCTAATGTTTGACTAGATACATCAATGAACCGATCAACTATCAATACAAAGTGGGGTTTACCAACTCGGAATCTGAAGCATGCGGCTTCTTCTAGTTGGTGATCATAGGAGTAGCCATAGGCCTACAACCATCCATACGAAATCTCCTCAAGATATCACCTGCATACATGCCTTGGCCCATGAAGATATGCCCATCCTCCTGCCAAACCTCCAACCCCAAAAAGTAATGCATCATCAGTCATATCAAACTCTAAAGCAAGATCTCTCTTGCAGTGTTGGATGAGTCTGTCCTCCCCTGTAATAAACAAGTCATCCACATACAGAACCAGAATGAGTGGATCGTCACCTACCATGATGAAGTATAGATTTGGATCTACATCACTCTTCCAGAAACCCATCTACTGCAAGTAGGAATCTATCCTCTCGTACCATGCCCTCGAATCTTGCTTCAGCGCATACAAGGATTTCTTGAGCCTACATACATGAGACTCCCTCCCATGCAACTCAAAGTTCTCAGGTTGCTCAATATACATCTCCTCTTATATAACACCATTGAGAAAGGCGGTCTTCACATCCATCCGGTGAATCCTCCATCCCATATCAGCTACTATAGATACCATTGCTCTAATGGAAGTATAATGAGCAACCAGTGAAATGGTATCATAATAGTCAACTCCCTCTACCTGTGAGAACCCTCGCGCCACAAATCAAGCTTTGAACTTCTCCATGCTGCCATCTGTAGCATGTTCGATCTTGTAGAGCCACTTGGAAGTCACCACTGACTTCCCCTCAGGATGCAGCACTACCTCCCAGACATCATTCTTCATGATAGAGGCATACTCCACCATGGCATCCCTCCAAATCTGTTGACTGATGACCTCCTCAAAACTAGCTAGCTCTTTCTCTACAACATCTGCCACAAAACCACCCAACCTCTCTGGTGGTTTGCTCTCCCTCACTGACCACTTAGGTCTCCCCACTGCCTCTTGAGCCTCCTTCAGGGTCTCCCAAAGCCATCTTAGCTTCCTCTTCCCTACAGTAGCTCCTGTGGTGGTATGGGAAAATCCTTAACTAGTTTATGTCCTCCTAGAGAGGAAGGCTCAGCTATAACCAATGGAGATCCTGGACTTTGAGATATTGTTCCTAATGAGACTGCACCAGGTGATCCTGAACCAAGCGAACCTATATTTTGTGAACCTGTAACCCATGAAGAAGGTGAACCTCCTAATCCTGATGCACCACCTGATGCTCCTGAAACCTACTCAACCTCCCTAGACCTACTCAACCTCCCGAGACCTCCTCAAAGCGCTCTCCTCCTCAAATGTCACATCCCGCCTAAGGACAATCTTCCTTTGTGCAGGAAGATATATATGGTAGGCTCTACCAGTCTCACTATAACCCAATAGGATACTCCTCTATGCAGTGGGTTCCAACTTCGTCCTCCTCCTCAGAGACATGTGAATAAGTAAGGCACCCAAATATCCTAATGCGCCCAACCTCTGACTTCTTGCCAGGAAATAGCTCCTCAAGAGTCTTGCTCAGCAGAATACCAGAGCAGCGACTAAAGAAGTGGAGGAGATTTTTCAACAGATGAAATTCCAACCGAGCTTGACATGGTCCTATGATCCTCTAGGCATAATTTCGAAGCTAAGAGTTGAACAAAAGAGCACTCCATATGCACATACACCGAGACCTGATATTGAGCAATATGCTAACCAAGAAGAGTGGACTAAAAACACCTTGGAGGAGGTTGAAGAACAACTTGTCAGCCAGACTTTATAGACTCCAGTTCCAAAAGATAAAGATACTAAAAGAATCAGAGAAAGCATGTCTCCTACCGATACAGAGTCACGGGATTTTCGAGTTTTTAAAAGAAGAAAGAAGATGAACCCTAAGGATAACATCATCATCGACATCAAAGATGATACATAAAACAATACTACACAAGAATAATCAGAGAAAAGGGAAACTCAAGATCAAGAAACAGTGATCTTAACAGGTTCAATGACTCCCTTCACTAAAGCTGAAGACATAACACAATCACCTGTGTCCTCTTCATCTCAGGTACCCACACAACAACAAAGTATTTTTGCAAGATATAGACAGATCAAATTGAAGAATGAAGCTCTCAAAGCTTCAACATATTCAGAATTCTGGAAGCAAACTACCACCACTCAACATACATAGATTGTTGTATGCATTTGATTCAGAAAAAGGGCAGTTTCAAATAACCTTTTCGGATCCACGGTGCCAGCTCCCAGAACTGTTGAAGATTATAAGGCCTCATTATTTTCAGTTGACACTAAGAAGTTTCATGCAATCAATCAGATCGATTTGCACAAACAAGCAGGTGATATGCTTTATTCATCATTAACCAACTCAGCCATGAGTGCCTCTAAATTACAGATATCTCTAAATAATATGCACTCATAGTTGAAGATTGAAAGGATGTCATCTCTAGCCAAAGACACCAGGATTAAGTCTTTGGAAGATTTAGTTATCAAACTAGGACATGATCCTCGTGATGTTAAGACAGCAGAAGAGATAATTAAGAGTAATAATGCAGACATTCAAGCACTTAGAAAACAACTCAAACTCCCATTGATAGAACATCCTCAAGCTAAATAAGTCACCAGTTTGGAGATAGTGAAAGAAAAGTTGTTCACAATAGTAGTGGGGAGAATGCTCAAATACAGAAAATGGAGCACGATATGGAAGAACTACTAAAGGAAAAAGAGCAATGGGAAACAGCAGACACATCAACAACAGGTACATCAACAGGAGCAGCAACTTCAGATTCCTGAGAAAAGCTAGCCAAAGCTTTGGGGGAATTGTCTCTGACAAATAAAGAAAAGGAGAAATTGACAAAAGCACTCACCAGGTTGGAGGAAAACAAAATCAAGGCAGACAATGCTTATTTGGCAAAAGTGCAAAATAATTTTAAACTCCTTCAGTAAATTCAAAAGTATGAGGATAAACCCTTCATAATTCAGATGTTAGGACAGGCCAAAAAGCAGCATTTGGCAAAATATCAATGCCAATATTACAGAATTGTGGCCATCCATTCAAATCATTTTTGAAAAAGAAGAATTGGTGCAGAGAGTTAAAGCAACAATTTACAACACCAAGATTGATATTGAACATAGGCCAGAGGAAGCACAAAAAAATCATAAGATTGTTAAAATTCTAAAAACAAAGATGAGCTAGAGGAACTGAACATCCAGGATAGAATAGAAATTGTAATGGAGGTCAAAAGGGTGTTGATGAAGAAAAATCTAATGGTGCAGTTGGAGAACAAGTATAAAGAACTAGAGTTGCAAGTCAGAGGATTCAACAAGAAGTTTTCTTTGTTACGAGAGAAAGGCCTTCCAGCTCTCAGGAATTCCACTCGAAAATTGATTCTAATAGAAAATTATCAAGAGAAATTGTGCAACATTGTTGCAGATGCCTCCAAATTTTCAAAGGAAAAAGTGGCTATCAGTGGAGAAGCATTTCTAGAAGGCCTGCAATTCGATCTCCATATTCATCATGAGACCCATCACCTTTTTGCCAACAAGCCAACTTTCGAAACCTACACGGAGGAAGATGAAAGATTTAGGAATATGGTAAATTATTCTATCCCAAGTGAAGAAGGGTGGGACCAGTTAATGGAACTAATAGAGTAAGCACAAACAGAAGATCTAAAATTTTGGCAACAAACAAACCAAGAGAGCAGGAAAATAGCTACAGTCAGCAACATATTTCCTTCAAAATTTCAGCAACGCAACAGATATTGTCCACCTTTCCTATTTTCTTGTTCTATTTCTGAAATATCTATGTCTTTGTTAGATATTATTTTGTAATCAATTCCTTTTTGGAATCTGAAGTTAGTTGAATAGGAAGTCTATATATATTTTGTAATAAGACTTAGAAAGGGTTGGAACCTGAAAGAAGAAAATATTTTTTGTGATTGTAAGCAGTACATTTTGAAGTAATCAATTCAGTAATACAGAGGAAGTTTGTTCTCAGGATTCGTATGTCAAGCAAATGGTGATGTTCTCCTTTTTGTTATTTTGTTTTCCTTTCAAGTTTCACATGAATGTTTTCCTTCTTAAATTGTTTACAAGGAGAATAATGGCCAAATTCAGTTTTGATACTCTGCTTTGGCTTGTTATACAATTTCAATGTTTTCTCTCTGATATTAAGTACAAAAATCATCTGCGTATGCTCTATATTTAATTGATCCTAATTCTAGTTCATCTTATCCACACCACAACAGCTCTACAAGATCCATGAGTTTTCCTACAACGTCGTGTTTTCTCCCCCTCTGTTTATTTTAATTGATTACTGAAGATATGATGACTCCATGCCAAACGAACTTTTCTTCCATTTTTCAACCAAAAGCTTAAAAATCCATTTTGTCCTTTCATACATAGCCTAAAATCCGAACATTAAAATTAAAATCATATAGAGAGAGCCCTCTCTGAAGCTAGAAGGGCTAGATCCCAGCTTTAAAAGTAGGTTTATGGTTACCTTTGTAGTTTTCTTCCTCAACCTAAGAAATTACAGAGTGATAACATTCTGGCGACCATACTGGGGAACGATCCAAAAAAGCTAAAATATTTCCTTGGTAAATATTCATTTCGAAGTCTCAAAACTATTTCCTGTGGGTGACAGTGAAATAGAAAGCTATTAGGTTGAAGTTTCCACCCAAACCTATATATATATACCCACATGTAAATATTTTCTTTGAAGATCTGCCTCCCAGAAAGGTTTACACCACATCCCATCCAGATCCTAATCCCCCCAAAGTTGTAAGTAATCCTGAGAAGTTGATTAGGAAAAAGAGCTTTACAAAAATTCAAGCCAGTAATATTCCTTTGCCAAGAGTCAATTCACTCCCAGAAAGCCTTATAACAGTTGAGGATATTCAATCTGATTTACCTTTCGAGCAAAGTCTTTTCAGAACTAAATCAGAAGGCTTTTTCCCTGAAACAGTTGTAAATGAAACTAAATTAAGACCATATATCTCTCTACAGAAGCCTGTGATTTCTCAATTTGATAAAGACATCTTACATCAGTTTGAAAAGCTTGAAGGTTTGATAGCTAAAGTAAATAGAATTGTTGGAGAATCATTCATAGAACAGTCCTCTATTGTTACTTCTACAGCCCTATCATTCACATCTCCCTTGACCTCTTTTTTTTTGTTGTTTCTAATTCATCGGTGGTTCATACCCCTTCTACATCAGCTCAGCAGATTATAACTCCACCACCCTTACTACCCCCAACATCAAGCTCTACTGTAATTTTATCAGCCCCTCCTATTCCAATTATGGAAGCCCGATGTGCTCCTTTGGTCTTGCAACAACCATTGAATGCCATGCCCCAGACTTATGCACAACATATACCCCAATTTGATGGCACTGGCCCTGTCACAGCACAACAACATATAGACAAGATGAATGATTTCTCAGACTTAGAATAATTTGACGATGATGATGTGAAAATGAGACTCTTTGCACAAAGTTTAGCAGGGGAAGTTAGAAAATGGTTCAGGGGATTACCAGCCAGTAGTATTGCAGATTTGCAACAATTTCATCAAAATTGTCTCTCTAGTTGGGAAATAAAAAAGAATCCACTCCAGATTCTCCCAGAATATGAAAATTTAAGAAGATCCCCAAGTGAAACAGTTCAGGACTATTGCAATAGATTCAATAGTCTTTACAATTCTATCCCAGCAACAATAAAACCCCACCTGGGCTAGCTTTGATCTGATTTCCAGATGGGTTTGATGCTGATATGGCTTATCAATTGAGAGAAAGAAATCCAGTCACCCTAGAAGAAATGCAAAGAAATGTTGTCAGTGTAGAGGCAAATTTGTTGGCAAAAAGGGAAAAGTTAAGGACTGAAAGAAGAGTGACCAATAAAGAAGAACCTTCTTCTTCTTCATCAGATGCCAAATTGGACACTTTAGTTAAAACAATGGAAGGGATGATGGAGAGAATAAGTTTGACTAATAGAGCTCCACCAAAGGAACCTCAAGGACGGCCTCAAATCAAGAATCCAAACTTCAGAAGAGAGCAGCCTCAAATCAAACAAAGAGAAACCAAAAACCAAGCTGATCAACAACAAATTAGGCCTCCTTTTCAAGAAAATTTTGCTGAAGAAGAACAAGGAACTATAGAAGAATCAAAAGAAGATAAAATTAATCTCTTTAGGGAAGAAGAGACAAATGTTGTTTTCCTAACCAAGGAGGAACAAGACCTTTTATTATCACAACCAGAGGATATACCTGCAGAATCGGCAGATTATCAAAAGGGATATCAAAATGCCATTATGGAAGTACACAAACAATACAATCTGAGAAGTAAAAAATCTGCAGTAAATCCTCCTAAGAAGATCCCAACTGATACACTTTCCACAAGTCAAACAAAGGTGAACACTTCAAACAAAGTTCCTCAAAAACAAGATGCAAATGTTAAAAAACCAAAAAAGCCTCAATCTTCTTTCAACATTGAGAATGAACTGTCAAAGTTCAAAATTCTTGTCCCATTGCTTGAATTAGTGAAAAATGACGTATATAGAAATCAAGTTGTAAAGGCACTAAAAATTGAAGAAGGAACAGATAGTGTTAATGTAACTGATGACCAGCCTAAATTACTGTTTGGACCTGAAGTAGATAGAATTCTACAAGATGGAAATGTTCCTCCATTCAATGTTAGTCTTAGCATTCATGATTTTATTTTGCATAATGCCATGTTGGATTTTGGTGCTTCACAAACCCTGATGCCAAAGGTTATTATGGAAAAATTGGGATTAGATATAACCAGACCTTACAAAGACCTTTACTATTTTGACTCAAATAAAGCTTGGATTAATAAAAGATTTGTGTGTAACCCTTACTCAGACCCCAAAAAAAGTTTGGTAATGGACATTGTTGTGGCAGACATGGCAGACATCCCTCCCAAATATGGTATGCTCTTATCAAGAACATGGGGAGCAAAGTTGCAAGGCACATTAGAGATGAATATGACATATGCAACTATTCATGTTTTTGGTCAACGGAGGAGATTGTATAGAGAAACTCTTATGAAATACATGGTGAGTAGTCGGATAAACCCAATAACTATCCAGTTTATTCTGTACATTCAAACATGGAGTCTTTCATCTGCATAATGATATTTGTTTGGAAGGGGAAGGTCAAATTGTGGACATTCAATCAAAAGAAATAGAAAATGGAAAACCACAAATTGAAATTGAAAAACAGGAACAGCAAGATGGCTTATGGAACATGGACTTCGATGGAGCATTCAACAAAGAATAGGTTGGAACTGAAATATGTATTTCAGACATGAAATCAGGTACATCAACGAAATATTCATATAAACGTAATTTTAAGTGTACAAACAATTTCGCTGAATATGAGGCTTTATTATTAGGTCTCCAAAATTTGAAAAAATTTGGAGCTAAAAGAATTTCAATTCATGTAGACTCGGAACTTATTATAAAATAGATTAAAGGTGAATAATCAGCCAAACATCCTAGAATGAGAGCATACAAGAATGTTGTTTTAGAATTTTTACAGTGTTTTCCAGAATATCAATTGTCAATAATTCTGAGGGATCAAAATGTATTTGTTGATGCATTAGCTACCTCAGTGAGTACATGCAAACTGTCTTTTAGAGCAAGCAAGAAGCTAGAGATTGATGTAAAACATAGACCTGCAATCCCTGATAATGTAAGATACTGGCAAGTATTTGATAGTGACAAACAGCTCAACAATTTATTGCAATTAAAGGATGAATTTGAGAATTTGAACATTGATACATGAAACAATACTAATGGTAGTCAAAAGGAAACCATTTTCAATCAAACCAATGAGGATTTTGAAGAAAAAAAATACTACAGCTCAAAAACAACATGATACCAAGAGGTCTAGTGGCACTTGAAGAATTGTTTGATTTTAACGATGTTGCTAAAAAGCCTACAATACAGCCAACTGGGTCTGAAGTAGAAGATTGCAATATAGGCACTGCAGAAGATCCCAAGATTGTGAAATTTTATAAGTCATTGCCTCCAGAAGAAAAGCAGAGATACATTGATTTTTTTAAGGAATACACTGATGTTTTTGCACGGGGATATTAGGATTTAAAAGTTTATGATAACGGTATTATTTAGCATACTATTCCTGTTAAAGAAGATCAAAACCTTTCAAACAGAAACTGAGAAGAGTAAATCTTGTTTTATTGCCTCTAATTGAGAAAGAAGTTAGAAAACTTTTTGATGCTAAGATCTCATAGCACCTTTAAGATTTTCTAAGTGGCTTTCAAATCATTAGGGGAATTTTGAGGTCTAAAATAGGTCTCCTAAGGAAATAATAAAATAATAGCTAAACTAATAAAATAATATTTATGAATTTGCATTTTACTTTTTGCACCACAATCCATGTAACCATGGTTAAATTCAATTGAAAAGGTGTACCAAAATAAAATTAATAAAAAAATTATATTGATGTGACTATAAATAAGAATGAACTTTTCAATAAAATATCATTATCAATGAACAACTAATGATGAACCACACTGGCTGGTTCGAAACGCATCGACAATGTTCCATTGCATGTGATTATTACCGAAAGATTTTTTACAATTTATATAATGGATCACAGAAGCATAGATTCCAAAAAACTAATGCATGTCTTTTGTACTTAAATAACTTGAAATAAATTATAAATATAAATTCATAAATTCTTAATTGTATAATATACTATAAATTAAAATTCATATTATTTAAATTATATAATAACATGTAATTAATATACTATATAAAAATAAAATTATATAATATAATAAAAAGTAATATATTATTTTATGTACTTTTTTTATATTACATATTGAATTGATTTGATTTATAACATAAGAAAAAATAATATATAATATAAAAAGCAATATAATATATATTTTATAACATCTAGATTATTATGTATAATAATATATAATATTAATATAATCATAATCATAATGAAATTACTTTAGTTGTATTTAAAATTAAATAAATAAAAAAAGTATTGAAATAGATTTAATTTATATTTATAAGTATAATATAAGATTTATATACATTCAAATTTTAGACTTTTTTTGCCCCAAACTATGTTGAACCTAATATACCTTTTTTAACATACAAAACTAATGTACATTTTTTCATCGTACAAAACTAATATACTTTTTTTCTTTAATTTTAATATTTTTGTATTGTTATTAATATTATAATAATATTATTCATAGATTTGATTTATCATAAGATTACAAGGTTACCTTTCTATTTATTTCGATTTCATATGTATAATATATATATATAGAGATTAACTTATAATTAATTTGAAATTATAATATTAAATAAAATGAGATGAATATATAATTTAAAAATAAATGTATGAAAATATACAAATATAATATTTATTGAAAAATGTATAAAGACATGAAGATTATGAAAGGATATGAATTGTTTCTTTCAAAAAATATGAAATGACAATAATAATATTTTATTCAAAAAATGTGAAATGACATTTATTATTAATACTTTACTTTATGACTTTAAAATTACTTAGAGCACTACTATGGTTAACCATGAGTTTTTATCCACCATTGAGAATGTAACAAGTAAGAACCTTTAACTCAAGCAATGCTACATCAACCATCAGGGATGATGTCATCCCCTAAAATGTGATTGGTTCTCATAAAGTGAATTTTGATTGTACATTTTCTTTAGGAGGCCCATTTTAGACCTCCAAATTCCCCTAATGTTAGTACCAGTAAGGAAAAAGTCTAGAGAAATAAGATTATGTGTGGACTTTAGGAACTTAAAAAAGGTTTCCCTTCAAAAAAATTATCCCCTACAAAAAATGGATCATATACTTCAGAGAGTAGTTGGGTCAAGCAGAATTTCATTGCTTGATGGTTTCTTTGGGTATAACCAAATTTTAATACATCCAGATGATCAAGATAAGACGGCCTTCACAACACCATGGGGAACTTTGTAGGAACAGCCAGCGTTGCACGCACAAGTCCATACATATCCAGAGGTTGGAATCGACCTATCCATGCTTTCCAAAGGGGCACTGCACGCGCAACAGATAATAATCATAGATGAGTTGCAGTGTCGTGAGGCGCACATGCACCAGCAGCTCTCAGAGGTTGAGCAGAAGGTTGTCACAAGCACAGAAGAGTCTCTGCAGGCTCAGACGGCTCAGCAAGCAGCGGTGGCCCAGTGCGCAGAATTGGAAAGCTTGATTGATCGACTTTGTGGTGACCTTCCTGAGGTTGTCATACCCGCTTCTGTTGCGCCCCAAGCCAAGATCAAAGGATTAGTCACAACCCTGAAGGCCTCCTACTCAGAAGTGTAAGCAGTTAAAGCAGACTTTGAGCAACAGATCACAAAATTACAAGAAAAGCTCCAACTAGAAACTCCGCCGGAAGTTCGAGCGCAGCGAGCTGCCTTAGTCAAGGAAGCTTCAGCGAGTATTGCCGCAAAAGTCACCAATGGCACTGAACTCCTGGACGCAGCAATGGGCTTGTGGACATCAGTACTGACCGACCCACTTGTGAATAAAATCTCGCAGGAGGTGCGCACCAAAGAGCAGGTATTCGACGAGCTTCAGGAGGCACTGCCCACATTTGTCCCTACTCAGAGAATGGCATGATTGCAGACGAGCCAAGTGCTGCGCGATGAGGTTGACGACCTGCGGAGGAAGAAGCACATCTTGACCACCCACATGAAGTCGTGGGCAGAAGAAGCAATGAAGCTATCACATGATTTAGAAGCCAGACATACCAGAGTATCAGTCTTGCAGCAGAGAGGCTGACCTCTCAAAAGTTGGTAGACACAACTCAAAGTGTTGTTGATCAGAGCACGGGCGTCCTTGCGCCCTTCACTGCCGCCATCGAGGAGCTGAAGACGAAGATGAAGACCCCAGTACCTTTGTGACTCGGGACGAGTCACAATATTGTGTTGGGGGATTGTTGGAGCAAGGTCCCTTAGGACTGCATTTTTGGAGTAAATAATAGAATTTCTTGTAGTTTTGAGTCATGTGCGCAAAGCAATGCACGGTCAAGGGGCTTTGGGGCAGGTCAAAATCCCTTCATGAGTTGTAATGGGCTAAAGGGTAAATCTAGGAGTCTCAAACCACAGTTTGCGGACCTTAGAATGAGCGCAGGCTAAGGTATAAGTAGAAGTCTAGATCGAGTCAGATAAGACAGTTTTTGGATAAGTTGTGATATATGTTTTGGGCTCTGAAGCAAATCTGTGTAAGTGTTTATGTCTGAAAGGCTCCTGCTGGCTGTGTGCGCATAGAAGCCTTTTGGACTTATGAATGCAGGGGCCACATTTCAAAGAGCAATGGATATTTCCTTTGCAGAGGAAAAAGATAAGTTCATTGTCATATATCTAGATGATATTACTGTTTTCTCCAAATTTGATGAGGATCATATATACATCACTTGAGAATTGTATTAGAAAAGTGCAGAAAGTATGGCATTTCTTTAAACCCAAAGAAATATCTTTTTGGGATGGAAGAGGGAAAATTATTAGGCCATATAATTTCAAAAAATGGTATCAAAATTGATCCCAACAGGATTGAAGCTATCATCAAAATTGATCCTCCAAGAAACAAGAAGGAAGTGCAATCTTTTATTCGTAGGATAAACTTTTTGAGGAGATTTATTCATAACTTGGCTGAAATTTTGAAAACTATCACTGATATGTTAAGGAAAGACAATGAAATAAAGTGGAACACCGAAGCAAGAAATCATTCAGTGAAGTAAAGTTAGCTTTGACCCATGTTCTTGTTTTAATTAGTCTGGATTACACTAAATATTTCATAATCTTTTCTTTTGCTTCAAAACACACTATTGTTGCATTACTGTTACAAAAAAACAAAGGACATGAGCAACCTATAGCCTTTTTTCAGTAAAGGACTTAGAGATGCTTCTTTGAAGTATAATATCATGGAAAAGCAATCTTTTGATTTAGTCAAAGCCTTAAAAGACTTCAAAGTGTATGTATTGCATTCTCACATAATTGCTTTTGTTCCAAGTGCAGTAGTGAAGGATATCCTTACTCAAAATGATCCATATGGAAAAAAAGGTAAACAGATAGCAATTATTTTGGAATATAACATTGAAATAAAACAAACAAAGCTTATCAAAGGTCAAGGATTAGCGAAATTAATCACTGAATCAAATTTTCATGCACTGGATATAAATTTTATAGCTGCTCTTGATGGAGAAGAGGAGTTGGCGACTTCATCGATATCAGAAAGTTTTGTCACTTCCCCCTGGTATACAAATATTGTTTATATCTTGCAGAATTTACAAGCCCCCCTGGTTTGACAAAAACCAAGGCAAGATTTCTTAAATAAAAATCTGTAAAGTTCTACATTTTAAACCAAGCTTTATATTGGAAGGATGTTGAAAGAATATTACTAAATTGTTTGTTGAAAGATGAAGCTGACAGGATAATGGAATAATTTCATAAAGGTGACTGTGGAGGACATCTTTACTGGAAAGCCACAACAAACAAAATATTGAGAGCTGGTTTTTACTAGCCTACCTTGTTTGTTGACATTCATAAGAAGGTTTCGACTTGTCATCAATGTCAAATCTTTGCAAGCAAGAGGAAGCTCTTACCTTTACCTTTGAAGCCCATTTCAGTAGAGGTGCCTTTCCAACAGTGGGGTTTAGATTTCATAGGATAAATTCATCTGAGTTCTTCAACTCAACACAAATGGATTCTAACAGCCACAGATTACTTCATCAAATGGATGGAAGCGGTTCCAACTAGACAAGCTACAGACTCTGTGATTATTCAGTTTATGGAAAACAATATTCTATCCAGATTTGGTTGTCCTCACAAAATCATCATCACAGATAATGTTGTTTCCTTTAAATCCAAAAAGATGATAGATTTCTACAACAAGTATCATATTGTGCTAGGACATTCTACTGCCTATTATCCTCAAGGAAATGGGTTAGCAGAATCTTCTAACAAGAGCTTGGTTAACATAATAAAGAAGTTATTGCAGGAAAACAGGAAATCATGGAATAAGAAATTGATAAATGCTTTATGGGCTGATAGGATAAGCACAAATAAGTCAATTGGGATGTCACCTTTCCAGTTGGTCTATGGAGTAGATGTAGTTTTTCCTGCCTCCCTAGGAATTCCAGTGTTAAACTTATTGCAAGAACTAGATGTTGAAACAAATGTTGCATAAAGAAGAATAAACCAGATGATACAGTTGCAGCAAACCAGAGAAGAAGTCTACAACAACATACAGATAATTCAAGATAAGATCAAAATAATCCATGACAAGAGGGTTAAAACAAATGATTTCCAGCTAAATGACCTTATTTTAAAGTGGGATGCCAAAAATGAGGAGAAAGGAAAACATGTAAAGTTTGACAATTTGTGGAAAGGCCCTTACAAGATTGCAGCTTTCCGCAGAACCAATGCATTTCTATTAGAAGATCTGATTGTAGAAACATTGCTAGGAGTATATGTTAATGGTGTTGAGATTTTGTGTATTGGGATAGCATCGGATGTGCTCTAGCTCCCAAAATTTGTGGAGGGACTAGAGTACACCTTATCTACAAGACCCAGAAAGGGATTTGGGAAATTTCATCTGGTTTGGGAGATATTTAATTAATTATTTATTTTAATGTATTTCATAAGTCTAAACTTAGGAAAAATAAATAATTAAAGTTAATTCAATTAAACATGTGATGAAATTGTCTTAAGTCACACGAATCAAGCTTTCTTTTAATCTTTTCCATTGATTCAAGATATGATCATGGTCGTTGGTTTCCCAACGAGAAAAGTATAAAGGAAAGGCTTGGGGTCATTTGTAAAGACACACATAGGCAGAGCACTGAAGCTAAGCTGAGATTCTAGGGCAGGGTTTGCTAAGAATTCTCAAAAGTGTTTCAGCTGCAGAGAGGGGAGTTTAGGCAAAGGGGATGGTCTGATCCTAGTGCCTAGAATCAGCAAGAGGCAGAGAGCAGGTTCCAGAGGCAGCGCAGAGAAGCAACAGCAGAGAGGGCAGCAACTGCGCAGCGCAGGGGAAACTTCAGCTATGTAGGGGCTACGCAATCTCTCTTAAGACAATGTTAGGCAGCAAGAGACCCTCTGGGGTTACGCAGAGTCCCTCAAGGGCAGCGTAGGGTCTGTGTCACCCATTCTGGGGTTACGTAGCCCTCTCCGGGCCAGCGCAGAGGGACGCAGAGGCTGTAGAGGCTGATGCAAGGGCTTCAGGGACAACGCTAGGGTTTCTAGGGCCAAGATCAGGCTGAGTCTTATAAATCCCGTTTGAGGGTGTGGATCAGTCAATATTTTGGTTTCAGAACAACAAGTTAGCTGCAGATCTATATTTTCTCTATCGGGTTTTCCAGATCTGGAACCCAGATTTGCTATATTCAGAAAACTCTTAATAATAAAACCCTCCAGCAACTAGAAGACTAGTTTTCCCGGATTGGGTTTTTCTAGGGACTATTGTCCAGAAAATCCTTGTGTCACTTTGTTTATGTCTGCATGTACTTTTCTGTTTTAGATCTGAATTGGTGAAAGTCTCTTATGTGTTTGCTTCGATGTTAATCTGAAGTTTCAGCATTAATAACTTAATTAAGTAGGAGAAGCATAATCAGATCTAACAGTAGATTTCTGCATAAGTAACATTCAGAAATTTTCACATGGTATCAGAGTGATTGCAGATCTAGCAGGTTCACCAGCAAAAGACTGAAGGATCTTGTTGCAAAAAGTAGCAGGAAGAGCAGCAAAAGGCCAGATCTGAAGGGACAACGCAGTTTCAGAGTGAGCAGAATCACACAAAGGGCAGGGTGACGCAATCTTACGCTGTCTCCACGCAGGCCCACATATTTACTGCGCAGAGGCAACACTGGGATTGTCTAAAGCCAGCCAGGGTGACGCAGATCTGAAGTTGTCTGATCCAAAAGTGCCTGATGCAGAACTGCAGAACTTCATAAGGTGCTAGTGGGATTAAATTTCTGAAGTTTTTAGAATTTAAGCCTAAGCATTAGTGACAAAGAGCGGGAGGAGATCAACTTCTCAGAGGGTTTCTAGCTAAAGAAACTTGCAGATCGATCAGAGGATCGAAGAGAGTTGAATCATTGTTTGATTTGGCAAATTTCCAAGAAGGGAAATTAGTTGTCAAAGGGAGCAGAAGGTGCTTGTTTCGCGAGGGACCTTAGATCCAGATCTCTAGCACAGAGAAGAGGAGCTCTGACAGATTTCTGAGCAGATGGCACCTCATGGACTGCATGATCAAGATAGATTGGATGGCCTATCCAACTTTGCAGTTTGGAAGGCTAGAATCCTAATAGTCCTAGAGGCATATCATCTAAGAGACCATGCATATCATGTCAACCGATGCATGTCTCCTGAGGAAGAATAATGAAGCTACAGGACATGCCAAGCGGCTGATAACGGATGGAGTTAAATGACCATGTTGTCCCACAAATAGCTGAAAAGAAACTGCTAATGAGATGTGGAAGGCCTTAACATCCCTATATGAGGGAAAGTCCGTCCAGAGGAAGATGCTTTTGGAGACTCAGATGCGGTCATTCATGATGAGCAATGGGGATGATGTTGTAGCTCCTAGAGACAGCCTTGAGTTGCAAAAGACCAGTGCCTAGGACATCTTAAATTCAGAGGTTAAATATGGACAATTGTATAAATACCTCTGACAGAATATGGGTCGAGAGAATAATGGTTTTGGTGATTCAATAATGGAGAAGACCATTTTAGCCTAATTCATGTGAATTCCCTATACTTGTGAGAGAGCTCAAGAGGTTGTGAGGCTTGATGGCTTTTAAATGGGCCAAGTATAAAACAATGAGCATAAACTTTAAAAATATGCAGAGGCGTTGAGAAAGAACGAAGAAGGAACCCACAAGAGAAAGGCTTAAGAGATTTAATTATTTGTCCCTCCGTGAACTCAGAGGAAGCGGATATGAATGAGATATGGACAACAACAGAGGTTCGTGGAGCGCAAATTAAGGGAGTGCAGCAAGCTTAATACATGAGCGTTAACACCTGACCGTCATGCAAACACGAATTCGTGAATAAAATTGCAGACTACCAGTAGCTACATTACACATCCAATCAAAGCAGCATAGCAAGAAAGATGATTACACATGAAAAGGAGATTACTGATAATAGAAGGAAACAGATACATACTACTCATTGCTCCATCTGGAATCCAAATAATAGCTCTATATCATATTAAGTTTAAACAGCTCTCCCAAATATGTGTCTTAGAGCACAGGGAGCACAATCATACAAAACTACAGCGAAATTCTTCAAAATTCCAGAACCCTTCTTTCATCTTAGAACTCACTACATATAGAGTTCCCCTTTAGGGTTTACGATCTAATATTCTGTCATGATCGACCCACATAGGTGAAACCAAAATATCCTAACAAACCATCAGAAGCGTGCATCAAGCAATCACTCCTGTAATAGAAAAATCAAAACAGCATTGGGTAAAATCGGGATTTTACCAACAAAACATCACTATCTAATCAGTAAAAAGAAACAAAACAGTTGGCCAGGGAGGCCAAATTCCAGAAACTTCAAAGGAGTGGCGAGAAGTGGCTGAGAACAGGTAAGTGGTCCGGCCTTCATCATATAATTCCACCTGCTTTTTGAAAACCTTCACTCTCTAATTCTCATGATTTCCACTTCCCGTTGTGGAATAGCCAGTTGCGTTGTGCGTGCTGAACTCTTTAGTGGAGGTTATCCCGAGCAAACTGAATAAACCATACTTGCATGCTCCACCCAAAAGCCCATGTTGTGTTTGAATTGCAAACCGGAAACCGGTTTTCGAAGGGGGGCATGAATGGTTTGCAGTATTGGATGGGGGGGAGGGTGCAAAAAACGGATGGACATGGCGGAAGGAATGGTGGGGCTGATAGTATTAACACACGACGGAAATGATTTAAACAAAAAAGAGTGTGTCAGAGGCCGAGGAATAGCTTTAGATGACGTGGCAAGATGACGTGGTAAGATGACATGGACCTAGCCCGCATACCGCTCATCGCAAGTTTTACAAGATAAATGCAAAGGGTTCATGTTAAAACCGTCGAAGTGCTATGTGCGATGTGGTGGGGCTCGATCGCAAATCGCAAGTTTTAAAGAATAACTGCGGAGGTAAGTTTTAAAATCGCTGAAGTGCGAAGTGCGGGGAGGAGTGACGTGGCAAGACAGAGGTGGGACTGTCCGCGCATCGCAAATCGCAAGATTTATGCATGAATAGTGAAGGGTAAGTGATAAAAGTGTGATGTGCGAAGTGCGATGGTGAGGGAGGTGACGTGGCAGATGGAGGTGGGACCACCCGCATATCGCAAATCGCAAGATTTATGTGATAGCGACGGAGGGTAAACAGTAAGATTTGGGAAGTGCGATATGCAGGCACTTAAATGTCAGGAAGTGCGAAAAGGCGAAAAGGTAAGGGAAAGGCGGAAACAAAGGTTTGCATGCGATTTGGTAAGGCGGTAAGGTTGGATGGGTCCCGCCAAATCGCATCGGCAAAAATATAAGTTTCAGCTAAGTCTTAAGAGGTAAAGGGTAAAACTTGCGGGGAGTAGTGTGCAATTTAATCTCCGTCGTCCACCTCTCCGCTTCAATTCTGCACTTTGATCCTGACCGCCTATTTTCCCCTTTGAGCCTCCTCCAAAACCCTTAATTTCTTTTAAGGGAAATACGTCATTTCTCTGTTTTCTCTTATTTAAAAGTAAAGGGCGTGGGCTCCAGCTATCACCACGTAATGTCCCTTATCGAAACCTGAAACCACTTGCGAGGGCAGTTAAGTTGTTTTTTGGAATTTGAAGAGGGTGCTCCCGCAGTTAATGTCAACCGTCGATTTGCAGATGCGCGGATTTAACAAGACTGCTTGCGGGGGCACTCCTTGGTATAAAACTCGTGCAATTTGTGCTCTCGGGTTCTCGTTGGATCTAGGCACCATGAATACGAGCATTCGTTGTACTTGAACTTGGAAGAATGATAATCTTGTTTAATTTTAACTTCACGACATCTTAGCATTAAAAGGTATTATGTAGTGCTAGTCTCTCCTGAGCTTGCGAATAAGCTCGACTCGACCCTGACCTGTGTGCAATGCACTGAACGTGTCCATTGGTCCACCTCTTGAACTGTTCTTTTGACTGCGAGGTGTCCTTCCAGCCCATGCTTGAATAGCTTGGCCTTCCCCTTAAACATTCATGCCTCTGCCCTGTGATTTCCTTATAGGGACCACTTCTCCATGTTACGTGCAGTCACAGGCCAACAAAAGACATGGAACATTTTCTCTTCATATTACAGCCGATCAGAGACCAGTTGACTGCCACAGGTGCAAAGGTGGAGGATGATGTGATGGTCAGGACTGCTTTCAATGCGGTCACAGATGAGTGGGAAACCTTTGTCCAAAGTATCTTGGGCAGAGCGGACCTTTCCGACTGGGACAACTTGTGGGCAATCATGCGTCAAGAAGAACTCCGCAGATTCACTAAGAAGCAATACAACATGGGATCGAGTAAGGTGAAGAAGGAATATGAAGAAGATGTTGCCTTGGCATCAAAGAGGTAGTAGGGAAAGAATAAGAGAGATCTATCAAATATCAAGTGCTTCCAGTGTGGCAAACTAGGACATTTCGCAGGCAATTGTCCTCAAAAGAAAAAGGACAAGGAAGCCTCTTCTTCCAAGGTTGATGTGGTGGATGATGGGTCAGAAGACGATGCAGCCATGAGCGCTCATGAATGACGAAAGTGGGGCGACATGGATCTGTAGAGCAGCTACAGAATGAGGGTTGGATCCTTTAGCAGCTCATCTCTTGGATCACATTCGAGCTACAAGAGCCTTAAGACAGTAGAGGGACAAGTGGAGCAGTGGTGCTTAGATCACGGATGAAGCAAAGGCAAATCTGAAGCCTGGAAGAAGCAGCGCAATGCAAATTCAATAGTAGCGTAGAGGCAGCAGCAGCATAGGGGCTAATGTGACTTCAACAAATGGTTCAGTATTTTGGATAGTTCTCAGTTACAGCCTAAGTCACCGGATTCGGCGAATCTGAAGGAAAAAGTTCGAAAATCGGCGAATTTAATCGACATCCGAATAAAATCGATTGTGTTCGCCGAATCCAAAGCC
This sequence comes from Pinus albicaulis, assembly GCA_034641835.2. NCBI lineage: Eukaryota > Viridiplantae > Streptophyta > Pinopsida > Pinales > Pinaceae > Pinus > Pinus albicaulis. The sequence goes on along the minus strand of CM076582.1, from coordinate 220,939,140 downwards.
GAACTTCATGTCGAACCCGAATCTGAAAAAAAAAATCGATTAAATTCGTGTTTTTTTTATTAAATTCGGCAAAAATTCGTGTTTAGGGTTGGCGTTTGGTAAATTGGTAATAGCTTATAGGTTTGCCGCCAGCCGCATTGTTGAAACTTGCCAAAGCAGACAGGTTCTCGGCCTGACGAAAAACTCTCGGCTTCCAAACTCCTCACTCCACAGCGCACAGCGCACAGTGCACAGGCTACAGCGGACAGGTTACAAGTTACAACTTACAACGGACAGGTTAGCTCCAGGCTCCAGCGACTCCACGGGCTCACAGTTATCAAATCATTCACAGCGGCGTTGGTCTCACACTGCATAGCCCGGGCTCACACTGCCCAATCCTCAGACTCCTCACACGTAACTTGTAAGTTCACTCGGCATCATTTCATTTCTGTTTCGTTTCATTTTTTTTTTTTTTAATTACTAATTTACTACCAGTTTACCACACCTTCGACAATATTACCAGTGGTACTACTGCACATTTTTGTGTCTTTTGTTGTTTTTGATGCTTACTGATGGTCATGGATTATACTTCCTCTAGATCCTGTAAACATGATGTCGTAGTTTACAACTTTTCAAGTATAACAATAATTTATTAATATGTCTCTCTGCACACATTGTGTAATTTGGTCAAGATTATATGTGCAGAATGTCAAAAGTCTCATCTCTCCTGATTTAAAGAACTTTTTTTTTTAATTCAGAATGCTCCAATGTTTTGAGAGCAACAAAAAATCTTTTGAGGACTGAAAACCAAGAGAAAATTGAATCAAGATTCTGTTATTTCGTTACTATTGAAATGCAGTGGTTGGGGTGTTTAAAATTTACCACAGTGTCATAGTTTTGATAATACCACAGTCTCAGCCTATGGTAAATTGGTAATACTACAGTCTCGGCCTAATTGTTTGATTATTAGTGTCCTTGGTGAGCCGTGAGCTTGTCGAACCTTCCCTTTGATCAATTTCAGAGTTCCCTTTGAACCTTTGATCAATTTTATTTTTGTCCAGAACTTTTGTTTTCCCTAGCTCCACGACAGCAGGTGATTATGGTTCAATATCTGGGCATTTTGCATCTGTTATGCCATTCAAACGAACCATGAACAAGCACAGACCTGGCTTTTCAGTTGGTTTACAGGCCATTCAATCAATTTTATCGACAAGACATTACATTTAAAGACCAATTTTGAAGCTAGGTTTCATGCCAAATGAATTTTTTTCTAAGAGAATTTTCCACCACAGTCTACAGATGTGATGGTGAATTTTCATTTAGAAAACTTTTCAATTGATAAATTGCAAATCTGCATGTACCAGAGCGCCATTTTATTTTCCTATTCTCTGACAAAAACTGAACTATTGGTGTCCACTGTCGATTAATGCTATTGTGAACAGTGAACACTGAATTTGTGATAGGCTAGGCCCTCAGGGTTACAGTCTGTAGGCTGTAGTCTGTAATGCCTCATAAAATTTTAAAAATATTAATAACACAGGCTTTAAATTTTTAATCTGTCCTTTATTTGTAAGTCTGTTTATTAAAAAAAAATTAAATTACAGTACAGTCATAATGCAAAATTTAAATTATTTAAATTACAGTACAGTCAATGCAAAATTATTTAGAACTAATTCTAATGTTATTTTAAAAAAAAATTGCAGACATTTCATCCACTGTGATTCACTTCAGCAATCAAGAGTCAGGACAATGGCACCCCCAAAATCAACTCAGTTAGCATGGAATTTTGTTAGAAAAGATGGGAAAAATCTTGTGTGAGATTTGTGGGCATCAATTCACAGGCACTTTAACTAGAGCTGTGGATCACCTTCTCAGTATTAGCAATGGCAGTGGAGGTGGTGTTGAGGGCTGCACTAAAATCTCAGATGAACAAAAAGCCGCAGTGGAAAAAAGCTATTCCTCTTCAAAGGCGGAAAAGGAAAAGAGGGAGCAGAAGAGGCAGCGAATTGAGAGGGAGATTGCCAGCTCTTCCTCAAACACGTTCACCACTAATTCAATGTCAGGCTCAGCCATTGGTGGATCAAGTTCTACTGCTGTAAAAACAGGGGGAACCAAAACATTAACTCAATTCTGGAAACCTGTGGAGAGACAGGAAGTTGATGATGCTTGTGCAGAATTTTTTTATGCATGTGCAATTCCCTTTAATGTGGCCAAGAGTCCATATTTTAAAAATCTAATTAAAAAGGCCATTGATTTTGGAAAGGGCTATGTTCCTCCTGGATCTGAAGCTTTAAGGACCACTTTGCTACAGAAAACAAAAGAAAGAGTCACAACAAAATTGTCTGAGATAAAAGAGTCTTGGAAGCATACAGGGTGCACAATTTTGAGTGATGGTTGGTCAGATTTGTGTCATCGCCCATTGATCAATGTGCTTGTTTACAGTCCTCGAGGGGTACTTTTCTTGAAGGCAGTTAATGCAATGGATAAGGTGAAGAAATCAGAATTTATTTTTGAAATTTTGGATGAAGCAATTCAAGAGGTTGGGGTGGAAAATGTGGTCCATGTTGTTACAGATAATGCATCAAATTGTGTTGGTGCAGGGAGAATGATTATGGAAAAGTATAATCACATTTATTGGACCCCTTGTGCAGCTCACTGTTTGGATTTGATGTTGCATGATTTAGCCAAATTTCCTTGGGTCAATGAAACAATACGAAGAGGCAAAACAATTGCAAACTTCATCATCAACCATCGTCTCTCTTTGAGCATATACAGGAAGAATGCATCTAAAGAGTTGTTGAGGCCTTGTGATACAAGGTTTGCTACTTTCTATATTACTTTGAAAAGAGTTGTTGAGGAAAAAGGAAGCCTAAGAGCTGTTTTCTGCAATACCGAGTGGGAAAGATCTCCCCTTTCAAAGAAATCTAAGGGGAAACATGTTGAACAAATAGTGTTCAATAATGGCTTTTGGGAAAATGTAGACAAGGTTTTAAAAATATGTGGCCCAATTGTTAATGTGCTCCACATGGTTGATGGTGACAAACCTTGTATGGGTTTTGTTTATGAAAGTATTGATCGTTGCAAAGAGGCCATTGCAAGTGCTTTTAATAATGTGGAAGCTGATTACCAGGAGATATGGGAAGTAATTGATCAAAGATGGAAGATGATGCATAGTCAATTACATGCAGCAGCATGTTATTTGGACCCTAGATTGTTTGGGTTACCAAGACATAGGGATGAAGAAGTCATGAATGGACTTATTCATGCTATTGAGAAGCTACATCCAGATCCAGCAATTGCAGGTTTGGTCAGATCTCAGTTGAGGGCATACAGGTTAGAAGAAGGGCTATTTGGTACACAATCAACAAAGTATGATAGGAGCAAAAGTGATCCAGCAGTATGGTGGGATTTTATGGTCCAGAGGCGCCAGAATTGCAAACTTTTGCAATTCGTATCTTAAGTCAGGGATCAAGTGCATCAGCGTGTGAAAGGAATTATAGTTCCTTTGACCACATTCATTCCAAGAAACGAAATAGATTGTTATCTGGAAGATTAGAAGATCTTGTTTATGTTCGTAGTAACTTGCACTTGGCTTTGAAAAATGTGTCAAAAGAGTCATCCAATTCCTCTACTCCGTACATTGATCCTGTTCTTAATGCATCAAGGGATGAAGGCAAAGCTGATTTTTACAATGATAGTGACATTGACATGGAACTGAGTGATGAATCTGATGCTAAGGCATCTAGCGGATTCACAACCCATACTGCTCTTGATGATATAGAACTTTTTGATATCACAAGTGGGCCACCAGAACATCAAGAATAAAACTTGTGTTCGTTTTAGACTTCTAGTTTACTTTTTGCATGAACAATATTCTAAAACTGCCAGAGTACTTTAAAGTTTATATATTTTGAATACTTTTTTATCAGATTGTTTTCAATATATGAAATCTGATATGGCCCATGGTTTTGTTGAATTTTATGTTCTTATAGTGCTACTAGCCTATCAAGCAATGCTCATGACAATTTCACCGTGATTACTATATAAAGCATTCAAGTTAAGTTATTTATTGGAAATTTGGCACTCACTTTCATGGTTTATATGTGGAAATGATGTAAATGTTTGAGCAATAATCCTCATCTTTATTTAAAAATTCAACATTTATTCTTCAACATGTTAAAAATTATATATATATATATATATATATATATATATATATATATATATATATATATATATTTTTTCAAATTTTATATGTCGAATTTGTTTCATCTTATTTGAAAAATTTTATGCCGAACTTTATATTCGAACAACGCGCCAATCCCGAACACGAATCCTAACCACGAACCTGGTGACTTAGGTTACAGCAGTAGCAAATGAGAGGCAGTTGCAGTAGTAGCAGCAACAGAGTTGCAGTGTAGATGCAGTGTTGACAGCAGCTCAGCAGAGTCAGCAACAGCAAAGATGCAGCACATATCAGAGTTGCGCAGTGGTTGGTGGACCGCAATAGCCAAAGATCAGCAGCGTGACAAGAGATGGTGCAGAAACAGAGTATTGCTAGAGGCGCAACAGTAGTAGAACAAATTCCTCGCTAAGAGGCAGTGTTAATTTTTGTAGCATCGGATGTGTTCTAGCAACAATATTTGGTAGAGAGGCTAGAATACATGTATTCTCCAAAACCCATAAATCTATTCTGGAAATTCCACCTAGAGACGACTCAATTAGATTTATTAGTCAGTTTTTAATATTTCCCAAGTCTAAACTTAGAGAATATGATTAATTAATCAGAATTAATGAAGTCATGGTAAGAATGTTCTAGAAAAGTACATGGATCGATTTCTAGTTAATCCTAGCCATCGATTAAGATTTAATCGTGGTTGTTGAAGTCTCAACGGAGGATTATAAGAAGAAGTCGATTGGGGCTTGGAGAAGATACACCAAATCAGTTGAGCATTCGATTTTGCTGGGAAATCAATTTCCAGAGTAGCAGTTGCATGTTGCCGGAAGTGATTGAGTGAGATCGAAGCAGTGAGAGAGGGGCAGAGAGTGAAGAGATGAAGATTTCCAAAACTTGCGAGTACATTTGCAAAGAGGCAGAGAGTGCCACAATGAGGCAGCACAGAGCCCTCTAAAGGAAAATTCCATTTTGTTGGGGAGAAGTCGAGACTTAGTGCCAGTAGCTAGAGAGGTTCCGAAGGCTGGGAGAATCAGTTTCCCAGACAACAGCTAACGAGAGAGTGAGAGGAGACGTAGTTCCAAGCTGGAGGGACATAGTGACTGCGTAGAGTGACACGGGTACTGCGCAAAGGCAGTTGGGAGTAGCTCAATTCGAGCTGAGGTCAGTGTCAGATAGCCTGTGTAGTGAGAAATTTCCTCACTAGTTATTTTTGCCAGTTTATCTCTGTTTGGATTGCCAGTTTGGGCATCCATAGTTTGTACTCATATTTTCACTACTGCATAATATCAAAACCCTCAGTTGCTGCACCGATTCTCCCGAGAAGGGTTTTTCCGGGGACATTGTCAAAAAATAACGGTGTATTTTGTGTGTGCACATATATTTCTTCCAAAGTTTTTATTTCTTCCGCAGTATTTTATTTGTGAAGGTTGTAGACTGTAGTGTATTTAATTCAATATTTGTCGTAGGAAACTGCAACTAAATTGTTTGTTTAATTAAACAATTAGAAGAATTAACATCAGTTGCTGCAATATGATTCGGGTAACCGAATTTTAACAGTTACTTCTAAGCTGCAGAAGATGTACCTAGAGGAGAAGTTGAGGCTCATCTGAATGCAAAAAGGAGAAGGAATAGACCCCTACCTTACCAGGATTCAGGAGATCTGAGACCAGCTAGCAGTGGTTGGGTCAGCAGCTCAACCTTCAGAGCTAGTGTGATTAGTTCTCAACAGTGTCTCAGAGGAATGGCAAGTATTCGTCCAATGTATCTTGGGCAGAGATACCTTGCCAAGGTGGGCCAGGGTGTGGGCTAATTTGCAGCAGCAGGAGTTCAGACAAAGAGATCCATCTATAGCAGTAGTTGCAACGGATTGAAGACGATAAAGGAGGAGGAGAATGTGGCCCTTGCATCTAAGAGTCTCAGTCAGGGACAAGGGGAGCAGAGGAAGAACGACAAGGAGGAGAAGCAAGACCAGGAGGCAGCTTTTGCAGAGATCGATAAGCTTTCCTCAAGGCTGGAGGAAGACTTCTCTATGTTCACCAATATAACTCCAGGAGTGAGGTGGGGTGACTTGTTTTTGTAGCCCCAGAGAGCTACAAATGGGTGGGATCCTTGAGGAGTCCACCCCTTGGATCAATACCTAGCTACGGGGGCCCACAATTTTCAATAGCAAGATAGATCAATGACACTTGAAGCAGTCAGATGTTGGGGAGTGCAGTGCAGAGTTGGCAGCAGTGCAGTTGGCATAGCGCAGAGTCAGCAGCAGTGCAAAGTCTTCAATGGACAATACAAACACTAGTAGCAGTCAAAGACTTGGCTGACAAATGCATTATACTGATCACATTTGATTCAGTATTTTGGATATTTTTTTGTTGCAGATGTTGTTGTAGCAACAACAAAAGAGTTGTAGTGTTGGTAGCAGTTTAGTAGGATCAGCAGCGACACAAATGTAGTGTATATCAGAGTTGCGCAGTAGTTGGTGGGCAGCAGCAGCCAGACATCAGCAGCGTAACAGGAGATGATGCAAAGAAAGGGTGTTGGTACAGGGTGTGCAGTAGCACTAGAACACATTCCTTGTTAAGAAAGAGTGTTAGTTTTTGTAGCATCGGATGTGCTCTAGCCACGAAACTTTGTGGAGAGGCTAGAATACATGAGATCTCCAAAACCCATAAATCGTTTCTGGAAATTCCGTCTAGAAGTGACTTAATTAGATTGTTAACCAATTTTTTAATGTTTCCTAAGTCTAAACTTAGGAAAACAGGTCAATTAATCAGTGTTAATTAATTCAAGGTGAGAATAGTCTAGAAACACACACGTATCAATCCAAAGATGATCCTAGCCATCGATTATGTTTTAATCTTGGCCGTTGGTGGTCTAACAAAGGATTATAAGAGGAGGTCGATGTGGTATGGAGAAATCACTTCAGCAATTCGATTTCTTGGCAGATCGATTTCCAAAGTAGCAGCAGTCAATTGTCGGAGAGAGCCAAAGATCGAAGCAATGAGAGAGGGGCAGAGACAGTGAAACCGAAGGAAGATTTCTAGATCCGGTGAGTGCATTGCAGAGAAAGCTCGAGATTTCTCCAAGAAGTTGCACAGAGGCAGCGCGGAAGCTTCATTGAGCAATTCGATTTTGCTGGGGTGAAGTTGGTTTTTAGTTCTAGAGGTTGGAAAGTAGTTTCAGTTGTCGGAGGGTCATTTTCCCAGTCAGCAGAAGGCAAGACGGCTTGATCTTCAGTGGTTCCGGGCTAAGTGTGTAGCAGACTGCGCAGAGGTTATGCTGAAACTGCGCAGAGCTAGGAGGACGGCTTGATTTTCAGTAAGCAGTCAAGAGCCGTGATTGCTTTGAGTGAGGGTAATATCCCTCGAGATATTTTTGCCAGTATTTTCTCTACAAGATTGACAGTATTTGACATCAAGATTGTACTCAGATTATTTCACTACTGCATAATAATAAAAACCCTCAATTGTTGCACCGGTTTTCCCAAGGTTTTTCCGTGGACTTTTGTCCAAAATTAATTATGCTATATTTTATTGGTGTGTGCTAGCATTTCTCAACTTCCAGCATTTTATTTTTCCCCAGAATTTTATTTGTGAAGGTTGCAGTGTGTTTATTTCGATATTTTTCATAGCAGATAAATTGTTAAATTGATTAACAATTAGGACAAATAATACCAGTTGCTCCAATAGGATTTCGGTTGTGAAATTTTCACATCAAGCACTGCTTCCAAATGGTCTCTTAGTGCTCTTACCCAATGCACATCCCTTGCATACTCCTTCGTGATCTTCTTTCAGTTCTCTCTCTCACGTGCGAAGGAAGGCTAAGGTTTTTGCAGTTGGTCTAGGGTTTTCTTCTACAGGTTCGATATTCAAGAAGGAAGCGAAAGAAGGTTAGTGAAGGTCACAATATGCCATCCTTAAGCTCCACGAGGAAGAGAAAATCTAAGCGAAGGACTGAGGCAGCCTTGGGAGACCAAAAGAAGCTCACACGTGTGGCAACATCTACTGCAGGAAGGCCGAAAATTTCAGACTTGCAGTAGAGGCCGAAATTATGCAGCTCGAGGTCAAAGATGTGCAACTAGAAGAGATTTTACTGGTTTTGACTTGGACAAAGGAAGCACATCATCCGGAAGGGTTGGACTTGGCCTTGGAGGGTATTGATCTTGGTCTAGAGGTCTTGGAATTTTTCAAATTTTTTTTAATCTATAAGAAGAGAAGATATTTGTCTGTTTTCCTCTCAAGTGGAGAGGTTTTGGCCCTGGCTTGCAACCTATATTTTGTGTTCTTGTTCTTCTTGTTTTGGTAGTTGTTTGATTATACACAAACATAATAATAAGTAATGAAGCTAAATCAGTAAGAAAAGTAAAAAGAAATCACAAGTAGTTATCAATAAAAGAGAAATCACTCTAATCATTGCCCTAATAGATTTCTCAACAAGAGGAAATCATGCACAAAGGATGATTTTTCTGGCTTATCTTCAGACAAAGATGTTTTCAAAACATATTTGGGCTACGCAAGGTGACATATGCTCTATTCCTCAAGGAATTCAGGGACCCAGCTTCTTTAATCATTGTAACAATTTTCCTTCAATATTGCATGATTCAAAGACTTTAGAAGTACAATCCTTTTGTTCCAACTATATGAGGGTTCTTTTTCACTGAGGCTTTTCAGGCCTTCAAAGATGGGACAAAGACCATCTTTGAATTATACTAGACGTGTGTCCTAGTCCTAATGATCTTTTGTCTGTTTTAAATAGGCTTGGAGGCCTTCTTGGCTCACTGAGGCTTTTCGACCTATCTTTAACTCAGAGTTCGACCTTCTTCAAGAATGCTTAGACTTTGGAATATTATCACAACCTTAAGCTCAGATATATCTTTGATATATATATATATATATATATATATATATATATATATATTCTTGAAAAATGTAATATGAAACTAGGCTCCTTTCTCTACAACAAAACCTTGGCCTTCTTGCTGGAAAATTAGATTAGGGAAGCATTTAATTTAACTTTTCCTTACATGACAGTTATTTGTGACATTGTGCTCTTCCTCGTTATGCTTATGTTCTTATCATCAAATAAATGCTAAAACAATGAAGATCACAGTCATATAAAGATGAACACAAGATATAGGCTCCAAGCCAAGGAAAAACCCTTCTAAGGGGAAAACCCTTAAATAACTTCTCTTCTTATAGAATCAATTCAAAGGAGACTTCCAAGAACAAAAACCTAGACCAGGCCCACCATCAAGACCCAAGCCAGCCAGCCAACCTTCCTCCTGCAAAACAATACAAGGCTCTTCCAAGTATGACGAAGCAAAATTCCTTCAAGATAATGGCTCTTCTAGCCTCCCGTCTTTACTCCAACAATCTGTGACTTTCTCTACAATTTCGGACCTCTAGAAACCCTAGCGAACTCGCACATGTGGATAATAGAGGACAAATTTCAAACTTCTGAATTCTTCTAGGGCTTCTTCCTTCCTTCACTAGCCTTCTCCTTGCTTTTCTAGTTTCCAATTGCAGATCAAACCTAAAGATGTATACTTGATTGTGTGTCCAAGGAGATCGAAGTTCATCCTTTATATAGCCTTCCAAGAGGTTCCATTAGCCCTCTCTAGGTCGACTTTTCATTAGATGGTCGACTTGGTATTGAGAGCCTTCTAGACATTTCTAAATTGGAAAGAAATTTCCTTTCTTGATACAAGTGCCCGAGAGGCTCTTTTACAATATGACAATGACTTTTTGACTTGAGAATGAAACCCATGCTTTACATAAATCATTTTTCTTTTGATCTTTACATCATTACATGAGTCAAATGACAATTATGAAGACTGAAACTAGTTACATTCTTCAACACTTCTCACAAGCTTAATAATGGATGAACCTTGGGCCTACCTGAGGGTACATCCTTCTGAAATTTAACTGATGCTTCAACCCTTTACAACTTTTGCTCAGATACAAAACAGACTCTTCTTTCAAGATTTGTATCATAGGTCACATACAAGGACACGAACATAGGGAAGATCAATGATTTTTGTCCTTTTTACAATCATAATGGAACAAGGATTTCTACGGCTGATGATAGAATAAGCCCTAGAGCATAACTTGAAGTAGACTGCTTCTTTTAAGGTTGCTCTTCTTCTTCTTCAAGGTTGTTCATAACTTCATATAACATTGCTCTAATACCATGTTGATTTTTCAAGGATCTTCTAAACTGATAATTACTTCTTATAATTTCTTACTTTTATCTTTCTTTCATTCACATTCAACATAAAGCAATTTCACAGAAGTTCTTCAACAATAATCAGTGGAATCATAAAGAGACAGCCATGTTAATCGAGGTTGTCATTGATGTCAATATGGCATTGTTGAAGATGGAAAATATATTCTTGTGATGTTTTGATGTTGCCCTAAACCCTAACTATTTCATCCTAGCATAAAACCCCTAGCCAAACCCTAAGGGTTGTCATAACTTATATTCTTGAAAATTGACTTAGAAAAATCTCTATATGTTATAACCAAACTTTGGTGGTCTCCACACACCTATGTCACTATTACATATGGTCCCTACTACAACAATACCCTAAGTACCCACAACGTGCATAATCATAAGAAATTCACGCCAAGCATTAACGTTGTACGTTACATAGTTGACGTTGGTCCACATAATAAACACACTATAAAAAATTTCACGCTGCATTAATGAAGACATTACATAATCGATGTTGGGTAACTCCACTAGTTCGAAGATCGGCTCCACTAGTATGATAATTGAGTTTCTCAACACATATAAATATAAGGTTTATCGACTTGGTTTAAATGCAGATCTTGGTGAAATATTCGGAGATAGTCGCAGGAAGGAAATAGCCCAGCAAAGAAGATAAGTTAGATCGCATGACAGTGAAACAAGAGCAGAAGCGAGAAGAAAAGGAATTGCGTATCTACAGAAGTAATTTGTTAAGGGTTTGAGGCTGAGTTCCAGTCGTTGAAGTAAACGCAAATCGAAAATCGAATTGAAGAACTCAGACAAGATAAACAAGAAAAATTCGATGATACCATAGAGTTGTGCAGATTGCAGACTCGTTTCTTCACGAACTGTGGGAAATATTGCAAGCCTGTAACGTTCAATTTCGAAACTGTCAGCATGTTTTTGCAGTAATCGAAGACAAAGAAGACTCGGTGTTGAGCATAGATCTCGGTGAAATATATGTGACACATATATGCGAGGCTTGAAGGCTAGCTACATACAAATCAGTGCGAAATTCTGAACGTGGGCCTCTATTTCGGTTTCTGCAGCTCGGGTTAACTCGGACTTCTCTAAATCACAACAGCTCGGATTTATCTAAAACCCAACAGCTCAAAATTATCTAAAACCACAGTGGTTCGGATCTCTTGAACATTGAAGTGACCTAAATATTACAGAGATCTCTTGGCTCAGTATTCTAGTAGCTCGGATCTCTTGAAAATTGCAGTACAATGATCTCTTGGCTCGGGATTGCACTAACCTAAATATTGCAGGGATCTCTTGGGCCGGACCTGCATAATATTCCAGAGTAACCTTGTTGTGGAATTGAAAAATCGTGTGTCTCAGATCCATAAAGAAGTCTTCAAATAGTAAGCAATAAAAGGAAGTCACAATAACATTTGAATGATGACAAGGATTGCAAAATAGCAACATTGTGGAACAGAACGAAAGAAGCCTTCTTGATCACTTGTCATGAGCATGAAGATTTGAGTTTTGGAACCAAGAACAGTGAATGAAAATCAGTGTGCAGTGAATCATTAGTAGCGGAGTCAAATGGTGGACAAAGTACAGTGAAGAAATAGTGAAGCCAAAATCAAGAAGAGAACAGTGAAGAATTTGGTCAAGGTAAGTACATTACTTATCAAAGTTAGTGAAGGGCTTTGAAGACTTTGATTGAAGTATTTATGAAGTGATTTTGAAGAAGATTGAAGATATTTTGAGAAGCCCTTGAAGAAGCTTAGAGAAGGTGTAGAACTTGTATTGCCTTTTGTAGACACCTTGAAGGTATTGAAGATAATGTTGAAGACCATGATGCATTAGCCATCATGACGTATCTTGGAGATCTTTGGTTGGGTAACATGAAGAGTTGTGGAGACGCCTTCATGAGCAGACAAGTTTGTCATTGATGATGTGACATGGAGATTAAGTGATGGGAAAGCCGGTGATTATCAGGGCTCATTGAAGAAGACATTGGGAGCCGTGAAGAATAACCAAACATATTTTGACGAAGTGAAGTTGAGGGTTGGAGCCCAAGAGGTTGGAGCTTCATAGAGACAAGTTCGGTGCCTTGGAAGATAGGGTTGGAGCCCTAGAGGATTGGAGTCCTCAAGAACCCAAGTCGGAGCCTGTACCAGAGATAGGGTTGGAGCCCTAGAGGTCGGTGCCTCAAATTGACAAGGTTGGAGCCTTGGAAAGACCAAGTCGGTGCTTGGCACAATATAGGTTAGAGCCTGGAAGATTGGAGTCTTCATATAGGGTTGGAGCCCTATATCATTATTGTACTTTACTTATTGTAAAGAAGAAATTAATTAAGTATCTATTCCATCATTGTTCATTTTGTGTTCTAAATATAAGTGATCTAACTGGTAAAATTAACAATTGAAAAGAAATACTGATTCACCCCCCTCTCAGTGTTTCCAACAAGCCAAACAAGAGACAAAAGATATTTTACATTAGGAAAATCCACAAGGGCGGGAAATCCCAGCAACCTTTTCCTTAGAGAAATTGTTCAGATCAACAAGAGATACATCTAGTCCTGACAGTCTAAAACAAGCTCAAAACTAATCATAGACAATCCAGGTCAAACCTTGTCAAACAGAGATAAGTAGCTCACAAAATCAGTCTTCCCAGAAGATATTGATTCTACCAAGATTTGGTCTTCTGCCCAGATATATGCATGCTTGAGATTCGGCCCTCTGTCAAGGTATATGTCTGGTACAGATTCAGCACTCTGCCAAGATGTATGACTGCTACAGATTCAGCCCTTTGCCAAGACATTAGAGTGCTACAGATTTGGTCCGTTGCCAAGACATAAGACTGCTACAGATTCGGCACTTTCAGAGATGATTTGCTTGTATTAGGTCTGTCTAGAAGCTTGTTTTCCTTAGATTCGATCTGCTTATGAGATGACTATCATTCTGCCTCAGGAAACTCTCCCATGTGATCTGGATTGGTTGAATAGAGATGATCCGAATTGCACTTTGAAAAAGGCAGAATGGTCTATGTATAGAGGTTAAATGAGCCCAAATACACACGACTCTAGGGCTGGGCCAACTTGAAGCCGACCTTACTTTTGGAGGCAAAAATACATAATTTTAAAATTCAAATCACTCTTTTTGAAGCCAACATGAAGAACATGTCTTGAATTTTTTATTACATTTATTTGGAAGACTGACCATAGCTACAAAATTCAACATGAACATTGAGCAAAAGAACCTTGCCTCCGAACAGAAGTACCAAAGCTCTTTTGCATCGCCACTATATGGACGTATGGGAGCTTGAGAAATGTAAACCATGTGTCTTATACCCTCTATTGAAATCACCATCATCCACCTGCGCCAAAACCCTAAACCACTCTACACTCCAAAGTCGTCACACCACCAAAGCCATTTTCAATAGAGAGAGGTTGTTGTTATCTCTGTGAATTTCATGTTTTATCATCCTATAGCAATAATGGAGCAACTACGGAAAGAGGGAAAAAAGTGATCTGAATATAGTGCATAATGCCATGTGCCTTCCATGATCAACTATTGGCAAAATGATCTGGATTTAAGTCTCGGTTTAATGGTTGAACTTCGTAAGGAATCACGTACTTCGATATGATAAGACAGTGTAACTAGAATAAAAAGTAAGCATTTTAAGTTGAAACTAAGCTATCCATTTGCCAATTTCACATGAAAGTGGATGTTTATGAGCACCATGAAATCTTGATATTTACCTTTTCAGCTAGAATCCTGCCACAGTTCTCTAAAACATTTTGATAAATCTGTTCCTGCTCTTGGGAAATATTTTTTAACAAGAGTAATTCTCTCTCAACAGCCGCATTTGCTTCTGCTAACTTTTTCCAAATTACTTGAGAATTCTGTGGATCTTTCTTCCTCCATGATTGAACTGCACCTACCATAGATGGAGTACAAGAGCCACCATATCCTGGTTCCCCCAATATCTGAATAAAAATAGTTCCATCAGAGCTTCATCAAGAATCAAGACAAAAAAATCAACTACAAGACAAAATCTATTCAAGATCTGGCTAAGGTTTCCTTGAGTTGTTCATATAAAGAGAATATCTATTCTTAATAAATATTGATATATGTATGATACTTTCCTAAACTGGTCTAAGAATGTAATTACCCATCAAAAGTCTCTTACATGAAATCTAACCAGCCATTTCACATTTTGTGTTATGCATCAGCTGTTCAGAAAATATATCTTAAATTAATTCAAAGTTCAATGAGACTCACCAGAGACATATATGGCGGTAAAGCATACTCAATCCTTTCATTGTCCCATGTACTTGATTTTATCTCACTCATAGCCTGCAAGAATGACTTACTTTGCCTGCTAACCTGCAGATATTAGAAACCAGATAGTAAGTCTGTGAACATGGTTTAAATTAGCTGCTGTGAACCAAAGTTACTTGGGAGTGGGGAGCAAGAGCGGAAGCGGGAGCGGGGAGCGACATTTTCAAAATCTCCCAGTTTGGGAGCGAATCGGGAGCAAATTTTTATATAATATATACTTTTATATATTTTGATACATATATGTCAACAAAAACATGTAGAATGATGAATTAGATATAAAAAGCATAAAAACATGGATTGAACCATATAACATCAATCATCTAGTAGTTAGAATCCTCATCAACCATGTCCACAAGTTAGTAACATACAACATATCGAGTCTCATGATTCATAAATCTTAAAGTTTCAAGCTTTCAAAATTCGATATATAACATTTATCATCATTGTCATTTAAGTTGTAACTTGTACTTGTAACCATTACCATTACCAAGTAACCAAACGATAACAAAGAATATCTAACATGAAATGAAATGTTTCAACTTTCACGAAGCATCATATCCATAGTTCATTACCAATGAGTTATAATTGCCAACTTCAAACTTCAAACTTAAATTGTCATTTATTGTTTACAAAAAATATCATGATAAATATTAAACAGTCAACAGTGATAAAAACTACTAGAAACTAGAAAACACAAGCAAATCTATAATCTATTTCTAATGCTTGGGCCTCTTGCCGCCACGAGAAATGTCTAATTTCTGAGAAAGAATGTAGAATGATGAGTTAGTTATAAAAAGCATAAAAACATGGATTAAACCATATAACATCAATCATCTAGTAGTTACAATATGTTGAAATATGTAACTAAGTTCGGTCTTCGTAATGACATGTGTAATCATAATTTTATGTAATTGATGTAAAGAAGAAAAATTTTATAAATTTGTAAAGCTCGAGTCATGAGTTTCATGCTCAAGGAATTTTATTTCATAGATCAAGCTCCCATTGTGAGCTGTTACGTTTGGTCATCAAGTCATCAAGTATATTGAGTCAATGTCATGGAATGAAGACCCATTTGGGCATGTTACACATTGTAAAAGAGAATTTGTTTGAGTCATTAACCCTCCAAGACTTGGTCACAAGCACTCCTTCAAGTCGGCCTTCAAAAGGAGATGAGGATAATTCTAGAATAACATGTCGGCCTAGTCACAAGGTCAAGTTGGCCTATTTTGCATGGACAGACCACTATATATAGAAAGTCTCAGCATCACTTGAAGTACAATTCGATCAAGCATCTGAAATACATAAAGAAGTGCGAGAAAAGG
Source organism: Pinus albicaulis (assembly GCA_034641835.2). Classification (NCBI taxonomy): domain Eukaryota; kingdom Viridiplantae; phylum Streptophyta; class Pinopsida; order Pinales; family Pinaceae; genus Pinus; species Pinus albicaulis. The sequence goes on along the minus strand of CM076582.1, from coordinate 220,923,118 downwards.
AGAGATAGAAGCCCATCACCCAACAAAGGAAGAAGGAGAAGAAACCGAAGTATTTTGGCATTGTTCTTGGGTCATTTTTCTCACACATGTTGAGAAATTAGGCTTTTATTACAATTTCTCTTTCATGTTAATTACTTGTGATTTCGTTATACTTCTTTCACTTAGATCTTATCTTCGTTAGATTATTACATTCTTCATCAAGTCAATTATAAAATGCACAAGAGAACCAAATATTTAGGGTAGCAAGCCAGGGCCAAAACCTCTCCCTCTTGGAGAAGAAAACTCGAAAGTAATTCTCCTTATAGATCTTCAATTGACGAGTACCATAACCATGACACAGGCCCTTGACACCAATATGCCTCCAAGACCCTTGTCACTGCTCTTCCAGGCTCCTTATGATGAACTTCTTTTCTGCATTGCTTTGCACTAGCCTTAGGTAAGCTCAGTCCCTAGCCTTCTATTCTTTCTTCCTTGATCTATCCTCAGTAACCTAGACACTTTTCCTCAGCTTACCTTCCAATACCCTTGCTGCCCTAGTCTGAGACTTCTTTCCTTATTGTGATGCCTTCTCCTTCATGTTTTGTATATGCGAGAGAGTGAGATCAATGACAGAGATTAGCACTGCCTCTCCTCCGCGTTGATCTTAGCCTTCTTAGCACTCCTTACAGCCTTCCTTGTTTCGTTTTCAACTCACCTACTTCCGCACTGTATAGACACCCCTATTCCGCATTGTAGAATCTCCTCCTTACGCACTGCAACTTTGGACCTAAGTTGTAGACCTTGACAGTGAGGATGGACCCAAGACAAAGCCTCCTTTCTTTCGTTGGACTGCCTCTTCTTCCTTCGTTGTATAGCCACCTTCCTCGCACCAAATCACAGTGCCTTAGCTCGCACTTAATTGCAGAACTGATCCGAACTGATAGTCTCCAAATGAGGCCGTGGTCCCTCCTTTATATAGGGATTGTCTCTAGCTATTTTGGACAACTAGGTCCAAACTCCATGTTGTGATGCTCAGATGAAGATGTCAATATTTTTATTGGATTCCTCTTTCGGAGAGGTGCAAGATCGATCTAAAGATCATTTTGATCATCAACGTTGGAGATATTTTCACTCATCCATCACATCACATTCTCTCTCATCATCTGATTGGTTCGATCACCTTGGAGGCTCTTCTTCATCCACACGTGAGAAATTGCAGCAAGAAGAATTTTTTGTTTTCAACCTAGGGTTTTGGCACAAAGTTTACCAGTGTTGACTTTGGTCAACACATGGTCAAACTGACCCCAACTTTGGTCAAAATTTCGATCTCTGCAGTTTGCATTTTCTGGCACAGAAATCGAGGTTGACTGTTGACTTTGACCAGGCTGCATTGACGTTTTGTTGCTGTTGTTTTGCATTGACTGTGACAGCATTGACTTTTGTTGACTTTGGGTTGACTGATATTTTTGTCCGAGAGGGTTGTGTGACACTTTTGGTTGGCTGACCGTATTGAGACTTTGTTGGTTGAAGCATCCTATTGATCGTCGTAACGCACCAACACACATATATTTTTGGCTTGTCTTTTGTCGATCTACTGGTATGTTCTATCAGCATTTTACTTTCTTGTTTATGTGATTGTTGTTTGATATAGGGGATAAAAGTAAAATTGCATCAAGCATAGAACATCTACGAAAATTTACATGGTATCAGAGCTGAGGTGAAGACAAAGCCAAAGTTTGTAACAATCACCAAAGAAGAGCATGGGTACCTCAAACTATAATGGCTTTAAAGCTGATGACAAATTGACTAGGAAGGAATACTTCCATGCCTGGAAGACGACATTGGATCTTATGTTGGAAGACCAAGATGTCATGGACTATGTGCAGGGTAAAATCCAAGAGCCTCCATTGACTGCACCTGCTACCACAAAGTCAAAGTATAAGAAGGGGGAAATCAAAGCGAAGCTGATGATCAGCGACTCAATTCATAAGAGTCTGGTTGCCTACATCTCTGAGCTGGGCACATCCAAGGAGATGTATGATAAGTTGGTCAACATGTTCAAGGCCAACAATGCAAATCAAGTCCTATGCTTTAAGAATCAACTGAAGAATCTAAAGAAAGGCAAGGATGAATCCGTTCAATCCTATTTTCTGAAGCTGACCGAAATCAGAAATAATCTTCTGGCTATTGGGGAGACAATAGCTGATCGAGAGATGGTTCTCACCGCACTTGGAGGTCTCTCATCCGAATGGCATGTATTCAATACTACCATTCTCAATAACAATGTGGTACCTGATTTTGAAGAAGTACTATCGAGATGCGTACAAGAAGAGACAAGGATGAAGGAATATGAAAATGAAGGAAATGTTGCCTTCACTGCTCGTGCTAAGAAGAAGAACTTTGGTGGTTCGAGGAACAAGGGAAGAGCAGGGGCCCAGGGAAAGAAAGGTAAATGTTACGCATGTCACAAGATCGGCCGCTATACTAGAGAATGCCCTTTCAAGAAGGATTCTCCTGATGATGATGACAACAACAACAACCGGAGGAATGGCAATCAAAGAAACAACATGTTCAAAGGAAAGAGGAAGGCTCCCTCTGGTGGAAATGGGCAACCTTACAAAAGGGCGAGAAATTCCAAGTATGAGGAATCTAATGTTTTTGATGATAAAAGAAATGAATTCATTCTTGTATCTTCCCTCTCTGTTGCATCTCCACCCGACACTATTGATGTCTGGTTGATAGATAGTGGTGCCTCAAGGCACATCACTGGGTTCAAGGAGGCACTTTCTAGCATGGTTGAGAAGAATGTTAATCTGAAATTATCCTTGGAGATAATGCCACATATCCCGTGAAAGGGACAAGGACTATGACCCTCCACTTGTCTCAAGGTCAAGTCCTCCGCTTGCAAGATGTACTATATGTACCTGATTTGAAGAAGAACCTTGTGTCTATATCGGCTATGGAAGACAAAGGTTTCAATGTCGCATTCATTGATGGGAAGGTGCGTATCTGGAAGAAGAGTTTCAAGGAAGCTATCCCGACTGGGTTTAGAGTTGATACACTCTGATCCCCTCAAGTGTCGGAAAGATATCTGATGTCTTGCAACTGATACATTCTGATCTCTCCGGTATGCTGTCAGTGACATCCTTTGGAGGATGTTCTTAATATATGACGTTCATAGATGACTTCTCTCGCAAAACCTGGATATACTTCTTGAAGAAGAAGGATAAGACTTTCATGTGGTTTCGTGCCTTCAAAGCCTTGGTGGAAAATTCAACAGGGAAGAAGATCAAGATTTTGAGGACTGATAATGGCACCGAATATGAGACGAACGAGTTCAAGAACTTTTGCAGAGAAGTGTAGAAATTTCTGAATCTTAATTCTTATGCAGAAATTATTTATGTTAATCCAGTTAAGCTTCTCCTACTTATACAAGTTATCAACTGAATAAATTCAAGTAAACATCAAAGAAAAACACATAACAGATCTCTACCAATTCAGATCTAGAATAAGCACATGCACACATAGACAAAGTGACAGTTATTTCTAGACAAACTATCCCAAGAAAACCCCAATGTGGGAAAACCGGTCTCTGGCTGCTGGAGGGCTCTATTATTAAGAATATTTCTGAATACACAACTCTGGGTTCCAGATCTGGAAAACCCTACAAAGAAAACTCTAGATCTGCAGCACTTGGCTGATCTAAGACCAACAATACTAACTGATCCTCACCCTCAAACGTGATTTACAAAACTCAGCCAGATCTAGGCCTAGAAACCCCAGATCTGCCCTTGAAAGACACTGAGTCAGCCTCTGAAGGCCTCCAAATGCTTAGCGTTGTCACTGGAAGGGACTGCGTTACCCCGGACTGGGTGACACAGTCACTACGCTACCCCTAAGGGTCTCTGCGTAACCCCTGAAGGGTTTCCTGACAATCACACTGTCCTTGCTGTTGTTGCTGCTCCTACTGCTGCCATCTGCTACTGCCGCCTGCTGCTATCGTCTGCTGCTGTTGCTACTGCTGCTACCGTCTGTTGCTGTCTTCCTCTGCGCTGTCTTTCCTGATCTCTTCTTTGTTTCTTGTGTATTCTAGACCCCGAGATCAGATCATCCCCTTGGTCTAAATTCCCATCTCTACAACTGAAACACTTGAGAATTCTTAGCAACCCCGCCCTAGAATTTCAGCTTAGCTTCAGTGCTCTGCCTCTTTGTGTCTTACAAATGACCCCAAGCCTTTCCTTTATACTTTTCTCATTGACAAATCAGCGGCCAAGATTAAAACTTTAATCAATGGCTAAGATTAAAAAAAAGCTTGATCCGTGTGACTTAAGACAATTTCATAACATGTTTAATTAAATTCACTTTAATTATTTTAATTTCCTAAGTTTTAACTTAGGAAATACATTAAAATAATTAATTAATTTAATATCTCATAAACCAGATGATATTTCCCAAATCCATTTCTGGGTCTTGTAGATCAGGTGAACTCTAGTCCTTCCTCAAAATTTGGGATCTAGAGCGCAACTAATGCTACCCCAAATACACAAAATCTCAACACTCCCTCTTAGCATCAAAGGTGTGCTCTAGCAATACATCACACTTATGCATTACATGATTTTGGGCACTGGTTTTGTGCTGCTGAAGCTTGGCCTCCTGCCACTCAACTCTGCACTGTTGCTACCATTTTGTACTGCTGCCCATGACTCTGCCACTGCAACCACTGTACTATGGCTCCCTCTCAATATGTTGCATCTGTGCTACTCATAGCACTACCACTGCTGATCTGCTGCACTGCAACTTCAGTTGTTGAGAGAAACAACTAAATCTCTTGCCCAGTCTTTAACAAACAAGTCAGATGGGCTGCATCCTTATCACTGAAGCTGCATAGGCTATAGATCTGTGCCGGCATCTAAAGAATGATGCACAGCTACAGCTCTACCTGCGTAATCAGACTCCCTCTACACTACTGAAGTCACATCAGTTCCTTGTGTTGAAATCTATCACGTTGTTGCTGCACTGCGCTATCCCTCTGAAGTTCTTTGTGTTGCTGCAGCTCTGCACTGCGTAAGCAGCACTGCTCTGTGCTGCTGAAGTCACATCAGCCTCTGCGCTGCTACTACTTCTACGTTGTTGCTGCTATGCTCTGCGTTGCTCCTCCCAGCCTCCAGATCTGCCTCTACCTTTGCCTCATCTGTGATCTATGCACCCACTGCTCCACTTGTCCCGCTATTGTCTTAAGGCTGTCGTAGCTCGCCTGCGATCCAAGAGATCAGTTGCTCAAGGATCCCGCCTTACTTCCATGTAGCTCCTCTACATGTCCATGTCACCCCACCTCCATGGTTCATGAGCACTCATGGCTACATCATTTCCTGACCCATCATCTGCCACCGCTGCTTTGAAAGAAGATGCTTCCTTGTCTTTCTTCTTTTCTGGACAATGGCTGGCAAAATGTCCCATTTCACCACACTGGAAGCACTTGATCTTAGAAAGATCCTTCTTCTTCTTCGATTGCTTCTTCGATGCCAAGGCTGCATCATCCTCCTGTTCCTTCTTAACCTTGCTCAACGCAGGGCTATGCTGCTTCTTGGTGAACCTTCGTACTTCTTCTTGCCGCAGGATCGACCACAAGCTGTCCCAATCTGGGAGGTCCGCTCTGCCCAAGATACTTTGGACAAAGGTTTCCCACTCATCCATGACTGCATTGAGGGCAGTCCTGACTATCACTGCATCATCTACAGTTGCACCCGTTGCAGTCAGTTGATCCCTGATTGACTGCAATGTGAAGAGGAAATGCTCGATCTCTTCTCCCTTGGTCATCATGAATGACCTCATTTGGGCCTCCAACAATATCTTTCTTTGGACTGATTTTCCCTCAGATAGGGAAGTCAAGGCCTTCCACATCTCATTAGCTAACCTCTTCTCAGCTATGTGTGGCACAATATGATCCTTGATACTGTCCATTATTAGCTGCTTGGCATGCCCAACAGCTTCTCTATGCTTCCTTAGGAGATCCGCATCTGTCAGCGTGGCCAGGGTCTACTCTGCATGATCTCTTAGACCATATGCCTCTAGGACAATCAGGATCCTAGCTTTCCATACCGAAAAGTTTGAGAGTCCCTCTAGCCTATCCTGATCATGCAGTCCATGAGGAGCCATCTGCTTAGAATGTGTCGGAGATCCTCTTCTCTATGCTAGAGATCTTCGATCTAGGGTCCTTTTCGAACTGGGAACCCTTTGCTCCCTCTGACATTTGATTTCCCTCCTTGGAAATCTACCAAATCAACTATGATTCAGCTTCTTCTTTGATCCTCTGACCAAACTGCAAGTTTCCTTTAGCAATAAACTCTCTGAGAAGCTGATCTCTTCCCAAACTTAGTCACTTATGCTAAGGTTAAAAATCTGAAAACTTCAGAAGTTTAACCCCACCAGCTCTTCTGAATTTCTGCAACTTTTCTACAAACTTTTTTTGGATCTGACAGATTCAAATTTGAATCACTCTGGCTGGCTTTAGACCCAACCAATGTTGTTTCTGAGCTGCCTCTATGTAGTAATTGTGTGGGCTTGCTAGGACACAGCATTGGACAGCATCACCCTTCCCTCTGCATGAATATCCTCCTCAAAACTGCGCTGTCTCCTCAGATCTGCTTTTCTGTTGCCTTTCCAGCTGCTTTCTGCAGCTAGATCCTTCAGATTCTTCAACTGGTGACCCTTCTAGATCTGCAATTGCTCTGATACCATGTAGAAATTTCTGAATCTTAATTCTTATGCAGAAATTATTTTTGTTAATCCAGTTAAGCTTCTCCTACTTATACAAGTTATCAACTGAATAAATTCAAGTCAACATCAAAGAAAAACACATAACAGATCTCTACCAATTCAGATCTAGAATAAGCACATGCACACATAGACAAAGTGACACAGTTATTTCTGGACAAACTGTCCCCGGAAAAACCCAATGTGGGAAAACCGGTCTCTGGCTGCTAGAGGGCTCTATTATTAAGAATATTTCTGAAAACACAACTCTGGGTTCCAGATCTGGAAAACCCTACAGAGAAAACTCTAGATCTGCAGCACCTGGTTGATCTAAGACCAACAATACTGACTGATCCTCACCCTCAAACGGGATTTACAGAATTCAGCCAAATCTAGGCTTAGAAACCCCAAATTGTTAAACAAGGTTGTCATTGATGTCAATATGACTTTGACTGAGATGTCAAATTTCTTGAGATGCCTGGTCCCAGATGATGATGCCATGACTCTTGGTTGACTAGGAGACCATTAATGATGGTGTCAAAGCCTATGAAGAAGTCTTGTCCGAAATGCATATTGATCACAAAGCCCTAGAAATCATGATGATGTGCTTACTCTTGATGAAGAAGCCTAGAACCCGGATGATGTCCTTACCCTTGATGTGGAGGACTATACTTAATAAAGTCATACATGTGATGATCTCATACTCTTGAATGACCACACTTGATAATCGTCTTTATGACATGGTTGAAAGACTACTTTGAAGTTTTCCTAATAACAAATTAATAAAGGCTGCACTATGACTTATCGCTGCACGAGTATATGATGACATGAGATGATACATTCATTGTTGGATACTATTATGACGTGGATGTCATACATGATCCTATGATGATGAAGAAGCCAAACAATAGAGGAGCCAATCATTGGAGAAGCCATTCTGTCCCAAATATTTTATGCACAAAAATTTAAGGACAGCCACATTAAAAAATATATTTTTCACCATCTTAGAGGCAACATTTCTTTGTGAGAACCTCAACATCCTTTAGAGCATAATTTTAGCTTTCCAACAAGCCCTTACTTGCCTCAAAACTCCCAGCAGTTTGAGAGAAAATGAATTTACAAGTTTGGAAAAATATAAGTTCTATGCAAGCCGACATAACACAACTCATGCAAGTCGGCCTCTTGGCCAAGGGAAGTGACTCTTCGTCAAAAAGAAAAAATATGTATGAATATGACGTTAAAACACTTCATTTTGGCATCGATTTTCGGTGAAGATTTCAGGGGAAAAGTGAGGAAGACAGAAGGAGAACTGAAGTTGAGGAAGACAGAAAAATTACTATTTGGGTAAAATTCTATTGGGTTATCCTCAACTCAGATTGCAAACCCACCTGTGGAGAAAACCAGACCTGTGAGAAGCTTTGCTAGACCTATTACAGGCTCGGATCTGTGAGTGGAAGGTGAAAGCTTTATCTTGAAGACCTTGGACCAGTGAACACAACGATTGTAAAATCTGTGGGTGAATAATTCTTAAACCCTCCATAACTCGGATCTTATCACAGATACCTCAGGGCTTGGACTTTTTGAATCAGACAGAAATTCGGATTTGGGTTTGTGACCTCACTATAGCTCGGAACCTGTAGCAGGTTGACATCACACCTAAAGGCCCCCCCTTCAAGCACTAAATTGCAGGCTCGGGCTGCCTTGTGAAGGAGCTCGGACTACAGGATTGTGACATAGCTTCAGACATGTGGAGAAATAAGGATCAGTTCTGTTGAAAGTTCAGACCAGTGCTAGGAAGATCTCGGACATGCCTCAGAGTAGAAGCTCAGATCAGGGCTAGTGCTTGGTGTATTAATTCAGTTTGACAAGCTCCGATTTGCAAGGAGACTACACCTCGGATTTGGTGGAAGGCCTGGACCAGTGAACCAATCATCATATACTAGAACTCGGACTAGATCTCCTATGGAGGATTAAACCTTTGGTAAATCAACGTGCTACACCACAGAACAGGTGGGACCAAGGTTACTTGGGAGCGGGAGCGGGAGCGCGGAGCGGGAGCGCGGAGCGGGAGCGGGAGCGCGGAGCGCCATTTTTAGAAGCTTCCGGTCCGGAGTGTTTTCGGGAGTGTTTATATATATATATATATATATATTTTATATTTTGATGCATATATGTCAACAAAAACATGTAGAATGATGAATTAGACATAAAAAACATAAAAACATAGATTGAATCATATAACATCAATCATCTTGAAGTTATAATCTTCATCAACCACGCCCACGAGTTGGAAGCATATAACATATTGACTCTTGAGTCTCGCAAATCATCAATCTGAAGGTTTCAAGCTTTCAAAATTCAATATATAACATTTATCATCATTGATTTCAAATTTCAATATCTAACATTTATCATCATTGATTCATTGATTTGAAAATTCAATATACATTTATCATCATTGATTTCAAATTTCAATATCTAACATTTATCATCATTGATTCATTGATTCCAAAATTCAATATACATTTATCATCATTGATATATAACATTTATCATCATTGATTCATTGATTTCAAAATTCAATATATAACATTTATCATCATTGATATTATATAACATTTATCATCATTGATTCATTGATCACCATATAACTTTCATGAAGCATCATATTCATAAATCATAATGACTTGTAAATAGTAAACTTATAAATGCCAACTTCAAAGTTTCACCTTTCAAATTCAAACTTCAAATTTAAATTGTCATTAAATATATGAAATCAGAAAGAGTCAAGTTTCAACTGTTCAACTGTCAACAACAAATAGAAAAGACTAGTAAACAACAAATCTATTTTATCTGGCTGGCCCCTTGCCACGCCCACGAGAAATGTCTAATTTTTGTGAACCACGAGGAAATGTTGGTCTTCTAGTACTCTCAGGAGTACCACGACCACGACTAGAAGGTGGAGGCTGGATCTGCAAAGGAACAATAGTGTGATATCGAGGAGTGGCACTAGCACTGGCACTGGCACCCGCACTGCTACCAGTAGATGGTGGGACTGGCCCTGTGTGTGGCGGTGCTGCTGAAGCTTCATCATCATCCCTATAAAGTTCTGCTTCCAATTCTTCCAGATGTAACGTGCCGTCCTCCAAATTATCATCCTCTGGGTTGTTGTCCCAGACTCTGTATGATTGATCCTCATTTGCCCGATCACGGTAATGGCTCAACAACCTCAAGTTATAATGCACATAAACCAAGCTTTCAGCTCGGTTTTCATTCAGCCTGTTTCTTCTCACATTGTGTATAAAGCTGTAGGTGCTCCAACACCTCTCTGCAGAAGAAGTGTTCACAACCTGTGAGAGAACTTTTTAGCCAACTTTGGCAAAAGTCCCATGCCGCCATATGCTTCCCACCATGTGAGAGCATCAAATCTGTCCCTGTCTTCCATTGCATGGAAAGAACCAAAGTTAGCAGTGCAACTGAAGTATTTGTCTAATTTAAGGCGCAATCTAGCACACTCTTCCCTGTCGGGTACCAACTTGTCCAATGCCTTCATGTACCCCTCTTGTACCTCTAGATTTGTGTGAGGTTTCACCCTAACCGCACCTCTAGGTGCAAGTTGGCCCAACCAAGATAGAGAGTAATATTTTGGCGTAAGGATATATGCCAAAGCATGTAGTGGAACATTGAGTTTATTCCACCGTGCACACACACAGTCATGAATCATAGCATACAAGTTGGGATCATTATCCTTAACAATATCTTTTATTTGCCCCAACATGCTATCCATCTGCTCATAAACCTCTCCAATCACTGGTTTATCAGTATCTGCAAAGCGAATCATGTTATAAATGGGCTTGGTAAAATTCAAAATTTCTCTCACACATGCCCAAAACAGAGGGTCAAGGGCGGTCTCCTCCACATGTTCGAAACCTTGCCTGTCAACTATTGTTGCTGCCCTGTCCTTTAATAGCTGCCAGTGTGGGCTTGATACCATTGCAGCCAATGACTCTCTTACCTTCAAAAGGCGCTTGAAGGTGAGGTAATAGCTAGCAAATCTAGTTTTTGCTATCTTCAATTTGGAGTGAGTACGGAAAAGCCCATGGGTATTGCTATGATTTGTAATAAATTTTATCATTTTTTTACCTCTTTTGTACAAATCACCAAGCCATTTGAATTGAGGTTGTTTGTTTTTTATGATATCATGCATCAAAAGGTTCATTGTGTGAACCAAACACCCAAACCAAAAAATGTTGGGGTATCTATCCTCAATAATTGCTCCTGCTGCCTTACAGTTAGCAGCATTATCAGTGATGACCTGTATGACATTGTATGGCCCAGTCTTTTCAATTATATCAAGTAATGGTTCTGCAATGTTAATGCCGGTTTTGAATTTGTCTGAATAATCATATGCTGCCAGGAAGATTGCACCACTAACCGACACAGCCAAAACACTTATCAATGGTATTCCTTTTACATTGGTCCATCCATCAGAGACAATGGACAACCCATGCTCATTCCACGAACTTGTCATTCTAGCCAAAGAATTGTTTATTTTAGCTTTTTCATGATCAAGACCCACGGTTCTAGCCTTGTCATACCCAGGGCTTTTGTATCCTTTGGGGGCATCATTAATGGAAGAAACCATTTCATGCCAATAAGGTGAGCGAAGAACATTGAATGGCACCCCACATGCATATAGAAACCGGTAAACTTTTGAATCCACATCATTCCTACACCCTTCGTCCAGGTAATCGGATATGGTTCTATGCCTTAATCCAGTGCCACTGCCTCCAAAACCACTAGCATGGGTGGAAGTTGAACTTGTTTGTCCATGACGTGTTGGGCCTGAATCAACGAAACCCCTAGATCTTTTAGATGATCTTTGTAGGGCAGCCCCCTCTTCCTTCCTATATATCTCTCTCTGTGGTGCTGGCACAAAAGGACAAACTTTGATTCCAATATTTTTAGGTCCATCCCCTGGCATTATCCCACAAAGGTGCCTTCTCGCACGGGTGTATGAACCATGGTATTGGTTATTGCAATGGAGGCAAATAAATTTAGTGGTTCCACCACCTTTCCCTCCTTCCATTTTCTGAACATATTTCCACAAAGGTGTCTGAGTTTGGTCTCGTTTAGTTGGGGAATCTGTGTCCTCAGGTTCTCCACTCCCCACTTCCTCCTCAGCATAATCCTCCTCCTCTTCAGGATTTTCTTCAAATCCACCATAACCCTCCTCTTCATCCTCCTCTTCTCTGATTTGCCTCTTTCTTCTAGCACTCTCCAACACCATTATCACAAAGAAAGGAACCAACATGAGAAAAATCCATATAACCATGATGGAAACAAGTTTCAAGTTTCTAGCCTGCAAAACAAATGGAAAAATGCCAAATGGGAATAGGAAATGCAACATAGGAAAAAAAAACAATTCATTTTTTAAGTTTTAAATCCAATAAAATGCAACATTCAAGAAAAATTCAAGTTTTCATTTTTAAACAATTTAACAACCTACAAATTCATCCTAGAAAATACAAAATTGGATTAGAAGGCCTACCTCTTTCTTGCAATCCTCCTGTTGCCTTGCTCCTTGCTCTCCTCGTCTCTTCTTGCTCTTCTTCCTTGCTCTCCACAACTCTTCTTGCTCTCTCTCTCAACACTCAACAAACAATAAAAACCAAAATGAAACCCCCACCCCATTATAAACAATTCGATTTTTCACTTAAAAAATTTGCACACGGCGGGAAGCGTTTTTTGTTCCGGGGAGCGTTCGGGAGCGAACGCTCCCCGATCGCTTCCAGCGTTTTTTAAATGTCGGAAGCGCTCAGGGAGCGTTCGCTCCCGAGCACTTCCTGAAACACTCCCGAAAAGGCAGGGAGCGTTTTAACAGGTTTGGAAACGCGCTCTCGAAAACGCTCCCCTCAGGAAGCGTTTTCGGGAGCGCGTTTCCAAGCGTTCCCAAAATGCTCCCGCACGGAGGGCGTTTCGGAAACAGGAACGAAGGGGGTTTGAAGCTTCCCCGCAACCCTGGGTGGGACAGTCACCTGGAAACTCGAAACTACACTGACATAGGAAAACATCTCAGACCTGTGTGTGGAGCAGTCTAAGAAAAAAAGGTGAAATTCTTGTGTGGCTTATTTCAATCCATAATAACAATCATTGGTCAAAGAATTAAAAACTGTTAGATGGGCAGATTGGTAGGCCCTAAGAATTGATTCTTTGAGATCTTGTGGAGAGAAAAGACCCTTTGAGCATTGGAATCTTAATTGAAGTACGATTGGAGAAGCATACCTCAGTCAAAGGAGCAGGGCATTAACATCGTTTAGAGCACCTTTTGAAGTACTCTTGAAGAAGCCTATTAAAGATACCTTGAAGAATACTTGAAGATATTTGGAAGACTTGTAGAAGCTCATCTTAGAGATATTATTGGAGACCATGATGCATTGAAGCCATCATGAGGTAACCTTGGAGAATTTTGTTTGGGTAACATGAAGAGTAGTGGTGATACCTTCATGTGAAGAACAAGGTTGTCATTGATGAAGTGACATGGAGACTAAGTGATGGCATTGCTGAAGATTGACAGGGCTCGTTGAAGAAGACTTTGGGAGCCGTGAAGAATAACCAAACATATTTTGACGAAGTGAAGCTAAGGGTTGGTGCCTCAGAATTGACAAGGTTGGTGCCTTGGAAGATAGGGTTGGAGCCCTAGAGGATAGGAGTCCTCAAGAGAACAGGTTGGAGCCTGTACCAGATATAGGGTTGGAGCCCTTGAGGTTGGTACCTCAGAATTGACAAGGTTGGAGCCTTGGAAGTCCAAGTCGGTGCTTGGCAAATACAGGTCGGAGCCTGGGAGATTGAAGATTGGTGTCTTCATCTAGGGTTGGAGCCCTACATATATTGTACTTGATTTATTGTAAAGAATAAATTAATAAAAGCATTTATTCTTATTGCTCATTTTGTGTTCTAAATATAGGTGATCTAACTGGTCAAATTAACAATTGAAAAGAAATATTGATTCACCCCCCTCTCAGTGTTTCCAATAGATCTGCCAATAGATCAACCTTTGAAGGCCTCCAAATGCTCAGCGCTATCACCGGAAGGGACTGCGTTACCACAGACTGGGTGACGCAGTCACTTCGCTACCCCTAAGGGTCTCTACGTACCCCCTGAAGGGTTTCCTGACAATCATGTTGTCCTTGCTTCCGCTGCTGCTGCTGCTGTCGTCTGCTGCTACTGCCGTCTACTGCTGTTGCCTGTTGTTGCTGTCGTCTGCTGCTGCTGCTGCTGCCTTCCTCTGCGCTGTATTTCCTGATCTCTTCTCTACTTCTTGTGTATTCTAGACCCCGGGATCAGATCATCCCCTTGGTCTAAATTCCCCTATCTGCAACTAAAACACTTGAGAATTCTTAGCAACCTCGCCCTAGAATCTTAGCTTAGCTTCAGTGCTCTACCTCTGTGTGTCTTACAAATGACCCCAAGCCTTTACTTTATACTTTTCTCGTTGACAAATCAACGGCCAAGATTAAATCTTTAATCAATCGCTAAGATTAAAAGAAAGCTTGATACGTGTGACTTAAGACAATTTCATCACATGTTTAATTAAATTCACTTTAATTATTTTATTTTCCTAAGTTTTAACTTAGGAAATACATTAAAATAATTAATTAATTTAATATCTCCTAAACCAGATGAAATTTCCCAAATCCATTTCTGGGTCTTGTAGATCAGGTGAACTCTAGTCCTTCCTCAAAATTTGGGACCTAGAACACAACTGATGCTACCCCAAATACACAAAATCTCAACAAGAAGCTGGCATCAAGAGGGAGACCACAGTTGTCTATACTCCTAAGCAAAATGGCATTGCTGAAAGAAAGAACAGGACCACAGTGGAAGCTGCCCGTGCCATGCTATGTGACCAAGGTCTTCCGAAGTTTCTGTGGGGAGAAGCTGCCAACACTGTTGTGTACATACAAAACCGATGCCCACATTCCGCTCTGGATTCCAAAACTCCCGAAGAGGTTTTCTCTGGTAAGAAACCTGACGTCTCACATTTTAGAATTTTTGGATGTCCTGTTTATTTTCATGTGCCGAAGGAGAAGAGGAGCACGCTGGATGCTTCTAGAAAGAAGGGAATGTTTGTGGGCTACATCAAAACTTTGAAGGCCTATAGAGTCTATGTGCCTGGTCAAAAGGAAGTGGAGATATGCCACGATGTTACCTTTGACGAAGATGCTTCCCTAAGGAAAGTAATCAATCTTCCGAGATCTAACGAAGATCATGAAGCAAGGCCTGGAAATCAAGAAGAACTGAAGGATGAGACGATGCCTATTGTTGAAGGACCAATGGACCCTATTGATCCACCTCCTTCAATGAGGAAAAGACTATCATGGCTCAGGGACACTCTCGAGGATGCCGAGAGACATATGGCCCCAAGGGGGACATTCCGTGAAAGCAAGAAGCCGAATAGATACCAAGGGTATCTATCAGCCATGAGTACAATCATACAATCTGAGCCTAAATCTTCTGAGGAAGCCGTAAAGCATCAAGTCTGGAAGGATTCTATGCACGAAGACTATGAGTCCATTATGAAAAATGATGTCTGGGATGTAGTTCTGAGACCGGAGGACAAAGCAGTTGTCACCTCGAAATGGCTCTATAAGATCAAGCATGGATCTGATGGTAGTGCTGAAAAGTTCAAGGCAAGATTCATTGCCCATGGCTTCTCTCAAAAGGAACGCATAGACTATGATGATATATTTGCACATGTGGCTCGATATACCACCATCTGATCTAGCATAGCCCTTACTGCTACACAAGGATGGAATCTTCATCAAATGGATGTGAAGACCGCATTTTTGCATGGTGCGATAAAGGAAGAGGTGTATGTGGAGCAACCTCTGCGGTTCAAAGTCCAGGATCGGGACACCCATGTTTGCAGGTTGAAGAAAGCCCTCTATGGGTCGAAGCAAGCACCCAAAGCTTGGTACGAGAGGATAGATAGCTACATGATGAAGTTGGGCTTCACTCGTAGTAATGTTGACCTGAACCTTTACTTCAAGGTTGATAGAGAAAAGCCTCTCATTCTGGTGTTGTATGTGGACGACCTCTTCTTGACAGTTGCTGACCTTCTCATTCATCAGTGTACGAGGGAGCTCGCTGCTCAGTTCGAGATGAAGGACCTAGGACTGATGCATTGCTTCCTAGGCCTGGAGGTCTGGCAGAGACCTGGCGAGATTTTCCTTTCTCAAGGAAAATATATTGTGAAGCTTCTGGAAAGATTTGGAATGGTGGACTGTAAGTCCGTGTTGACACTGATGTAGCTCAACTTTAAAAAGTTGAGTGGTAGCGCTACTGGGCTCGTGCTAGATCCTACTGAGTATCGCCAACTCGTAGGGGCCCTGATGTTCTTAGTGAACACCCGTCCGGACGTATGTTTTGCAGTGAACACTTTGAGTCAACATATGGTTGAACCTAATCACATTCATTGGGTTGGTGCCAAAAATCTCTTCAGATATCTTCGGGGCACGAAAAACCATGGGTTGAGATAAACTGCCAGAAGCGTGACACTCCATGGATATACTGATGTCGATTGGGCTAGCAGTGTGGTGGATCGTAAGAGCACATCGGGATGCTGCTTCACACTTGGGTTTGCTTCGATATCATGGATGAGCAGGAAGTAGAAGTCGGTGGCTTTGAGCACCACGGAGGTCGAATACATTGCAGCGAGTATGGCATGTTCTGAAGCAATCTAGTTGCGAAATCTCTTCAGTGCGCTGTTCGGGCATGCGCTAGATACCACCGTGATACTCTATGATAACCAGAGTGGGATTCAGTTGTCCGAGAATCCTATGTTCCACGATCGATCCAAGCATATTGATATCAAGTACCACTTTATCCGGGATATGGTACAGCGAGGCGCCGTAAGGCTCGATCATATAGGAACTGATGAGCAGATCGCGGACATTCTCACAAAGCCCTTGGGGAAGGTCAAGTTCCTAACCTTCCGTGAGAATCTTGGTATCCTAGAACAACCCTATGTTGAGGGTCCTGTTGGACGATGAGGTCTTGGAGCTCTTGGGGGCTTTGGGGGTAGCTTCTCGGAGCTATAAGCACACACGGGGCTAGGCTTGCGAACCTTGTGGTGCCTCTGCCCCACCGTTATGATATTGAGTTGGTTCACCTCTCATGGTCTGTGCCCCGTATGCATCCTACCCGTTGAGTCCTGGACTCATGGGAAGTACCTCTCATTTGGCCAGTGAGGTGGGAAAAGCTAGAGGCCAATAGCAAATATCAATGTACGCATCAGAGATTGTCATACTCTCTATGTCTAGGATGGCACATGTCCAACCACTTGATCTAGGATCAAGTATAGTGAGGTTTCGGACCTCCAACTAACTTAGGGTCAGGTAAACCAACTTCGAGTTGGTATGAGACTCCTTTTGAGTCCTATAGAGGTTTCGGGCCTCTGGGTTGAATTTGTCAGCCGAGAATGATGTCTTTGTGACTGACCCACTTTTGTTCTGAAATAAAGAAGCTAGCAAAGCAAGTTACAGCGAGATGACGCACGATGTTTGGATGGCACAGGCGGATGGAGTTCTCCCTAGTTAAGAGGGAGTGTTAATTTTGGACAACTAGGTCCAAACTCCATGTTGTGATGCTCAGATGAAGATGTCAATATTTTTATTGGATTCCTCTTTCGAAGAGTGCAAGATCAATCTAAAGATCATCTTGATCCGATGAGCAAAACATTTATTTTGATTTTATTCAAAATATGTGCAAGTCAGCCTGAAATGAAATGTAGGCTTGAAGCCCCAATAGTTGTGTCACACACCCTCACCGATGGATATAAATAGGTCAACATTGCAGGTCATTTTCACTCATCCATCACATCACATTCTCTCTCATCATTTGATTGGTTCGATCACCTTGGAGGCTCTTCTTCATCCACACGTGGGAAATTGCAACAAGAAGAATTTTTTATTTTCAACCTAGGGTTTCAGCACAGAGTTTACTAGCGTTGACTTTGATCAACGCATGGTCAAACTAACCCCAACTTTGGTCAAAATTCCGATTTCTGCAGTTCGCATTTTTTGGCACAGAAATCGAGGTTGACCATTGACTTTGAGCGGGCTGCGTTGACTTTTTGTTTCTGTTGTTTTGCGTTGACCATCGCTGTGACAGCATTGACTTTCGTTGGCTTTGGGTTGACTGATATTGCTGTCCGAGAGGGTTGTGTGACACTTCTGGTTGGCTGACCGTATCTGGTTGAAGCATCCTGTTGACCGTCGTAACGCTCAAACACACATAGTTTCTGTTTGTCTTCTGTCGATCTACTAGTATGTTCTATCAGCATTTTACTTTCTTGTTTATGTGATTGTTGTTTGATATTGGGGATAAAAGTAAAGTTGCATCAAGCATAGAACATCTACGAAAATTTACACATGAAGGTAGGTGTGTAAGTCGACTTCTTCAAGGGTGTAGGTTGACGTCTCCAAGGAGATATTTCCATCATATTTGAGCCAACTTTGTGGAGCATATTGACAAGGTCTTGGAGTATACTTTTAGATCAATAAATTGTCCTTTACACATGTGTAAATATACTTCACATACATGACTCTAAATTATATTTATGACAAAATGACAAACTCCTAAAGACATCAAGAAGAAGTCCTTGACCTATATTAAAAACTCCTTGCTCATGAAACCCATGAGGCAAGCATAACAAAAATACATTTTATTATCTTTCTCTTCTTCATTACATAAATTCATATTTACAAGTCATTATGAAGACCGAACCTAGTTGCACTTTTCAACAGCACATGTGACAAGGATTAGGATTTCTGCAGTAGGGTTACACCAGCCATTGAAGAAACCGAGAGGAAGGTTCCTAAACCAGCA
The DNA here is from genome assembly GCA_034641835.2 of Pinus albicaulis. Taxonomy (NCBI): domain Eukaryota; kingdom Viridiplantae; phylum Streptophyta; class Pinopsida; order Pinales; family Pinaceae; genus Pinus; species Pinus albicaulis. The sequence goes on along the minus strand of CM076582.1, from coordinate 220,904,494 downwards.
TTCTTGATACTCAAGGTCACAAGGAGAAGCTTTCAAGTCAAGCGAAGAAAGGAACACTATCAAGATCTATAATTCAGCCCGCGCGTATCAACTTGCCGAATTTTAAGGCAACAAAGAATTGCAGGACAGTGGAGGAGGGCCAAAATTTCAGAATAACCTAAATTGCAGTTCTAGAAGTCAATTTGACTAGAGTTGACTTGGGCAAGAAGAAGAAGCAGTGAAGAAGGGTCTTGTGACTTGGTCTTGGAGAGGCTGATATGCCAAGGGTCTTCGTCTTGGTATTCGTCAATTCAAGTTTCTATAAGAAGAAGAATTCGTTTGGTTTTCCTGACAAGTTGGAGAGGTTTTGGCCCTGGTTGATCGCCTACATCTTGTGTCCTTTGTCTCGTTGTTCTTTATGATTTGTTAGTTGTTTGATGAAGAAAAATACATAATAATAATCAAGTCAAGAAGAACATAATTAAGAAAAGTAAAAAGACTTCACAAGTAGTTATCATTGCTAGAGAAATCATCACTTGTGTCTACCCTAGATTTCTCAACATGGTTTCAGAGCTAAGGTGACAAGTTAAGGAAGGGAAGCTCCATAAGGGACACTCAAGCATCAAGGACTGAAGTTCTAGAAGGGCATCAAAGCATCTAGAAGCTCATCACATCCTCAAGGCATTTTGAAGTCAAGGTCTACACCATCCTCTTGAAGTGTCAAAACCCTAGATCGATCAAATAAGAAGTCTATACTAGAAGCATTCTTGGGATCCTCGCTCAAGTCATCATCAAGGAAAGAGACCACAAAACCCTACCTCTACTCAAGTTGAAGAGTCTTAAAGTCTACTCATCCAAAGAAGCAAGAGCAAGATCTAAGGTGATCTCCCTCTCTTTGGAGTCAAGGATCACTTTTGAAGAAAACCATCTTCATCAAGAGGAAGTTTTCTATTTGCTATATCATCATCATATTCGAGAAGGAAGCAGGTCGAAGGAGCATCTTCATAAGTAAGTACATTTATGTCTACATCTGAATCTGTCAAAATGTCTTTTTGCAAGGAAAGCAACAAGTTGGTTGGGGCTTCAAACTTTCTAGCATGGAAGAAGAGGACAGATCTAAACCTCATAGAAAATGAGGTCAAGGAACATGTCAAGGGCTCATTCACCAAACCTCCAAAAGAAGATGCTCAAGAACTTCCAAGATATATGAAAGAGGAAGTAAGGGCTCAAAGGATTCTCATAGAATCCATCAAGGATCCCCTCATTCCCTATGTATCAAAATTAGAAATATCAAAAGAAAAATAGGTTTTGTCTTGAGTCAATAGATTCATTTTCATTTTTATTAGACCCTTCTTGGGCTTTTGTATCATGTAAAAAGAATTATTTTTGAGTAGAAAAAGTCATTTGTCACCTCCACACCAATCGGCCCTGTCCTCATGAAGTTGGCCTAGGTTAGGGCTATTCGACCCAGCATAAAAGCTATATATAAAGGCAGTTCAACTCATTTGAAGCGCACACTCAACAAGTTTGATTTACAAGAGAAAGACGCAGAAAAAGAAGAGCGAAGTTGAGGAGAAAGAAGGAAGAGGTTGTAGAAGCCAAGGATCGTGTTTTTGGGCATCTCTATCTCACACGTGCAAAGTTACTGGACTGTTGGTCGGGCCAAAAATTCTGAATATACTGCAGGTCTAAAATTCTGAAGCTGAGGGCCAAAAATTTGTAGTTGGGGGGGCGAAATTTTGGATTGAAGCTGCAACTGAGAAGTTGACACTTAGAGACTTTGGCAGGGATAATCTATTGGAAGGAAGGGTTGACTTGGTGATTCGAGGAGGTTTGTGTCTAGGTCTAAAGTGTCTTGGATTGTCTCATGTTGATTTACTAGTGGAAGAGTTGGTATAGGTTTTCCCCTAGATAGGGGTTTTGCCCTGGCTGAGTGCCTACATCTTGTGTCCCTTGTTGTGATTGTCTTTGTTTGCCATTTGTCTTGATGAAAGGAACATAATAAATGGAAAGAATAACTAATAAGAAGAAATGAGAAATCACAAGAAAATGTCAAAGTCTAAGATAAATCTACCTAAAGAACCTAATCTATATAATGCCCTAGATTTCTCAACATACCTCACTAGAATTCAGAGAGTTTGTGATGAACTTGCAGTTGTAGGAGAAAAAACAGAAGATAGTGAGCTAGTGTGGATAGCTCTAAACGGCTTTACCAAGGAATGGCAAACTTTCATTCAAGGAATTATTGGACAAGATCAACATCCAGGTTGGGAACGCCTATGGAGTGACTTCACTAAGGAAGAGCTCTAACTTAGTCTCGTAGAAGGTACTATAAGAAACAATAGTAAGAGACTGAAACTTGAGAAAGAGGAAGATGAAAATGTAGCCCTTGCATGTAAAGGGAAGGCAAAGGGTCCTAATCAAGTACAAAACTAAAAAGGAGGCAAGAAGAAGAAAAAGGACATGTCGAAGGTCAAATGCTTCGGATGTGGTGAATTTGGTCACTACGTCACCCAGTGTCCAAATTCGAAGAAGGACAAGAAGGGGCAACAGTAGACAGCAGCTTCGGCAAAGATAGATGAGTTGACCTCTAGATTGGAGGAATTCGCATCGATAGCAGCAATACTGTAATATTCCTAGTTACCTTTTAGCTAATTAGAATATTAATTAAGTAGATGAATAAGAGGGTAGAGGGACCCATAAATCCCCTTAGTAGAATAAAACCACTTCCTTAGTGTGAAAGTGGAACAGCGCAGTAGTGGAGGGGGCCAAGAGGCCAAGTGAACAACACAATCAATGTGGAGGATAAGGACCAAGAGAGCAGCATAGTTATGATGTGGTCCCAAGGGTGTGAGGGTTCCACAAGTATAAGAAGGGGGTGAGGGCAGCCATAGAGAGCATTTTGAGTTATTTGATTTCTTGTCATTTACGACTTGAGCACGCTTGAGCTATTTAGCCGAGTCTGTAGTGTTGTTTAGCACACGGGTATTTCCGAGCTGAAATCCCAACCTCATCCTTGGGGGACTTCGAGTGCCCGCTCAGGAGAGGAGTTCTATTATACTTTAGAGCAGATTTCATTATTCCGGCATCAAGCCATCTGCAGCCCTCTTGAGCAGCGCAGTCACCTAGTGACTTACGCAGTGCAGCAGTAGAGACATCCAGAGGAGGGTGAAATTCTATAGCATTGTCGCTTGGAATCCAGTGAGGGGACAAGCCCTTCAACAGTTGAGCTACAGGGGAGTTGTTGCAGCGTTTTTATTTGTCAGTTCAGCTCATATCACTGCATACCCAGCAGTAGCGCATTTTCATGCCCTAGGAGGGTGATTTTCCAGGGTCTACCAATCCGGAAATCCTTTCTGGGTTTTGTGAGTAGAGGTCGATGCCCAAATCCCAACATTTTTTGTGCATCAGAATAGCCCCATCTACGCAACCCTTTTCAGCATGCAGCAATATTTCCAGCATTTCGAGCAAGGGTATCGCAGTAATAGAGTCCAACAGAGCAACAGTTACGTAGTGTTTCAGTGGGAGAGCTTGAGGGTCATTCTAGCCATCTCTGTCGGCTTGAGTGATGTCATTTTTTAGCACTGTTGTACTTGTTATTCCACCTCCTTATTAATAAAATGGCTCAGCAATTTCTCACTCTATTTATGGTGTTTTTATATTACAGCATATTTTGTTTTTATTTGCTTTGTATTCCTGTCATTTCCTAATTGGAATATTACAGTGGTATCAGAGCTCATAGATTGGCTCAGCCTGTTGAGCAACCGATCTATGACATCCGAAGATAGAGAATACATTACGGATCAGACAAGGAGGTACAGAAACATAGAACGTAGGGATGAGATCACATTCGAAGAAGGGGACTGCATTCCAATGGAGGAAGATAAAGGGAAGCTCCAATGACGGAAGAAGATGATGGGAAGGAGTTTGGCAATCTCCTCCTCAAATCAGTACAGGAGCTAGCCAGAGAAATTAAAGAAATGAGAACAGACGGACAGAGGGAAATCCCGTGGGGGTTCCAAAATGAAGAAGGAATCGGGACTTCTCACCATTGGGAAAAGCAACTAGTGGTGCCACAGGCATCACAGCATTCCACCATGCCCACTTTCTTAGCAGTGGGTACAGGTGTAGGAGGGCCTCAGGAGCAGGAGGATCTGGGTGATTATTTCACAGAGTACCAATCTCATACCTAGGATTTCAGAGATCATCTGACTTTCCAAGAATTTTTCCAGATTAAGGATAACCGAAGACCCCACAGTTATAACAGAGGAGGAGGGTACATGCAAGGCAATGACCTACAGCATACTGTGGGTAGACGTTTTCTACCTACTTTTGATGGATCATCAAAGAGTACGGCAAAGACTTGGGAGGAGACAGTTGAGCATACACTCACTGGTGAAACACCACCCATTGTTGAGGTATCCATTGATGGGGTATCTGGGGTTGTGATCGAGTTCTCTAATGATAGCAACGCATCACAGGTTGATGAGGTGTCGGGAGTCAACTCCACCGTTGTTGAGGAGCTGATAGGTGCAGAGGCCTCCAGGTCTATGACAGAATTGTCGAATGACAATCACATGCAGCTGACTAGTGAGCATGTCTTGCGTGTTGGGGTGTCTATGGAGGGGGGTGTGCAGCCATCCTTTGAGCTAGCCCTTGAGGAGGAGCTAGGAGATACAGAGGTATTGGACGTTGGTCGCACATAGTAGTGCCATTAGCTTCAAGCCGACCTTCTAGATTTGAAAGGGAAGGCCACATTAGTACGAGAGGCTATTTTGTTGTGGAACGAAGAACTGGAGGGCATGAGAGTGGTTTGTGCCAAGTCGACAACCAGGTTGGCCCACATTGGGGAACAGTTGGATTCCTTAATGGCACAACTAGAGAGCACAGGGGAGTGTCAGAGCAGCCCCCTTCAGGCATACATAGACGGGGCTAGCAGCACTGTTGGGTCACCCCTTCCCATTGGAAAGAGAGAGACTAAGCCACCTAGACAGATCTCATATGTTGACCACCATGGTGAGATGAGGCGACATGAGTTGCGCAGGGTGCAGCACTCACAGGATGGAGGGCTTGTTCTAGGTGCAGGGATTCTTGCATTCGATTCCTCTATCGAGGTTGGATGGCGAGAGGAACTGAGCTGGTACCCCATGGAGCAGGCTAGGCAGCTGGATACATCCATGGCCACATTTTAGTAGATTCCATGTATTACCAGAGAGACACGAGGGGCAGATTATTTTTGGGATCCAGGGGGGATTTCCCATCACGTCATAGAGTCAGTAGGTGATGGTAGTCGTTGCGCGATGGATTTGATGTTTGGGTGCACATATTTTCAGATCTCTATCAGAGCCCCGGACATCCCTAGTGACAGGATGGTTCAACAGGAGGGTACACCCTTTTCAGGAGCTATCTCAACATATCGACCGTGCCTGGAGTCACAGGGTGATTAGCCGACTTTGGCTCAGCAATTTCTGGCTCTATTTATGGTGTTTTTATATTACAGCATATTTTTTTTATTTTCTTTGTATTCCTATTGTTTCCTAATTGGAATATTACAGTGGTATCAGAGCTCATAGATTGGCTCAGTCTGTTGAGCAACCAGTCTATGACATTCGAAGATAGAGAATACATTACGAATCAGACAAGGAGGTACAGAAATAGAGAACGTAGGGTTGAGATCACATCCGGTGAAGGGGACTGCGTTCCAGTGGAGGAGGATAAAGGGAAGCTCCAATGATGGAAGAAGATGATGGGAAGGAGTTTGGCAATCTCCTCCTCAAATTAGTACAGGAGCTAGCCAGAGAAATTAAAGAAATGAGAACAGACAGACAGAGGGAAATCCCGCGGGGGTTCCAAAATGGAGAAGGAATCGAGACTTCTCACCATTGGGCGAAGCAACCAGTGCTGCCACAGGCATCACAGCGTTCCACCATGCCCACTTTCTTAGCAATGGGTACGGGAGTAGGAGGATCTGGGTGATTATTTCACGGAGTACCAATCTCATACCTAGGATATTAGAGATCATCTGACTTTCCAAGAATTTTTCCAAATTAAGGATAACCGAAGACCCCACTGTTATAATAGAGGAGGAGGATACACGCAAGGCAATGACCTGCAGCGTACCATGGGTAGACTTTTTCTACCTACTTTTGATGGGTCATCAAAGAGTACGACAAAGACTTGGGAGGAGATGGCTGAGCATACACTCACTGGTGAGACACCTCCCATTGTTGAGGTATCCATTGATGGGGTATCTGGGGTTGTGACCGAGTTCTCTAATGATAGCAATGCATCACAGGTTGATGAGGTGTCGGGAGTCAACTCCACCGTTGTTGAGGAGCTGATAGGTGCAGAGGCCTCCAGGTCTATGACAGAATTGTCGCATGACAATCACATGCAGCTGACTAGTGAGCATGTCTTGCGTGTTGGGGTGTCTATGGAAAAGGGTGTGCAGCTATCCTTTGGGCTAGCCCTTGAGGAGGAGCTAGGAGATACAGAGGTATTGGACATTGGTCGCACACAGTAGTGCCATTAGCTTCAAGCCGACCTTCTAGCTTTGAAAGGGAAGGCCACATCAGTACGAGAGGCTATTTTGTTGCAGAACGAAGAACTAGAAGGCACGAGAGTGGTTTGTGCCGAGTCGACGGCCAAGTTGGCCCACATTGGGGAATGGTTGGATTCCTTAATGGCACAACTAGAGAGCACAGGGGAGTGTCAGATCAGCCCCCTTCAGGCATACATAGACGGGGCTAGCAGCATTGTTGGGTCACCTCTTCCCATTACAAAGAGAGACTAATCCACATAGTCAGATTTCATATGTTGACCAGGATGGTGAGATGAGGCGACATGAGTTGCACAAGGTGCAGCACTCGCAGGATGGAGGGATTGTTCTAGGTGCGGGGATTCTTGCATTCGATTCCTCTATCGAGGTTGGATGGCGAGAGGTACTGAGCTGGTACCCCGTGGAGTAGGCTAGGCAGCTGGATACATCCATGGCCACATTTCAGCAAAGTCCATGGATTACGAGAGGGACATGAGGGCCAGATTACTATTGGGATCCAGGTGGCATTTCCCATCACATCATAGAGTCGGTAGGTGATGGTAGTCGTTGCGCGATGGGTTTGATGTTTGGGCGTACACATTTTCAGATCTCTATCAGAGCCCTGGACATCCCTAGTGACAGGATGGTTCAACAGGAGGGTACACCCTTTTCAGGAGCTATCTCAACATATCGACTGTGCGTGGAGGCACAGGATGATTAGCCTACTTTGGCAAGAGTTGTTCGGAGGAGGTGGCATCGGCAGGCCACTAGACAGGGCAGTATGTAGAGACAGTACTCTCTCATGGGTATATGTTACATTTGAGCTATGGAGGATAGGAGCAGTGATGTCATTGTCATTCGCATGTGAAAAGTTGGGTCGCTCCGATCCTTTAGGGCATATGGGGAGACATAGCCCACCTCATGGGGGGTTTACTAGTAGAGTGGTGGATATTTTGGCCCTTGCAGGATACATGACGATATAGGATGGTATAGCTGTAACTAGCGGTATCTGATGGTGTACAGGGGCAAGTTGCAGCATACAGTGGCATGATGAGGAGTGCGGAGACACTTGGTGGTATGCAGTGACCCATGATATAGCGCAGCAGGCACTTGGAGCGTTGCCTCCAAGGGGACTTATGAATAGGGGCATTAGGTGTAACCTAAGATGCAACTCACCTAGGATTGATGAGGATATTGTTGAGCATCTGGAGACACCACGTTTAGCAGAGACAGGGCTACGAGGGTGTTATCGGTAGATCCGAGGCAGAGGGAGTGTCGTCCAGAGGATTACTCTTGAGCATTTAGGTAGCAAGAACGAGTTGAGGAGGAAGGGACCTTGCTTCATCTGCAAAGAACCTTAGAGGCTTGATCACTCATGCTTAAGCGATGCAGATGATGTGGCAGAAGTAGAGCAGGAGGACATTCCTTCTGTATGCCAGGACGAGGACTCTTCTTCAAATGAGTCCATGGGGTCATATGAGGATGCTTCTAGGGAGCATGTGCAGTCATGTGGAGCTGATGACAGTAGGCCGGATTTGTCTTCCAGCGTGCAGGGTGAGCAGTCAGAGGACTCAATGAGAGATATTCAGGATGATGAGTCACTTGTGATGATTCAACCTGAGCAGCATATCGTGGAGCATGGAGCAGCTGAGGAGGAGGCTATGCACATCATGCATGATAGTCCTTTGGGGGAGAGCCAGATGGAGGATCAAAGTGAGTCATTGGTGGATATGCGGCTAACCTTGGGGTCGGCCATTGAGGAGGAGCAGACGGATTTGTGGACATCTAGCATGGTGGCAATAGTTGCAGATAGTATCTTATCCTCAAGAGATATTGGAGGTCGATAGGGTAGTTCTACGGGAGGCTAGTAGACAGCAGGAGTATGATATTCCTGATCAGGAGGAGGAGCTATTGGAGATGGTGGTGCATCCATCTTTGGGTCGACCATTGATCAGGTGTCGGTAGATGCACATATAGTTAGCAGGATTGCAGTACCTTCAGGGAGCAGCACTCTCCAGGAGTACATCGATGGGGCTTGCAGCATACCTTGCCCACTTAGGCTTATTATAGAGAGAGGGGCCTTCTTTTTCAGGCAGTTCTCGTTGACAGGAAAGACATGGCAACATGAGTTGAGTATGGGTTGGCGATCACACTCCAGACGTGTTTCGTACGCAGATATCACCACATTGGATTCTTCGATCGAGATACACTTGCAGGAGATCATGAGTTGGTATCCTATTGATGGTACGATCTTCTTAGTCAGGAGCATAGCGGAGCAGGGACCCGTAGATATGACAGATACTATAGTTTCCACTTGGCAGTGGGGCACATGTCGACAGCTCTTCAGCATTCCATTCCGACTTCGGGAGAGCAGGATCAACATTGGATTGATTCAGGGGTTGGATTGGAGAGAGGTGATGAGTTGGTACGCAGTTGGTGGGGCAGCTTATACAATCAGAGCTACGGCACAGCAAGAGCCATGGAGCATTGATGCATGTTGGCAGTCTTCACCTCGTGGGGCAATAGCTTTAACCAGATGCAGTGCGCAGTCCGAGCTAGGGGACTTGGGCGATGATTGGCCATGGTGGTGTTAGGATTCGGGAGGATTGATTGATGATAAGTGTGGTGAGAGATCAGTTTGGGATCCCGGCATTAAGGGGTCTATTCCGGGTAGCCTGACACAGGGGCATAGCCGCACTAAGGGTTTTTTATGGGATCCGGGCATTGGGTCTCAGTTGCATCGGGCCAACAAGGTGGCCCACATCTTTGCAGTTGCTCGAGGATAAGCAACATTTTGGCAAGGAGGACTGTAATATTCCTAATTAGCTTTTAGCTAATTAGAATATTAATTTTTGCTTTCCTTATTAAGTAGATGAATAAGAGGGTAGAGGGACCCATAAATCCCCTTAGTAGAATAAAACCACTTCCTCATTGTGAAAGTGGAACAACGCAATAGTGGAGGGGGGGCAAGAGGCCAAGTGAACAGCGCAGTCAATGTGGAGGATAAGGACCAAGAAAGCAGCGCAGTTCTGATGTGGGTCCAGGGGTGTGAGGGTTCCACAAGTATAAGAAGGGGGTGAGGGCAGCCATAGAGAGCATTCTGAGTTATTTGATTTCTTGTCGTTTACGACTTGAGCAGGCTTGAGCTGTTTAGCCAAGTCTGCAATGCTTTTTAGCACACAGGTGTTTCCGAGCGAAATCCCAACCTCGTCCTCGGGGGACTTCAAGTACCCACTCGGTACAGGAGTCCTACTATCCTTGAGAGAAATTTCGGCATCAAGCCATCTGCAGCCCTTTTGAGCAACGCAGTCACCCAGTGACTTACGCAGTGCAGCAGTAGAGAGATCCAAAGGAGGGTGAAATTCCATAGCATTGTCACTTAGAATCCAGTGAGGGGATCAGCCCCTCAACAGTTAAGCTACGAGGGAGTTGTTGCAACATTTTTATTTTTCAGTTCAGCTCATATCACTGCATACCCAGCAGTAGTGCGTTTTCATGCCCTAGGAAGGTGATTTTCCGGGGTCTACCAATCCGGAAATCCTTTCTGGGTTTTTTTGGGTTTTGTGAGTAGAGGTCGGTGTCCAAATCCCAGCATTTTCTGAGAATCAGAACAGCCCCATCTATGTAGCCATTTTCAGCCCGCAACAGTATTTCCAACATTTCTAGCAGGGGCAGCGCAATAATAGAGTCCAGTAGAGCAGCAGAGCTGCAGTGTTTCAGGGGGAGAGCTTGAGGGTCATTCTAGCCATCTCTGCCGTCTGCAGTGCTATCATTTTTTAGCACTATTGTACTTGTTATTCCACCTCCATATTAATAAAATGGCTCAGCAATTTCTGGCTCTATTTATGGTGTTTTGATATTACGGCATATTTTCTTTTTATTTGCTTTGTATTCATGTCGTTTCCTAATTGGAATATTACAAATACCTCCATATGGAGGAGGAGCATGATGCTTCAGAGACCAGTATGGGCAGGATTCACGGGTGAGCAACAAGAAGTTTAGATCAAATCCAATTACTATTCACATGGATCAATTCCTTTGCTACGGGAGCCCACAGTACAGAGTAGCGGGAGGATCCAGATGTCAACAAGGCGCAGTCATATCTTGAGAGACAGTTATAGAGCTAGTTGCAGTGAGATGTCTGAGCAAAGCAAGAGCGTTTCGAAGGCTATTTGGCTAACTTCAGGCTCCGTCTATAGTTTATAAAGCAAACAACAAGCTAACTCCCCAGTGGAGTCGCCAATTTTTTGTAGAGGTAAATCCCCTCTACGGACAGAGGCGATCCCTACTAGCCCAGATCAGGTCTAGCAACAATCGTATCACGCCAAGGCGCAGGTTCCTAATTACAATAAACCAACTTGCGAAGAAGGCCTACCTCAAGTCCAACGTTGTTGTTCGTAGAGAAGATGACGTTCCCGTTCCCTTGCTCCAGCAGATCACAATCCTTTCGCTTGCCACGATCGAACACCTGCACACACAAGAAACACGAAAAACACAAGCGTAAAACCCGATATATGCAATTATGTATCAGTCAGAGAAGACACAACTCATGATCATAATGAACAATACGAGTGGAACCATAACCAATAGTCGCTTATCATTAATTCATCAAAGGAAAATACAACCTGGCTCTGACGCTGAACCTTCCTTCGGCGGGTCGTCAGCGGAATACGTCTCGGTAAAGCTTGTCGGGAATGGGGACAAGCCTCTCTCTTCGATCATCAATCTCCTTGCTATTGATTTGGCTCTATGAGGACTATTGCAGCATTCTTTAGGCTATGAAGGCTCTTGGAGATTCTTGGAGATTAGCTTGCAAAGGAAAATGGCAAGCTTATATAGATGGTGGAAGAGGAGTTGGGATCCCTACAATCATGGGATTGGCCCTATCCTCAAGGAAGCTTCCATGAGAGGTGGCAAACAACTTCCTCTACATGGAAATCCGAAGCCAAACGTCCCAACTCAATTTAGAGACCAGTTCAGGAGTTGGTTAAAGTCAATCTTCCGCCATTTATTTTTTGCAAACACCCTTTATTAAGCCTGGCGTGAGTGCGACTCTGAGACAGAGCGCCAATTGGCGCGCTCTCTTTGAAGAATTTCCCCCATTGGCGCGGGTATAACACAGGCTAGTCGCACCAAGGATGAAAAGGCTATTTTTAGGGTTTTTCACAAAGAGATGTCTTCAGGGAAATGAAAGTCCATGTCTAGGGGAATGCCATGAAAGTGTTTTCAAGTTATGTCACTGCTCACAGGTCACGGAATGAGCCCTCCAATGTGCGGGATGGGGAATTGCAGGGATGGTGACAAATTGCTGTGTAACAGATGCCCCCTAAAGCATGAGGCCCGGAAGAGAGAGAGAGGGGTGAAATGATTTACAAGAACGCGTCCAACTGAAAACACCGCCATCGGAAAACCTGCGTAGAGAAGTACAACCGATATCTCAAATACATGATATATATGCGGTATGGGCGCAGCCATCCATAATAGAGTATACAATAATCCAGATCCGAGGCATGGATGCAGCCATCCAGTGAAGATTGATAAATAGACTCAGGTATCGTCGCAACCATCCAATCAATGAGTCATGTAACTAATCATAATAATCCACAAAATCGCAGCCTGGATTCTAAACAGATGAAATCCAGGGTCTTGCGCTCCATCTCGACCCGAACAAAGTACAATTTCAAGCATGCGAATGAGTGAGCTAAAGTCGAACATGCAAGAACATCGTCTGATTACCAGCCAATGATGAAAGCTGTTAACAGATGCGAGAGGTACCACCAATAATTACAATGGCCCTCAAGGTACTATAGGTACAATCTACGACATGCGAATCAATGAGCTGACATCAAACACCCGTAGAATCACTCGATCAGAGGCCAATGATGAAATCCTCACGTTGAACGCGAAGAACCTGCCATTGAGGCATGCAGGCCCCAAGGTACCAGAAGGGAGTCTCTAGATCATCTTCCTGGATAATGAACTGAAGTCGATAAGAAGTGACCTTGATTTAAGGTGGGCCATAGTGTTTCCCACATCATCGACACGAGACAGAGGAACATAATGTCTTTGTGAATCAGGATCAGATGAGAATTAGAGGAAGGTTAAAATTTGCAGAGTTCAACTTCTCTTGAACATATAGGCGGCACGACAGTGGATTTGGCAGTATTTGACATCAAAATATCAGAGGTCATGATGACGAGGCAAAGAGAAGATGAGAGGTCAAAAGGGATCACCCAAACCCACGGAGGCTAGTGAAAAACGAGATGAGATGTCCCCAACCCGACAGGAATGCTGACAAGTGCCATGTTCAAGAGCGACATACTTCCGACACGACAGATGTCAAGTTCCATTTTTTTCCCCACCTATCAAGTAGTACCCCAATTATTTTTGAAAACAAGCTTGAAGGGGATAGCATATGCTTGTCATATAAGTTCGTCCTTCGGACGAATCCATCCTAGTACATTTAACGAGCCCTAGGAAGGAGAAACTCGAATATCGTCATTACGATTGGATCCAATGTCATCAGGGTTTTATGAGTCTGACAAAGGAAGAACTCGACGTCTTTTCATGTTTAGAGAGTTTGAAAAGATAGCGGAAAAGTAAACTCCAACAGTCCCTTTTCGTAGATAGTTCCTCAAATCCGAAAAGGTAGAAAACTATGTTTGAGGAAACCTCCTAGTCGCGATAGGCTAGGGTATTCCTTTTTCGTAAATAATCTGTCCCAACTCGAAAAAGGGGTAAACGTATACTGGGTAGATGTCGTTTCGTGGCCACTTTAACGAGATCGAAACAACAAGGGCCTCAGCAATCTTTTCATGTTTAGAGAGTCAGAAAAGAGTTGAAAGATGACTCCAAAGTGACTTTTTCGTGTTTTTACTGAGTCCGAAAAAGTATAAAATGCAACTGGTGTCACTGCCCAAGTTGCGTAAAAAACCTGTCGCTGCACATAAAAGCAAGTGTAAAATCCATTTTCGACAAAATATACTAAAATACTGAGAAAAATGACATTTAAAACCTAATTTTTGACCTGAAAAGTTATAAATAGGCTTCAGATGGTAAAACAAATTTACTTTTACTTTTTACCTTACTTGGAGAGCAACAATGGTCCGTTTGTGTGCAAACTTGCAGCGGTGATTACGATTGTTCCGGGACGTCATTCAGCTCCTCGTTTGTTCCAAGTAAAAGGCGTTCCCTTAAGCTCCATTTTAATCCATTTTTTATTAGTTTCCATTGTACAGTCGATCTCTGGAGGAGACTTTTAAAAATTTTAGGGCTCCGCCATTGGCGCGGGTATCGAGCACGGACCCGCGCCAATGGACTTTTACTCACAAAGGGGTCGCGCCAATGGCGCAACATAATTTTCCGCTTTAGATTTCCAAACAGTGAGGCATCCATCTGGATTTTCAAGCATGACAAAGATCTAACAAGGGTTTTTTGATCATGTTGATGTAGGTAACCAAGCACAATGGTTATTGAATGGAAGGAGAGGGAACATGGGGAGGAAGATGAAATGGCTATGGAAAACGAAGCCTGTATGAATGCACTGAAGAACTGTGGACTCAAAAAATTCTTCCTTACTCCATGTTTGCGAGCTCAACCTGAGCTGCTACAGTACTTGGTCAGCATATGGGACGAAAATGAGGAAGTATTTAAACTTCGGGACCAAGTGTTGGAACTTGAGGTTTCCGACGTGTATTTTATCACCAGGCTGTCGCGGAGAGGCCCAGTACGCATTCTGACGGGTAGCAGACCTTCCGAAGAAAAGATGGAACAAGTAATGGCGAGGGTGTGCCCAGGGGCACGAACCGGATCAGGAAGCGGGAAGGTGGACATCCACACTATCCGCGATCTAGCACTCAGAGTGGTTCTACACACCATTACGCGGACTGTAGGATCGCAGTCACCACATGAAGCGACCAAAGCCCAACTCATACTAGCCTTCGAGTGTATGAGCCCCACATTGTTTGATTGGGCTACTGCAGTGACGAGCAATATCAAGAGGCAGCTGACAAGATGCAAGCAAGTCAAACTAAAGCAGTTTGGCTACGGTTCCATTTTGGTGCCGTTCATCCTGGAACGACTACCCATTTTCCAGGGCCAAGGGGCCATAGTTGTTGAGCCGGTACCAAGAGAGCCGAGGATGGCTCGCTGGGCAGCACTTATGCCCAGGTCAGGAGGAGGCCAACAGATGTCTTGGAGGCCCGAGTTCTTTGGGTGGTTACGGCGATAGCTGATCGTGGTCGAGGATTGGACCTATGCTGGGACCGATTTCACCGGAGATCCCGATCTTCCGCTCCCGGAGGGGGAGGATTGGGATGAGGAGTTGGGTATGATACTCTTTTTGATTTTTTATGTATTTATGATTTTTTTTTGGTAATACATGTCTGTTTTAACAACAATTTTATGTGTATGCAGATGTCGGCCCAGAGAGGCCAGCGGGCATGTCGCCCATTGCGCGGAGAACCCATGTTGTACATGACCCTCAGACTGAGGGTGGCGAAGGTGGCGAACTGATCCAGAACCTAGAGGGCATTGCCCGAGGGATCCCGGACTATGCACGGCTAGTAGATGTTCCGCTAGCATACCAGCGACACACTGTGGGGGTGCCTAGTCGCCTCCACCGACCACTGAGACGCTTAGTGCGCGCGGTGGCGTGTTACCACGAGCACCATGCAGATTAGACATCTAGGGCTTTTCCTGCATATTTTTTGAGAGACATGTCGTCTCCGGCTGTATTAAGACGAACATGTATATTTTTTGATTTCATGTGATGCAGACTATGTAAAGTTGTAAACATTTCGACACACATATATATATACCTATTTCTGGATGGATCTCTTTACATGTGATGATGTTTTTGTTTATAAATTGCGCAAATGTTTATCTAAAACCAAATTAGCTACTGCATCTGTTAATGTATTCATATGCCTGGGTATATGTTGATATGTAATATAATCAAAATTCCTTTCCCGTAAACGAATACGCAGATACAGACGTAAAATGGATGGATTTCTAACTGAATAGTGACCATTAAGTTGTAATACTACAAGTTGTGAGTCTAGATACACAAGTAATTCACGAATGCCGAGGTCCACAGCCTCGGTTAATAATTCCAATACGGCACTATATTCCGTGATATTATTTGTAGCAGGACCCAGACACACACCTTGCAGGTTAACCAACTCACCAGCAGGATCGTAGATTACCCAGGCTGTTGAGGACAGATTCCTGGTACTGCGGGAGGCACCATCCGCGAAACCCACAAACGAAGTAATAGACATCTGCACAATCAGCAGAAAGATGCTTACATCGCACACCACACCACACACGCACACAAATGAATATACACACCTATGTACACACACCACACCGAAAATAACTTCAAGCGTAGTATTTTTTAAGGTACAGCCCATTTCTAAGCTGCGCCAACGAAACTCCTTCATAATCAATGAGCTCATAAGCCCCATTTTTCAATACTCGTTTTACAATGTAGGGCCCATGCCACCTGGGTTGGAACTTGCCTGCTCCAAGTTTGTCGTGCGCTTGGTCGTATAGGAGGATGAGGTCCCCTTCGACAAAGGAGCGTGGAGATATAGATTGATCAAAGTGGGCTTTGACCCGCTTTTTCTGTGCTTCAATGACTAAAGCAGCTAGGCGGCGGGTTTCATCCAGTCGTTCCAAATACAAGAGGTGCTCTTCTTCAGGAGAAGTGTCGGGCAAAAGTTCCACAGCCAACTTTAAAGAAGGAATTTCGCACTCAACCGGAAGAGTCGCTTCCAGACCATACACCAATTAAAAAGGTGTGAATCCGGTCACACTCTTTGCTGTCGTCCGGTAGGCCCATAGAGCTGAGAACAATTGGAGACGCCAATTGGACTTATGAATACCAATTGTTCGTTGAAGCATAGTGACCAAAACTTTGTTCACAGCCTCAACCTAGCCATTTGCCTGGGGGTAATATGGCGTTGAGCTATCGTGTCGTAAGCCCAATCTTGATGTCAGCTCGGCCATCATGTAATCTCGAAAGTGAGTACCATGATTAGTAACAATGGCTTGAGGGACCCCGAAACGTGCAATAATGTGGTTGAAAATAAACTGGGCAGCTGTCTTACCGTCGGCGGCTAGTGTAGGCATCGCTTTGGCCCACTTAGTAAAGTAGTCGACAGCGACGATTATATATGCATGCCCCCCGACCGAATGAGGGTTACACGTCATGAAATCTACGCCCCATTTCGCAAAAGGGCCAACAGTAATGACAAGATGCAGAGGAAGAGGTGGCGCGCGCATCTTGCGCTGAAAAACCTGACACGCATGACATTTGTGGACTGCAATAATACAGTCTTTAAATATTGACGGCCAGAAATAACCTGCACGAAGAATCTTCTGGGCAGTGGCATATCCGGACATGTGACCACCACAAGCGCCACTGTGACAGTCATTCAAGACTCTTTCAGCCTCCTCCAGGGTTAAGCATCGGCGGAGCACCGAATCTACTCCAACCCGGTATAATGTATCTCCTACAATGCGGTAGGGTTGAGACTGATGCCGAATCCGACGTCGGGCATCTTTGGTCAACTCACACCGGAACGTTGATGTTTGAAGATACACTAAGATGTCGCCGTACCATGGGTCGCGAGTGTTGATAAGGAAGAGTGTTTCGTCCGGGATATGATCCTCGGAATGAGATGGGGTGGAGTCTGTCGGGAGGGAGCAAATGAGATCCGCAAAACCTGTGATTTGGTCGACTTAGCAGTGGTAAACTCTAAGTCGAACTCCTGAAGGATAACGATCCATTTGGAGTATTTGCCCCCCAGTAATTGCCGAGATAGAATATATGTCATAGGGTTGCAATCCGAAACCACGGTTGTTGTGCGCAGCAGGGTTTAGTGGTGAAAACACTGCACAGCTTGCACTGCGGCTAATGCCAGCTTCTTGACGTGAGCGTAACGTGTTTCTGTGTCGAGAAGATTCCATGATAGGTAATAAACAACATGTTCATTGCCATCATCGTCATCCTGCACCAGAACGATAGCTATGGTGCTAAACGCGGCAGCCAAATATAGAGTGAAATCACGATGATAGTTTGGAGGACGAAGCAACGGAGCATTAACAAGTAACGTCTTTGGCTTCTCGAAGGATCGTTGAGCAATCTCATCCCAACGAAAGGGAACGTGCTGCTTTAAAGGACGCGTGAAACCTTTGGCAACTTCTGCGTAGTTCGGGATGAAGCGTCGAAGGAAATTAGCTTTTCCCTGCAGACTCTGCAATTGATATAACGAGGAGGGTGATGGGAGATTGACAATAGCCTCGACTTTTAGAGGGTCGAGGCGAATCCCGTCCTTGGAGACTATGAATCCCAAAAGACAGCCAGAATCCACACAAAAGACGCATTTATGAGGGTTGAGCCGGATAATATAGCGTCGACAACGAAGGAAAATCTGGCGAAGGTGTTCGGGATGGTCCTCTTGCCGAGCTGAGTGAGCGGGCAGATCGTCCAGATAAGGCTGAACAATATGGCGTATGTCGTGGAATGCATAAGACATAGCACGCTGGAAAGTAGCTCCAGCGTTCTTCAAGCCAAACGGGAGCTTTTTATAAGCAAAGGTACCCCACGGACAGATGAATGCAGTCTTGTGTTGATCGGCAGGTAAAATATTTATCTGATTATACCCGGAAAAGCCGTCCATCAAGGAATAAATCTCACTCCCAGCACATTCGTTGATGATTTCATCTATGAAGGGGGTGGGATAATTGTCCTTAGGACAGGCTCGATTAATATCACGGTAATCAACACAAACTCTTATAGTGCCCTGTTTCTTATCTACAGGGACAATGTTTGAGACCCATTCTGTGAGGGGAATTGCAGGAATGGTGACAAATTGTTGTGTAACAAGGATATGGAGTGATCAGCACATAGTTGCAGCAATAGTAGAAGCGCAGATGTAGTACATTGTAGTGGCAGCACAACAGCACGATGGCATCAGCAGTGTGAGATCAGTAATTAATTCAGCTACAAGTCAATGGCAAACGAATTAGAGTTTGCGCAGTGGCATGGTGGATAGTGAGAGCTAGTTGTATCATAGATGTCAAACACGAATAGCGTGTTCAGTCCAGCTACAGGATGTAGAAGAGTAATGATGCAGCCATAAAACACCTTCCTTGCTAAGAGGGAGTGTTAGTTTATGGATTTAGGTAGCATCAGACAAGTGTGCTAATTTTTCTCTGTTCATCAACTCCTGTAAATGTACTTTCCATTTCTAAAGATAAATATAAAACCCTCATCTGCTGCACTGGTTTTCCCACAATGGGTTTTTTCGGGGACAATTGTCCAAAAACATCTGTGTTCATATGGTTATTTCTATTGTGCTACTGGTGTAAGTTATCTTTCTGTTCTGATGCTCTTAACGATAGTGAAGATCTGCAAATGTGTTTATTTCAGAATTTACTGAACCATCTGTAAATAACTTATCTCATAAGTAGGAGAAATAAACCAAGTATTGCAGAAATATTTTTCTCTTGAAAATTTCTCATGGTATCAGAGCGAAGGGCTAAAGACAGGAAGGGAGGATCTGCTATGGACCAAAGGAAGGGTTCACGCAGTCCTCCAGAGCACGCAGAAATGCCAAGAGAACATGACATGAAGGTGTTGGCATGCAGACTACAGGAGGATCTTGCATGTGTGTCAAGCACAGCCCCTCCAGGTGTTTGGTATATTGACAGTGGAGCATCTACTCATATGACGGGGGTTTGAGAATGTTTTTCGAGCTATCAAGAAGAGCACAATAATTTCCAAATAACTATGGAAAATAAGGCAAAATGTACCCCCATTGGGAGAGGTACCGTAACATTTCAGACGGAGAGTGGCAACAAGAATCGAGCAATGAATGTTCTGCATGTACCAAGGTTGGGGATGAATTTACTCTCGGTGTCTCAACTTCAGAACAAAGGCTATGATGTATACTTTATTCAAGATAAGGTGTATGTCAAACACCCTAACTGGAGCAAAAAGGCACAAATCGGAGTAAGGAGCCACACGCTGTATAAACTCTAGCTTGAATCTCCGGTGGCCCTGATCGGCAGCAAAGACGACAGAGATTTGAATGAGTTATGGCACAGAAGGATGGGGCATCTACATCATGGAGCCTTGGGGATTCTCAAAAACATTGTCATAGGAGCTCCTGAACTCAGCACAAAGAAAGACGAGGTTTGCAGGGGATGTGTACTAGGGAAATACGCTAAGGCAACATTTCCAAGAAGCAACAGCAGAGCCAAAGGTGTATTAGAGTTAATACACTCTGACATTTGCGGTCCGATGTCCACAACAGCTCTCAATGGGGCAAAGTATTTTTCCACCTTCATTGATGATTATTCCATGAAAACTTGGATCTATTTTCTGAAGACCAAAGATGAAGTCTTTAATCAGTTTAAAGATTTCAAAGCATTGGTAGAGAACTCTACAGGAAAGAAGATCAAGAAGTTGAGGTCAGATAAGGGTGGAGAATATATCGATAAAGACTTCACAAATTTCTTTGCACAGGAAGGCATCAAGAGAGAGTGGACAGCTCCGTACAATCCAGAACAAAATGGAGTTGCCGAACGGAATAATCGAACCATAATAGAAGCTGCAAGGGCAATGTTGTACGACCAGTAGATGCCCAAATTCTTATGGGCAGAGGCCTGCAACACAGCAGTTTATATTCAGAACAGAGTTCCCAATAGAGCTTTGGGGAAGGTTACTCCCGAAAGTGTGTTCATTGGCAACAAGCCAAAAGTGAGCCACATCAAGATATTCGCCAACATAGCATACTACCAAGTTCTAGAGGAAAAGAAGAAGAAATTGGATCAAATTGCAAAAAAGGGTTTTCTAATGGGTTACAGTGATAATGCAAAGGCATACCGCATCTATATTCCAAAGAGAAGGAAAGTCGTGGTAAGAAGGGATATAAAATTCCTGGAGGAGAAAGCCTTTAGGAAATCTCGAGAGATGGCCACAGATACGCAGATTGAGGAAGATCCACTGGTACAGCCTCAATGACCTATGGAGGAGAGATCCAGTGCCTCTGCAAGGCACAATCTTTCTGAGGGAAGCTCCTCTAACGAAGAACAGGAGGAAGAACAGGTGAGACCGCCCACCACTGATGAGAGACCGAGCAGAGAACTCCAATAGATTCTTAGAGATGCAGAAGGATTTGTTGGAGCACCTACAGAAGGGAAGAGGATAAGGAAACAACCTGACAGATATCAGGCACTGGTAGCTTAGGTTGGAGAGCCTTCTACCTTTCGGGAGGTAGCTCAGCATCAGGTATGGGTAGATGCCATGGTGGAGGAGTATAGCTCCATCATGACAAATGATGTCTGGGAAGTAGTCCCTAGACCACAGGACAGATTTGTTGTAGGAACCAGATGGATCTACAAGATCAAATATGCTGCAGATGGCAGCATAGAGAAATTCAAAGCAAGATTTGTAGCAAAGGGGTATGCCCAGAAGGAAGGCATTGACTATGAAGAAACCTTTGCTCCGATAGCACGATACACGTCTATCAGATCCATCATCTCTCTGGCAGCACAGATGGGATGGGAGATTCACCAGATGAATGTCAAGATTGCATTCTTGAACGGTGTGATAAAGGAGGAAGTGTACATAGAGCAGCCAGAGGGCTTCGAGACACATGAGCAGAAGACTCATGTTTGCAGACTTAAGAAAGCCTTGTATGGCTTGAAACAAGCCCCCAGGGCATGGTATGGTCAGATTGATAGCTACTTGCAGAAGATGGGGTTCGTCAAGAGTGACGCAGATCCCAACTTATACTACTTAAGAGTAGGAGATGAGCCGCTTATTCTTGTTCTGTATGTGGATGACTTGTTTTTGACCGAGTCATCCAAGCTCATCAAAGACTGCAAGGAGAATCTAGCAACAGAATTCGACATGAAGGACCTGGGGCGGATGCACTATTTTCTTGGTTTAGAAGTTTAGCAGCAGGAAGGGGAAATCTTCCTAGGACAAGGAAGATACACGACAGATATTCTGAAAAGATTTTAGATGGAAGACTGTAGACCCATGGCCACGCCAATGATTACTAACTGAAAGAAGATAGACACATCAGAGGATGATGAGGTTGATCCTACATTGTACAGACAGCTCATCGGGTCATTAATGTATCTGGTTAACACGAGACCGGACGTCTGTTATGCAGTGAATACTCTCAGTCAGTTCATGGTGGAACCAAGGAGGGCTCACTGGGCAACAGCCAAACATATTTTCAAATACTTGAGAGGGATAGTCGAGTAGGGCTAAAGTACACCAAGGGAAATGAGATCCAGTTGAGTGGGTTCACGGATGCACACTGGGCTGGAAGCACAGTAGATCAGAAAAGTACCAATGGGTACTGTTTCAGTCTCGAATCAGGAATGACCTCCTGGTGCAGTAGGAAACAGAAGTTCGTAGCATTGAGCTCAGCCGAAGCAGAGTACATGGCAGCAAGCACAGCTTCGTGCGAGGCCATATGGCTCCGCAAATTGCTCTTGAACTTACTCAAGAAGCGGATAGAATCGACCGGGATTATGTGTGATAATCAAAGTTGCATCAAGCTCTCTGAAAATCCTGTGTTTCATGACCGGTCGAAGCACATTGACATTCGGTGTCACTTTATCAGGGACTATGTCTAGAAGGGAGTAGTACAGTTGTGATACACTCCTACAGGTGAACAAGTGGCAGATATCCTCACAAAGGCTCTAAGTAAGATCAAGTTCACTTACTTCAGAGAGAAGATGGGGATGGTTGAGAACCCCTTCCGCTAAGGGAAAGGGTGGTCTTAAGAAGAAGAGGGAGCTGCAATATGAATGTTGCAATGACAGGGCAGCAGTACAGGAAGCAGCAGCGCAGAGATGAGGGGCAGCAGCCAGGACACCATCAGCGTAGCAGATGATGTAGAGTCAGAGCAATACATCGATATATTGCGTAAACACTTTCCTCGCTAAGAGGGAGTGTTGATTTCAATAGCATCGGAAAGTGTTATAAGTCTCATTTTTGGTAGAGAGGCTTAGACATCAGTGATCCAAAGAACCCAGAAATCGTTTGTGGAAATTCCACTTGGATGTGACTTTATTAAAATAATTAATTATTTTAATGCAGACCCTAAGTATAAACTTAGGGAAATTAAATAATTAAAGGGTAATAAAAAAGCAGAGTGGGAATCTTCTAGAAGACAAAGATCAAGTCATCTTTTAATCTAAGCCATAGATTAAAGATATAATCTTGGTCGTTGATTCATCAGCGAGAAGACTATAAGAAGAGACTTGAGGGCCATTTGGAAATCAAGCTGGGGACACTCTCAGTACCCGAAGGAAATCGATTCTGTAGCAAGGGAAATCGATTTCAGCGGGTGATTTTGTAGAGGTTGGGTTGCAAAAGCAAAAGGAGGAGGGAGAAGTCAGTTATCGGGAAGTAGATCTCAGGAGGGTGAAGGGAAGGGTGAGCTAATCACCAGCAAAAACCCCTCCACGCAAAATCACGCAGTCCAGAAAGGGACTGCGCAAAGCATCCACGCTGGATGACGCAGAGGGTGAAGGAGGTCACCCCAAGGGTCCGAAAGTTGTCTGGGAGGTCCAAAGAATTCAGCCAAGTGTTTGCTAATTTCTTTGTTCATCAGACTTCTGTAAATGTAATTTCCATTTCTGAAGATAAATATAAAACCCTCATCTGTTGCACCGGTTTTCCCACATTAGGTTTTTCCGAGGACAATTGTCTAAAAACATCTGTGTTCATATGGTTATTTCTATTGTGCTATTGGTGTAAATTATCTTTCTGTTCTTATGCTCTTAACGATAGTGAAGATTTGCAAATGTGTTTATTTCATAATTTACTGAAGCATCTGTAAATAACTTATCTCATAAGTAGGAGAAATAAACCAAGTATTGCAAAAATATTTTCTTCTTGAAAATTTCACAGAAAACACCCAAAGACCACTCAATTAAATTAATTGATCAATAATTAAAAGTTCCTAAGTCTAACTTACGAAAATTGATTAATCAATGGGTATTAATTGAGAAAATTGACTTGTGCTCTAGAGACTTCCAGAAAAATATATTGATGAAGTCAAATTAATCTAAGCCATCGATCACGATTAGATCTTGGTCATTAATGCTCCAACGAGAGATTATAAGAGCAAGTCGATGGGATGGAGATAGACACATCAAATTAGCAAGGGAGAAATGCAGTGTGAATTTCCCAGTGCACAGTATTCAGCGAGGGAAGAGTTCGAGCCAGGAAAGCATCAGTAAGAGGTTTCAGCAAAAGTGGAAGAGAGGATTTCCAAGGGAGATTTCCACAGAGGCTTCCAAATTCATAGAGAGGGTCGAATGCATCTGCAGGAAAGCCGTACCAATTGGTACAAATTCTCCAGTCCACAGATATGGGCATCAGATCATTTTCCAGTTGCCATGAATCAGTTCCGGAAGGTAGAGTGGGCTTATCTAATGCTAGTGCAGGATCGCCAGAGTGAAGGATCAGTCAGCTCAAGATCCAATCAGTTAGTGCGCATTTCCAGTAGCCAGTGTGCAAAGCAGAAAGGAGTGTGAAATATTGGAGGAGACCAAGTTGGGTTTTGCAGTGGAAATAGCAAGTTTCCAAGTCGATCTACCAGTTGTAGTGGATTAAAAATTTCAGAATTTTGCCAGTTTTTGGCAAGCAAATTATTGTACTCTCTATATTTTGCTGAAGAATAATAATATAAACCCCCATTTGTTGCACTGATTTTCCCTTCGAGGTTTTTCCAGGTACTTTCAATCCAAAAAATTTGGTGTCAAATTTTTATGTGTACGCATCTATTTCTCAGTTCCTTGTTTTCCTTTCGCAACGTATTTTATTTGTGAAGAATTCATCAGTGAATTATTTGTTATTTGTTGTAAACAAATAAATTGTTAATCAATTTGGAGAATAATATCCAATTGATGCATTTGAGGAAATCTCACAATTTTAGACTTGGAAAATCCTCAAGGGAGTTAGAGATCATCCTCTTGTGCATGATGATGTGGCAAGACATGTTTCTAGGAGGCTTAACAGGGGAAAATATTGACAAAATTTGACATGTAATATGTCAAAATTGGTCTACAGAATGTGAGAAACAAAACCCATGTCCCATTTTCTCCAAATTCCCAAGGGCGTTAGAGCTCTAGCACAGCATGATGACATGGCAGGAAAGTGACGTTCTGGCAATGGTGGGCAAGATATGAAGATTCCAAGAGATACCTAGATCTGATCTAGGTCGGTTTCAGCATACCTAGGTACTAGAATTATCAAAAAGTCAAGGGCATTGAAGATTTAGCTCCCATGTGGGTAAGTAGAATTACTAAAGGGAAAATTCGAGTTGAAAATAGACGTTGGTGAAGTCAACTAGCCATTAGAGGGTCTAACTAACCGTCAGATACCCGATGGACCAATTATTTGAGCAATGGACCATGCACAAAGGGAATCTTGAACTAAATTGTGGAAATTTATCTAAGTCACCCACCTAAAGGGTGAATTAAAAATTATATTGTATTATTTTATGAATTAACTTATTAAGTCTCGAACTTGTTAATGAATAGTACATATTTTATTAAGGGTCAAATTAGCCATTAACTAGTCACTATAACGTTTCTTAGTTCTATAAAGGCTAGGCTCTCCTCATCTATTAATTGTTGGTGTTCATTTGAGACAAGTGTTATCACAATAAGAGCCCATTTTGTTGCAAACCTTGAAAATTTTTCATGCATTAGTGGAGTGGATCTTACTTCTATTTTTTCTCTTCTTATGTGATTTGGGCATTTAAATTTTAGTTTCTTTAAATGATAAATAAAATTATCCTACAACTAACGCTCCTTGTCATTGATGAACTACGCAGTTATGTGGAGAAGAACAATTAGGGGAAAAATCCACTTGTTTCTGTTTTGCAAGTAAAGTCAATCCAAGCTACTGAACTATTTTACGAGAAAGCTTCAGTAGTCCTCCAGATTTCATATTTCTCCGCACACATGGGACAAAGGTTAGAGACGTTATTCCAATGAAAGACAGCTCCTAGGGAGATTCAAAAGTCTTCAAAGGAAATTAATCAAAAGTGAGGGTGATTTCCAAAAGGACCAAACACACTCCCTTGATCAACAAGCACTTAAAATTCAAAAATCTTTTTTTTTTTTTTTTTTGTAGCTAGATTAGGAAGTTCATTTGTTGGTTTTTAATGTTTGCCAAGAAAAATCTTGAGAATAAATGTCATAATTGATATATCTAGTCAACATTTGATACAAGTTTTTATCACACACCATTTTATTCTTGTACCTAGCCATCTGTGTTGCAGACCTGCAGGCTGTACTTCACTTGATCTGTAACTTATAGCTATCTACAGCAAGTTCTACAACCATATTGTTGAATTTTGTAGCTATGGTTGGTCTTCTTAATTATTATTTTAGTCATTTATGTATTTGTAAAGCATGTTCTTCATGTTATTGTTCTTTTTTTAATTTTCAATGTTCTATGCTTAGCACAACAACTGACAACCATTCTTCTTCAATTAGAAGTCACTTTTCCAATAAATTCAACCTTCCAATGACAGTAAGCAATTGTAAATAGAACAATAATTCAAATGCAATAGAAGACAGCCAAGGTCATGAAACAAGAAAGACACAAGATTTGATCAAAGACCAAGGAAAAACCCGAGAAGGAGGAAAACCCTTTCCAAATTCTTCTTCTATTAGATTGTCATCAAATGTTCAGCAAAGAGATACAATGTTCCAATACATCAACAAAAGATTCAAAGGTTAGCAGCTTTGACTATCCAATTCCACTGATCAATATCCAGTGAGAGATGAGCCCATTAATCAAAGTCAACAGCAGTCAATAGCAGTCAAAGGGTGACCTAACCAGTCAATGTTCAGTAGTCAAACCACCTCCAAAAGAGCCTGGTCAACAATCAAACAACTCGACCTTCTTTTCTGGTCAAACCTCAGTCAAAACAGTCCTCAAAATGTTGGTCAAAGGAGAGAATTCCTGTGATCAAACTTCAAAATTCTGCAATCAAACTTCAGTCAACAGGCCTGCAGTCAACCCAAGTCAAACTGCCCAAAAAAGTTCGATTCCTTCACCAGTTAATTCGGCCTCCAAAAATCGTATTTTTCCAAGTCAAACCAAGTCAAAATGAGTCAAGTCAACGTTGGTCAAATGCTAGTCAAAGTCCCAAAACAGAAAATTCAATGCAGCAAAATAGAATTCCTTCCTTTCCTTTGTATGTGTGAGCTCGGACCTCCAATTGCAGACATGTACGACCCAATCAAGAGGAGAGAGAGAAAGAGATGTGTGATGTTGATGCTCCAGAGTCCAAAGTGATGTGACATATGCTCTATTTATATGTGACTTAGCGGGTCGAATTAGCTTGCCCAGGCCGACTTGTACGTTTGTGCACATGGGAGCTTCACTTTAAAAATCATATTTTCCTTAACCAAATAAAATTCTTCCAAGGGTTAGGAGGGGTCTTTCTTGATTAGGCAAGTTGTCCAAAGGAGGGAATTTGTCCCTGAGCTGCTAAGTCCCTATTGCATTCTTCTATGAGCCCCAATGATCCTATCAAAAACAAGTCGTCCACATATAGGACTAGAATGAGTACCTCACTCCCAACCATCAACTAGTAGAGGTTTGCATTTTCCTCGCTCTTCACAAAGCCCAACCCCTGCAAGTATCTATCGATGCGCTCATACCACGCAATGGGAGCCTGCTTGAGCCCATACAAAGCTCTCTTCAGCCTGAACACGTGGGTCTCACTGTTGTGTGCTACAAAGCCTTCTGGTTGTTCAATGTACACTTCCTCTTCCAATTCGCCACTAAGGAACGATGCCATGACATCCATCTAATGGATCTACCATCCCATTTGTGTTGCAAGTGAGATCACACCCTGGATAGAAGTATACTTGGCCGCGGGAGCAAATGTTTCCTCGTAACTAGTCACTCCTTCTGAGAGAACCCCTTAGCCAAAAACCTCACCTTGTATTTCTCGATGCTATCGTTTGCACCATGCTTGATCTTATAGATCCAGCATGATCCAACCACCACCATGTTTGTTGGTCTAGGCACCACCTTCCAAACATCGTTTTACATATACTCCTGAACCATGGCATCCCGCCACAACTACAGTGGTGCAGCCTCTTGATAGTTGGAAGGCTCGTTATCCACGATCTGACTCACCAATGCCATGTAGCCAATTTACTTGTTTGGTTGTCTTCACTCTCTCCTACCCCTCCTATGAGTCCCCACAAACTCTTGAGCATCCCTAAGTGCTTGTTGAACCTCTCTGTTCCTCCTGCCAACTGTAGAAGGTGGAATTTGGACTTCCACATCCTCCTAATGCATCTCTCGTATCAGTTGCATATGTTGCTCCATACTCTGTGAGCTCTCTAGAACACTTGTACCTGAACTTGTGCCCGTACTAGTAACAGTACTCGTACTATCCTATCCCTGATTTTTCTACTTTACCCTTGGAGCTTTTGTTGGCTTCTCATTATGATCAATTGCTGCTGGAAAATGTAATATCCCGAAAGGGAAATAGACAGCAATACAAGCATACGACAATATGGGAAATGCCAGAAATAGAACATAAAGCAAATACTCATAAAAATGTCGGGAATGCTAAGCCATTTTATTAATCTGAGAATATAATGAAATACAATGGATAATCAAAATGATAGCACCTATTCTTGCTCAAGGCAAGTGAAGAACTCTCTCAGAAAGATAGGAAATGGCTGCTACAAGAAACTGCGTCCCAGCTGCTAGGAAACTGCCGTAAACTGCTGCTGCTGCGGGAATGAACTAAAACTAGGGGCTGATCCCCTTGCCGGAATGGGCTGAAAATCTGCAAATCACCTGTACTCGCCAACCCGGACCAAACCCAGAAACCATAACAAAAATGGACCACCTCCGAAAATCACCAAGGAAACCCTCCTCAAGGAGTTACGTTGTCCCTCCAGGCCCAGCGCAGATGCCAAATGATAGATGCTGAAACAGAGCCACGAACTCCCCGGAAAATCTCCAACTGGTAAAGACTGAGCCTCCACACCGGATCTCACTGAAACTCCTGCAGAAAACCCCGCACCGGAACACCTCCAACAAGAACTGCGTCCTCTCTCCCAGGGACTGCGCAGTCACCAAAAGAAGCCCAGCTCCTCCGCAAAACAATCAACCAAATCTCTCGTAAAAGACTGAAGGAAAAACCTTGCCCGAGCAGGCACTCGAAGTCCCCCGGGGCTAAGGGCGAGATCTCCGACCGGAAACACTCAACGCACTAAACAGTGCTGCAGACAAGCTAAACAGCCAGCGTGCTCAAGAAGACAAAAGTCTAGCTCAAATATCATCAACAACAAGAATGCCAAATGAGATGGCTCTCCCACCTTTTATAACGTTGGCCCTCCTCAAAACCCTAACGTGGTCCCTCTCTCTCCCACGTGCTCCTCATAAGACTGCGCAGAAGCTCCTAGAGGCTACGTGAGCCTCCTCTCATACGTGGTGTGGACCCCCAAGGCTCCCCCTTAAGTTATAACGTTGCATCTACTCGGGAAACACTTTATTTTATTTAAGTGAGTTAGCCCCCTTTTCTCACTTTTATTTATTAATAAACTATAGTTAGCAAAACTATACAAAAATCAAATATTCCAATTAGCGGTGCTAATTAGGAATATTACAGTCTCCCCCGGCAAAACGTTGCTTGTCCTCAAGCAACTGAAGTGATGGATGCTGCAAAATCTTCTCATTCTCCCAAGTGGCATCCTCATCCGGCAAATTCTTCCACCTCACCAAGAATTCCCGGACCGTCCTGCTCCGCAGCTGCCTCTCCCTGGTATCAATAATAGCCTCTGGCTACAACACCAAATGCCCCTCATCATTCGTGGGTGGTAGCTCATCCGTGACTGTCACCTGCTGGCCCAATGCCTTTTTCAGGCATGATACGTGAAAAATGTTATGAATCTTGCTGCCTTGGGGCAGCTCTAACTCATATGCAACCTGTCCAATCTTGCGTATCACCCTGTATGGTCCATAAAAGCGGGGCTTGAGCTTCTCAGCCCCCTTATGCTTTAATGTTGACTGTCGGTATGGCTGTAATCGTAGGTAGACCAAATCTCCTACCTCAAACTGTCTCTCCACCCGACCCCTATCAGCATACAGCTTCTGCTGATTCTGAGCTGTGGCCATGTTGTCCTTGAGAGCTCGGAGGATGTCCTGACTCTCTTGGATCCAAATCTTGGCTCTCGGAGCCCTGCTAACACCAAACATCACATCCACAAAAGATAAAGGATGATACCCATACAAAGCATAGAACGGTGACATACCAATGGACATGTGATGCGTCGTGTTGTAGCAATACTCTCCCAAATGCAGCCACTTCAGCCATGCTCGCTGCTGCCCACTGACATAGTTACGCAAGTAGCCCTCCAGCCACTTGTTAACTATCTCTGTCTGTCCATCCGTCTGTGGGTGATAACTAGTGCTAGGTGTCAACTCTGTCCCCACTAGCTAGAAAAGCTCCTGCCAGAATCTGCCCATGAAGCGGCTGTCCCTGTCACTGATAATGGTCTTAGGAAGACCATGCAACCTGAAAATCTCCCTGAAGAACAGCTCTGCCACCTGTGCTGCTGTGTAGTGTGCAGATATGGCGAAAAAGTGAGCATACTTCGTCAGTCGATCAACGACGACAAAGATACAATCCTTGCCCTGTACCATGGGCAACCTTGTGATGAAGTCCATCGAGATGCTCTCCCATTTCCCCTCTGGAATGGGAAGAGGCTGCAACAATCCTGCGAGATGGCTCATCTCTCCCTTGTTCCTCTGACAAACATCGCACTCCCTGACATGCTGGAGTACGTCCTCCTTGAGGCCCTTCCATGAGAACCTCTCTCTAATGGCCCTGTAGGTTTTGGTAAACCCCTGATGGCCGGCCAATGGTGAGTCGTGTGAAGCATGGAGTATCTTCTTCTTAAGCTGAGATCCCTCAGTCAAGAAGATCCTATCCCTGTAATAGATAATCTCATCAACCACCCTATACCTGTCATCTGCTACCTATCCATCCAACACCTCACATGCATACCTGTCCTTGGAGTACTCCACCAACAGTCGAGCCCTCCAATCTGCGTCCAAGCTCATAAGAGATAACGTGGCCGGTCTACGTGAAAGGGCATCGACTACCACGTTATTCCTGCCTTTGACGTACTCAATGTCAAAGTCATAGGCTTGAATCTTACTGATCCACTTCTGCTGCCTCTCCTGCAACTGCTTCTGCTCCAAAAAGAACCTGAGGCTGTTGTGATCGGATCTCACCCTGAATCTGCTGCCCACTAAATACTGTCGGTACTTGGCCAAAGCATGCATGATGGCCAACATCTCCTTGTCGTATATGGAATACAACCTCTCATGCGGAAGGAGCTTCCGGCTCTCAAAAGCTATAGGATGACCACCCTGCATCAATACCACACCAATCCCCTCTCCTGACGCATCACACTCCAAGACAAATGGCTGCGTGAAATCCGGCAATGCAAGCACGGGGCAGCTACTCATCACCTCCTTGAGCCTTTCAAAGGCCCGCTGAGCTGTGTCTGACCAACTGAATGCCCCCTTCTTTGTCAAATCTGTGAGGGGTGCAGCGAGCTGTGAGAAACCCTTGACGAACTTCCTGTAGTAAGTACAAATGCCAATAAATCCCCGAAGTTTAGTCGCGTTCCTTGGCTCTGGCCAATCTCTGATGGCCCTGATTTTCTCCTCGTGGACTCTCACTCCGTCCACTCCTATGATATGCCCCAAGTACAACATCTTCGTCAATCCAAACTCACATTTGGAGAGCTTGGCATAGAACTGCTGCTCCTCCAAGATGCGCAACACTATCTCAATATGTTGGAGATGCTCCTCCCAAGTCCTGCTGTATATGAGTATGTCGTCGAAGAAGACCAATACAAACTTCCTCAAATGACTGCGGAAGATGTGGTTCATGCACGACTGAAAGGTGGCGGGTGCATTGGTCAGCCCAAAAGGCATAACCAGAAACTCGAAGTGCCCATAATGACACCTGAAGGCGGTCTTGGGAATGTCCTGTTCCCTCACGCGAATCTGATGGTACCTAGATCTCAAATCAATCTTTGAGAAGAAGCGTGCTCCTCTCAACTCGTCCATCAACTCATCGATCCTGGGAATGGGGTACCTGTTCTTCAGGGTCTTCTTGTTCAGAGCCCTGTAATCAATGCACATCCGCAATGTGTCGTCCTTCTTCTTCACCAACACTACAGAAGAAGCAAAAGGACTCGTGCTCGGCCGAATGTGTCCAAGGGCCAGCAACTCCTGAATAGCTCGCTCAATCTCATCCCAATAGGCCTTGGGATGCCTATAAGGTGTGGTGATCACTGCCTGTATACCCTGCTCCAGCTCAATGGTATGCTCAAACCCCCGATCTGGTGGCTGCCCTAGCGGAATATCCCCGAATACTATGGCATACCTGTCAAGGATGGTCTGTACCTCTGGATGCACTGCCTGTCCTGTAGTCGCTGCCTCTGAAGCCCGCAGCTCTACTGCCCACTCTATGTCTCCCTTACGGAAGGTTGCCTCCATCTGATGTGCTGAAACAGTCTGAGGCGGGTATGTGTGCTGTCCCCGTATCTTCTCATGCCTCCCTGTCTTGGGATCATCCCACTCCATCTCTAGGGCCTTCCAATCTGTCGTGACCTTCCCTAGAGTAATAAGCCACTGAACACCCAGTATCATGTTGGTGTCCGGAATATCGACCACAAAAAAATGATCTGTCAATGTATAGGTACCCATCGTCACTGACAACTCGAGAACATATCGAGCACACACCATGGTCTGATCTCCTGGGACCAAAACCGAAAATCCATCAAAACTCTCAGTCTGTATACCTCTCCGCTCAACCATCTGTGCATCGATGAAATTGTGGGTTGCTCCACTGTCGACCAAGACTGAGACTCGCTGGCCACGCACTGTCCCCCGTACGCGCAGCGTCAAGTACTTGGGAACTCCCCGCAATGCTGCTAGAGCTCCTCCAGTAGGTGCAAACGACGCACCACCTGCTGGTGGTGGTGGAGGTGGTAAGGTACCCTGTGCTGCATAACAATCTCCTGCCTCCACATCATCCTCCTCATCCTCTTCCCCGCTGCTCTCGGAGAAGACCTCAATGAAATGTGCTTTCCCTGCAGCACATCTATGTCCCGGTGCCCATGGCTCCTGGCAAGTGAAGCACAACCGCTTCTTCTTCAACTCCATCCTGGCCTCATCATCAACCTGCACCCATCCAGGATTCCCCTTGGGAGGCGGAATCCTCGTGTCCTTCCCCTTAGGCTGGAAAGCCTGTCTCTGGGGGTAAGGTGTCCGAGTCCTGGGCAAGACATCCTGTAAATCTCGGGTCCTGCTGATGGCATCCTGAAGTGTAGCCGGTCTAGTCAACCTGACTAGGCCACGAAGTGGCTATGCTAATCCCTCCACAAACATGTAGATCATCCGAGCTTCCCTTACA
This sequence comes from Pinus albicaulis, assembly GCA_034641835.2. Lineage (NCBI taxonomy): Eukaryota > Viridiplantae > Streptophyta > Pinopsida > Pinales > Pinaceae > Pinus > Pinus albicaulis. Next base: position 220,871,452 of record CM076582.1, on the reverse strand, counting down.
CACATCATTGTGCTTTGTGCTCACCTCTGCAACACATGTCACTATCTCCCTAAGCAACTTAAGTGCCCCGTGATGGATATGGCCCATCCTTTTATGTCAAAGATCTCCCTGAGCTCTTGGATCATTGTTGCTCACTAGTGCCTTTGGAGTATCCATCTGCAACCTGTAAAGTCTGTCGCTCCTGACTCTAATTACTATGGGTGACTTCCGCTCCTGGTGTTTAATCAACACCTTCTACCCTCTAAAGAGTACAATGTACCCCTTATCGTGAAGAATAGAAACAAAAATCAAATTCATCCCCATTCTTGGCACATGCAACACATCGTGGATTAGAATAGGCTTGCCAAACTCTCTCTGAAATAGGAATGTCCCCCTCCCAACTGGAGAACACTTAGACTTATTACCCATCTCAATCTAGAATCTTTCCTCCTTGTAGTTGGACAAGTATTTTCTAACTCTTGTCATATGGGATGATGCCCCACTATCCATGTACCACACGCCTCATGAGATTGAGCTAGTCAGGCAAGCTATGAGTGCGAACTCTTGTTCCATCCCACTGGAAAGCTCATTCACATTTGGTGAAGTTGTCATCTGCATTTTTCCCTTCTTATCACCTTTCTTCTTCTACGAGCAATTGCTGACATATTGGCCAAATTCGTGACAGCCATAGCACTTGACCTTAGAAAGGTCCTTCTTCTTGTCCCCCTTGGAGTTGGACCATTTGTTTGATCCCTTATTTGCTTTGTTTTTTCCTACAAGAGCCATCTTTTCATGTTCTCCCTCACCCTTCTGGCGACTATTGTTGTTGCCACTAACAAGACTCCTCCTAAGCTCTTCCTGGGTAAAATTTGACCATAGTATTTCCCAATCTGGAAGATCTTGTCTTCTTGTAATAACCTATACGAAGACATCCCACTCCTTAGTAAACCCATTGACGGTTGTCCTCATGAGCTCATCATCTTCAATTTTCTCAAAAACACCAGCCAATTCCTCCTTGACACATTTCACCTTGGTAAGGTAACATACAACGGTTTTGCCCTTGTTTTGTTTTGTGCTTCAAAGTTTATCCCTCGAGATCAACTTCATGTTCACACTAGAATCTTGATAGAGTTTACAAACTACATCCCACATCTTCTTCCTCGTATCTTCGTCTACTATATGAGGCACAATGTGTTCCTTGACCCCATCCAGAATAATGTGCCTGGTTTTGGCATCTTTCTTCTTGTAGATGGGGAGTTGTGTTGCATTTGTCGATATGGCTACAGCACTGGTCGCATACTCCTTTAGACCATTCTCCTCCAAGATTAATAAGATTTTGGATTTCCATATGCCGAAGTTAAATGCTCCCTCTAACCTATCCTTATCCTGTAAATCAATTGAAGCCATTTCTCTTGAAAAATAAGCAAACCCCAAGTAAATATACTACAAGTCGATCTGAGTTTTATAAACCCTCGGTTTTCTCTCCTACACCCTACGCTAAGCTTCACAAATCACCTTTTGTGCCTTAGATCTTCTTTAATACCAGGTGAAAATTCCATATCTAACTCTAATCTATAATTATTGCAGTTATCTGGTTAATATCCTCCTATCTTTTAAAGATTATTTGTCTTAGCAAAAATTAATAACTACAGATACTAAATAAGAAAACTCTTGCAATATTCACCAATTAAAATACACAGGAGTTGAGAAAACCATGCACATAAAAATGGACACCAATGTTTTGGAACTAAGTTTTGGCCCTACTGGCTCAAAAACCCCAGCTTCCAGCTATCTCTGGACTGAATCTAGAAGGCACTGCGTCACTTTTGTGTGATCCCCTTTAGGGACTGCGTCACCCTTTCAAATGACTGTGTTGCCTCTACTGCGTCACTGTTGCCTCTCTCTCTGAAATGTACTCCTGGCCCTCCTGACCAGTTACTACATCTGCCCCTCTCTGGAACTGATCACTAGATCGAAATCACTTAGCCAGCCCTACCCTAGTGATTTGATCTTGATCAAAAGCTATGTCTCTCTCACAAGCTTGAAAATGCCAACTGCTCAATGTTCTTTCCATAGGCCCCTCACCCTCCTTCTTGTAATCTTTTGTTGACCCTTCAACGGCCAAGATTAAAACATAATCAAGGGCTAATATTAACTGGAAGTTGATCCATGACTTTATCTAGAAGATTCACACTTAGTTTAATTAATACCCTTTAATTAATCAGTTTCCCTAAGTTTAGACTTAGGGAAACATTAAAAAACGATTAATTAATTTAATTAAACCATCTCTAAGTGGAACTTTCCAAAATCCTTTCTGGCTATTATGGAATACATGTGTCTTAGCCTATATACAAAATTACAAGGCTAGAACACATCTGATGCTACCATAAATCAACACTAGGCTTAGAGAGAGAAGAGGAAGGCGAGAAAAATAATCTTTAAAAGTGACCACCAGTGGTTGGATCAGTACCTTACCTTTGGGAGAGATGGAGGTAAGGTGAATTTGTGATTTGGAGAGACTATACCCAATGAAGGAGACCTCTAGACAACTTCGCATGGAAATCAGGGCATGAGACCAACTGCCAAAAGATTTTACACTTTAATGTGCAAGAATTGATGACTTATCAAGGTGAATTCAATGAAGATTATCCTCTAGGAACATTCATTCGTTATACATAACACATGTAATATATGCAGCACTATAATCGATCAAAATTTCCACAATTTCACATAAATTAGAGGCAATTTCAAACCTAGATAGCGAAAATCCCAACAACATTCATGTGACAAGATAAAAGTAAAGAATAGACATGAAAAGAGCACTTACATGTACAACGAGTATATCTAATCATCAAATAAAGAAAAATTTGAAACTCCAAGATCAAGAGAATGGTATCCAAACATCAAAATTCATCCATGAAACCAAACCTGTCGTCTAAAAGGGAATGTGAAATTCTCACAAGAGCTACTAACCCAAACAAGTGATGATGAGAGGAGTGAATTGGCCTCTCATCAATTTTCGATTTGCATAATTAGGCCTAATTAAGCCCAAAATAATAAAATAATGTCCAACAATAACATCCCTTGGTGACAAGCCCACCAAGATAGCTCAATAATGTAAAAATAAGCCTCTTCTGAGGGAAGAATTATCAACATAATGAGTCATTGGGCCATTGAGAAGGCCTAATGAAGTCCAAAGTGTGCCATGGTGAGAGAATGGACTCCAAACATAGTGGACAAGGGGTTGGCCCCTTGCTTTCCAAGAAAATCACATGTGGTCCTCCCAAGTGGGTGTGGGGGCACAAGGACATCCTCACGAGTCTCCAAGTGGATCGATAATCCCTGTAAACCATCTATAAGGGCTAGTATTATGATGTAAGCCCTCCCCTTGTCTCCTATAGTGAGAGACATCCTCATCTAGACCTTGGAACCTCTACCAAGTGTGTGGTACAAGTGTGAAGCCGACTGGGCATGGTGATCCAGGTGCATCATCCTCCTCCAGACAATGGAACACGATCAATCATTGAACAGTGTTGGGGATCCATGAAGTACTCTCTATCATGGTGGAGGCCCATGGCTCTTAACGCTCACCCTACAAGTGCCAATATGGCCCTTTGGAGGGCTTGGACCCTGTATAGGGAGACCAAACCCCAAATGGAGACCCACCTGCAATCCTGCATAAGATCCAATGTGTCCCCTAGCCCTCCAATACAGAAAATCATTAGACTAATCAAGTAAAGAAGCTTACAAATCATGGAATCAATGTGGCACTTGACGGTGGCATGCCCTTCCATAGTGGGCTTTGGCATGTACAAGTCTCTCCAAGCTCAATAAGGGGGTTAACAAAGGACCCTATTGGGTGTTTTCAGCCTTTAAATGGAGTGACATGTCCATGGTGCATCCATCAAGTGGTAGGTGGTATGTGATATAGTGATGGAACAGAGTGGGAATCAAGGGAAGACTCCAAGCCACATGCCATGCTACAAGAGTAGCTATAATAGGGGAAGCCCACACTTGGGTATATGAGTGTACGAGGGAGCAATCATGGTACATGAGTTATCCAGGCCTTTGTTTTTCCACCCTTCTTCATATGCATTTTTCCTTTGATTGATTTTCTTCTTACAAAGCCCCCTATTAGACGAAGCATTTCTTTAACGTATTTAGATAATTTCAGTAATTAGCCAAGTATCTAAGTGCATAAGGAGAAGACATAACTCCATAACACTATTCTACCACTACTTTATCCCACTCATTTAAGGTGTTAGTTTACCACCTTCGTTATAGGCGGAATTTATACAATGAAGGTCTTCATTCGTTAATTATAAGGGCTAACTCCCCGGGGCTATTCAAAGACTTCCTTGGGGTCGAACCTCCCTGGACTTGCCTGGATATATCCGTTGAACCAGGGGATGAGAACATGATGTGTAGGATATAGCAGTAGATGTTGTTATAAGATTGTCATTGATGTCAAGATGGAAAATATTCTTAAGGTGCCAAGTGTCAATCATGTACCTTGTTTGGTAACCTAGAAGACTACACTTGATGATGTCATTCGATGAAGGTCTTGATGACATGGTTGGAGACCATTTGATGACATGGACAATGATTGGGAACATGACATGAAGGACTTGAAGAACACTTGATGGCATATGATGACATTGTTGGAAGATCTCATTTAATGATCTAGATGGTGGTTGGAAAACTCTTTGAAGCTCTCCAAATGGCAAATTATGGATTCACTATCATGATGACTTTGTTGGATACTCGAATGATGACACTCATAATAATATTATTGGTGCAAAAAAATGGAGAATCCATCAATAGCCACATGCTGTCCCAAACACTCATTCTGTCCCAAACATTTTCTGCACAGAATTTCAAGGTCAGCCTCATTAAAAAATAATTTTCACTACCCTAGAGGCAGCTTTTCAATTTGAATCTTGTACCATCTTTTAGGGCATAATTTTTCCTTTCTAACGAGCCCTTACTTGGCCCGAAACTCCAAGTGGTTTGGAAGATATTAATTTTTCAAGTTAAGGAAATAAATCTGTCCTTGAGCCGACCTGTGCTAGCCCATTCATGTCGACCTATCTCCAGAGTGACATGTCTCTTCATAGGGATAAACAACTATATATATATATATAGCTGTGCTCATCCATTTCAGTCATAAAAAATTTCGGTCTGAAGTTTATAATTCAGAGGCAGACAGTAAGGAGGTCAGCAAAGAAGAGGACAGCAAGGAATATTCTTGAAGATAAGGACAACAAAATATCTGTTTGGGTAATTCTGTGGATATAATTACAGTGACGTTGGTGCAGTCCTATTAAAAGTGGCGTTGGTGCAGTCCTATTGCAAGTGGCGTTGGTTCAACAATTTAAGGGTGCAGTCCAATTGAAAGTAGCTTGAATTACAGCTCAAGCATGAGGGCACAGCTTACTGTAAGAAGGCACAGTTTGGAGCACATTACAGTGACAGCGTGGGGGTATAGAAAGCATAGTTCGGAGCACATTACAGTGGCAACATAAGAGGGAGCAGCTCAGACTGTTTGATAGGTTGTTTTGTGAACTGTTGTATGCCGCAGGCCTAACCTCCTTGAACAGGTGGCAGCAAGGAGTAATTAAGGGCTGGTTTGTGAGCACGGACAAGCATCTGTGGTTTAGAACTCCTATTTACAAGCTTGATACTGTGTGAAGGAAGCCACCCTATATATAGTTCAGACCCTACACAGCAACTCGCACTTCAGAGGTAGTATGACAGATGTAGCATCTCGGAAATACCACTGTGGCAGAGATACATGAGGCATTGCAGCTCAGATTGGATCAGCCAAGCATCATTGTGGCAGCTCTGTGGTATATGAATATAGCAGCTTGGAGGTACAGTAAGAAGCCTGGATTGCAGAACTAGAAGGTTGTCTTGACATTGTTGAGCTGCTTGTCGAAAATGCTTACAGCAATATCGAAGACATTGTAGGATTGTTGGAGTAGCTGACATTCTTGATTACTGAAGGAGCAGGCCAAAAGCAGACTTTTGAGGGGACAATTAAAGCAGTATCTTTGGAACACGCTTTGAAGCAGACTTGTAGTGGAAGTTGATCCTAGAGACATTAGTGAAGACCTCATATGCATTGATGATGTCATCATGAGGTAACTTGGAGAAATTGTTTGGGTACGATGAAGAGTAGTGGTGACACCTTCTAAGAAGAAAAGGTTGTCATTGATGACATAATGTGGAGACTACAATGAAGACTAAGTGAAGATTTTCAGGGCTCATTGAAGAAGATTTTGAGAGCCGTGAAGAATAACCAAAGATATTTTGACGAAGTGAAGTTGTGGGTTGGAGCCCAAGAGGTTTGAGCCTCATAGAGACAAGGTCGGTGCTTTGGAAGATAGGGTTGGAGCCCTAGAGGATAGGAATCCTCGAGAGACCAGGTTGGAGCCTATACCAGATATAGGGTTGGAGCCCTTGAGGTTGTTGCCTCAGAATTGACAAGGTTGGAGCCTTGGAAGTCCAAGTCGGTGCTTGGCAAATATAGGTTGGAGCCTGGGAGATTGAAGATTGGTGTCTTCATCTAGGGTTGGAGCCCTACATATATTGTACTTGATTTATTGTAAAGAAGAAAATAATAAAAGCATTTATTATTATTGCTCATTTTGTGTTCTAAATATAAGTGATCTAACTGGTAAAAATAACAATTGAAAAGAAATACTGATTCACCCCCCTCTCAGTGTTTCCAACAGTAGATACTCCCTTTAGGGTGGGGTAGTTCATTGCCCACTAGGGGTTGGGACAATCATGGGTTCCTAATGTGGAGGGGGCTCATCTAAGGCCCATATGAACCGGGGTGATGGCCATAGATAAAGGGTAGAGCTCATGTTTGGCATTTGCCCACGTGCTAAATTTCTATGTCCCGACCATCTTTTGCATTTTGTGGTATATTTCCTGTTGAGAGTGACCAATTTACGTTTTTTCCTTTCCTTTTAGCTGCATCAACCTCCAAGGCATCGTTCCAGGCCCGACCCAAAGTGTGGACAAGGGGAAGAGGAGGCTAACCCTTTGTGGACCTAGTGGACAAATGAGGACCCGAATGGGAAAAGTGATAAATGTAGTTAAAATGAGCGGAGGGGAGTGATGTATATGGTGTCGGGCAGCGGGACCACGCAACCAAAATCAAGATCTCCCATGTAGTGTCAGCCCTAAATCTAATATCCAATAAAGGAGATCCCATGGGACTAGGATACAAAGCTAACCACCAAATCGGACAGAGGGGACAAGAGTACAAAACTAGCCCACTCTTTCCGCCGAATTCCCCCACCAAACCATGCCAAAAAGTGTCAATGATAAGTAAGGAAAATTACTAAACTATACCAATGAAAAGCCATACCTTCGGGGTCAGGAGGCCCACATTCAAACATATGATCATAACAGATGGGCGAGGGGCCACATGGCTGGCAAAGGTGGCCGAGATAGTGGCACATTGAGATATCTGGTGGCTGTAAGGGGCTGCTGGCTATCTGTTGATGACCATCTAGGAGAAAATTTTCTCCTATGGATATTACCCACAGGTGGTGGGTAACAAGCCTCACACAAGCAATTCACACTTCCTCCTGGTACTTGCACTAGCCAACTGGAAATGCACATTTTCTTTCCTTGCAACTCGTGCTCCCTCTAGGAAATTGATCATCCAAGTTATACTACCTCTAGCAACTCACACAGACCACTTGCAGTGCCTCTCGCAATTCGCTCTAACAATTGGCAACACGAACTAATCCTCCGTCCACTTGCACCGGTAAACTAGACACTCGCACCACCAAATTCGACATCCCTCTACAGAAATAATTTGGCTTCCCTTTGTCTCTCAGAAACTAGAAATCACTGTGAAGAAATATCTCTAGCAAATCTTTCCTTAATCACTGTTGAAATCCTCATTGGTGTCGAATTCCACGCTATTATTATGCCCTCACTCAATTGAAAATTGATCTCCAAGATGCCCATCGACTTCCTCCTATAATCTCTCGTTGAGAAATCAACGACTAAAATCTAATCCCGATCGATGGCTAAGATCATCTTGACTCCATCAAACACCTTTGCTAGAAGTCACTAGAGAAAAATCAACTTGCCTCAATTAATACTAAGTAATTAACTTGTATTCCTAATTTAGACTTAGAAAAATAATTAAAAACTGGTTAATAATCTAATTAATACATTTTCCTATTGGGCATGGAGATAATTTATCCTCTTGTGCTCTTAGCCTAAATGACACCTCCTGAGACTAGAACACCTATCCGAGCTACTAAATCTAACAATGTTGTAATTTAAATGTTGATGATTGAATGTGTTTTGAGTATATCATTAACTCTTAGATATTTCTTGTTTAACTTAGCTTAATGAAGACTTAGTTTTTCTTTTCTCATAGGGACTACTCCCCATGGCTTCGCTAGATGTTAGCCTAGACGAAGGAGTTCAGATTTGAGTGAAAGCTTCTCAACTCAAGACTTGCCCCCAAGGCCACGCCAAGTGGATTAAATATTTTCTCCACGTTAGCATAGATGTGGAGTAGGCGGCAACAGAGATCATGATAGATGGGTAGATGGTAAGGATGGCCCTAAATGGTTTCACTAAGCCATGGGCTCCTTTCTTTGAGGGCATTGAGGCACAAGAGAAACTTCCTAATTGGGGCAGACTGTGGGATGATCGCATCCAAGAAGAGATTTGGGAGGAATCTTTGTCAAGAGGCCAGCAAAGGGGTGATGATGAGAATCTTGCTCTTGCTAGTGAGGCAAGGAAGGGCAAAGGGAAGGTCAAGAAGGATACAAGTGGAGAGGCTACTTCACAAGCTAGAAAGAAAGAAGATATGAGCAGAGTAAAATGCTTTGTCTGCCACAAGAGTGGCCATTATGCCTCATAGTGTTCGAACAAGAAGAAGAGTAAGGGAAAGGTGCAGCAGGTTGCAACATCTACAGATACTCAAGTCAATGAGTTTGTTGCAAGATTTCAGGAGTTCTCATTGGTATCTTGCCTTTCTAGCACTATAGTCAAGGGTGCATGGTTTGTGGACAGTGTTACTTCTAGACACATGATGGGAGCACAGGGGCTTTTCACCAATTTATCGAAGGATGACTCAGATCTACATGTGGAGCTTGGCAACAATGTCATGTATGGTGTGGAGAGAGTTGGGACCATTCAATTTCAGCTGGAGTCAAGATGTCATCTGGAGGTGACAGATGTATTGTATGTTCCAGGGATAACCAAGAATTTACTCTCTGTCTCAGCCATGGAAGACAAGGGATATGTGGTCTATTTCCAAAATGGACAGGGACTTTTCAAGCCAAGATTACTCTAGCCTTGACTCAAGACGAATGATTGATCATTGAACACAAAGAGATTAACCTGCACATGCTGAAGGCCTAGCCTGTGCAAGCCCTGGTTCATGAAAATGACAACTTCTGCAAGTTGCTTCATAGGAGGATGGGTCCCATGCATCACATAGCGTTACTCATACTGAGGGGAGGTTGTCACTGGTCTTCTGGAATTCAGTGTAGAGCAGCATGGGGTGTACAAGGTATTCCAGGGGGTGTGCAGCATTCAAGCAGCTAGAGTTTAGACTACTCACAATATGAACTTCTCCTCAACCATGGATGTTAGGAATGAAAACAGATAGCCTGGTTATTTTCGCTGGAACTCTAAGGTTACCTATGGCCTTCATTGTCTTGTATCATATCATAATACCAGAATTGTTTGGTGAACTCCCTCAATCTTATAGCAGAATTGTTTAGTGACCTCTCTCCCTAGTTTTATCAGCTGGAACTATTTGCAGTAAGTTGTAACATTAACCTTTTATAGTTATTTCCAGACATTAATATAGTTTCATTTCATTTCAGGTCACTGCCTGCTCGTTCGATTGGGATTCCTTTTAAAAAATCAGTCACAATATTGGGACATTATATAGTATTAATGGCACTAAGAGTCCTTTCAAGGTAGTACATGCATGCAAGGTTCTTTAGTATGTGTGGATTATAAAATAATCTTTAATTATGTATATGAGAGAGAGAGAGAGACCTGGGCAGGAGAAAGAATTTCTGGAGAAAATCGAACATAGCGCTGACTACCAAACACAGCAGCACTCACATCAAATCCACTGCCTACTTTTCCTTGTGCTATACAATGTGCTGTCTGAGATACTGCATGTACCAAATCCAAGTCCGTATCCAACATCTTATCTGAATATGTTGCACAAGCTATACTAGGCAGTTTAACAGCACCAAGATAATGAAGGAGACCTGCAACAACAGCTGTTGTCATAGCAGCTGACGAACCCAGGCCAGTCTTTGACACTTCTGGTGTACATGTCATTTTAGATGACGGATCTGATTTGTCTAGATTATCTATGTTCATATTAATTGATGAGAAGGCTGGAAGTGAAGCTAATGTCCCTGTAGTTAAGGGTAATCCCTGTGCAACAATCTGCAAAACACTCGAAAAGAAAACTATTATCAATGAATCATGCTTCCTATATTGGCATACAACAAGAATAATTGGAAATAATAAGAATCACACCATGTGTTTAATGGCATCATATTTAATTGTACATCATATAATAACAAAATAAAGGATCAAGAACCAGGAATTGTGCTGCATCTTCTAGGAATTCTTTGTTGTATATGAATTACTCTACTTTTTGTCACCAAAGTAAGAAGATATAAAATCTATGTAATTTGACAAATTAACATCCTCCAATCAAGCTATCATTACTAGGAAATCAGACAAATCAGATCGTGAGAAGAAAATGCAATTATCAATAACAGGGAGTAACAGACTGTTACATGCCAAAGATTAAAGTATTCCTAATTTCTATGCACCCACACTCCACCATCCCTAGCAGCCTATTCTGAACCAGTGGCAAAAAAGGAACTTAAATAAAAACTTAAAAAGACAATCAAATTAAGTATGAAAGTGTTCATTATACATTATATATCACCATGTAAAGATATGTGGAAGATGCAAACAGTTGGGTCATTCCAAAGAATGGATCACTCTTAATGAGTCATACAATCCCTACAAGGTTCACAAGGCACGGTTCTCGGTACAAACTTATTATTTATTTTCTCTGTTCTCCGTAATTCATTTTTGCTGCTGCTATATATGATTGTGTTTACGTGAGTGTGCATAGAGTTGGACTGCGTATATAATATCCATATCTTAACTTCTCGTCTCCACTGCTTACATGCCACTTTGAATCTCATAACTGAGGAGATTTTCAAAATATTTATGTGTTTGAGCATGGTTGATTCATATATAACATCCAGTGTCATTGTCGCAGTGGAATCACACATAACAAGGGGTTCCATGTGTCAACAAAAAAAAATTCAGCTGCTGTGCTAAGAGGGGCATATCTATGCTGCTAAGTTGCATGGTACGGGGAAACAGGAACGCGCTAGAAACATGACCCCCCAGAAATCAGGAAATGGGGAAACATGGTGTGTGTACATATATATATGTAAGTTACCAGGAAACAGAAATGGATATGGATCTGGATAAGGATCCGGAAATGGATCCACCGTGTTTTTGAAAAGCCAGGATAAGGATACAATGGGGAAATGCCACGTACAAAAATTACAATAATATTTTTTAAATTTTAGAAAAACAGATTCAAAGTAAAAAATCAAAACCATTCATGAAACAAAACATTAGAACTGAAATCATTAGATAACTTACAAATCTGAAAACTGAAATCATGACGCATCATGCTTTATGCAAAAAGGATAATTGTAAATACAAAATTGAGTATCCCATCCAGTGTTGCAGGAAATTGTAAAGGAGCAGGAAGAATTATTGAGCGTACTTATCCACACATATTTTGGTCTGGGTGCTTGGTGCACACATTGAACCTTTTGATCCATGATATTGTGAAGAATAAAGAATGTGGGTGGATTAATGAGCTTTACAAGAGAGGGCAATAACTCATTAAATTTATCACAGGGCATACAAGGGTAAACTACTTCTATGGCACTTACTCCAAGTTGCAGTTGCTTAAACTTGCAAAAACAAGATTTGCAAGTTATTACCTCACCTTTATGCGAATAGCGAAGGTGAGACAAGCTTTAACTAATATGGTCACCGCTGAATCATGGGAGGAAATTAACACTGATAGAGATAGTGCTAATGTAGCCAAGGAAAATATTCTTGACATGTACTTTTGGTCACAGGTTAAATATGTTTTGCAATTCACCAAACCAATTTATTACATGATCAAGTTTGCAGATTCAGATCGGCCAATAATTGAGGAGGTGTATGAGCAAATGGATAACATGCTGGGGCAGATTAAAGACATTGTTGAGCCTAGAGATATCACCTTGTACAGTTATATTCATGCAAAGGTGGAAAGACGATGGGATATGCTAAATGTTCCATTGCATGCATAAGCATATGTTTTGACACCTAAATACTATCATCGATCATGGCTTTCAACACCAGCACCTGGGGGGGAGCAGGAGAAAACCACACCTAGATCCAGAGGTCCTACAAAAATATATGATTGCATTGACTAGATTAGTCCTTGATAAGGAGGTTGCCTTGGTACGGAAACAGTTGAGCAACTATATGCTTTCCACTGGTCCATTTGGGAGCATGCATGCTATTAGAGATCGAGAGAATTTTTCTTCTATTGAGTGGTGGAACATGTGAAAAATCCTAAATCTGGATTCCTACTGCAACAAATCTGAATTACTTCTCCTATTATTTTTCATAATTATTTCATTATAGTGAAATATCGAAGTAATTACTGAAGCAGTCTACACAAATAATGTTGCAAAATAAATCTAAGTGCTGAAACAAACTAACATAATACAATGAAAAACATCCACATTTGACATAGTTATTTTTGGACTAAGTCCTCGGAAAAACCCAACTCGAGAAAACCAGTGCAGCAGATCTGAGGGTTTTGTATTATTAAGCAGCAGAATCTTTAGTACAACTAGGGTGCCAATATCTGGCTCACCCTTCAAAGAAAATCTAGGCAACAAAAGAATTGTGAGGTATACCTCACTCTACAAGTCCCCGACTGATCTAAATAGCACTGGTGAAGCCCCTCTCTGCCTCTGTGTGATGCCTACGTTGCAACTACGTGGGCAAGCTCTGAAACTGCGTCACCTCTCCTCTGCAAATGATCAAGCTAATCAGAAACTGAGCTTTCGCCCTCGTGGCTCAAAAACCCCAGCTTCCAGTTGTCTCCAGACTGATCAAAAAAGGCACTGCGTCACTTATGCGTGATTCCCTTCAGGAACTGTGCCACCCCTCCAAGTGACTGCGCTGCCTCTCTCTGCGTCACTGATGCCTCTCTCTGAAATGTACTCCTGGTCCTCCTGACCAATTACTACATCTGCCCCTCTCTGAAACTGATCACTGAATCAAATCACTTAGCAAACACAGCCCTAGTGATTCAATCTTGATCAAAAAGTTGTCTCTCTCACAAGCTCGAAAATGCCAAATGCTCAATGTGCTCAATGTGTTTTCCATAGGCCCCTCACCCTCCTTCTTATATTCTTTCATTGACCCTTCAACAGCCAAGATTAAAACATAATCAAGGGCTAAGATTAACTTGGCGGTAATCCATGACTTTTTCTAGAAGATTCACACTTAGTTTAATTAATACCCTTTAATTAATCAGTTTCCCTAAGTTTAGACTTAGGAAAACATTAAAAAACGATTAATTAATTTAATTAAACCATCTCGAAGTGGAATTTTCCAAAACCATTTCTGGGTATTATGGAATACATGTGTCTTAGCTTATATACAAAGTTACAAGGCTAGAGCACATCTGATGCTACCATAAACCAACACTCCCTCTTAGCGAGGAAAGTGCTCTTACAAGACAACTCAATGTGTTGCTTTGACTTCTGGAACATCTGTTGTTGTGTTGTTGATGCTGCTCACCAAAATTGCACAAAAAATGTTGCATTTGTATTGCTGTTGACTCTGCATGTTGTTGCCAACTACCATTGTACTGCAACTCCCTCTGAATTCTTGTAATATCCCAAAATCGGGACTGCTAGCAAGGCATGCCTGAAAAATGCATTTTTCAGGAATGTATGCTACAGGATTGGAAACCAGCCCTTGGATCCCTTAGATCTGAGTATCTAAGACATAAATCCAAGAGGAGATCAGAAACAAATCCTCCTAGGTGGGTTAAACAGGTCTCCCCACACCTAGTGCAACTAGGAATTGCACAAAGAAGGGGACTTCCGCAATATAAAAGAACACTGCCCAGAAAATAACGCAGTTCTAGATAGCAGTAGCAGTAGGCCAATATAATAGCTTGAAAATAGTTGATACAATGATAAATCAGATTTACAGTAAAGCCCAATCAATGTACAGGAGAAAGAAAGAGACTTTATGGAGAAAAACCCTCTAAAAGAGGTGCTGCAACAAGTGTATTTCACTGCAAAGCCATGACAGCATTATTTTTATGAATAAACAGCAGTTGTAGGTTACAACTCAGATCTAGGATAGATCTGTGTACAAAATATTAGATCTATATCAGATCTGTACACTAGACTGTCTCTATTTTACATACCCCTTCGGGTTTTCAGCAAAACATTCATGTACAGGAGTAGATCTAAGATCTACTACAGTAGATCTGGAGAATGATTCAAAATTTCTAAAGCAGATGTAGCAGTGACTAAAACAGATCTGAAACATACATGGATTAGTTGGCTAATCCACAAATCACCACAGTGAGAGAAAGACTCCTCTACACCAGAGATCTCTCCAATTAGTTGCCAAACACCCTACAACTCTTCTCTTGCAAAATAACGCAGATCTGGGGCAAAACTGCGCTGTAGGCTTGGAGCTCAGGCTGGCCTGATGCCAAGATGAAGATCTGAAGCTCAATATGCTAATGCACTCTTCCAGGAGGTTAAAAGACACACTCACTGAGAAGAGGCACTAGTACAATCTAGATCTGAGGAAATCTAGTCTTCCACTTGCTGCTGCTCATAAAGACAACCAAACCCTCAACAGGATCTGAATTGTAGTTGGAAGAAGAAGCTTAGCCAAATGCCTAATAGTGGACCAAGAATAGTAAGACTCTTCCAAGAGGCCTCTCAAGGAAAGAGGAGGATTCCTAAACAGGAGATCTTGTGCTAAGCAGCACAATTCTCAGCTAAACACCTAGAGAATGAGGAGTGTCTAAACAGACAAATCCTTCCAATATACTATGATCAACAACCTTCTCATGCTGATCTCCTCTTTCATTTATAGGATGAAAGCCTTGCAAACCCTAAACCATCTCAAAAGGCTTAGCTCGTTTCACATTGGAACCGTCCAACTAGAACTATGATGTCTCTCTAGGTTCATTGCATTTGGACAGCGCTGTAGATTTGGTCCTATTGACCCAGTGAATTGCCACAATCCCTTTTCACACTTGAGGGAATTTTATTAAGGCAACCCAGATTTAGCCTTGTTCACATGGGCATTGATTTATTTTGCTGTTTAAGGAGTTTAATTTGTCCTCCTTTACAATTTTATTCTTAAACAAGAAAATAAAAACAAAATTGAATATTCCTATTAGCTTGGGCTAATTAGGAATATTACAATCCTCCCCTCCAAAATGTGGCTTGTCCTCAAGCAACTGATAAGGTGAGTGCTGCAATTCATCTCCTCCTCTATTGTTGTCACAAACAAAAGATAAGCTTCTCTCATAAGCTAAGTGATAACCAACCCATCCATCCATGACTTGTCCCCACAATGTCCTCATGACATGCAAACAGCTCCTCCCATAAGAAAACAAAGAATCACATGAAACAACCATGGATTGCCCAATGCCCTCCCTGAAATATAAGACAGAAAGTACAGGGAGTGTAGTCATCCCATAGGGCACCTGCATGCCTTCTCTCCCTCCTCCATCCATCCCCATGAAAAGTACAAGCACATCATCAATATAGGGGATCAAAACAATGTACAAACAAACAGAAATGTGTGCACAAGGAGGTGGATCATAGTCCCACATGTGGAACTAGCGCAGAGCATCCCCTGCCTGCATCAAACCAAGATGTGGTGAGTGGTTTTCCCACCACTTACTTGTTGCCCAAGTCATCTCACTACTGCAGAAAATGTGAGATATATTTGGTGCCTTTGGGAAGCACCCATCATGAAAACAAATCTCCCTTTGCAAACCAAGGGAGTGGCCAAATTCAGAATTTGTGGTGGCCCAACAATTGCCATGAGATTTACAAAGTACATCACTCCTCCTTGGAGTCATGGCTTGCAATAACACGGTGTAAGAATGCATGAAATCAGAATATAAAACACATGTACTATGAACATGCTCTTCACCAACAGTCCTCCTCATAGCAATGGAGTGGTGCATAGATCTATTCTCTCCTTCAAGGGAAGAAAGAGAGGGCTCATTCAACTCTCCCTTAGAGTCATGCTACTGCTCCAACTCCACAAGGTCCATGCATCTTCGACAATGCTGATATAGTTCTCTTTCAAAGCCCTCCCAATAGTAGATCCTCAAAATGATATTGTTGAGCTTCATGGAATAAGTGAGGCTGAATTTGAACTCTTCATAAGCCCTCTGTAGTAACTTCTCCTTGAGCTTGGAAGCCCTAGACAAGAAGATCCTACCATGATTATAGATGACTCTATCAAGGACTGAATAGCTTCCTTCATGCAACCAATCATCAAGAATCACGCAAGTATGAAGATCCTTGGAATATTCCACCAACAGTTGGGATTTCCAATAGGGATCCAAGGTGCCCAACAATGACAGCGTTGATAGTGTGTCATCTGAAGTATCTGCCATGTTGTTGTCCTCCCCCTTGACATCTCCCATGCCAAAGGTACAAAGTGGAAGGTTGCCAAGCCTTCCTTGCTGCCCTCCTTGCTCATTCTCATGCTTCAAAGAAGAAGGAGGCTCCTGGAAGTTAGTCTCCCATGGAAGGCTATCATCTGTCCAAGGCCTCTCTGTTTTGGCCAAAGCATGCATGTGAGACCACCATCTCTCTTCCAGCAGGGAAGAGTGTTCAAGCAAGTTTGTCTTTTGATTCAAGTCTTGCCTCTCATGCTCCATGATGGTGTCATTCTTTCTTCTCGCAACATATCTTCTCAACGCAATTTGAGAGGTGAGGATAGATAATGAGATCAAAGGAAAAATGCTCTCCCTTTCTTTGTACCTCCCCCATACTCTCAGCGCTGTAGCATGGTCTTCTAATGCTCCTCCCTCCCTTGGATCTATGAAAGGAGCATCCATGTATGAAACATCTTTCATCAAATCTGACTCAGGTGGTCTTCGAATGGCATACGACAAGATAATGATGTCTCATGGTTCATTCCCATGTGAACCACAAATGGGAATATTTCATGACTGCTCCCACTGCGCAACCCCATCTCAGATTGTTGTGTGAAAGTACCATGAAACTTGGAGACCCCTCTTAATGGTGTACGAGTGCCTCTAATTGGAGCCCTTGCCCCATCTTCTGATAGTGGATCAACTGTGTGACCCCTCCTTTGTTTTGTCTCATTGTCTCTCAGCAAAGACACAGGCTGCTCATGTCCTCCATATGGAAGAGCCTTTGGAATTCCTTGCAAAGGTGCAAGAATCCCTCTAATGGAAGCCATTGCTTCATCTCCATCTCCACATGAAAATAGATCTCCTCTTGCTTGCACAGCACTGGAGGATCTCCTCTTCTTTCTCTCTCCCTTCTCCTCTTCAAATCTTGTCACTGGTCTCCCAGTGACTCTTGCATAAGAAGAGATGTTTCTCCCTTTCAAGGAAGAGGACTCAAACAGCCACCAAGCATAAGCCTTCCCTTGAAGATGCAGCACTGCTACTCTCAAGGCTTTTTCTTCTGATACTTGATGCCGCTGCAAGTATGTGTCAAGCTTCTTTACCCAAGACTTGGCTGAGTCTTTAGGTGATCCATCAAATGTAGGTAGAGAGAATCTACCCAAAGTGTGCTGCATGCACCATTCCCTCCTACTGTAGCTGCTGGATCTTTCTTCTTTGAGTTGACAGAACTCTGGGAAACTGAGATGCTCCTTGAATCTCTCTGATTGAGATTCATATTCTTGGAGATAATCACCAAGAGATCCCTCCTTTGGTGTTCCACCCCTCCCTCCTTTCTTTGACAAGAAGGTAGGCATATTCCAACGTTGCAGGTCTGGTTGTGTGGCTGAATGCTCACACACATGGTAGGAAGTACTGGGGCTTTCTTGATGTAAGGATTCTTTTGAGGGATCTGCATGTCTTCCCCTCTTCATCCCTCGGATTTCTCGCTTCAGTTCATGCATAGCTTGAGAAAGAGTTTTTGAGAGCTCTTCTCTCTGCAAGCTTTTCGATAAAGGGTTTGGACCCTTTACTTCTGTGTCTTCAATGTAACCACATTTCTTCATCAGTCCTTTCCTCCCATGGAAATATCCTTCACACCATCTAGGATCAATCGTTTGGCTCTTGCCATATTCTTCTTGAACGCTCTTAGATGCGCTGCATCCAGTGGTTCTGCAACTGCACTGTCTATGAGGGCCTTTAGATCATGCTCATCAAGGAGAAACTGAATCCTTGACTTCCAAATAACATAGTTGGAGGCAACCTCCAATCTATATTGGTCACGCAATCAGTTGTTGGCCATCTCCTTAATTGTCGATATCTTCCTCTAACCCTTTGCTCAACTAGACTTACGCACTCCTTGAGGAGTGTTAACCACTGGAGTGGCACTTGATGATAATGAGAAGACTCCATGCCCAAGGATGAACCAGAGGACACATGTACCATCAAATATCATCAGATATCATTAGTTCAACAGAGTTTTTAAACTCTACTTTTACTTATTATCAGTTTCTCTTGTACCCAGATTCCACGCCCTACAGGGAATTGTAATAAGCGATGCTAATAATGATGAGTTTTGAGTTAGTATTGAGTCTGTAACAGGCCTAGGTAGCCTGAGACCTTGCCAACAAGTGAATATTACTCTGGGAGGTTTTTTTTACTTGGTTAATTATCATCTCCCTACCAGGAGTTAATAATTAATTGAGTTTTTTCCTCCAATTTTACCCCAAAGCCGGAGTATGGCTTGATGGTGAGGCCTTGGGTGAGTACTAGTGTCTAGAATCAATGTATATTACCATACTAGATCACACAAAAAATTTCATGGAATTTGGTTAGGTCTAGGTAGTGATTTTTTAATTTTTTAGATTTCCCGCAAGTCGAAAATTGCAATAAAAATTGTAATGGAATTGTAATAAGTGTTGTCTAGAGAAGTTGCATGGAGTATGAGTAATCAAAAGTACACCTCTCATGCTCAACTTTCTACTGTGACATACTTTGAGGGGTTAAAAATGTGTTTTGAACCCTCAAAACCCACTTTTCCTAAGTTTAGTGGGAAATTTGGCAATTAATTAAGCCAGAAATTGAATAAATGGAGAAAACTAAATATCCACATATGCTAAATAAGGTGGAAAATTATGGAGGAGTTAAAGTAAAGTCCCAAGGTGATGTGGACTCCTAAAATCAAGGAAAAAACATGTGCTCAAATAAAATTGAATTTCCGGCATTAAATGAGAGCTGTTTACTTGGAAATTCGAATTTGTGAAGTTAGTGCATATTTGGGAGGATTTGGGAGAATATTTAGTGGAGATTTTTGTGGAAAATTGTCCCCACATGGGTTACCAACCATATACACATGTCATTTCATCATAAAATTCGAATTTGGCACATAGGGGAAGAAGAAAATGATGTCCACTTGCCAGAATTCGATTTTTACATTTGCCATTGGAGCTCCACTTACCAAATTCGAATTTGCCTTGAGATCTCTTCCCTCTCACCACTTGGCATATGGTTCTTCATATTGTATCATTGTTTACTAACTATTGTGCTTGTGGAAGCGTTGATGCCTTGTACACTTTCAAAAATATCAATAAAGACTTTGGGGTTTCATTCATGAGGTGTTCCTCATTTTGGAGTGTGATGAATTGTTGATCATTGGTATAGTTCATTTTACTCATGCTTTGATCTAATTTGTTTCCATATGCTCTTGTAGATTTGTTAATGTAGAGCTATCTTACATTGACATTTGATTTAGGAGTATGCTCAAGGTATAGAATGCTCTAGTTGGTTTCAAATAAATCTCTAGAGTTTTTTATCATTGTTTATTGTTAGATCTATATGGAACTAATTCTTGTTTGAAATTATGTAGAGGGAACATCTTGTTGGAATCAAAGAATCAAGTGTTGGGTGAAGTCCTTGGAGAGGCCAACCCACTCTTGATACATTCTCAAATGAGCTCTCATTTGTTCTTTGAACCTTCATAGTCTTATCTTACAAAGTGGTTTTGCAGGGGTTTCGGGACATAGCTTGTATACAAGCCGAATACTTTTAAATTTGACTATCTTTTAAAACATTATACTTGATTGCTTTCATTTGCTATCTAAGAGCTTGAAGATGACTAAGCAAAGAGGAGAGTTTACTTGAACTCTTTGGCTTAGCCCTTTGTAAATTGTTGTGCAATATTTTGTAATTTTATCTATCTAATATTTGATTGGTTTTGTAGCCCTCTTTCCAAATTTTTTTCTTGTGACAGCTTGAGTAGACAACTACAGGAAATTACTAACAAGTTGTTGCAGGACCTTTGGGCTACGAATTTCAAATGAGGAGGATAACTCTCTCTTCTTTGGTTGTGGGAATTGAAGGGGCTTAGATTCTCTTCTCCTTTTGTAAAGTTTGAATTCTTTTGAGTTTTTTTTTTTTTTTAATTCTCACTGAGGAAAAGTCTATGGTCTCAATATTTGTAAAGACTTTCATTGGTTTAGAAAAGGCCTCATGGTCATTTCATTCTTGTAAAATTAATAAAATTTCTGTTTTTGTTGTGAGAGCATGGGTTTTACCCATTGGCATCCCTATCTCTCCATTTCAAAGGAGAGAATTTGTAGATGGATTGACTTACTAGTTTTGACATTTCCGTTTTCTTTCACATCACATATGCATGCTCTAATTGGCAAGTAACACAAATCGCATAGTCCTTTAATTTCTTAATTTGCAATCTCATTTGCTATCACTTACTTACGTTTTTTGATCTATTTCTCATTTAGATAAGTTTCACAATATACTACAAGTAAAGAAGCATAGCACTTTCAAATTATGGCAACTTGAGTTATTGTTCTAACTATGAAGCATATTTAATTGAATCATCTCCATCTTTTACATAGCACTTGCAAATTTACTTTCATATCATTTAGGCATTTCACTTTTCATACTAGACTTGCATCTCTAAAATTTACCTCCAACTTAAGTTGGTCGAATAGACGTTTTAGGGACCCTCTACCTCTATGGACTCTTCACTGTGAGATCCAAATATTTGGGCAAAGGTGAAGTCCGAGGATTAGAGTTCAATTGTAACCTTGCTTTAGAACTAATTAGTAAAATAAACCAAGAGCACTGTCTCATCACATTTACTTGCAAAGTTCCCAAATTTTTGGCTATCTTGACGGTTTAAAGATTCACATGCAAATATTATCTCAAGAAGCACTTTGGATGCAAGCATTTTAATTCCTTAAATTTTGCAACAAGTTTAATTCAATGGTAATTAGAAATTTGCTTACTTTTGCAATTTCATTGCATGTTGTCATTTTAATGATCATTATGCTTATGGATGATTGATATATCTCGTTTCATTGGCAAATACCCTTATTTGGTGTTGCAAATTTAATTGCATGTTGTGATCTTGGTCTAACATTTGAGTTTTTCTATTATCTCATTTACATTCTCCAAAAGTAGAACACTAATTGTTTCTTTTGAAGCAAGATAGTTTCTCATGCTTTGATTCATAAATCTATTTATCTTGAGAGCATTTCTGATATCTTGTGCCAACAGTGTTTTGTTTCCATTTCAAGATTACTGTGTTCTCATCTCTTTGAGCATTTCGTTTACTTTTGAGCACGTTATTTGTAAAGGCACTGATTAAATGGTTTGTCATTATTTCAAAGTTACTCATAAATGTTCATGAATCTTCAAAAGTAATCCAATCTCACTCTAATATTCTCCTAGAAAACTCACATCTTTAACGTAGTTTTTTCTTTAGGGACCACCCCCCATAGCTAACCTAGGAGATAGCTTAAACGGAGAGAGTCGGGAATAGGTGACAACTCCTTCTCTGAGTTCCTTGCCACCAACCACACCTTGTGGGGTTAAAGGTTTTTCCCGCTAACTGTAGGTAGGTGTAAGCGGCAAGCGATAAGGAGGAGTAAGTCAATGCTTCTGCTGCTGCACGGGAAAATTTGAGTTTCTTTGAGTAAGAAAACTCTCTGAGATCAATAAATCCCCAATCTGTGTTTTTCAGAAATTTTCTGACGCTTATGCACCAGCACTCACTGTTGTGTAGCAACTGTGTCCTTCAGCTATGTTGGTCTGCTACGCTGCCTCTTTTGCAACTGAAAAAGCTTACCCTTCTGTCAACTCTCTCATAGGGAGCCTTTTCTGCGTTGGATTTCCCTCCTGGCCTGGACTGCGTAATTTTTTGGGGAGTCTGCTACTGCTTACGCAGATCTCAGTCTCTTCAGCGCAGATTTGCTGGTTCACTCTTGTTTCTCCTGCACTTCAGCTTGAAAAAGCTCTGATACCATGTGAAAAATCCTAAATCTTGATTCCTACTGCAACAAATCTGAATTACTTCTCCTATTATTTTTCATAATTATTTCATTATAGTGAAATATCGAAGTAATTACTAAAGCAGTCTACACAAATAATGTTGCGGAATAAATCTAAGTGTTGAAACAAACTGAACAAAATACAATGAAAAACATCCGCATTTGACACGGTTATTTTTGGACTAAGTCCTCGAAAAAACCCAACTCGAGAAAACCGGTGCAGTAGATCTGAGGGTTTTGTATTATTAAGCAGCGGAATCTTGAGTACAACTAGGGTGCCAATATCCGACTCACCCTTCAAAGAAAATCTAGGCAACAGAAGAATTATGAGGTATACCTCACTCTGCAAGTCCCCGGCTGATCTAAACAGCGTTGGTGAAGCTCCTCTCTGCCTCTGCGTGATGCCTATGCTGCAACTGCATAAGCCTGTGTGGGCAAGCTCTGAAACTGTGTCACCTCTCCTCTGCAAATGATCAAGCTGATCAGAAACTGAGTTTTGGCCCTCTTGGCTCAGAAACCTCAGCTTCCAACTATCTTTGGACTGATCACAAAAGGCACTACATCACTTCTGCGTGTTTCCCTTCAAGAACTGCGTCACCCCTCCAAGTGACTGCGCTGCCTCTCTCTGCGTCACTGCTACCTCTCTCTGAAATGTACTCCTGTTTCTCCTGACCAGTTACTGCATTTGCCCTTCTCTAAAACTGATCACTGAATCAAATCACTTAGCAAACCCAGCCCTAGTGATTCGATCTTGATCAAAAAGTTGTGTCTCTCTCACTAGCTCGAAAATGCCAAATGCTCAATGTGCTCAATGTGTTTTCCATAGGCCCCTCTCCCTCCTTATATTCTTCCATTGATCCTTCAAAGGCCAAGATTAAAACATAATCAAGGGCTAAGATTAACTTGGAGGTGATCCATGACTTTTTCTAGAAGATTCACATTTAGTTTAATTAATACCCTTTAATTAATCAATTTCTCTAAGTTTAGATTTGGGAAAACATTAAAAAACGATTAGTTAATTTAATTAAACCATCTCTACGTGGAATTTTCCAAAACCATTTCTGGGTATTATGGAATACATGTGTCTTAGCCTATATACAAAGTTACAAGGCTAGAGCACATCCGATACTACCATAAATCAACAGAACATGCATGGAGGTGCTACTCCAATTCTACAGACTTTGGCAATGCAGGTGCTATCATAGGTGGTAAGCACTTCTTCTGCAGAGAGGTGTTGGAGCTCTTATTCTTTCATCCATAGTGTTTAAAAGGAACAGGTTGAGTTTAGACTGGGTTGGTTTATGTTCATTACAACTTGCAATTGTTGTCCCATTACTGTGATGATGCAAAGAGTAATAAATACCTTAAGGTTTGGGACAGGTATCCAGAGGAGGCCAATTTGGAGGATGGAGTGTTGCGATTAGAGCAATTAGAGGATGCTCTTATCCATGATGATGATGATCGAGTTGACATGCCACCCCCAACTAGTCCCTTGCTTCCTAGGTTCCATGGTTCAACACCAACAGCAGGGGCTTCGTCTTCATCAATTGCATTGCCAGTGCCACAACTTCCACAGCCACCATCTTCTTACTTGCCACCACATGGAGGCCCACCACCACGTACTCTTCGTGGTGGAAGGAGGAGAGATTAGTAGATATTTTCACAATTTACTGCTTTTGTCATAGATTAGACCTGTAGGCTTGTTGTGAATTTTAACTTTTTTGTCTTGGTGGTGGCCAAGTGGCCTATTTTGTAAACATTATTATTTGAATTTTGGACATGACTAATGTTGACAATTGCTCACTTGATAGATAATATGCTTTGTGTTTTATAATATGGTTAAATGTTTTATGTTTTATAATATGCGGCATGCTTAAATGTTTTATGTTTTATAGTATACTTAAATGTTTTATGTTTTATAGTATGCTTAAATGTTTTATCATGCTTAAAAATTTGATGTATGTTTGTAATTGCTAGGATCTAGAATCTAGATGGTTGATGCTCGAATAATTAATTATTGATGTACAATGGAATCATGGATGTCATATCTATCTTGATTTATGTAAAAATATGCATGTTTTCATGTCTTATACAACTAATATGGTATTTGGGATGTTTATTTTGAATATAAATGCAAAAAAATATAATATATATATATACACTAGATGCTTCCGAAATGCTTCACTTCCTAAATTTTTGGAAAATGACGCTTCAGTGTCCCCACTTCCAAAAAACATCCCCGCTTCGTGCAACGTTTCTCATCAATGAACACTCTATTGATATGATGATGTGGAGTAGGTCTAACTAAATGTCAAAAAATGGGTCTACATGCTCATCATTTGGATATTTCAACTATACATCATGATCAACTTGTCATCTTCCATGAAATTAGCCTCAAAATATAAAAAATCCCATCTAGTTAAAATGGTAAAAAAATGTTAGACACTATTTGAGAACATGCTATAGTCTATGTATCATATTGTTCGAAGAGAACTCTTCATCTAGAGTTGGATGGGATTGATCTAATTAAATTATTATTGACACAACCATCCTTTGTACATTATATATGATTATACATGTATTGTCTCAAAGCTTTCATGTTAGCAATATCAAAAATTGAAAATTGAAATTTTGATGTGTCAAACCTTTCCTACTAGCATTATCATGTGCTATACAGCCTATAGGTAATTAATAACTTACTTATATGACTATATAGCCTATAGATTACTAAAAAAGTAATTTAACTAAAAATCTAAAGACTATTTTATTATTATGGTTTCAAATAGGTGGCAAATATCCTCAAAAAAAAAAATTAAACCAAAAACTCCAATGTTATTTGCTTGGGATCTGGCATCTGAGGGCTAGTTGGAACAGGATCCATTTCAGTATAATGGGATACGTTTCCAAGTTTAAAGGATCCGTTTACATGGTGGATCCTACGTGGATTTGGGTGACACAGCATTCATATTCATATCTGAAATGCAGATCCACGGATCTACCATCAAGACCCCGCTGATCCAGTAACACCCACACATACACATAAGAAAATGATATTGAAACTATCAAAGCATTTAATTTGGGATACAAATACAGATTCATGAATAAATGAGCAAGTGCCAAGGCCCAAAGCCCAAGAAAATCATGCTACAACAAATACCTACATATCATCGAAATTAATGCCTATATTTGGATCATCATCATCAATATCACCCTTTAGGCATTAAAATAAGATAGAAAAAGCTTAACATGTCAAATCCAAAGTTTCTTTGAGTGATGGGTACACTTTTACTAGGCTCATGATAGAGGAGTTAAACAATCAATGCCACTAACATCAAGGTACATAGAAGGCTTGGTGTTCTTGATTCAATCAAAACATTGCAATTGCCCCAATCCTCAAATCCTAAAAATTTTTAAGTCTACTGGATTTCACTTTCTCCATATGAAATCCAATGAGGATGAAACCAATATCAAATATCCTTAACAGATTAATGGTATTGTTAAAAATTGAAGTAATACCTTAAGAATTTAACATTACCATTAATTACATAGCATATTCTTAACATTACCATTAATTACTTACCATTTAGTAGGGTCCTAGGGTTGAATATTAGGCTGCCCCACTCATAAAAATAAATAAATTAAATTTGTGTTCAGCCCACACACGCCACACAAGCATGTTGTACCACCCCACATGTATCGTACCAACACTGAAACATAGAGTATGGTGCCTAAAACACATTTCGGTCGTGTTTCATGGATTTTGTTCCGAAACATGGTTGGTACATGTTAGTTTATATAGCTCGGACGTGTGTTATAGTCTCAAGTTGTGTCAATGAAGCTAGGAAAACAAGAGGATTAATTATCTCCAAGCCCAATTTATTTTATAAAGTGAAAATGTCTTAATTAAATTTATTAACCAATGTTAATTATTTTCCTAACTTAGGAAAAATGGTTAACTAATCAGTATTAATTGATACAAGTCGATTTCTCTCTAGTGACTTCTAGAAAAGTGATTTGACAAGGTCAAGATGAATTTATCCATTGATTGTGATTATATCGTGGTCGTTGATTGCTCAACGAGAGATTATAAGAGGACATCGATGAGCATCTTGGAGACACAATTTGAGTGAGCAAGGGCACAGTGAGTGTGGGTTGACACCAGCAGAGGGTTCAACAGTGATTGAGATCAATTTTCCAAAGAAAATTTCTTCACGGTGATTTACAATTTCTCAGTGATAGAGGGAGATCAAGTTATTTTGCAAAGGCCGAATTTCTCTAGGTGGTGTGAATTGACAAGGAGAAGTCGATTTGCCAAAGAGAGAGCGAATTTGCTAAGAGGTTAATTTGCAGGGGAAAAGACGAGTTTGCTAATTTTTGTAGCCGCTACAACACCAACCAAATTTTTTTGCCTTGTATATCTAAATTTAGGGTCCCCCTGTGCTTTTCAAGGTCTTAGTGAATTCCTTGTCAATTGCAATGGTCAAAACCCTTTAATAGCCTAGTTATCATCAAGGCTACAAGTGCTTGTATGTCCATGAGGCACATCTCCTATGCTTACCTGTCTTGCTTTATCCTCATCATTAGGGTTTATGGAATTTTGCATTCATTCATCTTGTAAAGGTTGTTTCAACACTGCCTCTCCATTGGTGTTTATGTAGGTTAAAGGAATTAGTTTTTTAAGAAGGTGTCAAAGTTATACCTCTATGCGCCTTTTGTATGCCCGGGATCTTGGAAAAGGCTATAGTCAAAATGGGAGGTTTACTACCACTAGTAACAACTCTTAACGGGAGCAGATACTATTATGTCAACAGCGTTATATGATGCATTAGGATTCATATGTGGTTCAATGTTGGCATATTGTCGCAAGGATCAATCTGGCTCATCCATACTTAATTGCGCGGGCAATAATGAGTTTGGAGTCTCCTACACTTGAAATTTCCTCAAGCTCCTTTCCCTTTGAATTATTAAACTTTTTTACTCCTTTGACCTTACTTGGGTTGCATTGCATCTTTGCAGGCTTTTCCTTAAATTTTGAAGGATTTGTATTTTATGCCTTTATCGCAAATCGCAGTCAAAACTTGCAGTGCTAGTCTGCTTCGTTTCTAGAAATGTGATTTGAAACTAGCCTATCTAGCCTTTGCTGATGTGATTTGAGACTAGCCTATCCATCCTTTGTTGATGCAATTTGAGACTAGCCTCTGTTGATGTGATTTACGACTAGCCTCTAATGATGTGATTTGCGACTAGCCTATCTAGCCTCTACTGATGTGATTTGTGACTAGCCTATCTAGCCCTTGCTAATGTGATTTGTGACTAGCCTATCTAGCCTTTGTTGATGTGATTTACAACTAGCCTCTACTAATGTGATTTGCAACTAGCTTATCTAACCTCTACTGATGCAAGTTGCGACTAGCCTCTGCTAATATGATTTGCAACTAGCCTATCTAACGTCTGCTGATGCGAGTTGCAACTAGCCATTGCTAATGTGATTTGCGACTGGCATATATTAGCCTCTGCTAATGTAATTTGCGACTAATGTGACCTTTACAAATGTGACTTGTGACTAATATTGTACTCATTGCATGCAACAAAGCCAAGTCACACTTTTAAACTATGACTACTACTGGAAATTGTGACTGCAACTAAAAAGGGTCCCTGTCACTATAAATTGCGATTCCAACTACAAGGGTGACTGTGACAAGAAATTGCCACTGCAACTACAAGGGTCACTGTGACTAGAAATTGTTATTGTGACGACAAAGGGTCACTGTCACTATAAATTACGATGGCGGCTACAAGGGTGATTGTGACTAGAAGGTGCAACTATGACTACAATGAATATGAAAGGTCATAAGGTATACGAAAGGTCATAGGGAAGGTGAAAAGCCACCTCCCCATTTGTATAAATATAGCCTCATGCCTCATTTAGAGGGGACTTTAGCACTTGAGCTAGGGTTGGCATTAGATAGTTGTTTTGTGGTTAAGGAGCTAGAGGTACTAAGCTCTTGGCAGATAGGAGGGTGAATTGTGGTGAGGCTAGGGTTTTATTTTTGAGATGCTATGAGCATCCCATGTTCCACTACTGGGTTTTGATGGTTTGCGGGCATGTACTTGAACTTGCAACATGAATAATGAGAACCTCTTCACCTTCGGCATCGATTCCCATGCATCTCCATTATGGTTGCATTGGATGTCTGGTATTTCCATTGTGTTTGTATGTGTGCTTTCATGTCGACAATATGTTAATGAACTGATTCAGGGCTTATGGCTTGCATGTTATGTTTGAATCTTTGCTTTCTTATTTCACGCTATACTAGTAACTTATCACAAACTAATTTGCAATCAACCTCTCGCACTTTCCTATTCATGTATGTTTGAGATGGTTTTAGCTCACTAACCCTTCTTGAAGCATGCTTCTTATCGTTTTGTTGTTACATTCTTGTATTTCGTTCTGCAAGTTATCAATCAAGAGTTGATCTCGTCCCCTTTCTCTGGGCGTTTCATTCTTACCCTCGCTCTAGCATCTCCACATTTGACAGCCAGGAGCAAAACACACATGGTGGCAGTCAGGCCCACATATCGGATGGGGATCCTATCCTAGACGGAGAGAGGTCTAATTCAGACTTCACACTAGGGAGACCCCCTAACTGTTGGCGGGACATTTTTCTTTGTCAACACTAATGAAGACTAATTTTCCATTGGATGTCGAATTATTTTTCCAAGTTGTGCAAGTTGCCGGTGATGACCGAGTTATTCTCCACGTCGCACATAGGGATCGATTTAGGGTCGTACAAGAGGGCCAAATTGAATTTGAGGGGCAAAATAGGTTCTAGGAGGTTGAATTAGCTTGCAGAAGTGAAGGAAATAAATTGTCGAAGTTTGTCAGTTTATGGCAAGTAGTTTATGTATTATTTCAATTACAGATTTGTGGAAGAATAATAAAACCCTCATCTGAAGAACTGGATTTCCCACCTTAGGGTTTTTCTAGAGACAATTTGTCCAAAAATATTGGTGTCCATTTTATGTGGGATGTTCTCTCAATTCCTATGGTTTATTTAATTAGTGAAATTTGCAGTTATGTTTTTATTCAATATTCGCAGTAAACTAATTTGTTGGTGAATACCTACCTTCATTAAAAGATAGGTGAATAACTACCAGATTAATTGCAATAGAGATTTTGCAAGATATCAGAGCAGATCTAAGGCACAACAGTTATTTGAGAAGCTCAGTGCAAGCTACAGGAGAGAAAATCAAGGGTTTATAAAACCCAATTCGATTTATTCTAGATTTACTTAGGGTTTGCTTATATTTTTCAAAAGGTTTCAAATATGGCTTCAATAGGATTAAGGGATCAAGACAGACATGATGGTGCATCAAAATTTCGTGTCTGGAAATCCAAAATTTTGTTATTGCTCGAGGAGTATGGACAGAACGAGTATGTTGCGGCAGTTGCTGTCGTTCCAACAGATCAAGCGTGTTTAGCAACTTACGAAAAGGAGAATGCCAAGGCTAGGTATATTATCTCGAACAGGGTTAAAGATCACATCGTACCCCATATTGCAAAGTTTGATACAGCCAAGAAGATGTGGGATGCCATCCTGAAACTATTCCAGAATGCTAATGTTAACGGGAAGTTCATCCTGAGAGAGAAGTTGAGAAACACTAGGATGAACAAGGGCGCAGGTGTAGTCAATTACCTCACCAAAGTTAGACTTGTCAAGGACGAGTTAGCAGCTATCGAAGAAAAGATAGAAGATACGAGCTCGTGAGAACTTCTTTACACGAGTTCGCAAAGCAGTGGGATGTGCTTGCTCATTGATCAATGGACGACATGATCTACCTAACTAGGATCGTTTGCGGAGCGATTTCACTCAGGAGGAGCTTAGGTTGAGCCTTGTCAATGGCAACAATAGTCGACAAAAGAGTAAGGGAGAACAAGAAAATGTGGCCATTGTAGGAAAGAATAAAGCAAAGAAGAGATCCAACAAAGGTCGTAACAATTCCCACAGAGGAAAAAAGGCAATATGAAGGGCAAAAAGAAGACGACAACTTCAACAAATGCAAATGATCTTTCCAATCGAATGGAGCAGGAGTTCGCACTCATAGCTTGCCTTAATAGCTCGACTTGACAAAGTGTTTGGTATAGACAGTGGGGCATCATTTCATAAGACAAGAGTTAGGGAGTACTTCTCCAGTTACAAGGAGGTGGGCATTAGATTCTGGATCGAGATGGGGAACAAGTCCAAGTGCAATCCAGTAGGGAGAGGGATTGTTCTATTTCAGAGTGAGTATGGCAAGCCAGTTCCCATCCATGACGTATTGCATGTGCCAAGAATGAGGATGAATTTGATTTCCGTATCTATTCTTTGGGATAAGGGGTACAATGTACTCTTTAGAGGACTATAGGTGTTGATAAAATGCCAAGAGTGGAAGTCACCCATAGTTATTGGAGTCGGGAGCGACAAACTTTACAAGTTGCATTTAGAACCTCCAAAGGCACCCAGTGAGTAGCAACAATTCTAGATATCGGGGAGGGTTATGGCATGGGAGGATAGGCCATATCTGCCACGAGGCACTTAAGTTTCTCCGAGAGACAGTGACAGGTGTTCCAAATATGAGCACAGAGCATGATGATGTGCACAAGGGATGTGTTTTGGGGAAGTTTGCTAAGGCAGCTTTTCCAATGAGTGACACTTGATCCAAAAGTGTTCTTGATTTAGTTCATTCTAATATATGTGGCATGATGTCGACACAGTCTCTCAGAGGGTACGAGTACTTCATAACCTTTATTGATGACTACTCTAGGAAGACAAGGATATACTTCTTGATGTAATATCCCCAATTTCATAAACTGCATAGGAGGAACTCCAATTTTGGTAAGTTTTGGACGTGGCAGCAATTCCGACATTTACTTAGGATCATGGATAAAAATTTGAGTTTTGGAGGTTTGTGAGGGCCACCTATCAAGGAATACACACCCTCTTGGAGGAAATTCGAACTTGTGGAGAGAGAACAAAAGGAGGAAGGTCTAATTAGTGGAATGAGGGGCCCACAAGAGGAAAAGGGAGGCGACAAGTATAAAATTAAATAGAAGGTGGAGTGCATCATTTGGGGCTTTTTGACAATTTCATATATGAACCAAGTTGTTTGCTCAAGTTCTTTAGCCTTGCTAACACAATGTTTCCTAGCACCTTTGTGAGTCCCTTGGAGCAAGGACCAGTGCTCTACGTACAGATATGCGAGTTCCAGGACACAAAAGAGAATTTGCACCTCTTGGGGAGGTTGACTGGAGAGGGAGATAAATTCTGGGAAATTTGTGGCTTGTTTGGAGTGTCATTTTCTGAAGATTTTGGGTGGTTTCGTGGCTAGATTTTGAGGGAATTCTATAGGGTGAATTTGTGGTTCTTAGGTCTAGCGAAGGCATCAAACTCGCAGGGGCTTGGAACAGAGGAATTTGGTTGTGAGGAGAGTTGGAGTTGACTGGGTAAATTGGGAGAGAAATTTCCTGGGAGCTAGGGAGCTCTCTTGGTGGCATTTAGTGGGAACCTACAGTTATTTTTCAGAGGTGTGTACTGCCTGTCTCGCTGGGAAATTCGCACTATTTTGCAGGTTAGTTGGTTGTTGTGAGCTAGGAAAATTCCTTTCAAAGTTTGGTCGAGTATTTTTGGGGGAAGCTACAGCTGCATTTTCACGTGATTTTAGGTAATACAGAGGGTCATTCTCAGTATTTCCAATGTAGCAGCAGCTGCCATTTTCTGGGTCTGCACAGAATAATATTGCGCTGAAGTTTCCAGCTCTTGGAGACATCTCTTTCACCTGGTTCTTGCTCCTACTTTCTAATGCAAGCCCAAGAGCACTTATTCCTTGCTATATGTACTCCACGCATTTCAGAATTTAAAATGGCTCAGCAGTTGTTCTAAATTTGTGTTGTGTGTTTGTATTTTTGTGTTGTCCATATTTCGTTGCTAGTGTCTAGTGCATGCTTTTGTTATACGTTGAATATTTCCATTAGGGATATTACAGTGGTATCAAAGCATGTTCTTGGCCAGTGTGGTGAGATAAAGTAGGGAATGCCACCCAAGTACCAAGGAGTCATATTTCACAGGGGTCGTGGCAAAGGAAGAGGTAGAGGACATGGCAGAGAAGGAGGGCAAGACCCTTGTTCAAACACTAAGTTGGAAAATTTTATGGAGCACATGGAGAACAATGAGGGCCCGGAACAGCCTAGACAAGGGGACCAGAATCAAATTCTAGAGTTGTTGAGGACAAATCAACAGATGAGGTAGGGTCAACTTATGATGGACATGATGCAGCAGGTGATGGATCTACATGTGGATGATAGGCAAGACGCAGAGCCTCAAGGTGATGGGGGTTCCAGAGCAGGGGGACGAATTCGTACTCTTGAGCATACATATCAGCCACCTCACACCCCTCTGCATGGCCAAGCAGGCCGTCCTACAATGCCCCATTTGTTGAAATTTGGTACCGGAGGACAGGTGGTTCCCTAAGGCTTTGATCTTTGGCCTAGGGAAAAGTGTCCAAAAGAATTTAATTTTTCTCCTAAAGTGACTTTATAAAGTTATAAAGTCAAATCTAAATTAAAAGTGACTTTAAGTGATAAAGTTACTAAAGTCTAATTTTAAAGTGACTTTAATAAAGTCAATATAAAATTAGAAAGGAAAAAGTGACTTTGGAAATAAAAGACTAAGTGGGTCTTTATTAAAGTGGGGTGAATTAAAAAATAGAAAGTGAGATTTAAATGAGCATTTAATCTCGGCCCTAGATCTCAATCTATTTCAGCCATTGGATTTAGGGATTCCCCAAAAGTCACTTAGGGTTAGGTTAAAGGAGGAAAATGAGGGAAAAGGTCATTCATTCTTTCATGAGCAGATTGAGAGAAGAGGAGAGGGAGCTGAAGAGTAATTTCTGAGCAGAGGGAGAGCAGCAAAGGCAGCACAGCAAGTCCGTACAGCAAGAGGGCACACTTCCCAAGGCTGAAAATCCGTACAGCAGAGTTTCATTGGCACATTAACCAAGGCAGAAAGTCCGTATAGCAGTTTTCACGGTTTTCGAGAGAGGGGCAGCACTGTTTTTGAGGAGCTAGAGCAGCAGCAAGGAGCACGGTTTTCTAGACAGATTTTCTGGGCACGAAAATCGAGAAAAGAGGCTGATGTCCTGACTGTATGGAATCCGTACAGTCCGTACAGTCATTCTTGGCACGTTTTTCGAGGCAGTAAAGGCAGCATTTAATGCTGTAATTTCTATGAAAAATTTCTGCTGGCTGTTTGGCACGGTTTTCTAGGTGGTGGGTGGCACGAAAGTCGAGATAAGTGATTTTTGTGTTTGCTGTAATTTTTTGTGTATTACTGCTCACTGTAAAAGCATTTTTCAGAAATAAAAGAGAAGCTTCCAGACTGGTTTTCCCCAAGAGTTGTAGGGGGTTTTTCCAGGGTCACCTTGACCAAAAATCACTGTGTTTAAATGTGTTAAATGGCTGTTTGTATGTGCTGATATTTATTTCTGCATTTTCCAGCATTCTGTATTATTTCCAGAATTTGTGTTTTCAGCAAAATTTATTTTTCCAGTTGTTGAATGTATGGATATGGGAAAGGGCATTTAACTATTTTGGAGAAATAAGGTGAAACTGAAAACCGGGGTGGGAAACAGAAAATTTCTACACCATTTTGTGCGTGAGCCTGAGTGGGAGAGGGAGCCTAATCTAGTTGCATATATGGTGAATTTGGTTGCCTCATGTATTGACGAGTATGAGGGGCTTGACCCGAGAATCCAGAGAGTGATGTCCTTTGGGGAGTACATCCACCTCAAGGATAGGCATACCACTGGAGTTGGGATGAATTATAGAGGAGGGAAGCCTAGTCAGGAGGTTCAGAAGATAGTCGGGAAGGTCACACTTCCCAACTTTGATTTACCAAACCCTTGTCTTGAAAATGCAATGACATCGATGCTTGAATGTCTTTATTGAAACCTTCATCACCAAGATCATTCAAGGGACGCTACTGCAAACTCTTCACTCTTTGGATCTACAACATGATCTTCATTCAAAGAAATTGATAAATCAAGTAGGTCTTCAATTCTTTCTTCTTTATAGCTACCATCCTAATACTTGCAAATTACTCTTATGAACCCTACAAATGAATTTATTTCCCCTTCCTAGAGAGATCTTATTTGGATACCTAGCAATACACGAGAAATCTAAAGGGGCAGACACTCAAGCATACAACTTCTCCAAGAATGATGCCATACTAATTTCCTTCCAAATCTTCAAAAATGAAGTGTTGATATGAAATCTGAAAAATACATAACATTCATACTTTTTCATACCAATGGAGTCACTAAATAGGAATGCTAGATCTTCAAACTAATCTTCTCATCACATCGTTGTAGCCATGTCTACTGAATCCAAGAAAGGGACTTTATCCTTGGCAACAGTGCCCATTTGTTACCTCTTGGATCTGCACAAAAAGATAAGTCCAATCATCCACATACAGACCATAAGGCAACTTAGAAGCGTCACCCACTATCGCTTCAATGTCCACTTCTCTCACTTTAGGCTAGCTCTCCTCCAACACAAGGACGGTTTTTCTAGATGAGATAGCTAAATCGATCCCTATTAACCCTTAAAATAAAATCAGATTTAGCAATCTAAGAGTTTATGCTATGAAAATGGATATGTGGTGATGGATTTAGGTAGATTAGTGCCTAATCCTTGGGCAATGGAGTAAAACTACTTTGCGGCTTGGAAGATTTGATGATAGACAATATTCAACCAATAAATATGCTCAACACAATAGTCCCTCCTAGTTATAGTAGTGTTCCAAATTCAAATTCAAGTGAATATACTAAGCTTATCATAAAGATGCAATAGTACTTTTGTCGTATTCTTGTTTTACCGCATAACATAAAATGGATACCCTATATTTGGTCCAATAATTTATAAATTTTCCTAGAGCACTACAAATTTTGGCTCTTTCCTTTTCGATACCCATCATTTTTTCCTTGTCAATACCCAAAAATGAGCAAGAACATTTTCAAGACAAACAATGTTCCACCATCACTTATATCGGGTCCTCATCATTATAATTTAGTATCACCCTTTTCCCTTCCACCTCAATCCTCTGGGAACATTAGTCAACAACACCCAATTTTGATAAAATTGCCTAATCCAAGCCTTAAATGTGGCAAAAAAGTCTTAGCATGCCTAATCAATGATTTTGGCTTGAGTGAAGGGTACAATTTTGTTAAGGCCATGATAGAGGACTTTAGCAATCAACACCACCAAAATCAGGTACATTAAGGCCTTGGTGCTCGTGATTAAATGCCAATACCATATCATAATACATGATAAAATCCAATGAAATGCTACAATCTCGCCAATCCTAAAATCTTGAAAACTATTAAGTTTGTTGAAGTTTGAATGGGATACGAAATTCTTCTTTCTCCATATTAAATCTAATGAGGTTAGAAGCACTCTCAAATATTCTAAAACGATAAATGGTAATGTTAAAAAATTAAGTAAAAAATTAACATTACCATTAATAATTGGGATTTTTGGTCAAACCTAGTCAAACATAGACTCAAACCAAGTCAAATAGGAATATTCAATGTTGGAAATGCATCATATGAATGCTAGTACAACATAGAAAAACTAACTGCTCCTCTTGTGATGCCCGAAAATGCATCATGTGAATGCTAGTACAACCTGGAAAAAGTAACCATTCCTCGTGTGATGCCCTTTGACCATTTCAAACACTAAAATGTTCCTCCAGAGGTGGATACCCCATGTTGATGTGCCTAAAATATAATCAAGATTCAATAATACTCAATTGTGGGGTACTCCTTTCTTCCTCTATGCCATGCAATGAAACCTTCCATTATTTCCTTATACATCGAGATGCTCTCAGAGTGTCCGCCTTGAATAGCATGTGGAAGTTGTCTTAGGGCCACTTTGATGATGTCTATAACCAAAAAAACTTCCCAAGAGTGATGTTCCCTTGAAAAATGTGCTAGAAGTGGTTAAAGCTTCATAATAGCAACCAACCCCTTGTGAAGTGCCCCTCTATTATTGTGCATTTAATGCCATGAGAAGTGTGTGGAAGATGTGTCGGGACCATTTTGACCATCTCTTAATTAATAAAACACTAATAAAACCCTTGAAAGGATGAACACTCGTATATTCTTAATATGTGTGCATTGATAAATGTGCAATAAGGAAACTAAGGTTCAATGAATCCCTTCTTAAATGTATAGGTTTTAACCCTGTATAGAAATTACCTGCAAACAAATTCTTAAAACAAATAAATATACAATGGCAAGAACATAAAACAAATATACACAGAGATTTTCCTCTAGATCCAAAAATCTGGAATACCAGATTGAATTTTCATTATATTCCTTTCAATGTTACAATACATATATACATGTTGAAGCAGTAGAAATTTTTGAATGTTTACACTTTATGCAGAAATTATTACTATTAATCTGGTTATGCTCCTCCTACTTAGACAAGTTATTAACTAAATAAATTCAAGTTAAAATCAAAGCAAAACACATAACAGATCTCTACCAGTCCAGATGTAGTACAAGTTCATGCACACATAGACAAAGTGACACATTTATTTCTGGACAAATAGTCCCCGGAAAAACCCAGTGTGGGAAAACCAGTCTCTGGCTGCTAAAGGGTTTTAATATTAAGAATTTTCTGAATACAACAAGCCTGGGTTCCAGATCTGGAAAACCCAACAGAGATATACTAGATCTACAACTCATTGAATGATCTAGGGCCAAAATAGTGACTGATCCACACCCTCAAACGGATTTACAAAACTCAGCCAAGATTAGGGCCCACCCCAGTGCTGCCCCTGAAAGCCTATGTGTCAGCCTCTGAAGCCCCTCTAACCCTCAGCGCTACTCCATTACGCTGCCCCTTAGGGTCTCTGCGTAACCCTTCGAGGGTTTCCTGTTGAAAATCACGCTGTCCTTGGAGGGACTGCGTTGTCCTTACTGCTGCAGGTTCCCTTCTCTTCTGCGCTGTCCTTGGAGGGACTGCGTTGTCCTTACTGCTGCAGGTTCCCTTCTCTTCTGCGATGTCCTTGCGCTGATCTCTGCCTCTTGTGTATTCTAGACCCCGGGATCAGATCATCCCCTAGGACTAAATTCCCCTCTCTGCAACTGAAACACTTATGAGTATTCTTAGCAAACCCTTCCCTAGAATCTCACCTTAACTTCAGTGCTCTGCCTCTGTGTGTCTTCACAAATGACCCCAAGCCTTTCCTTTATACTTTTCTCATTGACAAATCAATAGCCATGATCAAATCTTGAATCAATGGCTAAGATTAAAAGAAAGCTTGATCCGTGTGACTTAAGACAATTTCATCACATGTTTAATTAAAATCACTTTAATTATTTAAGTTCCCTAAGTTTTAACTTTGGAAATACATTAAAATAATTAATTAATTTAATATCTCCTAAACCAGATGAAATTTCCCAAATCAATTTCTGGGTCTTGTAGATCAAGTGTACTCTAGTCTCTCCACAAAATTTGGGAGCTAGAGCCAAATGAGTGCTGTACTCTGCCACAAAATCTCAACACTCCCTCTTGGCATCAAGGGTGTGCTCTAGCAATACATCACACTATGCATTACATGATTTTGGGCACTGGTTCTGTGTTACTGATGCTTGGCCTGCTGCCACTCAACTCTGCATTGTTACTGCCATTCTGTACTGCTACCCATGACTCTGCCACTACCACTGCAACATCTGTACTGCAGCTCCCTCTCAATTTGCTGCATATGTGTTGCTCATAGCACTGCGATTGCTGATCTGCTGCACTGCAACTTCAGTTGTTGAGAGAAACAACTGAATCTCCTGCCCAATCTTTGACAGACAAGTCAGATGGGCTACATCCTCATCACTGAAGCTCCATAGGCTACAGGTCTATGTCGGCATCTGAAGAACGATGCACAGCTACAGCTCTGCCTGCGTAATCAGACTCCCTCTCCACTACTGAAGTCACATCAGCCCCTTGAGCTGAAATCTATCACGTTGTTGTTTCATTGCACTGTCCCTCTAAAGCTTTCTGCGATGTTGCAACTCTGCACTGCGTAAGCAGCTTTGCTCTGCGTTGTTGAAGTCACATCAGCCTCTACGTTGCTGTTGCTTCTACGTTGTTGCTGCTTTGCTCTGCGCTGCTCCTTCCAATTTCAGATCTGCCTCTGCTTGCTTCATCTGTGATCTATGCACCCACTGCTCCACTTGTCCTGCTACTCTCTTAAGGCTGTCGTAGCTCGCATGTGATCCAAGAGATGAGCTACTCAAGGATCCTGCCTTCTTATATATAGCTCCTTTACATATCCATGCCACCCCACCTCCGTGGTTCATGATAACTCATGGCCACATCATCTCCTAACCCATCATCTACCACAGTTGCTTTGGAAGAAGATGCTTCCTTGTCCGTTTTCTTCTCAGGACAATTGTTGGCAAAATGTTCCATTTCACCACACTGGAAGCACTTGATCTTTGAAAGATCCTTCTTCTTCTTTCGCTGCTTCTTTGATGCCAAGGCTACATCTTCCTCATCTTCCTTCTTCACTTTGTTCAATGCAGAGTTGTGCTGCCTCTTTGTGAATCTACGAAGTTCTTCTTGACGCAAAATTGACCACAAGTTGTCCCAATCTAGGAGGTCCGCTCTGCCCAAGATACTTTGGACAAAGGTTTCCCACTCATCTGTGACTGCATTGAGGGCAGTCCTGATTATCACATCATCATCCACCGTTGCACCTGTTGCAGTCAGTTGATCTCTGATTGACTGCAATCTGAAGAGAAAATGCTCCATGTCTTCTTCCTTGGTCATCATGAATGACCTCATATGAGTCTCCAACAACATTTTTCTTTGGACAAACTTTCCCTCATATAGAGAGGTCAAGGCCTTCCACATCTCGTTAGCTGTCTTCTTCTCAGCTACATGTGGTACAATATGGTCCTTGATAGCATCCATAATCAGCCACTTGGCATGCCCAACAACCTCCTTATGCTTCCGAAGGAGATTCGGATCTGTCGGTGTGGCCAGAGTTTGCTCTGCATGGTCTCTAAGATTGTATGTCTCAAGGACTATCAAGATCCTTTCCTTCCAAACTGAAAAGTTTGAGAGGCCATCCAGTCTATCCTAATCACGAAGTCCATGAGGAGCCATCTACTTAGAATGTGTCGGAACTTCCTTTTCTCTTTGCTAGAGAAATGGATCTAAGGCCCTTGGTGAAACAGACACCTTCTGCTCCCTCTGACAACTGATTTCCCTCCTTGGAAATCTACCAAATCAACTATGATTCAGTTTCTTCTTTGATCCTCTGATCAAACTACAAGTTTCATTTGGTTAGAAACTCTCTGAGAAGTTGATCTCCTCCCACTCTTTGTCACTTGTGCTAAGGCTAAAACATCTGAAAACTTCAGAAAAATTAACCCCATCAGCACCGTCTGAATTTCTGCAGCTTTTCTGCAGTCTTTTCTAGATCTAACAGATTCATATCTGAATCACACTGGCTGGCTTCAGACCAAACCAACGTTGTTTCTGAGCTGCCTCTGTGCAGTAATTGCGTGGGCTTGCTAGGAGACAACGTTAGTCAACGTCACCCTTCCCTTTGCATGAATCTACTTCTAGAAACTGTGTTGTCCCTTCAGATCTGCGTTTCTACTGCTTTTCCAGCTGCTTCCTGCAGCTAGAACCTTCAATCTCTTCTGCTAGTGACCCTCCTAGATCTGCAATTCCTCTGATACCATGTAGAAATTTCTGAATTTTTACACTTTATGCAGAAATTATTACTGTTAATCTGGTTATGCTCCTCCTACTTAGACAAGTTATTAATAGAATAAATTCAAGTTAAAATCGAAGCAAAACACATAACAGATCTCTACCAATCCAGATCTAGAACAAGTTCATGCACATAGACAAAGTAACACAGTTATTTCTAGACAAATAGTCCCCGAAAAAACCCAATGCGAGCAAACCGGTCTCTGGCTCCTGGAGGGTTTTATTATTAAGAATTTTTTGAATACAAGCCTGGGTTCCAGATCTGGAAAACCTGACAGAGATATACTAGATATACAACTCACTAGCTGATCTAGGGCCAAAATAGTGACTGATCCACACCCTCAAACCGGATTTACAGAACTCAACCAAGATTAGGGCCTAGAAACCCCAGCGCTGCCCCTAAAATCCTATGCGTCAGCCTCTGAAGCCCCTCTAACCCTCAGCGCTACTCCGGAAGAGACTGCGTTACCCCAGATGGGGTGACGCAGTCACTACGCTGCCCCTTAAGGTCTCTACGTAACCCTCTGAGGGTTTCCTGCTGAAAATCACGTTGTCCTTGGAGGGAATGCGTTGTCCTTGCTGCTGCAGCTTCCCTTCTCTTCTGCGTTGTCCTTGAGTTGATCTCTGCCTCTTGTGTATTCTAGACCTCGGGATCAGCTCATCCCCTTTCCCTAAATTCCCCTCTCTACAACTGAAACACTTATGAGTTTTCTTAGCAAACCTTGCCCTAGAATCTCAGCTTAGCTTCAATGCTCTGCCTCTGTGTGTCTTCACAAATGACCCCAAGCCTTTCCTTTATACTTTTCTTGTTGACAAATCAACGGCTATGATCAGATCTTGAATCAATGGCTAAGATTAAAAGAAAGCTTGATCCGCGTGACTTAAGACAATGTCATCACATGTTTAATTAAATTCACTTTAATTATTTAAGTTCCCTAAGTTTTAACTTAGGAAATACATTAAAATAATTAATTAATTTAATATCTCCTAAACCAAATGAAATTTCCTAAATCAATTTTTGGGTCTTGTAGATCAAGTGTACTCTAGTTTCTCCACAAAATTTGGGAGCTAGAGCACAAATGATGCTACCCCAAATACACAAAATCTCAATAGTTGAAGCATTCCTAAACCCCAATCCACTAACCTTGGACTAGAATATAGTCGTAGCTCCCTTGACTGGATCTACAAATGCCATGGGAAAAAACCAATGTGCCCAAAAAACCATGCGTGAAAACCATGAGCAAAATCATAAGTAGGTCTGCGCACCATCTTTGGGTCCACCCCTCATCCTTGGGTCCGCCCAACTATTATAGGATCCGCGTTAAATAAAAAAATTCTGGGGTGTTGCCCTGGACCCTGTTAGTGTCTATGAGTCACCAGTGATCAAATGAACTCTTTCAATGTCAGTTGATAAGGTCCTAGGTCAAATTGTTATAGTTTCAAATGAAATTTCAAATAAAATTTGATCATTAGTCAGTATCTAGGTATATTACTGCTCCCTCCATATTCAACCTCCAAAAATGCCATCCTATTCATGTCATCACTCCTTGTGATAGGTCATCAGAAGAGTGTCTTGGTCATTATTTATTGGTCATCAAATCAAAATTACGCATACTGCAAGGTTCAAAGGTCCAAATCATAGTTTTATATATGCATTTGGTGTCATCATTAGGTCAGGTCATCAAAAGTCATAAAAGAGTCATGTCATCACCATATTCACCATCATGGGAGCTAGTAATTAGGGAAAAAATATTCAAAAAAGATTTCAAAGGTACATTTTACTCCTTATGAAGATGTAACCTTGCCTAATAAAGTGATAAAGCAACATTACACTATCCTATCATTTCATTTCTCAAAAAGAACATGTGATGTCACTCCATGACCAAAGCAAAAATCAACTTTCCAAGCTATAAAGGACCATTCAAAGCATTGATACACATCATTCCATCTTCCTAGAGCTCTCATCCACCATTGAGCCTCATCTCAACCTTCAAAGTTTTTTGTGAAAATTTATTAATCCAATAAATCCTACTATTAAATCTCGATTTACTTCTACTTGATTAAATCCACTAGTTATCATTATCAATATTCAGAAACAACATCGAAGTAAATGCATATAACAGCCTACACATACAGATCAAATACTGAATAACATGCTCATAGACAAAGTGAAACACAGATTTTATGGACAAATGTCCCTAGAAAAACCCAATGCGGGAAACCGATCCAGCTAGCTCTGGAGGGTTTTCATTATTATGTAGAATCTAAGTACAACAATCCTGGGGCCAAAATTGATTCTCTCGGCAAAGAAATAAAGTGGCAGCAATACCTCTATCCTCGGAGACAGAAAATATGGCTGATTCACACCCTCAAACGGGTTTTACAAAACTCGAGCCCTTTCTAGCGCACCGGAAACCCCAACGCTACTTTGAAGCCCTCTGCGTTAGCCTGACTGGCCTGCGTCAGCCTCTATGCTGCTCACGAAGGGCCTGCGTCACCCCTGAAGGGTTTATGCTGCCCCTGCGTTTCCCTAACTGGGCTTGCATGGCTCTTGCTGCCTTTGCACTGCCCCAGCTAGGCTCTGGTTGGACTGCGTAGCCCCTGGTTGCCTCTGCACTGGTCTGGAATGTTGCTTCTCTGCCTTCGTTGTACTCTTGGTCTGTGATCAAACCATCCCCTTGCCAATACTACCCTTCTCCGCACTACAAACTTCTTCTGAAATTCTTAGCAAACCACACCCGAGAATTTCAACTTAGCTTCAGTGCTCCACCAAAGTGTGTGTTCTCCAACTGACCCCAAGCCCTTCTCTTATACCTTTCTCGTTTAAACATCAACAGTCAAGATCTAATCTCTAATAGACGGCTAAAATTAGAAGTTGCTTGATCCGTGTCATTTAAGTCATTCTCATCACATGTTTAATTTAATTCACTTTAATCTTTTAATTTTCCTAAGTTAGACTTAGGGTCCTTAATTAAAAAGATTAATTAATTAAATATCTCTTAAACCCTTCTTCAAATGCTTTCTGGGTCTTGGAGATCTCATGTACTCCAGCTCCTCCACAAAATTTGGAGCTAGAGCACATCTGATGCTACCCCAAAATCTCAACACTCCCTCTCAGCGAGGAATGTTCTCTAACACTATACTTCACCCTGAAGTATTGCTCTGATCTCTGGCATCAGTGTCCGCGTTGATGCTTGGTCTGCTGCATGGTCACCCCTCATCACTGCGTTGCTACTACTCTCTAAAATATTGCTCATGACTCTGCCACCGTCACTGCTACATCCATCTGCAGCTCTCTCTCAAATTGTTGCATTGTACAGCCAATTGTTGCACTACAACTCAGTTGCTGAGAGTAAGCAACTGAAGGACCCCTGCCCAATGACAGACAAGCCAGTCAGGCTACATCTCATCTGAAGCTCCATAGGCTTTTGCTCTGCGCTGTCTCCCTGAAGCCACTACATTGTTGCAACTCTGCTCTGCGTAATCATGCCTCATCAGCGATGTTGAACACACATTAGTCCCTCTGCATTGTTGCCTCTATGTTGTTGCTGCCTCTGCGCTGCGTTGCTCCCTATACAGCGTCCCAGCCTCTGCCTTTGCTTCATCCGTGATCTTTGCACCCACTGCTCTAGTCATTCCTTGCTACTGTCTTAAGGCTCCCGTAGCACGGATGTGATCCAAGAGTTGGGCTACTCAAGGATCCTACCACCACTCTGTAGCTCCTCTATAGATCAATATCGCCCCACCTCCGTGGTTCATGAGCGCTCACAGCTACGTCATCATCAGAGCCATCGTCTGCTACTGCAGCCTTGGAACTAGAAGCTTCCTTGTCCTTCTTCCTTTGAGAACAATTGCTGGCGAAGTGTCCAGGTTTGCCACATTGGAAACATTTGATCTTTGATAAATCACGCTTCTTTTTCCCTTGTTTCTTCTTAGATGCCACGGCTGCATCTTCCTCTTCCTCCTTCTTCACCTTGCTTGATCCAGTGTTGGTCTACCTCTTGGTCATTCGGCGGATCTCCTCTTGTCAATGGATAGCCCACATATCGTCCGAGTTTGGAAGGTCCACTTTCCCCAAGATGCTTTGGACAAAAGTTTCCCAGTCCACTATGATTGCATTTAGAGCAGTCCTCACCATGACATCATCCTCCACCTTGACCCCCATGGCAGTTAGTTGATCCTGAATCAACTACAACCTGAAGAGGAAAGGATTGATTTCCTCTCCCTTGGTCATCATAAATAACCTCAGCTGGTTCTCTAGAAGCATCTTTCTCTGGATGGATTTCCCTTGATACAGTGTGGTTAAGGCTTTCCACATCTCATTAGTCGTATTCTTCTCGGCTATGTGTGGTACCACATGATCTTTAACCTCGTCCATGATGAAGCGCTTGGCATGTGTCGTCGTTTCATTATG
Organism: Pinus albicaulis; assembly: GCA_034641835.2. NCBI lineage: Eukaryota > Viridiplantae > Streptophyta > Pinopsida > Pinales > Pinaceae > Pinus > Pinus albicaulis. Next base: position 220,826,600 of record CM076582.1, on the reverse strand, counting down.
CTTCGCCAGGAGAAGAGCATCGGTTGGTGTAGCCAAGACTTTTTCTACATACTACCTCAAGTCGTATGACTCCAGTACTACCAGGATTCTAGCCTTCCAGATAGCAAAGTTGGACAAGTCGTCCAACCTATCCTGATCACATAGTTCGTGTGGCGCCATCTGCTCAAAAATTTGTTAGAACAGATCTTCCTCTCCCCGCTTCTGCTGCTACCCTCAACAGAAACTCGAATCTACGGTCCTTTGCGAGAAATGCACCCTCTGCTCCCTCTGACAACTGATTTCCTCCTTGGAAATATGCCAAACACAACGAATCAACTCTCTTCGATCACCTTACGATCGATCCTCATATTTCTTTTGGAGAGAAATCTACTGAGCAACTATTCTCCTCCCGCTCTTTGTCAACTTAGCTTAGGCACGATTCTGCACCAGCACAATCTCCACCCCACTAGCCTTACTTCCGGTCCACGGCAAATCTGCACAGCACTCGAAACTAGACTGTGTCACCCTAGCTGACCTCTTTGTGAGCAGACTGGCTCAGCGCAGCCTCTGCATAGCGTAGGCTACTCCTGCGTCCCTTTGGAAGGCACTACGTTGTCTCTGCATCACCCAGTTGGGACTGCGCTACCCTCTATGTGGCTCTTACTGCCCCTACGCCATTTTGGTGTTGCAGTGCCCTCTCTGGATTCTCTACCACTTCAACTACTCTCTGCAGCACAAATCTCTTCAGCAGATTTGTTGGAGATCCAGCTTGATTTGCAATCGCTCTCATACCATGTGAAAATTTCTTAATCTAAGAAATCCTACTGTTAAATCTCAATTTACTTCTCCTCCTTGATTAAATCCACAAGTTATTATTCTGAATATTCAGAAACAACATCGAAGTAAATACATATAACACCCTACACATACAGACCAAATATTGAATAACATGCTCATAGACAAAGTGACACAGATTTTTTGGACAAATGTCCCCGAAAAAACCCAATGCGGGAAAACCAGTGCAGCTAGCTCTAGAGGGTTTTCATTATTATGCAGAATCTAAGCACAACAATCCTGGGCACCAAAATTGGTTTACCCGACAAAGAAATAAAATGGCAGCAATACCTCTATCCTCGGAGACAGAAAATGTGGGTGATTCACACCCTCAAACGAGATTTACAGAACTCTAGCCCTTTCTGGCCCACCAGAAACCCCAGCGTTGCTCTGAAGCCCTCTGCGTCAGCCTAACTGGCCTGCGTCAGCCTCTACGTTGCTCAAGAAGGGCCTGCGTCACCCCTAAAGGGCTTGCGCTACCCTGACTAGGCTTGCGTCAGCCCTGCGTGTCTCCTGTTGCTTTTGCGCTACCCCTATTGAGCTCTAGCTGGACTGCGTAGCACCTGGCTACCTCTGCGCTGATCTGGAATGCTGCTTCTCTACCTTCGTTGTACTCTTGGCCTAGGATCAAACCATCCCCTTGCCAATACTGCCCCTCTCTGCACTGCAAACTACTTGTGAAATTCTTAGCAAACCACGCCCTAGAATTTCAGCTTAGCTTCAGTGCTCCGCCAATGTGTGTTCTCCAACTGACCCCAAGCCCTTCCCTTATACTTTTCTCGTTGAAACATCAATGGTCGTGATCTAATCTCTAATCGATGACTAAGATTAGAAGTTGCTTGATCCGCGTCACTCAATTCATTCTCATCACATGTTTAATTTAATTCACTTTAATCTTTTAATTTTCCTAAGTTAGACTTAGGGTCCTTAATTAAAAAGATTAAACAATTAAATATCTCTTGAACCTGATCGAACTTTCTCAAACGCTTCTAGGTCTTGGAGATCTCATGTACTCCAGCTCCTCCACAAAATCTGGGAGCTAGAGCACATCCAATGCTACCCCAAAATCTCAACACTTTCATATTTCCATCATCAAGCCCTAAGTAGCTAGCATGTTGCATTTTTGCCTGAGCACGTTGTGTTTCTACTAGCACGTTGCGTTTTTAATCTTGGATGGCCAGAGGAGCATTAAAAGGGTCAAGTCAGCATTCAACAAGTTCAAGACACTCAAAATAACTAAGTACAATTTCTCATCAACTCTCATTCAATCAATTTACTTCAGCAAATGGTGAAATCCCACTCCTAGGGTTTTCGCTGCGTTTTTGGCTTTCCTTGGTGTTTGGTTTGTTTCAATGAGAAAACTCCTTGTTTTCCTGTCCCCCAACCATTTCCCACATTCCTCCCCTCATTTCCATCATTTTTCCATAAAACCCTAGCCTATGTTGTGCTTTTGTAGAAATTCTAGGCTAGGACTATGTTTTGACCCTTTTCCCCAATTCCCCTCACTCTTTTCAAGAGATTCCACCTCCCAAGTGTCTTTAACACCTATCCCTACCCCCTAGAATTTCCCTAGAATTTTCCCTAATTCCTATCCCCTCCATTCCCTTCGCTAAAATTGCTGCCCCATTTTCCCTGTTTTCCCAAATTCCACCCTTCCTTCCTTCCTATCAAGCTAGGGCTTCATCATGCAAACAAACACCATGGAAAGTGAGAAGAAGAAGTACAATAAGGGGGGCCATGTCTCTAGATTTGAGCCATCCAATATGAAAGAGATCAATGCTTCATCATTCATCAAGAAATCATTTGAAGATGTAGGATGCCTAGGATTTTGTGAAAGAATACAAGAGGTGGGTTGCCTTGATAAGTTGACCAGTGTCTTTGCCACCGATTTCAGGAGGGAGAAGACCACAATAGCAGAGATTGACTTCATCATATCAGCAAATGCCATAGCCTTCGCCACAGGTATCCCTAACTAAGGAGAGATTTGGTTTAAAGGGATGGATTTGGACATTGAAAACTACAAGATCTTCCTAAAACCACACTATAAAGATGCGCGTACTCATATCTTTCCCTTCATACAATTGTAGGATAGATATGCTCCTTTGATAAAGGTGATCACGAAATATTTTACTTGTGAAGGGAGATTTTGTAGATTGTATCAGTATCACATAAGGCTGCCGATGCATTTGACTGCCATCAAACCACTGAACTTTGTTGTGAAACCAGTGCCAAAAATAGAAGAAAAGAGATATCAACGCCTTAGAAATAAGCCACTTCGAAGGGGCAACCTCCAATACATTACATGAATGAACAATTCTTGGATGATTCCAATTACAAAACCTCCTTTCTATATATAGAAGTCCATGGGGCCACAATGTAATCCTAGCCGACCTAACAATAATAATTTAAGGGCACAATAATAACAATATGGGAGTTACAAGGGTACAATAATAACAATAAAGGGGTTACACTAACAAAAATAAGAGACTATACTAGTAATATAGGGACCTAACATGCCCCTCTCCTTCAAAAAAGTGTTGTCCTCAACGCTTGAGTAGCTCTGGGTGCTTCTGTATAAAATTCTCATCCTCCCATGTAGAATCTTCAGTGGGTAAGTTCTTCCACTTGATGAGATACTCTGAAATTGATCGATTCCGTAGCTGTCGAGTTCTTGTTTCCGTGACCGCTTTAGGTTCCAATATGATTTTTCCTTCCTCATCAAGTCCTGGCAATATTGTTTGAACTGGAAGATTTTCACCTATAACCTTCTTTAAGCATGAAACATGGAAAACTGGATGCACTCGTGAAGAAGCAGGAAGCTCCAATTTGTATGCAATAGTACCAATCTTTTGCAACACCTTGTAAGGACCATAGTACTTTGGTGATAATTTATTATCCTTCTTAGCTTGCTTGAGGGACATTTGTTTGTATGGTTGTAGCCGTAAAAATACCCAATCTCCTACATCAAAACTTCTCTCGCTGCGATGTTGATCTGCCTGTTGTTTCATTCGATTTTGTGCCAAATTCAGGTTATCCTTTAAGAGTTGGAGAACTTCTTGCTGATACTTGATGTGATCTTCCACTGCTTGAACCTTCGAATTTTCCCTTAAAGATGATGTGATGGATGGTGGACGATATCCATAAAGTGCCATAAATGGGGTCATTTTTGCTGTAGTATGGAAGGAAGTGTTATACCACCATTCAACGAGAGGTAACCACTTGACCCATTGTGTTTGTTTATTAGATACAAAACAACGAAGACATCCTTCCAAACATTTATTTACTATCTCAGTTTGACCATCAGATTGAGGATGATAAGATGAGCTATGAGCTAATTGAGTACCCAAACAAGAAAATAACTTCGTCCAAAAATTTCCAGTAAAAATGGGATCTCCGTCGCTCACAATAACCCTTGGGCTTCCATGTAGCTTTTGAATTCTATCCATAAATGTAGTAGCAACTGTACTTGCTTTAAATGGATGAGATAATGCACAAAAGTGTGCATACTTGGTAAGTCTATCAACTACCACCATGATGACACTCTTTCCTTCAGACCTACGTAAACCTGTGATAAAATCCATTGAAATCTCCTCCCAACGTTCACTTGGAATGGATAAAGGTTGTAGAAGACCCGGGGTCTTAATTGTCTCAAGTTTATTCTGTTGGCAAACCAAACATTCCGCCACAAACTTTTGAATATCAGATTTAAGGTCATCCCAAAAAAATTCTTTCTTCACCCTGTGGTAAGCTTTTAAAAATCTTGAGTGTCCTAAAGGAGAAGTGTGCAATTCCAAAAGAATCTTTTGCTTTAGTTGGGAATTCTTACAAAGATATAAGCGATCTTTGTACCATGAGGAATCATTTTTCCAACTAAATGTATCAGATGTACTAGGATCTTGCTGCAACTTTTGAATGAGTGTCCACACTTCTTCGTCCTTCTTCCATTTATCTCTTGCTTCGGTTATCCAATCTGGTTGGATAATAGAAATGGCACAAAGCAATGCTTCCACCTCTTCATTCTTTCTTGAGAGTGCATCTGCAACAACATTTAGCTTCTCTTTTTTGTAGATTATTTCAAAGTCATAACCCAACATCTTTGTGACCCATTTTTGCTGCTCTTCTGAAGATAGTCTTTGTTCCAAAAAGTGTTTAAGACTATCATGATTAGTTTTTACCTTGAAGTGTCTTCCCATTAGGTAAGTTCGCCATTTCTTTAGTGCATGCAACATTGCTAACATTTCCTTCTCATAAATAGGTTTCTGTAAATACTTTCCTTTGATTGGACGACTTTCAAAAGAAATGGGTCTTCCTTCCTGCATTAAAACAACACCAATTCCATTTCCTGAGGCATCACATTCCACAATAAAGGCTTTTGTGAAGTCTGGCGTAGCTAAGACTGGTGCTAGGCACATTGCCTCTTTAAGATGTTCAAAGGCCTTAGTTGCTTCAGGAGTCCATGAAAATGCATCTTTCTTCAATAATGTTGTTAGAGGTGCTGCTATTCTCTCATAATTCTTAACAAACTTGCGATAATACCCTGTTAACCTGAGAAATCCTCGCAACTGCTTTATGGTTTTGGGGGCTTTCCATTCCTTAATGGCTTTAATTTTGTTATGGTCTACCTTAACACCCACGTGAGATACAATATTACCCAAATATTCCACCTCTTGTACTCCAAAGAAACATTTGGATGTTTTTGCATATAATTGTTTCTCCTGCAATAGTTTGAGCATCCTTTCAACATGTCGAACATGATCCTTCCAAGACCTGTTGTTGATTAGTATACCATCAAAAAATACTAGCATAAATTTTCTAAGGAAGGGTTTGAAAATGGAATTCATCAACCCTTGAAATGTAGAAGGTGCATTGGTAAGGCCAAAAGGCATGACCAAAAATTCATAATGACCCTAATGAGTTCGAAACGCTGTTTTTGGAATATCTTCAGTCTTCATTCTAATTTGATGATATCCCGAACGAAGATCCAACTTGGTAAAATAAATTGCTCCATGTAATTCATCCAATAATTCATCAATCACAGGAATGGGAAATTTGTCTTTAATGGTGAGCTTATTGAGCTCCCTATAATCCAGACACATTCGCCATGATCCATCCTTCTTGTGTACCAATACAACAGGAGCAGAGAAAGAACTTTGACTAGGTTGAATTATACCCGCCTCTAACATTTCTGCAATCATACGTTCAATTTCGCTCTTTTGGAAGTAAGGATATCTATAAGGCCTGATGTTAGGAGGAACACTTCCTGGAATCAAATGAATAGCATGATCATGATCACGAATAGGTGGGAGTCCTTTGGGAGTTTCAAACACCTTGGAATGATTGTCCAAGACTTGTTGGAGATCTGCAGAAATAGATAATTTTGATGTCGGAACTTCTAGTGAGCATAATTGTGCAATTAGGCCTCGTTGTTATTTCTTTAGAAGCTTTTTCATGACATTAGAGCTTATTATCCTTCCCGGATTCCCTTCAATACCACGTAATTCGACTTCCTTTCCTTCGGAAAAAAATTTCAAGAAAAGTTCTTGAAAATTAAAAGCTACCGTCCCCAAAGATTGTAACCATTGTACTCCTAGTACAACATCAGCACCTCCCATAGGAATGGAAAGCATTGGACTAGTCAATACATATTCCCCCATGGTTAGCTTGATATTATAGCATTTTCCAGAGCAATTTATAGTTCCTCCATTTGCAACCATCACTTGACATTCTGGTGCTGGGTATAGGAAACAATTCAATTCCTTGGCTACCTTACAATGAATAAAATTATGGGTACTACCTGAATCAATCAACACTATTACCTTTTTCTTCTTGATATGTCCTTCTATCTTGAGAGTTTGAGGAGTGGTGATTCTTGCCAATGCATTACACAATATGGTCGGACTCATTTCTTCCTCTTCTAGGATTGGTTCCTGGTGTATATCCTCTTCTTGTTCATTTTCTTCTTCCTCTTCACAATCTATGTAAAATAATTTCTTCTCAGCACACTTATGACCTTTAGTGTATTTGCTATCACAACTGTAGCAAAGCCCTCTTGCTCTTTTTTCTTCCAATTGTTGTGATGTCAACCTTGTAGGTTGTTGAAATCTAAGAGTAGCAACACTTCCCTCTTTATAGAAGTGAGTGATAGGCTTCCTTGACGCCATAATTTTACATTCAATTTTTCTTGCCAACCTGAATGCCTTCTCTAATGAATCAGGTTCCAAAACGCGAACTTCATGTTGGATGTTATCCTTTAAAGTACCTATGAAGAGATCAATTCTATGTTCCTCTGGAATATCAGTTACCCTTATATTCAATTTTTGGAAGTCCTCAATGTGCTCCCCTACTAAACCCTTTTGTTTGAGATTTATCAATTGGCTAAAGAAGGTGTTGCTCCTTGTATCCTCATAATGTGCTATGATTTCCTCCGTAAAAATTGACCAAGTGATAATTTTTTACGAGAGCAAAGCCATCGATACCATACAAATGTATTTAGTTCTAAATGTAAAGTTGCAATGCATACCTTTTATGTGTTTTGCACATTATTGAGATCAAAATATTGCTCCATCTATAGTATCCATGTTACAAGATCCTTTCCATCAAACTTCCTCATATCCATTTTTGAAATATGGTGGTTCTTCCCGCCAACATTAGAGTTTATGAAATCACAATTAGCATTTATTTTGTTCTCATCATGAGTTTCCTCTACTATCTTTTCACCATTAGGAAACATTTTTTGTATCAACTTTGTCAAACCTTCCATGTCTGCTTTTAGATCATTCTTCATGTTTTCCATCTTAGCTTCCATCTCATCCATCTTAGATTCCATACCAGCTTCCATGCCATCCATCTTAGCTTCCATGCCATTCTTCAAACCATTCATCTTAGATTCCACGCCTTTCTTCAAAACTTCCATGTCATTTTTTGTGCTCTTTGCGAGAGCGAAATTTGTTGCACTTGCTCTTGTAATTTTGATATGTCATGTTGCCATTCTTCGTCTTCATGAGTCATAGTAGAGCCTTCTAAAGGCTTAATGGGTGTTGAATTCTTTTTAAGGGCCATTTGAGAATCCAATATTGATATATATTCTATAATATGCCCTTGGAATCAATTCAACTTGATTCTTCAAACAAGACTTATGCAATTCGGATATATAAAAAAAAAAAAAAAAATATATATATATATATATATATATATACACACACCTTTTACTTGCTTTTGAGGAGCTTGATATTGAAATTGACTTATCTCTATAATTGCAGATCCTCAATATTTGAAATTCGGCCCTGTAGTAGTATTTTGAAGCTTCTTTCAAATGCCATAGATCTGAATTGATTTGGATTCTTCAAGGCAAAGTTATGTCCAATCTCCCACAATGACCTAATTATGGACTAGTTCAGTAGAGCGAACTTGTACAACTTACCACATGTTACTGTTTGCTCCTTTGTATCTGAAAATTATAGATAGGAAACTACAGTCTGTGTACTTCCAGTCACTTTTTACAGAATTCCAATCCGATGCTCAGAGAGAGAGTTATAAAGATTTTCCCACAATCACCTATTTGAGATGAAATTCGGGAGCCTGAAAAAGACCTAACTTCCACAAGTCATATCTCCAAAAATATTGCAAACCAAGCTCTGAAATTTTGCGACGATGTTCCTCAAGATTTCGACTTCGCACTCTAAAAATTTCAGCTTCTGAACCTTCGTAAAAAAAAAAGTTATAGCGAAAATGCCACGATGACCTGTTTGGAGCAACGAAACCCTAGAACCCCAAGCTCTGATACCAAATGTTGTGAAACCAGCTCCAAAAATAAAATAAAAGAGATATCAACACCTTAGAAATAAGCCACTTTGAGTGGGCAACCTCCAATACATTACATGAATGAACAATTCTTGGATGATTCCAATTACAAAACCTCCTTTCTATATATAGGAGTCCATGGGGCCATAATGTAATCCTAGTGGGGCCACAATGTAATCCTAGCCGACCTAACAATAATAATTTAAGGGCACAACAATAACAATATGGGGGTTACAAGGGTACAATAATAACAATAAGGGGGTTACACTAACAACAATAAGGGACAATACTAGTAATATAGGGACCTAACAAACTTGCTTCGTTACTTATTCAGAAGCTTAGTCAAGATGACTGAGAAAGTACAAAGCAAAGGGAAAGATCACCAAGCAAGTTTGTTTCATCATGGTTTGGTCAAAGTCATTGTTCTTCATCAGTTTTCACAAGTTAATATATCATGGGAAACATTCATGCAATCAACTACCTTTATGCCTACCACCAATCAACCTACCAATCAAAGCACTCCATCAGTACCATCAAGGCCACAGGAGGTTGGCTCATCCAGCAAGTTTTAAGTTAGAAAAACAACTAGGGCAAAGATCACACAGACCTACAAGAAGGGTAAAATATTGATTTTTTCCCCCGAGATCACTAAAGATGTGCCTACACCTAAACCTATGACTAGATCACAAGCTAGAAGGTCACCTAAAGAAACTACAGCTGAACAAATGCAAGAAGAACATATGGAGCAGCCACCTAGGCATGAAAGTCAGTCACCCTTGCAGCAAAATGAGGAAGAGTAGACACCTTTTGATACTGACATGGCTGAACTAGCAAAACACAAGGAAGACAAATCAGCTGAGCAAATAATCAAAGAAAAAGAGGCAGAAATTAGAGAGCTTAAGGATAATCTCTCAAAAGCAAACTTAATGATATCATTTTTGCAACAAGAGAACAGGCAACTCAAGGTAAATCAACTACTGTCAAGCAAACCTAAGGCGGATTTGGTGCAAGAGAAGGATAAGGGTAAGGCAATGATAGATGTGGCGCAGCTAGAGGTCAAGGATGTTCAAATCAAGCCAAGGAGGCCAAAGACAAGAGGACTAGCAAGACAGAAAGAACAGGGAAGTGAGTCATTTTCTCCCCTACGTCAACAAGACATTGATGACACTATTGCAGCCAAGATTGAAAAAGATATAGAGTTTTGGCTTGGAAGAATCAATGAGCACTTGGAGAAGCTCCTAAAGAAAGCAAACAGAGCCACAAACCTTCAGAGACACATGGCTAGACATTATTACACCAAGAACCAGTTTTGCAAAATTAGGGTTAGGAATATGAAAAAGAAGCTTAAGAAAACCCTAATCAAGCTTAAAAAGAGAGATAACCTTGATTTGCTTGTTGATACATCATTGGTTGTCTAGGCCATCACAGAGAGATGCTAAGAATGAAGTTTCAGCAAATTTTGAGAAGTTTTGGTCAATTTTTGGATTTTTGGTTAATTCTGGCAATTTAGTTGCACAGAAGCGCAACATGACCACGCTGCGCTTCTTCTCTGGGCATCCAAATGACAAGTGGCTTACATGGATGGATTGCCCTTGACCCCCACATCACATATATGCACTTGCTTAGCAATGTCAGCTCACAATTTTGGAGTAAAAGTCAATAAACAGGTCATTTTTCATGTTTCTACATCCTTTTTGGACCCCACACTGCGCTTCTGGAGTAGCCTTGGGAGATTGGATTTTTAGGTGCCATGGAGGTGGATTTTTGCAAATTTAAAGGTTCAACGGTCTAGTAGACATCCTAGGCTATCTTCATCAACCTTCATTTCAACTCAAAGATCGGGTTAAGCCACCCAAAAAGTGCCTCAAAGACCACGTTGCGCTTTTGTCAAAAAGTCAAATTTTCTAGTTTTCTTAGTCAAAGTCAATCTCTCATGATGTAATTTATCTTTTTAAGAGTTTACATGATGTAATTAAATGTAATAGCGTTGGTAAAGGTTAAGTTTATGTAAATTCATGGTCGTCAATGCTTGTAAAGTAAGTCCAGGCTAAATAGAGAGTTAGTTCCTAACCTCCCTAGTTTTAGGTTTGGTTAGAGAGATTGATGTAATCAATTCCTATCATGATGGATTCAACCCCTGAGAGGGGGGAATGTAGTTTTTGATCTATATGTAGCCCTGATGAAGTCAAATCAAAGGTTGGACATCAGTTAAACAAAGGCTTGGAGCTAGTGTACATCATATTTTTGCAAGAAATATACAGGCAGTTGCAACTATTATCTTGGGATTCTCGTGGTATGCTTTAGTGACAGTATTTTTCCTCTGTTTTATCATCATATTGAATATTTGTTTCTCCTTGTTACCATTAGCATGCTTTCATGTGATTATCTCATGAGTTTTTAAGCATACTTCATAGTTTATATCATGGGTTTGAACATCACGATTTTTTCAACGAAACGATTAAATCGGCGATGTTCTGCACAATTTTTTGAAAAAATCGCTAATCGGGAAAAAAACACGATTTTTACCACCCATCAAACAGCAACCCTATAAGTTCAAAAATCGATTTTTTTTTTGTCATTTTTGCTGACACACCCTGTTGGCAGTTAATGGTAATGTTAAATTCTTAAAGTAAAAGTGATATTTCCTTTATTTTTCCTTTTCATCCTTTTACTTCAACATTACCATGAAATGACTCAGGATGTTTAAGAGTGGTTTCGACCTCATTGGATTTCATATGGAGAAACTAGAATTTTAGATTTCACTCAAAATTCAACAGACTTAATGGTTTTCAAGGTTTCATGGTTTGGGGATTTGCATTGTTTCTATTTGATTCTATTATGTGTAAAGGTATGAGATTGGCATTTGATCAAGAGTATGAAGTCCTTTAAGAACCTTGATGTTGGTGGCATTGATTGTTGAACTTTGTTGATGTTGGTGGTATTGATTGTTGAACTCCCCTACCGTGGCCTTAACAAGAATGTACCCTACAATCAAAGGAAAACAACTGGTTAGGCATGTTAATCTCTTTCTACCGCATTTTAAGGTTGAGGAGATGAACCCTTCACTCAAACCAAAATCATTGGTTAGGCATGTTAAACTTTTTCAATTTCTATCATGTTATAAGGTTGAGCAATCCAAGTCTGAAGACTTTGAGCTAGATGATGTTTATGTATCTCTTGTTGATGATCCCATTTCTAGTAGCGAGGAATCAATGATCAGTTTCATGAGGAGGAGGAGGAGGAGAAACAGCAGGAGGAGGAGGTGACACCACCTACCCCTGCTACCGATAGAGGACGTGGTCTTCCTCCTTTAGCTCCTGGTGCTTCAGGATCTGGAGCACAACAGAGTCCATTGCCAGCTTCTTCATCTAGAGGGAAAGCTGTTACATTTTCTCACAAGAGAGGCAGAGGAAATCAGTAGTATAGGTTATTTGGTGCATTCCTTTGTATATAACATTATGACTCATGATATGAGATACATTATTATATCTTTTGTTGATATTTTGAGGTTGAGTTGAAACTCAAGACTTAGTATTCAGGACATGATTCACTATTATGTGTGATGCAGCACTAGACATGATATTACACGTCTTATATATTAGTTTTTTTTTCATATTTATGTGTCAATGCATTTATTTTATGTTGTGGGTGTTTTAGATATTAAAAAAATTGAAAAAAAATGAATATTTTTGTATGTGCCGATTTTTACCCAATTTTTACGATTTTTTGTCGATTTTTACGATTTTTTCCGATTTTTTCCCCTCGTCGATTTAATCCCGATCGCGATTTTCAAAACATTGGTTTATATGCTCTGTTTTGATGAGATTTTCATATTTGTCTCATTTCTTCTAATAAATTAATTCATAGTCTTATGCTCATTTTGATCCTTATCTACTTCAACCCTATACCACAATGGAAAATCAAACATGTCACTGATCATACCTACCTTGCCCCATCTTATCCTTGCAACTGATCATTGAAACCCTGACATAGTTCCCTATACCTTTGAGCCTGATCCAGCAAACCCTAAAAATCAAACCCTAACGAGCTAAATATCTAGCCTAGCATCTATTTTTCTCTCCAGTCACTTCATTGGTTGTGAGATTGCAAAGAGAGCCCTCTCTGATTTGGTAGGGCTAGCTACCAAGTCCAAAGTTGGTCTGAGGTTACCTCTTTCGGTCTCCTTTCTCAGCCTTGGGACAATGAGTGCTAACAAACCCCATGACGTGTGGAAAAAATATAACACACACCAAACATTCTCCCACTTGCTGTTTTTTTCCACACTGGGGGTCACAGGAGAGCTTAGTCATTGGTCCAAGGCTACAATGCCCATTGTTTCTCTACACCAAGAAAACTTCTCAGTGCTCACAAACTTTGCTAATGCATCTGCAACATTCTTCAGAGTGTCCACCTTACCAGCAACACATTTTTATTTTCAACCATATCCCTCACAAAGTGATACTGGACATCAATGTGCTTTGTCTTTGAATGATAAGCAGAGTTCTTTGCCAAGAAAAATGCACTTTGACTCTCACAATCTATCCTTATAGCTCGTTGAACCAACCCCATATTTGAACATAATCTTTGTAACCAAACTACTTCCTTGCTTACATGAGTGGTTGCCATGTATTCGGCCTCTGTAGTTGAAAGTGCCACTACAGACTGTCTCTTGCTCATCCAACTAACTGCTCCTCCAACTAAGTTAAACCCTTACTCACTTGTAGATCTTCTCTGATCCAAATCTCTAGCCCAGTCTACATCAACAAAGCCATATATGTCCAAACCTCTATCCAATCCTAGTCTTCCTTGGTAGCACAAACCATAATCACTAGTGCCACGCAAATACCTGAAAACCCACTTCATTGTTGTCCAATGCTCCTTCCCTAGTTTTGGCATAAACCTGCTCAATACTCCCACTACATGTGCAATGTCTGGTCTAGTACAGACCATTGCATACATCAAGCTACCAATTGCACTCGCATATGGAACATGGGACATGTCCTCTTCCTCTTCCTGTGTCTTGGGATACTGCTCAGCAGATAACTTTACACCTACATGAATAGGAACCTTCACCAGTACGCTATTCTACATATTAAACCTCTGCAATATTGTCTCAACATACTTCCTCTGGTTTAACCAAAGCTTCCTCTTTTCTCGATCTCATTTAATTTCCATGCCCAAAATATAGTTTGAAGCACCAAGATCTTTCACGTTGAATTTAGAGGACAACTAGTTCTTCAAATCTTGGATAATTTCTTTATCATTTCCAATCAGCAACATATCATCCACATACAAGACAATAAATAACACAGTCACCAATTAATTTAAAATACACACAGTGATCTGTTTTGCTCCTTGTGAAGCCAAGTCCCGTATATATGTATCAATTTTTTTATACAACATCCTTTGTGACTACTTTAACCCATATAGACTTTTTTAACCTGCATACATGTCCTTTCTTACCCTTCGCTGCAAATCCTTTCGGTTGCTACATGTAGATATCTTCTTCCAGATCCCTGTGAAGAAATGTTGTCTTCACATCCATTTGCTCTACCTCAAAATCAAAAGCAGTAGCAATAGATAAAAGTAATCTAATAGAAGTTAACTTGGCAATAGGAGAAAAAATATCACCAAAATCAATTCCCAACACCTGGGAATAACCTTTTTCTACCAACCGAGCTTTGTATTTCAACACCTTGTCTTTTGCATTCATCTTCTTCTTAAACACCCATTTGTTGCCAATGGGTTTCCTTCCAGCTGGCAACTCCACTAGGATCCCAAGCCTCGTTTTTGTCCAAAGATGCCATTTCATCAACCATGGCCTCCCTCCAGAGTTTTCCATCTTCTGAATCCACTGCCTCCCTGATCATTCTGCGATCATCATCAGTAATAGATAAAGAAAATTTTGAACAAAAAGTAGATGGACTATACCTCTCTGGTTGCCTTCTCTCTCGAACTGATCTTCTCAAAACTGGAGTGTGTGGCTCCTCCTCTTTTGATTCCTGCTTTGTTGTAGAGTCTGATTCTTCCTCCTTCAGTTCAAACTCTATCTTTTCAGGTTCCTTTGGTAGGACTTCATGTTTAATAACATCTTTCACCTCTCTAAACACCACGTCTCGGTTGTACACAACCTTCCTTGTTTTTGGGTTCCAAAGCTTATAACCTTTTAAACCCTCCTTATACCCAATAAAGATGTCCCTTTCAAATTTACAATCCAACTTAGTTCTTTTCTCCTTTGGAACATGTACATATGCATCACAACCAAATATCCTCTGATGAGAAAGAGAGGGTTTCTTACAAGTCCATACCTCATGTGGAGTCTTATCCTCCAACGTTGATGAAGGTGATCTGTTAAACAGGTAACATGTAGTATCCACTGCCTCTGCCCAGAATTCTTGCTCTAATCTAGCGCCACTTAGCATGCTTCTTGCCTTTTCCATCAACGTCTTGTTCATTCTTTCTACAACTCCATTTTGTCGTGGTGTGTAAGGAGTAGTCTTTTGTCGTGTTAAACCACACTTCTTACAAAACTATTCAAATTTCTTCTTGCAAAACTCTCCACCATTTTCTATCCTCAAGACCTTGATCTTCTTCTCTGTCTAATTTTCCACCAAAGCCTTAAATTCTTTAAACCTGTCAAAGACTTCATATTTCTTCCTAAGGAAATATATCCATGTATTCCTGGAAAAGTCATCTATAAATGAGACATAGTACACAGACTTACCCAATGATGGAATCAACACAGGTCCAAACACATCAATGTGCACAAGCTCTAATATCCCTTCCGTCCTCTTAGCACTAGAGAGGAAGCTCATGTTAAATTTTGTATAGTTGGTGTAGCATCGGGTGCGCTCTAGCCCTGAAAGTTTGTGGAGGGGCTAGGAAACACTTGATCTCCAAAATCTAGAAAATGTTTTGAGAAATTTCAGTTGGTGTTCAAGTTATTCAAGTAATTAATTATTTTAATGGACTTCCTAAGTCTAAACTTCGGAAAATTAAATAATTAAAGTGAATTAACTAACACATGTGCTGAAATTGTCGTAAATCACACGGATCAAGCATTCTTTTAATCTCAGTCGTTGATGAATGTTTTAATCTCGGTCGTTGATGAGATGAATGAAAAAGTATAAGAGATAGGCTTAAGGGTCAGTTGGAGGTGACACACAGTTGCAGAGCTGAGGAATAGATCTGGAATTCTAGGGCCGGTTTGCAAATAATTTATGGAGGAATTTCCTGCAATGAGGGATAGTATTGGCTAAGGGGATGATCGGATCCCAAAGCCAAGAGTCAGTAAGAGGCAAAGGAGCAGCAACAAGGACAACACAGAGAAGCAGAGCAGTAGCTATGCGAGACAGTGCAGAGGCTCTAGGGGGTTGCAAAAGTTACGTAGAGGGTCTCCAGGGCCAGCATAAGGCATACGTCACCCTTCCAGGGGTTACGCAGTCCCTCTCTGGGCAGCGCAGTGGCATTCTGAGGCTAGCAGGGCTGATGCTGGGGCTTCAGGGGCAACGCTGAAGGTTTCTAGGGCCAGATCCGGGTTGAGTTCTGTAAATCCCGTTTGAGGGTGTGGATCAGTCAGATATTTGGCACTACAACTTCAGGTTGGCTGCAAATATGATTTCTTTTATTCTCTGTCGGGTTTTCCAAATCCAGAACCCAGATTTACTGTACTCAAGAACTACTTAATAAAATAACCCTCATATCTATTGCATCGATTTTCCCGCTTTGGGGTTTTCCGGGGGCTTATGTCCAAAAATCCATGTGTTACTTTGTTGTGTGAGCGTATTATTCAATAAATGATCTGCATGTGTAGGCTATAGTTGTGTTTATTTCGGTATTTCTGAATCTAATTTTTGAAAATAACTTGTATTAATCTAAATCAAGAAGGAGAAATAAACCAAGATACTGCAGTAGAATTTTCATAGCTCACCCGATTTTGCTTCCCATATACACAATGTTCACAGAAATAGAAATCTAGAGATCAATTAGACATACCTTCTATCTTACCATTACCATGCAATATTGGAAGGCCCTTCTCTCCAATGTGTCCATAACATAGTCTTTTCTCCAAAGACCACTAGATTTTCTACTCCACCTTCAGGAACTACAGAACTGTTGCACCCATCAATAACAGTGCTACCCAGAAGCTTCTACAGAGTTCCAATCCGAACTCCCTGCATCAATACCAGTGCTCCTTGAACCATCCTGTACATATCTTTCTCAAACATTGTTTTCACACCTACATAATCCATCTTGCTTACAGAAATCAAATTTCTAGCCAACGTGTAATATTCTGAATAGAAATAAACAGCAATATAAAGCACATAAACAAGAAACTACAGCAACTAGAGAGACATCATATGAACAAGACAAAACATGGAGAACGCTGAGACATTTTATTAAGTATTGAAAGATAAAATGAGTACAAAAGTGATCAAAATGATGGCACCTTGGCTTGCACTAGGCAAGCATAGAAATACTCTCAGACTATATCATGGAATGGCTGCTCTCTCTATGACTACGTTATCACCAAAGTTGTTGGTGCTACTGTCGTGTTGCTGCTGCTGTTGGAATAGATCAACTATTTGGGATTGCTCCCCACCTCAGAAAATTGTGAAACCTTGGGAATGGGCTCTCCACCAAAAACCCAGAAAAGCCCAGAGAGCTTTTCGGAAATGGATGACCTCAAAAAATGACCTCCCTTGAGGTATAACGCTATCCCAGTGATGAATGTTGGCCATGAATGATCTGCTGCAAAATATGGCCTCCAACTCTACTAAAATGATGGAATAGAGAAGTGCTAACCCCTCTCTAACTCTCTCGTGCTGAATCCCTAGATAAACTCTCAATCCGGAATCTCCTCCTCCAAAGACTGCGTCCTCCCTCTCACTGATTGCACTGTCTATGTAAGTGAATGATCCCAACTGTGGCTGCTACAACTCTCCTCGAAAAATCAAGGATAGAACTCCTCACCCGAGCAGGCACTCGAAGTCCCCCGGGGATGAGGTTGGGATCTCCATACGGAGACACCCGATGTGCTGAACAGCACGTGCAGACCTTGCTCAACAGCAAATAGAATGATCAAATGAGGAGCCTCTCTCCCTTTTTATGCTTGGAGAACCTTGCTCTCACCTAGGCCCCACCACAAACTGAGCTGTCTCCTTGAGCCACGTTGCCCCTCTAGCTTTGCGCTGTCTTGGGCCCACGCTGCCCATGCTGACATCTCCTCCATGTTGCCACTTCGTCCTCTAGGCCATTGTTTTAAAAACCGGAACCGGTGACCGGACCGGTGGCCTAATGAACTGGGTTTCTAACCGGAACCGGTCTAACCGGGAGCGGTCAGATGCCAATGAACCGGTTTAAAAAAAATACATTAAATAATTATTTTTTTAATAAAAAAAACTATTTTTAAGATTTGCAACCATGATTCCAAGCCAATAGAGACAAAATATGCGAAGTTTGCTCATTTATATACCATGCAAAGGTGAATATATCAAAATGGCACCGAGTGCAATACATATCATCGAAAAATACATAAGCAATGAAGCTCCAAATGGCCCATAAAGTCCAAAAACAATGCTACAAGCGATCAGGCCATTGGCCTAATACAAGACTACATATTAGTGATCAACAACATGATCACTCCTCATCATGATCAAAATCATCACCACTACTAGACAAGGGATCATCAACATGAGCTACATAAATAATATGGCTCAAAGTTTGAGGACTCCTAAAACTCCTCTACAATTTTAGTAGTAGTAGTAGTAGCAAAAATAGACATCAAAACTACAAATCACTGAGCAACATGGTCTCTCATGAAACTCATCATTGATTCATCGCTACTAGAAATGGGATCATCAACAAGAGATACATAAGCATCATCTAGCTCAAAGTCTTCAGACTTGGATTGCTCAACCTTATAACATGATAGAAATTGAAAAAGTTTAACATGCCTAACCAATGATTTTGGTTTGAGTGAAGGGTTCATTTCCTCAACCTTAAAATGCGATAGAAAAATATTAGCATGTCTAACTAGTTGTTTTCCTTTGATTGAAGGGTACATCAAGGTTCTTAAAGGACTTCATGCTCTTGATCAAATGCCAATATCATACCCTTACACATGATAGAATCAAATGGGAACATTGCAAATTCCGAAACCATGAAACCCTGAAAACCATTAAGTCTGCTGAATTTTGAGTGAAACCTAAAATTCTAGTTTCTCCATATGAAATCCAATGAGGTCAAAACCACTCTTAAACATCCTGAGTCATTTCATGGTAATGTTAAAAATTTAAGTAAAAGGATGAAAATGAAAAATAAAGGAAATGTCACTTTTACTTTAAGAATTTAACATTACCATGAAATGTCAATGCTTCCCTTACCTCCACATCAGCCCTAAAACTCATTTCTAGCCGTGCGTGGGTCCACATAGGGAAAGAGTAGCTAAATGAACCCTCCCATTGGCTCCAAATCAGCCCTAAAACATAACTGTCGCCGAAAATGTGGGTCCGCGGATGAGTTAGCACCTAACCGGCCGGTTAGGTCCGGTTTTTTCAAAAAACAGGCGAAATGCCCTAGTAGCCGGGTTGCCTGGCTGGTTTCGACCGGTGGGCTATCTAACCGGCCGGTTTGGCCAGTTTCCGGTTCAAAGCGGCCGGTTTTTAAAACACTGCTCTAGGCCCCACGCTGCCAATTAATCATGTCTCCAAGTGACTTTAGGAAATGCTTTTTATCCTGAGTGTGAGTTAAGTGTCCCTTTCACCCACTTTATTTCTAACTTAACTTTATTAAAGTAAAGTAGTCAAAAATTAATATTTCCAATTAGCTGTTGCTAATTGGGAATATTACAGTCCTCCCTGCCAAAACGTTGCTTGTCCTCAAGCAACTGCAATGATGGATGCTGTAAAATTTTCTCTCTCCCAAGTGGCATCCTCATCTGGTAAATTCCTCCATCTCACAAGGTATTCCCTGACTGTCCTGCTCCGCAGCTGCCTCTCCCTAGTGTCAATGATGGCCTCTGGCTACAGCACTAAATTCCCCTCATCATTTGTGGGTGGGAGCTCCTCAGTTGCAGTCACCTGCTGTCCCAATGCCTTCTTCAGGCATGACACATGGAAAATATTATGAATCCTGCTAACGGTGGGCAGCTCCAACTCATATGCAACCTCCCCAATCCTGTGTGTCACCCTGTATGGTCCATAAAAGCAGGGCTTGAGCTTCTCGGCCCCCTTCTGCTTCAGCGTGGATTGTCGATATGGTTGCAATCATAGGTAGACCAAGTCCCCTACCTCAAACTGCCTCTTAACCCGTCCCCTGTCGGCATACAGCTTCTGTTGATTTTGCGCTATAGCTATGTTATCCTTAAGAGCCCAGAGTATATCTCATCTCTCTTGGATCCAATCCTTGGCCCTAGGGGCCTTGCTAGCACCAAACATCACGTCAACAAAAGATAAAGCATGATAGCCATATAAAGCATAAAATGGAGACATACCGATAGACATATGGTGAGTGGTGTTATAACAGTACTCCCCCAAGTGCAACCATCGTAACCATGCCTTTTGCTGCCTAGTGACATAGTTTTGCAAGTAGCCTTCCAGCCACTTGTTCACTATCTCCGTCTTCCCATCCATCTGTGGGCGATAACTGGTGCTCGGGGTCAACTCGGTACCCACCAAACAGAAAAGCTCCTGCCAAAACCTGCCCATGAAGGGACTATCCCTGTCACTGACAATGGTCTTTGGGAGACCATGCAATCTGAAAATATCTCTGAAGAACAACTCTGCTACCTGTGCTGCAATGTATCATGCTGATATAGCGAAGAAGTGTGCATACTTTGTCAACCGGTCAACGACTACAAATATGCAATCCTTGCCCTGTACAGTGGGCAACCCTGTGATAAAATCCATCGAAATACTCTCCCATTTCCCTCCTGGTATGGGAAGAGGCTGAAGTAAACCCGTCGGATGGTTCATCTCTCCCTTATTATGCTGGCATACTTCGCACACCCTGACATGTCGGAGTATGTCCTCCTTGAGGCCCTTCCATGAGAACCTCTCTCTGATGGCCCGATAGGTCTTGGTGAACCCCTGGTGGCCTAATAATGGCAAATCATGTGAGGCGTGCAATATCTTCTCCTTGAGCTGGGAGCTCTCGGTCAAGAATATCCTGTCCCTGAAGTATATCACCTCATCCATCACCCTATACCTGTCATCTATAACCTGTCCGTCCAACACCTCACAGGCAAAACGGTCCTTGGAGTACTCTACCAACAACTGAGCTCTCTAGTCCGTATCTAAGCTCATCAAGGACAACGTTGTAGGTCTATGTGAAAGTGCATTGGCCACCACGTTGTTTTTCCCCTTAACATACTCAATGTCGAAATCATATGCCTGGATCTTGTTGACCCACTTTTGCTGCCTCTCCTGCAACTGCTTCTGCTCTAGGAAGAATCGGAGGTTGTTGTGGTCAGTCCTCACTCTAAACCTATTCCCCACCAGGTACTGCCAAAATTTAGCCAATGCATGCATGATGGCCAACATCTCCTTGTCGTATATAGCATACAACCCCTCATGTGGTAATAGCTTTCGGCTCTCGAAAGCTATGGAGTGGCCTCCCTGCATCAAAACTACGCCTATCCCCTCCCCTGATGCATCGCACTCTAGGACAAATGGTTGTGTGAAATCTGGAAATGCTAAAACTGGACAGCTGCTCATCACCTCCTTGAGCCTATCGAAAGCCCTCTGCGCTGTGTCATTCCAACTGAATGCCCCCTTTTTGGTAAGGTATGTAAGGGGTGCAGCAGGTTGAGAAAACCCCTTGACGAACTTCCGGTAGTAGGTGCAGATGCCCACAAACCCCCGAAGCTCCATCACGTTCTTCGGCTCTGGCCAATCCCTGATGGCCCTGATCTTCTCCTCGTGGACCCTCACTCCGTCCACACCAATGATATGCCCCAAGTAGAGCATCTTTGTCAGCCCAAACTCACATTTGGAGAGCTTGGCATAAAAATGTTACTCCTCCAATATGCGCAATAGAGCCTCAATATGTTGTAGGTGCTCCTCCCATGTCCTGCTGTAAATCAAGATATCATCGAAAAACACTAACACAAACTTCCTCAAGTGACTGCGGAAGATGTGATTCATGCATGACTGAAAATTGGTCGGAGCATTGGTTAGCCCAAAGGGCATCACCAAGAACTCAAAGTGACCGTAATGACATCTGAAAGTGGTCTTGGGAACATTCTGATCCCTCACGCGAATCTGGTGGTACCCAGATCTCAAATCAATCTTTGAAAAGAACTTCGATCCCCTCAACTCATCCATCAACTCATCTATCCGTGGAATGGGGTATTGGTTCTTCATGGTCTTTTTGTTGAGAGCCCGATAGTCAATGCACATCCTCAGTGTGCCATCCTTCTTCTTCACCAGCACGACAGAAGAAGCAAATGGGCTAGTGCTAGGACGGATGTGCCCCAGCGCCAAGAGCTCATGGATGGCCCTCTCAATCTCATCCTGATAGGCCTTAAGATGCCTATAGGGTGTAGTGATCACTGCCTGGATGCCCTGCTCCAACTCAATGGTGTGCTCAAATCCCCGATCTAGTGGTTGCCCTGGTGGTATATCTCCAAAAACCGTGGCATATCTGTCTAGGATGGACTACACATCCGAGTGTACGGCCTGCCCTGTAGACCCGGCCTCCGAAGCACGTAGCTCCACTGCCCACTCTATGTCTCCCTTCCGGAAATCTGACTCCATCCAGTGTGCTGAAACTGTATGTGGCGAGTAAGTGTGCACGCCTCGAATCATCTCGTGCTTCTCGGTCTTCTTGTCTAGGATGGACTACACATCCGAGTGTACGGCCTGCCCTGTAGACCTGGCCTCCGAAGCACGTAGCTCCACTGCCCACTCTATGTCTCCCTTCCGGAAATCTGACTCCATCCAGTGTGCTGAAACTGTATGTGGCGAGTAAGTGTGCACGCCTCGAATCATCTCATGCTTCCCGATCTTCTTGTCTATCCACTCCATCTCCAAAGTCTCCCAATCTGTGGTGACCTTTCCCAGTGTGATCAACCACTGCACTCCCAGTATCATGTTGGTGTCCGAAATGTCCACCACAAAGAAATGATCTGTCAGAGTGTAAGTCCCCATAGTCACTGCCAAGGTTGGCACATACCTGGCACACTGCATGGTTTTGGCACCTGGAACCAATACCAAAAACCCATCAAATCTCTCTGTCGATATGCTCCTCTGCTCTACCAACTGTGCATCAATAAAATTGTGGGTAGCCCCACTGTCGACTAATACCGAAACACGATGTCCCTGCACTGTACCTTGGACACGCAGTGTCAAGTATTTGGGAACCCCTCGCAAAGAAGTAAGGACTCCCCCGGTAGGTGCAAACACTGCACCTCTCGCTCCTGGTGGTGGAGGTGATGGATGATCTCCTCTCTGTCCCGCACTACTGCCTCCTGCCTCCATCTCCTCATACTCATCCTCCTCTCCGTCACTGTTGGAGAAAACCTCAATGCAATGTGCCTTCCCCGCGGCACAACGATGTTCTGGTGCCCATGGCTCCTGGCATGTGAAGCATAGCTTCTTCCGCCTCAGATCTCTCCTAGTCTCATCATCCAAAGGCCCTCGGCTCTGGTTCCCCTATGGAGGTGGAACCCTTGTGTCCTTCCCCTTGGACTGAAATGTCGGTCTCTGGGGGAAAGGAGCTCTAGTCCAGGTAGTGCATCCTGCAAGTCCCGAGTCCTCCCAACTGCGTCATGGAGTGTAGCTGGCCTCGTCGATCTGACTAACCCCCGAAGAGGCTCTGCCAATCCATCGATGAACATGTAGATCATCCTGGCTGAAGATAAGTTAGGTACCATCACAGAGAGTCTCAAAAACTCTAAAATGTATGTGTCCGGACTCCCGGTCTGCTTGAGCTTAGTCAGCTCAACAAAATGCTGCTCTGGATCCCTCCGATCAAACCGCTCTATCAGCCTCCGTGTAAACTCGACATATGCTGCCACCCCTGAGTGCCCCAGCGTAGACATCCCATGGAACCACCAATCATGGGCCTCGCCCTCCAGGTGCAGCGCTGCCACCTTGATGGCCTCTACCTCTGCCATCTAATTAAGCTGGAAATAGATATCCAACTTCTCCACCCAAGCCTTTGCCGAACACTTGGATGATCCATCAAATGTCGGCAGATAAAATCTGCCTGCAGTGCATTGTACATCCCCATCCTGTGAGTGTCTGTTCCCCGTGTTATGGTTGTGGGGTTTGCTGTCCCTCTTGAGCTGTACAAAGTCATGGAATGTGAGGGCATCTCTGAACTCCCGACCGTAGGACTGGTACTCGGCAAAGTAATCCCCCATGTGAGTCGGTTCCTGCTCTTGCTGTACTCCTGCCCCAGTGTCTGTGGCAAGAAATGTGGGCATCGTGGAACGTGGGGGTGTATGATATTCCATCTGCTGCGCTGTGAGATGTTCCTGTAAATGATGGGATGTGCTCGATCCCTCTCCGGCATGGAAACCTCTTGGGGTTTCACGCTGTCTAGGTTCTGTAGTGAGCTTTTGCCCCATCTCTTCTATCCGTCTCGACAAATCCTGCACTGATTTGAGGAGAAGTTCCCCGAACTCCTTCTCGGCATCTCTTTCCTCCGCCATCGGTTCCTCCTCTTCTGCGTCCACTACTAGAACATAATCACCTTCCCTGAAAGTGATCTCTAATCTCCGCTCTTGGTCTCTGTACTTTCTTCCTCAATAACAGATGTATGGTTTTCCTGTTGGTGTCATAGACAATCTGCTCCACAGGCTGAGCCAAGTCTATGATCTCTGATACCACTGTAATATTCCAAATAGAAATAAACAGCAATATAAAGCAAATAAACAAGAAACTACAACAACTAGAGAGACATCATATGAACAAGACAAAACATGGATAACACTGAGCCATTTTATTAAGTACTGAAAGATAAAATGAGTACAAAGGTGATCAGAATGATGGCACCTTGGCTTGCACTAAGAAAGCGTAAAAATACTCTCAGACTATATCATGGAATGGCTGCTTCCTCTATGACTGCGTTATCTCCAAAGTTGTTGGTGTTGTTGTCGTGCTGTTGCTGCTACTGGAATAGATCAACTATTTCGGGTTGCTCCCCGCCTTAGAAAATTATAAAACCTTGGGAATGGGCTCTCCACCAAATACCCAGAAAAGCCCAGAGAGCTTTCTGGAAATGGATGACCTCAGAAAATGACCTCCCTTGAGGTATAACGGTATCCCAGTGATGAATATTGGCCCTGAATGATCTGCTGCAAAATATGGCCTCCAACTCTACTAAAATGATGAAATAGGGAAGTGTTAACCCCTCTCCAACTCTCCCGGGTTGA
This sequence comes from Pinus albicaulis, assembly GCA_034641835.2. Taxonomy (NCBI): domain Eukaryota; kingdom Viridiplantae; phylum Streptophyta; class Pinopsida; order Pinales; family Pinaceae; genus Pinus; species Pinus albicaulis. The sequence goes on along the minus strand of CM076582.1, from coordinate 220,801,606 downwards.
ATCCCCTGATAAACCCTCAATCCGGAATCTCCTCCTCCAAAGATTGCATCCTCCCTCTCACTGACTGCGTTGTCTATGCAAGTGAATGATCCCAACTGTGGCTGCTACAACTCTCTCCGAAAAATCAAGGATAGAAATCCTCACCTGAGCAGGCACTCAAAGTCCCCCAGGGCTGAGGGTGGGATCTTCGCATAGAGACACTCGATGTGCTGAACAGCACGTGCAGACCTTGCTCAACAACAAAAGCGTGCTCGATGTCAAAAGACAAATATCATAGATGCATAATAGAATGATCAAATGAGGAGCCTCTCTCCCTTTTTATGCTTGGAGAGCCTTGCTCTCACCTAGGCCCCACCACAAACTGCGTTGTCTCCTTGAGCCACGTTGTCCCTCTAGCTCTGCGCTGTCTTGGGCCCATGCTGACATCTCCTCCACGCTGTCACTTCGTCCTCTAGGCCCAAGTGCCCACACTGCCAATTAATCATGTCTCCAAGTGATTTTAGGAAATACTTTTTATCCTAAGTGTGAGTTAAGTGTCCCTTTCACCACATTATTTCTAACTAAACTTTATTAAAGTAAAGTAGTCAAAAATTAATATTTCCAATTAGCTGTTGCTAATTGGGAATATTACACAATGAAGGTATGTGAAAAACACCAAGAAGTGTTCTAATCCTTCCACCTTGCAACTTCAGCTTGACTTTTCCACATCCTATGATTCTGGCCTTCCTGTATGTTATCCTCCACAATGTCCCAAGGCTAAGAATGGAAATCGACGGAGGTAATCTCAAACCAACCTTTTAGTTTGGCAGCTAGCCCTACCAAACTAGAGAGGGCTCTCTCTATGATCACAGCCAATGTTTAACTGGAGTAAGAATGGATTTTAGGCTAGGTATGTTCAACTCTAGGGTTTTGAAAATTTAGGGTTTTTGCTGGATCAGGAGGAGAGGCCAAGGATACTAGGTCAGATCCAGAAGATGACAGTTGCAGGGATACAAAGGGGCATGGCAGGCATGTTCAATGGCACTTTAGGGTTGTCAATTATAGTGTAGGGTGGAAAAGCAGAGGATCAAAATGAGCATGACTAACATGAATTCATTTATTAGAAGATGAGCTACATAAACATGAAATTCCTACCAAAACAAAGCATAAATTTACACAATTTTGTTTAACATCTTATAGGAAGATCACTAAAAAGCATAGATATGGAAAGAAGATGAATCAAGCAGTCATAAAAGTGAATTACAGTAGAAAAACTATGCCACAAAACCATACCACATGAATCCCTATATATAAGCTGCAACTGAACTTATATTTCTAAAAATGTCAATTGTACACAAGACCCCAAGCCTTCTACTCTCTCATGTCTAACCTTGATTATGAAAGAAAACTAGATACAAATAGCCAAAAACCACCTTCCCCTCTCTCAGGGGTCAAATCCCTCAAGATAGGATCAGTTCACATAATTTTCTCCAAAAAAAGCTAAGACTAGGGAGGTTAAAACAAACATCTCCTTTTGGCCTTTGACGGAGCTACTCATCATATATGAAGCTCAAAATTACATTAAGATGACATTTATAAGATGACATCTACCTTAGATCAACTTAAAACAAGGTGAATTACATCATCAAAATCCGCACCTGACTGAAAAAACTCGAAAAATAGACTAATAGGGAAAAGCACAGTGCCAACAGGGAAAAGTGCAGCGCCACCAGGGAAAAGTGCAATGCCATCTCGTAGGGCACTTTTGACTGCCTTCCCGAGCTCCAAATCCAGATCTGAAGGTACCATCGGAAAGCTTAGGATGTCTAGTTGTCAATAGACACCTCAAGCAAGCAAAATGGCCTCTCCAAGGCTCAGAAAAATGCATTTTCCCAAGGCCACTTCAAAAGCACAACGCCTGGGTCAATAAGGTGGCAGAAAGTGACTTTTTGGCCTCTTTTTTGCAATTTTCTCCCAATCTATTTGCTGACATGACACCAAAAGTTGATAGTTGTACTTTGCAGGTCAAGATCTATCCAATGATGTAGAGTTTGGTTGAACTGCTTTTTCTGTGTTAGGCCAAAAACACCAAAAACTCAAAACTTTGCAAAATTTCTTCAAAATTAGCCCAAAATTGTCCCATGAAGCTAGGAGAGGGGCATACTTGTCAAGCAAGTGTATGAATGCAAATATGTGCTTTGGAGCAACTTTGTATGGAGGTTTCAAAAACATCTTGTAGTTTTCAATGTCTAGGTCTCTTTTCTTGAACCATAGTTCACCATTGTTTGGAATCCATGTAGCTATGGAAATAGCCTCTGCTGAAAGAGTGAAACAATCCCTACAATAGTCACCTTATCTCTCCTTAGACTAGTGGAAAAAGTGCTTGTAAGCTAGTCATTGAAACCAAGTTTTTCAACCCTTCGGCAAAAGGCAAGGAAACCTGCATCTTGGAAAGATTTCTTGAGAAATGGTGTAGTCATGACATCCTGTGTTGTAGTGGGCTCATACCTACTAATTTGACCTCACTTATGTCTCGTCTGCTCTGTAGTCTCTGAATCCATAGTAAACCCTAGCTCACTAGGAGGGGAATTAGGGTTTAGTGTAGGGAAAAACAGGGTATTTTGGGCATTTTTAGAAATAGAGGGGAATGTAGGGGTTCAAGGGAGTCTAAATCCTTAAGAAAATTTAGGGAGGTAGGGATAGATATTATGGAGTGGGAGGAAGTGAAATTTCAGGAAATGAATGAGGGGAAAGGGTGCAAAAGGGCAAAACACAACCCTAGCCTAGGAAAGTGGTAGTGCAAGCTAGGGTTTGAAGGAAAATGATGAAATTGAGGGAGAGGGGTGAGAGAAAATGTTTAGGAAGGTATATGAAAGGTAGGGTAAGGTGAGTGAGCTTGAATGTGAGGGTTTTTCTCAGCAAATTGACCTAAGAGACTATGAAACCAAGCAAATGCAGCAAACCCTAGGAGAGGGAATTCTGAACTTTCCAAGCATGCAATGAAGTCAAAAGAGGTAGATGAGGGACCCACTTACTTGCTATGAGGAGTCGAAACCTGAATTTGATAAAGCAACCACTGAAAAGGGAAATTTTGCCTTCCTGAGGAAAAGCGCAGCAAGGCAGGGAAAAGTGCAGCACTGCCGGTGAAAAGCACAGCGCAATAGTAGAATCCTCCTTTCCAAGGCAAGAAATTGATCTCCAAGGGGTGGAAAGCTCTTGTTTGATGAAATGATGTCTTCTGAGAGAGAAAATGAGCAAAAATGAGCTTTGTTGGTCTTCTTATAGGCTAGAAATCAATTTTCTTTCTTGGTGGTGATGTGGCCCCACCATGTCTTTTCACAATTTGATTAGATTGCTTGTGTATCGCAACTTCGAAAACTTTTTACATATATTTACTTCCTTATAAAGATCAAATTTCACTTTACAAATCTTTATTGATCACTTTCCCCTATTACTACTCCTTCAAATGATGATTTTGATGGTGAAATGACGTATTTTCATGATTTAACCCTATGACCTAATGATGACACTACATGAAAGAATGAGTTGAATTATGACCATGATGACCAAGACACTTTTGAAAAATTAATGACCTGACCATATTGATGTTTATTTGACCATGGGATTGAAAGGAGTAGTGATGACCTAGCTATCCTAACCAATGATCAAAATTTTATTTGAAGACCTACTGAAACTATAAAAATTTGCCCGATGACCCTACCAACCATATGAAAAAGCATAATTTGATCACTGGTAACTGACAGGACTGACAGGCACTAACATTGTCATCCCCTAGGAAGACATCACCACCATCATATTTCTCGTACTCACAGAACCACTCCCTATGGGGAGTGAAGTGAAAAGATACACCTGAGTCAATCAACCATGCCTCCTGATCTATGTGTGTACCTGAAGAAGAAGCCAAGTACACATCCCTACCTTCCTCTGAGGTGGTTTTCGCCTCTACGGAAAGAACATCATCATATTTCTTTCATTTCTCAGGAGTTTTAGATCTACAGTCCTTTTTGTAGTGCCCTTCTTTTCCGCATTTGCAACATGCCTTTACAGATTTTCCTGGAGATTTAAATCTCCCTCTAGATTTAGATCTCCCACTTGAGGACTTATTTTTGTTTTTGCTCTGAGACCATCCTTTCACAGACAAGGCATCTCCGTTCTAGCTCTCCATATTTTTCTGTCTCATCTCCTCCGACAACAAGGATGAGACTATTTCATCAAACTTCAAGGTAGTTGTATTGCTACTTATTGCAACAACCAGACTATCCCACAAGTCTGGTAGAGAACACAACAAACTTATGCACTTATCTTCATCTGAAATTTTAATATCAACAGATAACAACTGACTTACCACAATATTGAAGGCATTTAGATGCTCAGTCACAGATTGTCCATCCTCAATCCTCAAGTTATACATCTTTTTTCAGCAGGAACAATTTGTTCACCAGAGATTTAGATTGATACAAAGTCCCTAACTTGTCCCACAAAGCCTTCAACTCAGCTTCCCTTGCTACATTCAACAATACTGAATTTGAGAGATACAATCGTATTGTGCTCTTCGCCTTCATATCTAACTTCGCCCAGTCTTCTGCCAACATTCATGTTGGTGTCGTACCTGGATCTACAGCAATCCACTGATCTCTATCCACCAACAGATCCTCCATCTTAAGCTTCCAAATCTCAAAACTTTGCCCATTGAATTTCTCGATCTCTATCTTTCCACTTTTTGCCATCTTCTTTCACCGCAAGAATCGATCCCACAAATCTACCACTGTAACAGGGTCTACCACAGGCCCGAGCAAAACCCCTTAGCAACAAAGGCATCCCCTTGAAGCCGAAACAGCTCTGATACCAAATGTAGGTTTTAACCCTATACAGAAATTACCTACAAACAAATTTTTAAAACAAAAAAATATACAATGGCGAGAATAAAAAACAAATATACACAAAATATTTTCCCCTAGATCCCAAAACCGAGAATACCAAATTGATTTTTCATTATATTCCTTTCAATGTTACAATACATATATATACATGTTGAAGCATTCATAAACCCCAATCCACTAACCATGGATTAGAACCCAATCGTAGTTCCCTTGACCGAATCTACAAACTCCATGGGCAAAAACCATCATGCCCAAAAAACCATGCACAAAATCATGAGTAGGTTTTCCCACCATCTTTGGGTCCACCCCCCATCCTTGGGTCCGCATAAAATGAAAAAAATTCAGGGGCGGTGCCCTAGACCCCATGGTGCATGGAAAAAATATAACACACACCCAACAAAATTATGTATACATGCCACTTGTTTTTCTAGCTAAGGAACTCTCCCTCCTTAACCCTTTGACCGAGTCAAATACTAATTAATTTCCCTGAGAGGTCGTGTGTCCCTAGTATTTGTCCAAGAATCCATGAACAAAAGGGTCAACTCTACCATGCATCTCAATCCTACTTCTAGCAATCTCCAAAAAAAGGCCATATAGTAACTTCCTTTCCAAAAATAGCATTGAAGATTCCAAAGAAAGTGGTGTTCAACCACCTTTCTTCACATTTGCGCAACATGGACCAATTCTCCATTTCCAAGGTAGTGCACCCTAAATATATGTGCAACATGTGGGCTAAAATATTTAATTCTCCTCCCAAGATAGAGATTCTTCCTTAAGTAGTATTTAATGCCTTCAAATATGTGACTTATTCCTCAAATAGTATGAAATCCTCTTACTGACACACTCCTATAAAGCAATATGCATACAAATGTGTAGAAAGGCATGCCAAAAGGTGAATGTCCACCACATGTAGAACCTTTCCTCTAGATATGTGAACTCAACAATAAAACATGCTTCAAAAAACAATAAAAGACCTCCTCTAAATATGTGAAAGAAAAGATGTACCAAGTCACCAAAGACAAATGACCTAATTCAATGCTACTGAAAGAATGTCCCTGAAAATGTAAAATGGATTTTGCATTTCTGGTAGTATCATATGCCTATCGCCTTACTCTTCTTTTCATCACCTCACACAATACCATAGAGATGCTTCCTTACAGATGTATATGAACTTGTGTCAGTTACGTTACAATGAGGGCATGTAAATTTAGTGGTTGTACCCACTTTCCCTCCCGTATACCTTCTCACATACTTCCACAGGGATATTGAATTCTCTTTGGGCTTATTTCCATCATCACTATTAGCGTCTTCATCCTCTTCCATTTCTTCTTCCTCTACATGGTGTGGACCACTAGCTATTTCTTCATCCACATAATTTGCATTTTAATTTCCCAACAACACCATCATAATAAAAAATAGAACCATAATGATAAACCACACACCAATCATGCTTCATGAGAACCTACTGTCTACAATAGAAAGAGGGAGAAAAAGGAATGGGAAAGAGTAGCAGAAAATAACAATCAAAATAGAAAATATACAGGTTCACAACACGTGGAATAAAACAAGCAAGAATGGGCTTAGAGCTTACCTCTTTAACTCTCCAATAACAGTTGAATGTACTTATGGTAGTCTTTAATCTTTCTTCCAAGCTATCACAAATTTGCTCCTCAAAAGCTAGCAAGAATCCCACTCAAAACCCTAGAAAATGAGTAAAAAACATGATAGAATTAGAGCAAATAGAGTGAAAGAGTGTTTTAATCCATCAATAAACCCTCAAGAAGAGTTCCCTTTTTTGTCTTTGTATAATATGCTTCATTGTGCTTCCTAGTTCAAAGTTCTAGGTCAAATATTGAGAGTCGTCGTGTCCTAACTGCAGATATTTCTGCTACGATTGTGCAATTTCATTTTTCCCAAGTTCTTCTACCATCTTTGTTTAGCACACGCCATGTCTACATCTTTTTGTTCAGGGTTAAATATGTTCAACAATGATTCTGAGGAAAGTGGCATCTACTGTTTTCAAACTTTTGTTGGGCATTCATGGAGGTGTTTGTTGCATTTTTGGTCTTTGTTGTTTGTTGGATGTGTCTCTACAATGGATTATTAGATTTCCTTGAACCCAGAACCCAACATTTAGTTACTAGTATAAAATTTACTGAATAAACACAAAACTAGGTTCCAAACAAATATTCAGCAGAAGCTCAATTACACAACCAATCTCAACAACAATGACACATACAAACTCTTACACAATCAAATCAATTCATCAATAAATAACTCAAAACCTACTTTGGCTCTCGTCCTAGGATAATGGCCCAACTGAGGAATTACATATATAACAATAACCTGGAGTTATCCACCTAATCAACCCCTAGATTTATCCTTCGATCTTGCTCGACTGATCTGGATCTGCTTCCCTCATTGTTCCTTGCACTTTCCTCGGACCCAGCACACTGGAGTATCACACTCTTCCTCCTCCTAAGGCTAGTGCTGCTATATGGTGTGTATTTCTCCTCTCCTCAACCTTGCTTTTATGAATTTACATTGAGCTAAATCCCTAACCCCAATCTCCAAAGTGATCGACGGTCGAGATTATATCTCACCTCACTTGAGATCTGTTGACCACTAGAGTGGCACTTGATGACTATTTGAAGACTAAATGCCCAAGGATTTACCAAAGGACACTTGTACCATCTGATATCATCAGATTACCAGAGTTTTTATACTCTATTTCTTCCTCGCATCATTTTCTGTTGTACCCAGATTCCACAGCCTACGGGGAATTGTAATAAGTGATGCTAGTATGATGAGTTCTGAGTCATGTAACAAGCCTAGGTAGCTTGGGACCTTGCCAACAAGTGAGTATTACTCTGGGAGATTTTTTTCACTTGGTTAATTATCATCTCCATACCAAGACTTAATAATTAATTGACTTTTTTCCTCCAAATATACCCCAAAGTCGGAGTATGACTTGATGGTCAGACCTTGGGTGAGTACTAATGTCTAGAGTCATTGTATATTACCATACTAGATCACACAAAAAACTTCATGGAATTTGGTTAAGTCTAGGTAGTCATTTTTAAATTTTTTAGATTCCCGCAGGGCAAAAATTGTAATAAAATTTGTATTTAATTTGTAATGTAATAAGTGATGTCTAGAGAAGTTGTATTGGGTATGGGTAATACAATTTGCACCTCTCGCCCTCAACTTTCTACTATGACACTGTGAGAGATCAAAAATGTGTTTAGGACCCCCAAACCCCACTTTTCCTAAGTTTAGTGGAAAATGTGGCAATAAATTGGGCTAGAAATAAATTAAATAGAGATAAATAAATTATTCCATGTGACAGAATGACATGGAAAAGACTTGGAAATTATCCTAAGTCAAAGAGTTGAGTCAAGAGACATGTGGACGATGACTGAGCACCTTACACCATAAATGCACCATATCTCACAAAATCGAATTTCCTGGAGTTAAATCAGTAAATGCACATGTGAAAAATCGAATTATTTGGAAGAGCTCATACACTAAAGAAATATTCAATGGAATATTATGATTGAGGATTTCGTGGGGACTTATTTCATTGTTAGCTCTAGTGCTTCTACACTTAGCACTATCACTTGGGGGAATACAAGTTTCTCTTCGAGATGACCACGCAGTTCCTTGGGATCTACGCTGAGCTTCTTTGAGATCATCATCTAAGGTGGCAACACTTGGTTCGAGTTTGGATTGTTTCACAGGAGTTATCTCATTTCTTTGGTTCACTCATGGATTTGTTTACTGTACCACATATGGAATTCGATTTTCCTTGGGTGCCACAAATTGAATTTGATTTACCTTGGTGTTTCTCTCATCTCCACTTGGAACTCAACTTGCTCTTTCTTGGGATTTGCTCCAATATCAGTTCTCACATGCATTCTTCCTTGGGATTTTCTCCCAACTCTCTATATAATAGAGCCATGGGCTCTCATATGTATCATGTAATACGAGCTATTGGGCTTGAGGATATGCAGTTGGATTGTACATGCATTTTGTAGTATAATACAACAGACTTTGGGGTTACTAGTGAGGTGTTTTTCTCCTTGTGTATGGAAAATCCTTGACGTATTTGTTATTATCCTTCTATTTACCTCCTCATGTTATTTTTTCCTTCATGTTTGTTTCAAGTTATGTTGAAATGCAGCTATCTCATATTAGCATAAAAATTGATTAATTGCTCTAAGAAGAGAAATATTCTAGTTGATGTCAAATATATCTCTAGGAATTCTTTCCATTTCATTTATTTAATTTCATGTGGATCTAATGGGTTTTGGTGAAGTTTTGTAGAAAAAATCTTCTTTGGTCAATCTTTCAAACGTGAGGTGAATTTCTCGAAGGAACCGACCCACTCTTGAAAATATTCAAGGCGAACTCGCATGTGTTAAACTCCAAAGTCTCATCTATTTCAATTTGTCTTGCGGGGGTTATTTTAAGTTTTAGACTCTTATTTCTTGCATAAAAATCAAAATTAAAAATTTACTTTTCAAGTATTGTGCTTCATTTATTTATATCTTGCTATTTCAATGAGCATAAACCATGGGTAGACAAAGAAGAAAGTTTACTCATACTCTTTGGCCTAGCCTTTTGTAGATTATTTTGTAACATATTTTTGTAACTTATCAAGCTAATATTTGTCGTGTTTTGTAGCCCATCTCTAACTTGATTTCTTCCAACTGCTTGCGAGATTCATCTCCAAAAAACTACTTACAAGTTTGCATGGAAGACCTTGGGGCTCTAATTTCGAAACCATCTCCATCTCTAGTCCGAGTTTGTAAGATTCCCAATTAGCAGCAGCTAATTGGCAATATTAATTTTGTTTAGATTTTTGCTTTCTAATGTTCAGCAAGAAATAAAAAGGGTGTTGGGACCCATAACCCAACTTAGGAGAAAATAATCTTCCTAAAGTTACTTGGCCAACATAACACATTCAGCGTAGAGCCCATGGGGGACCAAGTGGCAGCACAGGGACAGCATGGGCCAGGTAGCCCAGAGTATGGAGGAGCAGCGTGGCAAAGAGGACAACGCAGCACAGTCAGGCCCAAGGGAACGTTGGGGCCTCAAGCATAACAGGGAGTGAGAACCTAGCTTCTCATTCAATCTATCATTCATCTTCAGAATTTCTGTCTTACAGATATTGAGCACACTTACGTTGTTCAGCTAAGTCTGCAAGTGTTTTTCAGCACGCGGGTGTCTTCGAGCAAAGATCCAAACCTCAGCCTTGGGGGACTTCGAGTGCCCACTCAGGTGAGGAGCTTCATCATCAGTTTTCAGAGCAGAGATCAAAGAGCCAACCTTCAGGAGTTACGCAGCTCACCAAGTAGCGCAGTCACTCAGAGGGATTACGTAGTTTTGGAGGAGAGCAGCTACGGGGGTGAGGGAGACTTACGAGTTTCAGTTCGGGAGAAGTGTGAGGGGATCAGCCCTTCACAAGTTGAGTTTTGGAGCAGTGAGAGGCCAGTATTTCCAGTAGATCAACTCAGAGGCCAGCGTACTCACCAGGGGTGCGTAATTTTCCCAAGGGGGTCAAATTCCGGGGTCAGCCTTTCCAGAATTCCTTCCTGGGTTTTTCCGGATTTTAGGAGGAGAGATTGTAGCCGCAGTTTCAGAATTTTCTGAGCATGGGAACAAACCCAAAGAGCAGCTCCATTCTAGCTAGTAGGAGCAGTTTCCAGCAGCAGCAGCAATTTCCAGTGTTGAAATTTGGTTACCAGAGGACAGGTGGTTCTCTAAGGCTTTGATCTTTGGCCTAGGGAAAAGTGTCCAAAAGAATTTAATTTTTCTCCTAAAGCGACTTTATAAAGTTATAAAGTCAAATCTAATTTAAAAGCGACTTTAAGTGATAAAGTTACTAAAGTCTAATTTTAAAGTGACTTTAATAAAGTCAATGTGAAATTAGAAGGGAAAATTGACTTTGGAAATAAATGACTAAGTGGGTCTTAATTAAAGTGGGGTGAATTAAAAAATAGAAAGTGAGATTTAAATGAGCATTTAATCTCAACCCTAGATCTAAAGCTATCTCAGCCATTAGATTTAGGAATTTCCCAAAAGTCACTTAAGGTTAGGTTAGAGGAAGAAAAGGAGCGAAAAGATCATTCATTCTTTCATGAGCAGATTGAGAGAGGAGAAGAGAAAGCAAAGGAGAAATTTCTGAGCAGTGAGGAGAAAGAGGGCAGTTGATAGAGACTTCAGCAAATCCGTACAGCAGCAAAGAGGCACAGTTCCCAAGGCAGAAATCCATACAGCAAGAGGTTGGCACATTTATCGAGGGATGAGGCACAGTTTTCAAGAAATCCGTACAGTAACTTCAGCACTGTTTTCTGGGCAGATTTTGGGCACAAAAATCGAGGAGAGAGACTACTGGTTGGTGGCACAGATTTCGAGCAAATCTGTACAGTAGCCATAGAGCAGCGTCGGCACAGATTTCGAGGCAAAAAGAGGCACAAAAATCGAGGAGGTACTGTTGTGTATTATGTACAGTCCGTAAAGCAGTATGGCCGTACAACTGGGCACAAATTTCGAGAAAGTCATTTTAGCATTTAATGCTGTAATAAATGCTGTAAAATTTATGTTTTGAGTTTGGCACGTTTTCCAAGGTGGGGTAGAAGAAATCGAGATAAGTACATTTTTAAGTTGTTGGAATTTTTGCTGTAATTTTTGTCTCACTATAAAAGCATTTATCAAAAATAAGAAAGAGCTTTCGAACTGGTTTTCCCCAAGAGTTGTAGGGGGTTTTTCCAGGGTCACATTGACCAAAAATCAGCATGTCTATTTTCTGTGTGTGGCTGATTTGTTTTGCTGAGTTTTATTTCTACAATTTCCAGCATTTGAAAATTTCCAGAATTTGTGTTTTCAGAAAAAAAAAAAAAAAATTTTGCTTGTTGAATGTATGGCTATGGGAATGGGCATTTAACTATATAAAGAAATAAGGAGAAACTGAAAACCAGGGTGGGAAACAGAAATTTCTACGTGGTATCGGAGCTATTTCGCTGAAAAGGCAGTTTGGGATAGCAAGAAGGAAAAATTACAGCAAGCTGATTTTTCACTCAGAAATTACAGCAAGCTGATTTTTCACACAGAAAATTTTACCTTTACTACAGCAGTGTTATTTTCAGCTTATTTAGGACAGCAAGCATGTCTTTGGGCTTGAGGGTGGAGGATAGGTTGGATGGGCATAGTAACTACAGTGTTTGGAAGGAGAGAATGCAAAGTATCTTTGAGGAGGGAGAAGTCTGGGATATCATGGTGCATACCGCACAGAACCCTGTTAATGTGCCTACTGATACTATTCAGTTGGCAGTCTTTAATAAAAAAATAAGAAGAGTAAGAGACTGATTCTAGATGGAATCAAAGACCATTGCATTCCTCATGTGAGAGGAAAAAGATATGCTCATGAGATGTGGACAGCATTGACCAATCTCTACCAGAGTACCAATGAGAACAGGAAAATGGTCGTAAGGGAGAAGCTGAAGACCATGAAGATGGGTAAGACTGATAGTGCAGCTGGATATCTCACAAAGATTACTAATGTGAGAGATGCATCAGCAGCAGTTGGAGAGGTCATTCCACCCACTGAGTTGGGTGCAGATTGCAGTGAATGGTCTTACCAGTTCATGGCTGAACTTTGCTGATGGGGTTTGTGCACGTGAGACCCTTCCCACTTGGGAGAGGTTCTGGGATGATTGCATACAGATAGAAATCAGAAAGAGCCAACTTGGGGCAGCCAAACCAGTTGAGCAGGATGAGGATGTAGCACTGTTGGCAGGAGGCAAGAAAGGCAAGGGAAAGAAGCAAGCTTCCACAAGCCGTGGTGGAAGCAAACGCAAAGGTAAAGGTAAACAGGGGAACACGCAAAAGGACTATTCCAAAGTGAAGTGTTGGAATTGTCAGAAGATGGGACACTATGCAGTTGTGTGTTTGGAGAAGAAGAAGAAGGGGAAGAACCAGAGTATGGCAGCATCAACAGAGATAGAGAACTTTACGGATAGCTTTGACCGGGAGTTTGGGTTTATTTCTTGTGAGTCCACTAGTGCAGGATCACCTGCCACGGAGGTTGAGAGGGAGTGTGCATTTCCCTCCACTAGCGGAGCATCTTCAGGTATCTGGTATGTTGACAGTGGGGCTTCATGTCATATGACTGGAGTCCGTGAGTACTTCTCAAAGCTTTCAGAGAGTGGCACTAATATAGAGGTAGTACTTGGAGATGACAGCGTTGTTAGAGCAGTGGGTCTGGGGACATTGACATTTTATAGGGAACCCAAACCTCCCTTGAAGGTGTCAGACGTTCTATGTGTGCCAGGGATGAGGAAAAACCTCATATCCGTCTCAGCATTGGAGGACAGAGGGTATGAGATATTGTTCAGGAGAGGACAGGTGCTGATATATCCCAAGGGCACTCCAGCTGATTCAGCTAGAGTGATTGGTGTACGCCATGCAAAGGTGTACAAGTTTGCATTTCAGCCCCTTTTGGCATTGAGCAGTAGTACCGGCAGCAGAACTAGCAGTTCAGAGCTGTGTGAGATTTGGCACCGCAGGATGGGGCACATGTATCATGGAGCCTCGAGGACATTGTGGGAGATCACTACAGGTGTGCCAAATTTCAGTATTGATCACTTTGATACATGCAGAGGATGTGCAATGGGCAAGTTTGCCAAATCCCCTTTTCCCAGCAGTGACAGCAGATCGACTGGGATACTTGATTTGATTCATTCCGATGTGAGTGGTCGGATGTCTCATGTTTCCTTGAGTGGATATGAGTATTATGTTTTATTCATTGATGATCACTCCAGGAGGACCTGGACTTATTTCTTGAAGACCAAGAGTGAGGTCTTCAATCGATTTCAGGGGTTCGGAGCTCTTGTGGAGACTCAGACAGATCGGAAGATCAAGTCCCTAAGGTCGGACAATGGAGGAGAGTACATCCTTGGAGAGTTTGTTGACTATTCTGCGGAGGCAGGCATTAGGAGGGAGTTCACAGTTCCTTACAACCCCCAGCAGAACGGGGTTGCGGAGAGGAAGAACAGATCCATCGGAGGGGCTTCCAAAGCCATGCTACATGATCAGGGGTTACCATTGTTTTTGTGGGCAGAGGCCTGCAACACTGCTATATATTTGCAGAACAGGAGTCCGCATCGTGCCTTGGGGCATGTGACTCCGAAGAAGGCTTTTTCTGGGAAGAAGCCTGATGTTGGTCATCTTCGTATCTTTGGGTGTATTGCATACTCCTACGTACCCAAGGAGAAGAGGACCAAACTAGAGCCCACCGCAGAGAAGGGTATCTTTGTGCGCTATAGTAAGACCTCAAAAGCCTTCCGGATTTATATTCCCGCAAAGAGGAGTGTTGTTGTCAGGCGGGATGTGAAGTTCGAGGAGGACAGGGCTTTCAGGAGGTCACGAGAGTTAGAGTATCTGGATCAGCCAAACCCTCAGGAGCAGTCTAGTCAGCCGCAGGAATCTAGTGGGCAGGGATCAGGAGGATTCAGAGGTACATTGATTACGATGTTAAGTCTGTCAGTTAGCAGTGGCTCACAGAGCTAGAGGGGTGGTGCTTCGAGCAGCATACAGAGCAATCTGCAGGGCAGTTCACTAGGGAGTCCATTGATGGACAGCTCACATGGTACTTCAGCGTCTACAGGTTCAGGTTCAGGCAGGAGGACAGCAGACAGACAGTCAGGAGTTCAGGCTCCTCATGATGAGGAGGAGTAGTTTCATTCTCTAGTGGGAGAAGTGTGCTCAGGGAAGAGGAAGCCCAAGTGGCTTCAGGATACCTTGAGAGAGGACACGTCTGTTGCTGGGCCTAAGAGGCCGGTCAGAGAGAGCAGACCACCTGATAGGTTCTGTAGCTATATGGTAATGGTTGCCAAGATTCTTGACTCTAAGCCTTCTAGCTATGAGGAGGCAGCTAGCCAGCTGGTCTGGAGAGAGGCCATGCAGGAGGAGTATTCTTCTATCATGAAGAATGATGTTTGGGGGGTGGTGCCGAGGCCTAAGGGACAATCCGTGGTTACTTCCAGATGGCTTTACAAGGTAAAGCATGCTGCAGATGGTAGCATTGAGAAATTCAAAGCAAGGTTTGTAGCTAGAGGGTTCTCCCAGGTAGAGGGAGTTGATTATGAGGAGACCTTCACTCCCATGGCTTGATATACTTCAATTCGCTCCATCATATCAATAGTAGCGGAGATGGGTTGGAATATCCACCAGATGGGAAGACCACATTTCTCAATGGCTTCATACAGGAGGAGGTGTACATTGAGCAGCCATAGGGCTTTGAGGTGCGTGGGAAGGAGTCCCATGTGTGCAGACTGAAGAAGGCCCTTTATGGCCTGAAGCAAGATCTTAGAGCTTGGTACTCCAGGATAGATACATACTTGCAAGAGTTGGGTTTCATAAAGAGTGATGCAGATCCGAACCTTTACTTTATTGTGATAGGTGAGGAGCCTCTCATTCTGGTGCTGTATGTGGATGACTTGGTCATTACGGGCACAGAGAGACTCATAGAGCACTATAAGAGAGATCTTGCGCCGGAGTTTGAGATCAAGGACATTGGCTTGATGCATTACCTTTTTTGTTTGGAGGTGTGGCAGGAGGAGGGGCATTTCTTCCTGGGGCAGGGGAAGTATATAGTGGAGATCGTTGGTAGATTCCACATGGAGGATTGTAGACCCATGTCGACACCGATGATCACCAATTGGAAGAAGCTGCACGCTTCAGATTTCGAGTTGGTGGACCCCACATTGTATAGACAGCTGATTGGTTCCTTGTTGTATTTGGTCAACACTAGACCAGATATTTGTTTTGGAGTCAACACGATGAGCCAATTCATGTGTGAGCCCAGGAGGGCGCACTGGGTTGTTGCAAAACACATTTTGCGGTACTTGTAGGGGACAGTGGATTATGATTTGGATTATAGGCAGGGGGATGGAGTGAGATTGGCAGGCTACACTGATTCTGATTGGGCAGGTTGTGCTTCTAATAGGAAGAGGACTTCAGGGTGGTTGTTTCGGGTTGGGTTTGACAGTGTTGTCGTGGTTCAGCCGGAAGCAGCAGTCAGTAGCATTGGGTTCAACAGAAGCAGAGTACATGGTGGCCAGTCTAGCTAGTGGTGAGGCCATCTGGCTTCACAAGATGTTGTTTGGCTTATTTGGTCAGCCGTTAAGACCTTCAGTGATCTACTGTGATAATCAGATTTGTGTTAATCTCACAGAGAATACAGTATTTGAAGACAGGTCAAAGCATATCGGGATCAAATATCATTTCATCAGAGACTATGTTCAGAAGGGAGCTATGAAGCTTGAGTATATTCCCATTGATGAGTAGGTTGCAGATATACTTACCAAAGCCTTTCAACGGGGCAAGCATGTCTACCTCAGAGACAAGATGGGTGTGGTGAGGAACACCTTCCTCGGTAAGAGGGAGTGTTGAAATTTGGTTACCGAAGGACAGGTGGTTCCTTAAGGCTTTGATCTTTGGTCTAGGGAGAAGTGTCCAAAAGAATTTAAATTTTCTCGTAAAGTGACTTTATAAAGTTAGAAAGTCAAATCTAATTTAAAAGTGACTTTAAGTGATAAAGTTACTAAAGTCTAATTTTAAAGTTACTTTAATAAAGTCAATGTGAAATTAGAAAGGAAAAGTGACTTTGGAAATAAATGACTAAGTGTGTCTTTATTAAAGTGGGGTGAATTATAAAAAGAAAGTGAGATTTAAATGAGCATTTAATCTCAGCCCTAGATCGAAAGCTATCTCAGCCATTAGATTTAGGGATTCTCGAAAAGTCACTTAGGGTTACGTTAAAGGAGGAAAAGGAGGGAAAAGGTCATTCATTCTTTCATGAGCAGATTGAGAGAGGAAGAGAGAAAGCACAGGAGAAATTTCTGAGCAGTGAGGAGAAGGAGGGCAGCTGATAGAGACTTCATCAAATCCGCACAACAACAAAGAGGCACGGTTCCCAAGGCAGAAATCCGTACAACAGGAGGTTGACACATTTTTTGATGGAAGAGGCACAATTTTCGAGGAAAATCGTACAACAGCTTAATCACAATTTCTGTGTAGATTCTGGGCACGAAAATCGAGGAGAGAGACTGCTGGTTGGTTCCACAGATTTCGAGAAATCTGTACAGTAGCTTCGATATATACTCCGAGGCAGAAAAGGGTACGAAAATAGAGGATAGAGACTGCTGTGTATTCCGTCAATTTCTTGCTCACTGCAACCTGGGACCTTTCACTACCCTTTTCTCTTATTTTCCATTATTTTCATAAATAAATTTGCAATTCACACCACTTTGTCTTTCCAAAGCCTTTTGCATTGCATCTGACAATTTCGTTTAGCCATAATAACCGAAATCAACACACGCCAGGATGTTTTTCCCAACTTTCAGCTTGGAATACATGTCCGATCAACCGTGATATTATATATTTTACATGGATTTTTAATCAGGGCTGTTACATAACCCTCCTCCTTCGGGGAATATCATCCTCGGTGTTCAATGACACCTACAGACGAGAAAACCGCGGAAACAAAACATATGGCCAATGGAGCTTTATAACACAAGTTGTTGTAGTATTTACAATGGCAACTGCTAAAAAATGACAATCAAACCGTTTACTGGAGCTTTATAACGCAACTCGTTAGGGTATTTACAGTAACCACATTTGGTCAACCAATGAATAATCATACTGTCAGTGGATCTTTATAAATCCATTTCGATACAATATTTACCATGACCACTATTGAAAAAATGATAATCATATTGTTTACTGCAGCTTTATAACACATCCCATTATGCTATTTACAATAACATCCACATTTTGCTGAACCAACAAATAATCATACTGTGTATGGAGAATTATAAATCCAACTCGATATAGTATTTACAATAATATACACAAATACACATGCATATTTTCTCAACCAGAAAATAAAGGCATACAATGCCTGCATCTCCAACAAGGGAATCTAGAGGCTCATACCTCCACCCTCAACGTAAAACCAGGATTCAGCTCCTTCCCAGGAAGTCCAACATCCACTTCCAAAGTGAAAGCAGTATCCAATGTCTAGCGCTACAATCCTACGCCACTTGCCCTCTCAGTGAAAAATTACCAACTTATTATTGTAGGGAAGACTCTCAATGTGCATTTGATTCCATCTGACAATGCTAATGACCAAAAAAAATCCATCCCTAACCTTCCCTTCTCTGCTACACATTCCCTTGAGCAATCTAGTCACCCCCTTTCGTGGAGTTACACGCCTTCCAAGTTCCATTGGCAACCCCATCTCGGGCAGTACACCCCTTTGCAAGACTTCCTCTCATTAGAAGATCTGAAAACAAGGGCATATCCTTGCCTCAAAGGCATCATACTGTTATAACATGCTCATGGAAATCAGTTGACACTATTGGGTTCTAGTGTCCCACAATGGTCGTGCTCCCGAAGTGCTTTACCAACATACTACTACATGTTCCAGTTCCTTTTGTTTTTGTTGCCAATGCTTTCAGTCAGTTTCTACCATCGAATCGGGAATTTCTGTGCTTTCTATAACAAGTACATAACTTCCATTAGATTCAAAATAAATTGAAATAAATTCACATCATATCCAATTGGTGGCCTGTCAATAAGGTACACTTCCAATTTTGTTCTCTTCTTGTCCTAAGTAGTCAAACTAGCATCTTTGACCAAATTATCATATATAAACATATCACATCAGATTAGGTCAAAACAGAACCATCATAGATGAAAATCATAAATCACATGTACCCATCATAAACCAGAATCATAGATGACATGTAACCGTCATAGACCAGAATCATAAATCACATGTGTTGTGGCCCTATAATTTATAAGATTGGCAAGAATAAACTATAGAGGAGAACATCAAACCACTTTGCAATTCAGGACCTAGCCTTCCTAGACTCAGAGAGAGATCTCTTTATTTATGATATAAATTTATCTTTAATGTTATGAATGCTGATGTTAGGGTAGTTGCAGTGATGGTGATAATTGGTTGTTTTGATTGATTTTGTTGGTTGGCTAAGCAGGTCTGCAAAAGTTAATCCATTGGGCTATGGAGTCAAAAGGGGTGGTTTCTAACATCAATTTTTCAAGAGCATCATAGGGCAAGCTAACTGTACTAATGGGATCTCTAAGACAACATGAATTATGATATGGAGAAAATAGTGATATTCAGTAATGATTAAAGAGAAGTTAAGAATTCTTTAACCAGAGTTCAGAATAAAACATTCAGATGGAAAATAAAAACATAATTAAGGTGCTCCGATAAAAAATCTTACTCTAAAATTTCTGTTTTACAATCAAATTAATAGATGCACTGCAAGGAAAACAATGGAAATATTTAACACAGAGAAGTAGCACATCACCATTTAACATAGCTCAAGTATCTTGTTAACGGTCTTTTATTATTGATGCCCAGCTCCAAAAATTGCAACGCTGCAACACAGTAGTTCTTACAATGCAGGATCTAATAAGATCCAATCCTCGATACTGCCAATGCATGCAGTATTTAACTAAAAACTACATCGGTTGACCTATTTACCTCTGCAACTTTGATTGATTACAATTAAGCAAAACTAGACAAGTGTGGCCATGCAAGGCCCGAACAAAATATCTCTAACAAAACACTGCCTGTGGAATTAACTTCGAAAGCTCTTCATGAATCTAACAGTACGCTGAAGGTGGTTGAGGTGGTCACAAAGAGGCAACAATGGGTGGCTATGACATCTGGCTCTACTTTTGGGCTGCCTTTGCTGGATCATTAAATATGATGCGGTGCTGGCAACTTTTCGTCGATCGGTGGCTGTGTTGATGTGTTCATTGTCTTTTTTGTTTCTGCTGTTATATCTCAACAGTTCTGCACAAACAACTTTTGCCTAACTCGACCCAGATGGCACGTTTCCAATAGTGCCACCATATCTCTTTTTGTTCGACTCTGCCTAATCTGCTCGTGCCCGCAGCATTCAGTCTTCACATTTGTCTCAACAACTAACTCTGCCCGGAGTGTTGTAGAGCCCAACTCGAACCAATGTGTCTATCTCCTCATTACCGCGACGTTAAGCTAACTCTCCCCGTTGCTTTGTGTCGTGTCTTATTCTACCCAAGTGCTTCTGCTGCGTTTAGCCTTTTATTCATAAAACAACATAACTACAAAAAATCCTCGACCTTAAATAAATTCCAATAGACTTTTGAACAACCTTGCGTCTGATCCCTTAATCGCATTTCAAAGATCCAATCATTCTACGTTATAAGCCTCCTTTGTTCTCTGATGCGATTTAACAAAGGGAAGACCACATACACCCAGACTTGAAATCCTTTAGGCTTCAACGTTAACCTGTATTGCGTCCGCTTCATTATCGCACTTCGCACTTCGTCTTTTCAACATGATTATTGAGCTCTTATCATCCTGAGCTTGCGAATTGCGAT
The DNA here is from genome assembly GCA_034641835.2 of Pinus albicaulis. Taxonomy (NCBI): domain Eukaryota; kingdom Viridiplantae; phylum Streptophyta; class Pinopsida; order Pinales; family Pinaceae; genus Pinus; species Pinus albicaulis. The sequence continues at coordinate 220,781,261 of CM076582.1, read as the reverse complement.
ATCCGATTATTTCCCATAGCCAGACTTCATTTCCTTTAGATTTTAGCTTTGAACTATATCGCGTCCGCTCGTTGTATCGCGTCTCGGAATTCCTGCTGATTCTGCGTTATATTCACCGATTTCAACTCCGATGTGATTTTTTCCCAAATGGCCTTATTCCAGATTTGAAATCCTTTGCAATTTAACTCTGAAACTACATCGCATCCACCCTTTATCACATTTCGGCATTTCCTACTTGGTTCATGGGCGCCATTGTAGGAATTTAAAGGGTAAGTTTCGTAGATCAAGAAACAAAGGTCGTCACTCACAAATAGATCACAAATCAGTACACTAGTATAATCACGTGGCTAAAACCCTCAAAGAGGGAAACAGTCCAGACCCTGAGCCAACGTGGCCACTTCAGGGAATTTATTAATATAAAAGAAAAGTTACATATGTTTATCTCATCAATAGTTACAAGATAAATGAACCTCCATGCTCTTTAAATAGAGATCATGGACCAATCGGGTGTTAAGCCACAGATCAAGTGTCGTTAATATCGAGGTGAGAGATAACTGTCGGATCACTACAAATCGTGATCGTCGGATTATAAGTTACAAATGTACATGGTAAAGAAACACACCTTACCTAACTCTACACTAGACTAAGTTATTCTTAACTATTTCCTATGTGTCGGAATATCCAAACATGCCCCCTTAAGAACAACTTGGGATAGGATTGAAGGATTTAACAAGGTGACACAAAAGGAGCCTATTTCCTATGTGTCGAAATATCCTAACATCCCCCCTTAAGAACAAATTGGGATAGGATTGAAGGATTTACAAAAGTGACACAATAGGAGAAGGAAGGAGGGATTACAGCCTATCCCCCCTTAATTACAAGTTTCTTGAACTCCAAGCATGGATCGAAGTTTGGTAAACTTCGTTTCTGTGAGAGCCTTCGTAAAGATATTGGCTACTTGATCATTGGTTGGACAAAACTGCACTTCAAGAACACGATCATGAATGAGCTATCTGATGAAGTGTATGTGGAGTTCAATGTGTTTCATACGTTGATGCTGAACTGGATCTTTACATAGATGAATGGCACTCTGATTATCACACCAAAGTGTAGTTGGATGTTGTTGATGAAGACCAAATTCAGACAGGATCTGACGAAGCCACATGGCTTCCTTGCTAGCTTCAACTACACCACGATACTCTGCTTTTGCTGAGGAAAGGGAGATGGCACTTTGTTTCTTACAAGACCAAGTAATAGGTCCTGAACCAAGAGTGAAAACATATCCTGCAGTGGACTTTCGATCATCAAGGTCACCAGCCCAATCAGAATCAGTGAGAGCAATCAACAAGGGAGATGCTCTTGCACTGTAATGAATCCCGAACTGAACTGTACCTCAAATATATCGAAGTATTCTTTTAGCTGCTTTCTAGTGACTTTCATGAGGTTGGTGCATAAACCGAGTGACAAGACCAACGTCAAAGGAAAGGTCAGGACGGGTATGGCTTAGATACAAAAGTTTACCAACAAGTTGACGGTATAAGGTAGGATCAACTTCAGGGGTAGTACAGTTGACTGAAAGCTTGACTCCAGACTGAAAGGGGGAAGGGGCAGGCTTATAGTCTTCCATGTGAAAGTGGTGTAGAAGATCACATGCATACTTGGACTGAGAGAGGGTAATGCCTTCCTTAGATTGCAAGACTTGAAGACCAAGGAAATAATGTAAGTGTCCCAAGTCTGTCATTTCAAACTTCTTTTTGAGGCTAGACTTCACATGGTTTATATGGTTGGGATCACTATCAGTAAGGATAAGATCATCAACATAAAGAACAAGGATTGTGAAGGACTTATCCACTTTCTTGGTGTAGACAGTGTTGTAAGAATGACACCTAGAAAAGCCATTATCTAATAGAAATCTATCCATTTTGGCATACCAAACACGAGGAGCTTGTTTGAGACCATAGAGATACTTCCTAAGGCGACAAACAAGGATGGAGTGGTTTTGGATAAAGCTAGGGGGTTGTTCCATTTAGATTTCTTCATGAAAATATCCATGTAAGAAGGCGGATTTAACATCCATCTGATGGACTTCCCATTTAAAGGAGGCAGCAAGGGAAAGAACAAGGCGGATAGAATTGATTTTGGCAACATGGGAGAAGGTTTTAGTATAGTCAATGCCTTCAACTTGTGAAAATCCTTTAGCGACAAAACGAGCTTTATGTCTATCCACTTTTCCATCTGGTCCAAACTTTGTTTTGTAAACCCATCTGCATCTGACAAGTTTTCTTCCTTTTGGAAGAGGAACAAGATCCCAAGTATTGTTTGCCAATAAGGAACGATACTCTTCATTCATAGCTTCATCCCAATCTGGATGATTGGAGGCTTCTTCAAAGGTTTCTGGATCAAGTTTTTCTGTTACTTGAGCCAATAAGGAAGAAGCTCTTTCGAACTGAGAACATGTACGTTGTCAATCAGCAGGGTCACTTGCAAGAGAAACTACTGCATCCCGAGTAAAGTGGACCCATCTTTGAAGTGGTGGAGTATAAGGAACAATTTCACGAGCTGGAAGAGGATTTTCATCCTCGTTGTCATCATCTGAACTATAAGGAATGCTATTAAAAATAGAAGAGAGAGAGAGAGGTCACAGATATGCCGAATCAAGCTCACAAGCCAAAGGTGGCACACCCACCGAACTAGGCTCGCAGGCCGATATATTTTCATCAAAATTTACATCTCTTCTAATGATTATATTTTTGGATTTTGTTGAAGAAGTCTATATCCTTTGACATCTTCAAAATATCCAACAAAAATACATTTTTCACTCTTAGGTTCTAAGGCTTTATGTTTCGCATCTGGAATATGGGCCCAAGCATCACTTCCAAAAACACGAAAGTGACTTACATCTGGTTTGATTGAGCTTTAAGCTTCTTCTAGAGTTATATTCTTTAAAACCTTAGTAGGAGTGTAATTTACTATGTAATTTGCACAGTTAATGGCTTCTACCCAAAAATTGAGACCAAGTCCTTTAGATTGAAGCATACAACTAGCCATTTCTTTTAAGGTGCAATTCTTCCTTTCAGCTACACCATTTTGTTGTGGAGTATATGGAACAGTATGTTGCAATTGAATTCCATGCTCAGTGAAGAAGTTGATAAATTTGTTGTTAACATATTCTCCGCCATTTTCTGATCTTAACTTAAGAATTTGATGTCCAAATTGTTTCTCAACAAAGGCCTTAAAGGCCAAGAACATGTTAAAAACTTCACTCTTGAGTTTTAAGAAATATACCCAAGTGCGTCTGGAAAAATCATCAATGAAGGTTAAGAAGTACTTGCAACCAGAGAAAGAAACAACAGGAAGTGGACCACATAAATCACTGTGCACAAGCTGCAAAGGGGCTGAAGCGTGCCAAGAGGCACGTTTGTCAAAACTATCCCGATGATGTTTTCTGAGTACACATCCGGAGCAAACACCATCCCGACAAGATACCATAGGAAGGCCCGTCACCATATTTTCCTTACATAGAGTTTGAAGAGAGCGATAGTTTAAGTGACCAAATTGCTTATGCCAAAGTTTGCTCACATCATCATTATGAGCAACAAAAACAGAGGGAAGAGATGATGACCCAAAGTTGTCAAACTTATACAACCTTGTGGAATCATCAACAATGCCAGTAGCTAAAATATGTTTAGGATCTTTGAGGTCCTTGATTACAACATCATGAGGTGAGAATTCTACTATTGTCCCTTCACCTGAATGAGTTATCTGATAAACAGATAGAAGGTTGCATGACAAGGTAGGAACACATAGTACATCATTAAACTGACCATTATCTAGATGAATGGTTCCAGATCCTATAACACTAAGAGATCTATCATCACCAACATAAATATGTTTGGTGTTACAATCATTTAAAGAAGAAAACATGGATTTATTTTTAGCCATGTGGTAAGAAGCTCCAGAATCAATGAGCCACTCATGAGAAGGAGAAGAAGAAGATACATTTAATGGATAACCAGATCTTGATGCTTGACAGCCACAAGCAGGAAGTGCCATGCTTGAAGATGAAGGTGAAGAGTGCTCCAAATTGATGTTGTGCTTCTTCATTGCTGCTTCTAAGGCTTCCATCTTCTTAAAACATTTTGACTCTAAATGGCCATCACGATTGCAGAAGTTGCAATGTCTATCTGTCTTCTTTCCTTTGTTTTTATATGCCTTATCATTTTGGTGAGTTGTTTTTTCAGTTTGTGGCTGAAATTGCCTAGGACCCTTGTTTAGTTTCGGACCATACTTTTTAGGATATTGCTTCTTGGGATTCTTTTGATATGATTGATGTTGGGCTGCTAAGGCTTTTTTAAGAGCGTTTCCAGCAGTGATAAGACCAAGGTGTAAAAGTTTTTCTTGTTCTCTTATCAAAGAATCACAAAGGGCATCAAAAGAGGGATTCTTGTAGGTGGTTCTTGAAGAAATGATGGCTTCTCTAGTGGAATGGAAGGCAGAAACAAATACAGAGTATGTAGATCCAAGCTTAGTAAGAATGCAATAGATGAGGCTACCATCTTCCTTTTTGACCTTACAACCATCTAAAAGAACTCTGAGGGTCTTGAATTTGGACAAAAAATCTTCAATAGATTAGAAATTATTGGGGTCCAAAGTAAGCAACTCATTTTCAAGCTAATGGGCCCTGATTTGTTTCTGAATGCCAAAGACAACATTTAGCTTGTCCAGGGCTTCATGAGGGGTGTTAATGTCAAGGAGATGAAATCGAAGATCTTGAGCAATGGACATTCCTATCAACGCACGTGCTTGATCTTGTTTATTTTTCCATTTAGAAACTCTATCATCATTAGAAGGTTTAGTTTCTAGCCCTGTGGCTATTTTATAAACCCCTTTACTTCTAAGTATATCTACCATGTGAGGTAGCCATTGGAAATAATTGTTGCTGTTAAGAATAACGGAGCATGCACTTTCAATTTTGAAAAAAAAAACCAAAGCTGCGAAAAACTTAAACTAACTGCTCCAATGGAAAGATTCGAAAATTAGGTCGTTTAAAAAAAAATGGCTCAAAAAAAAGGCTTCCGGATGATGAAGATATGGCTTTTGAAAAAAACTGAGTTGTAGATGTCGAATAGTTACAGGAACGGGATGAAGTGCGGCTCTTTAAAAAATAAAAATTCTGCCCCTTTGAACAAAAACTTTTTACAAAGGAAGTGTGAGAAGGAGACTTGAACCCAAGACCTCTATTCTCATAAACTAACCTCTCACCAAGTGAGATAGTAAAAGAATTATGTTATTTTAGAAAGGAGGAAGAGATGATTATTATGATTATGATTATTATGATTATGATTATGATTATGATTATTATTATTATTATTATTATTACTACTATTACTATTATTATTATTATTATTGGAAGAGTGCATGCCTTTTCTTGCACAAAAAACGAGCAGAAGAAAAGAAATGCAAAGCCTTACGACAGAATTTTAGATTGTCGGTTAGCCTAATCGACAACTATCTCTTTTTTCACTATTTTTGATTTCCCGAGATCGCACTAAGACGCGGGGAAGGAGCATACGTAGCAAAAAACATCCCTTTTTCCTGTTTCTGATTTGTTGAGATAGCACGGGGTGCACAACAAAGAGCATACATAGAGAAGACAGTAAAGATCCGGCAAATAAATAAAACCTTAATACAGGAAAAAAAACCGAAATAAGCAGAACTATTAACAAATATAACTGCAAAATAGATGCTTTATACCTCCAGATCTAAACTGACATAACTTGGGCAGCCGGAAACCTTTTCGGATGAAACGAAAGGCGTTCCTCACTGTAACAGACGCTCCAGACACAACCGAGTAGTTCTCCAAGCCCAAATTTTTTTAGAGATAGTAGATCTATAAAACGACATTCGCATGCAGTCAAACCGGCTTCGGATTTTGATCAACAACGTACGCGGCCCTCAAAATAGCTTTGATACCATGTAGGAGTTTACAGGGTAAGTTCCGTAGATGAAGAACAAAAGGTCACCGCTCACATACAGATCACAAATCAGTACACCAGTATAATCACGTGGTTAAAACCCTCAAAGAGGGAAACAGTGCACGCCCTGAGCCAACACGACCACTTCAAGGAATTTATTAATATAAAAGAAAAGTTACATATGTTTCTCTCATAAACGGTTACTGGACAAATGACCTTCCATGCTCTTTAAATAAAGATCATGGACCAATCGGGTGTTAAGCCACGGATCAAGTGCCATTAATACCGAGGTGAGAGATAACCGTCGAATCACTAAAAATCGTGACCATCGGATTATAAGTTACAAATGTAAATGGTAAAGAAACACACTTTACCTAACTCTACACTAGACTAAGTTATTCTTAACTATTTCCTATTTGTCGGAATATCCTAACAGCGATTCCTCCTGAGCTTTGCGATTTGCAATCTGTGATTGGGTCCCACTTGACTTTATCGCAACTTCTCTATTTCATATTTCTATTTCATGTTTCTTATCGCAAAGTTCTCTGATCTCTGGATCTTCACCTCTTGCGACGAGGTCCACGTCATCATGCCACGTCACCTTTCCAAATCACTGCCACGTCACTGCCTACTTCATCTTCCGTACTTCGCATTTCACAATTTCTTGTGTTTTTGCGATTGTGCGATCATCCTACCGCTGCGATTGTTATTGGCGGTGAAACATCCGAACACTGTTATGAACGTGAAATTTTGGAAATTTACTCTACTCAGCCCTTGCGGTCACGACTTTCTCCCTTTGCTGAACGCGTTCATTCCCTGTCTTAGCACGTTCACGTCTTGATTCAATACGTTCACGGCATGACCCAAGCCTGCTGCCTTTGCTGCCTTTGCTCTAGATAATGATTCTACTGCTGCTCCTAACCTCTTTGCTGCACCTCTTCCTGTTTTGTGCTGCTTCACTTAACTATTGCCTTCTTTGCCTTATTGTTGCTTTATACTGCAGTGGATCCTGATATGCTCCTGTGTTCTTCAATGATAATTCTGGTACTGCTCCTTTCTGTTCCTTTTCCATCAATGACAATATTTCCAACACAGATATGCCAAGATTAAACAGTTTGGCGAATCCTCTTTTCTAACCTATCAATATAAATTTAAGGTTGTACAATCATGGTTAAAATCTATGATTGAACAAAACTTTCTAAAGAGTAGTGGCATGTTGATTTGCATAACTTTCAGAACTGTTCATTTTTTGTGGGGTTTTCTTTTCCTTTTTTACAGCCTGTTTTCTTTCTTCCTCTTTTTTTGTTTCTTTTTCTATTCTTTGGAAATGCTTTGAATATTGAAATATATATACAATATGAAAATCTATAAGAAAGAAATATTCAGTTACCTTGTGACACTGTGAATTACAGGAGTTTAACAACATGCACAATAAAACTGAAATAAAATATTGATACTTATCCTTCATACATATTTAGTCTTACCTTTGTTCTTTTGTACCCATATCAGATCGGTTGCCACACTCGTCAAGCACCCAGTGCCTTTGCGTCTCTTCAATCATGTACACATACACAGTGTAAATCACAACAGATACATCCACATACGACATACAACACCATACACTACACACACCCACATCCACATATAACACATACACATACACCCGATGTACAATACAACGCAATACTTACGTCTGCACCAGCATACAACAAATACAGATACACTCAGTGTACAATACAACACAATACATATGCATACAACACAGCGTGTCCGACATGAACACAATACCACATGTATGCTAGTACCATATGCACAACATGTACATAGAACCCCCTGTACACAACACTACCCGCACAACGTCACATGTACAGAAAACCACTTGCAGAACGTGTACACAACACCAAATATACATTGCACCACCTGTACAGTGTGTACACAACACTGCGTGCACGAGATGTACATGACATGACATGTACACAATGCCACGTGCACGACATGTAAATGACACCCCTGCATATAACACCACATGTACAACATATACACAACACCACATGCACACGAAACCACATGTAAAATCATGCACCTAACACCATATGTACGGCACACACACAACACCATTTGTAAGTAGCACTGCATATACAACATGTACATAACACCATATGTACATAACACCACATCCAACATGCGCACAACACTCTATTCACATAGCACCACATATTCAACATTCGTACAATACGGTATGTACATCGCACCACATATTCAACATGTACATAGCACCATCTATACCTAGCACTGCATATGAAATATATACACAACACCATATGGATACAACAGGCATACAACATCATATGTACACAATAGTACATATATTACATGTACACATCACCATATGTACAATCACTGAAAATACAACATGCACAAGATATACAAAAGAATAGTACTACACATCCATAGACCACACACTGATCCCACAAGAAACCTCGCTTCTAGTGTCTTTCCACAGTCCATGCTTATCCTAGCATGCCACACATCACACTTCTTTCACTTTGTTGGTGTTCCTCTCAACATTACCTGTCCATGACATAAAATAGGCATAGTACGAGTATTAGTATCAATTCATGTCCACATGATACTGACATCATTGACTTGTCAAAGTTACTCTTCCCACTTGATTCATCATCAGACCAAGAACCTATTTATGCCATTCACTTGCATAAGAAATCATTCTTCCACAAGAATGATCCTTGACAACCCTGTCAGATGGTGACATAGAACATACATAAATACATATATATAATCATTAGCATAGAATAATCATAATCCTGTCATACAACGACATATATATATATATATATCATCATTAGAGTTAAACACTGATGATCCACGATGACCCTGTCGGACGCGACATACATACATACATACATATATGTATTCATAAACATCAACATAAAGTAATCATGATCCCTTCAGACAACGACATACATGCATATATACATACATATATAGACATTATCATAATCATGATCACAACATAATTATCAGATATCATAAGGTCTAGGTTAAGCCTTTATGAGTGCATAATAAGCACAACATTGAGAACAAAAATTCCCAAGATAGCTAAGACATCTAACATCTCAGATCCATTCACGTTTCCTTACCTGATTCCTTTCTCATGACTATTCTGCCATCGTTTGTTTACCTGAATGGATCCAACCAATCCAATTGCATGTCATATTCTTACTTTCAACTACCCTTATACATGCACAAGGGCTTCATGCAAGTCTTTCATTACTTGTTGGGTACCACAAATCTCTCCCTCGGCCCTAATAACTTGCTCTTTCCCAACCAATTCCCAATACTCTCAACCATGAGAAACCAAAACCAAGACGACACCACAATAAAATGGTATGACCATACACTATACATAAACAAAGCCACAAAACAATCGTAATAACCACACAAGACCAAAAGCAGGAGTCTGAGAACAAACAACATGAGTCAATCCCCATGGTGTGAAAATTTATGAAAGTAACTTATGCAGAAATCTATTGTTAGATCTAGTTATGCTTCTCCTACTTGATTAAGTTATTAAGTTGAAAATTCAGTTTAAAGTCGAAGCAAAACACATAATAGATTTTAACTGATTATGATCTAGAGAAAGTACATGCACACATAGATAAAGTGACACAGGGATTTTCTGGAGAATAGTCCCCAAAAAAACCCAATGCGGAAAATTGGTCTTTTGGTTGTTTTAGGGCTTTATTATTAAGAGTTTTACAGCAAATCCGGGTTTCAGATCTAGAAAAAACGATAGAGAAAATACAGATATGCAGCGATCATGCTGTTCTGAAGCAAAAATATTGACTGATACACACACCCTCAAATGAGATTTATAGGACTTAGCCAGATCTTGGCCCTAAAAACCCCAGCGCTGCCCTTGATGTCTTTGCGTTAGCCTTTGCAGCCTCTGCGTCCCTTTGCGTTGGCCTGGGGAGGGTTACGTAACCCCAGACTGGGTGACAGAGACCCTATGATGGCACTAAGCGTCTTTCCATAACCCCTGAGGGTCTCTTGCTTCCCAACGCTGCCCTAGACAGATACTGCAGAACACCTACATATCTCTGCGCTGCCCCTGCGTTACACAACTACTGCCCTCTCTGCTGTTGCGGCTCCTGCATCTCTGCACTACCGCAAGAAGCTGTTCTCTGCTTCTTGCTGATTGTAGGCACTGGGTTTAGACCATCTCCCTTTGCCTAAACTCCCCTATATGCAGCTGAAACACTTTCGAGAATTTTTAGTAATCCTTGCCCTAGAATCTCAACTTGGCTTCAATGCTCTGCCTCTGTGTGTCCTCTCCAAATGACCCCAAGCCTTTCCTTTATACTTTTCCCATTGGGAAACCAACAGCCATGATCAGATCTTGAATCAATGGTTAAGATTAAAAGAAAGCTTGATCCGTGTGATTTAAGACAATTTCATCACATATTTAGTTTAATTAACTTTAATTATTCAATTTTCCTAAGTTTAGACTTTGGAAATACATTAAAATAATTAATTAATTAAATATCTCCGAAACTAGATGAAATTTCCCAAATCACTTTCTGGGTCTTGTAGATTAGGTGTACTCTAGTCCCTCCACAAATTTGGGGAGCTAGAGCACATTTGATGCTACCCCAATACATAAAATCTTAACACATAGGTCCCAGTGCTTTTCAAGGAAAATCAACCTGATCCTTCTCCAATATTTCATGGTAGTCTCTTGTCATGAAATCCCCTGCATCATATTGCCATAGCCACGTAACTGTCAATGCATAAATAAACATAACAACAAGCTAGTTACCTTACCTTGTTGTGCCAATCACACCGCCTTGTAATTGAATACACATGTCAGTCACATGTTCCAAATATTGAGACAACATATCTATCAATTTGAAACCAACCTTTACCAAGTATGGCAACGATGCCACAGTCAATAATTAACTCACATTCTTCAGTGATAATACATAATGCTACAATTATCACCTACTTACACTCGATTACATATCAATTGTCTTAACAGATGTGTATTGGTACTATCATCTTAAAAGAAGATCATTCTTCATGCAATCTTACAAATTCATACTGGTATCATGCGATTAGTCAAACATTCTAACAAACAATAAATGTACCATGCTAGATAAATCAGCTAGATGACATAGTGGACACCAAACACTCGACATCAGATAAATGACATAATCAAACAATCAAGCATCAAGTACACGACATAAGCAAAACTCATACTTTAATGTATTTGAGGGGATCCTATCTTGTCTGCACAATCAATCTAGATTAGCATAATATAACTTCACAACACCTCAACTCAACATAAATAAGTTAATGATATCCATAACAATAACTAGATAACATGTTCACATCATAAGGTCATAAACAATTGTCATTCATGCATAACCATCACAGATGTACAGTCAATCAAGATTAGTATTACATAATATCACAGTTAAGTCTAATCATACCTGAATGTCATAACCCTAGCCAGCGGCCTAGGCCAATCCAATTTAGCATGATAAATATAAGATTAAGATATTAATGCTATAACCCTATTCATGAAGTTAACTAACATATAACAACAACAAGTTGACATATAACATGCTCATCAACACATATAACATAATTATCAAGTTGATACCATGTTTTACTAACCAACACATATACATATGATCACACTAATTAACTAACATCTATCATGTATGTAGCCATAAAATCAATAGCATGAAAGACATACACATAACCATAATACATATAACTACATTGATGAACTAGCATTTATGACATATGTAACCATAATAATAGAATGATAAACATAGAAATAACCCTAATCGTTACAACAACCATGAATCACATACCTGCATGCCAAGCATACAAACTTGTATGACGGTCTGCTCTTACCCCAAAGTCCATTGTTGCAACGTAGCTTTAATGACCTCCATCTCTTGCTCTATCTTGGCCAGCACATTAGCATCATAACATACCAATATCATCATAATGGGCTAATTGCATACAAGAACCTCAATCAAACCAATGAAAACTTGATGATATGCACCCACTTGACATGTATAACCAATCATGAACAACGAAATCATGTTCAACATATGACATCACAAAAGAAAGAATATACGGATAACACTGAAGCATGACCAATATGTAACCATAGCATAAGCAACCAATATATGTACAATATGTAAAAATATGTAATCAAGTGTACAGGCACAATACACAAGCATGAACAACACATAATCAGTGATATACACATGAAAACATGTTGACAACAACACCATCAGTCTTGACATGGGGACAGTGCTGCCACCATCGCTAACACAACACAGATGGAACAAACACATACACCATAGGTATGAGAAACACATATGGAAGGAATAGAAAATCATGATCAACACAACTCCGATCCAGTCCAAGGGTTGAACCGTGCTCCCATACCACTCTGTAACACCATTTTCCCACATCTACCCAAGTCGCTAGCCAACCGGGATAAACATGTGATGAGAGGCTACTATATGAGATTCAACCTCCTAGGCAAACCTAAGGAAGTGGAATCAGCGGAAACACAACATACAAACCTTGTAGATCATTAATGGCACCCCAAGAGTTAACCCAACCTTTCAGGTCTCTTACCCCTGGGTCACACTAGCATTTTGGCTTCTTTGAGCCATATCCACATGCATAACACTGCATGCCTGCAGCCAAAAGGCCATATCCCTAGGCATAATTTCGTATGCCTGTGGCTAGGACCCCAAAACCTCAGTTCTGTGCCTGCAGCTCTGAGATTTGAGCCACGTTTTAAGGCCTAGAGCATAGGTCACTACCTAGAACTTCATGAAAACTTAAGGGATGATAAATAATAACAGGATAATGATACAAAATGAATCACGTCAACAAGAACTCATCTGGACCCCTGTTAGCCATGACAAACATTTTGTGAAACATGTCACAAACATTGAATTTACTGGTGTGAACATCAAATTTAAGCATAGGGGTCTCAAACCTATCTGAGAATCACTAAGAAGCATTGCTCCCTTACATTATTAGCTGCAATAAAATCTATGTGACCATAGATACCTTGGGCATTCACTTACAAGTAAAAACATGGATACATCCAGACATCATCACTGATCAAATACATACTTATAATCAACATAATAACCACATAAATATAATGGATAGAACAACAAAATAGGCCATACATAAACTAGTACATTTGGATACCAAATACCAAAGGAATGAGCTTCTCAATTATAGATATAAAAACCAACCAAAGATTGGACTTCCACGTTCCACTCGACTATAGATTGGCTGAGCCAAATCTCCCTTCAGCTAATCACCTCTGTGCCATATTCCAAGCATGATTGTGGGATCACATAAAACACATTAATCACAATCAATACAGGGCGTCCAGATGCCAAACCACCTCAACTCTTAACCAGTGATTCCACCTCACGGTCGGACATCACAACCATCATAGATTGGTCTCTAACCACGTTGTTGCAAGGCTCTAGAGTATTTGTTCCAGCCAGAGCCTCCAGTACTAGTAACTCATCCCCAACAGTTAGAGGGCTTCCAAGACTAACTCAACCCACTAAGGGCTTCTAGAGCGTTTGTCTAGCCAAGGCTCAAGGCCACAGTTGTCCTCCGGACTTTCAGAGCATTTTTCCAACCAAGGCTTCCAGGAACTAATAACTCAACCCACAACTAAGGAAGATGAGAACCAACTAGAAAATAATAAATGGAAATAAACCCACAACACCATGGCCATCCAAGAAATTGCGAGGCTAGGAAAATGCACTACCAATCCAGACAATCGTTCATGCCAATGACAGGTCATAATCAAGAAACTACATGCAATACCACGCATGCAAAATCTAGTGAGGGAAACATACATGCAACTCGATACCTGCACTCAAAACCCACTATAGATGTTGATCCCGATGTCCTCTTGCAATTTCCTGCTCTTCCTTTGTCTTCTTTCTCGAATTACCAAGTATTCACACACCTCAAGAGTGCTCCAAGTAAACTCTAAGTATCCAAGAGTACGAGGGAGAGAAAAATGAGAGAGCTCCAAAAATGTACTGACTAAAAGCTTGAGCCAACTAGAAAATAATAAATGGAAATAAACCCACAACACCATGGCCATCCAAGAAATTGCGAGGCTAGGAAAATGCGCTGTCAATCCAGACAATCGTTGATGCCAATGACAGGTCATAATCAAGAAACTACATGCAATACCACGCATGCAAAATCTGGTGAGGGAAACATACATGCAACTATATACCTGCACTCAAAAGCCACTATAGATGTTGATCTCGATGTCCTCTTGCGATTTCCTACTCTTCCTTTGTCTTCTTTCTCGAATTGCTAAGTATTCACACACCTGAAGAGTGCTCCAAGTAAACTCTAAGTATCCAAGAGTATGAGAGAGAGACAAATGAGAGAGCTCCAAAAATGTACTGACTAAAAGCTTGAGCCAAAAGCTTACCAATTGATCCTCGGAAGCGTTTTTATTAATGAGGCCTCTATTTTATTCAATTTCCATTATTTTCCTCTATTTTCCTCCTCACTTGCAATCTGTGAACTTTCACCTCCCTTTTCTCCTATTTTTCATTATTTTCATAAACAAAGTGCCAATTAATGCCACTTTATCTTTCCAAAGCCCTTTCCATTGCCTTTTCCAGATTTCGTTAGCCATAATAATTGAAATAAACACCCTTTGGGATGTTTTGCTCAACATTCAACTTGGAATATGTGTCCCATCAACCGTGGTCTTATATATTTTACATGGCTTTCTAACCAGGGCTGATACAGAAACAAGCAAGATAAGGTACTTTCATGGAAGGGAGAAAGAGAGTGAGCCTTTAGAATAAAAGTAATAGTACTATTCTAAAAGAGACACACAAGAGCATGGGAAGAATCGTTCCATAACTTGCGAATTAGTTCACAAGATAACAACGATCATAAAAGCAAGTAATAACACACATTTGACAAGATGCATACCAAAGCCAACAAAATAGTACATTTTCTTTAGTATGTGTAAACATAAACATACACCGCAAACATTGAAACAATAATCTTACAATCATTCACGACATATGGATGAAAGTGCGCAGACTCTGAGAGCTTCATATGTTAAGTGAAAGTTCCAAGATACACAATGACAATGTCATGATTATTAATGTATGTTCCTTCGTTGGTATGTCTTCAACTCTTGATTATTAATCTATGTTGTGCTTCATCTTGGCACTACAGGGGGACAGGGAATGACCCTGTTATCCACTTGGATTGCGCAATGCACAATGAAGGGAAGGGTCATCAAGACATTGCGCAGTGGGAAAGTGTAGAGGATAAGATTGATAGGCTTTCTCAGTAAGAAAGCACAGTGTGTAGTGCTCAAGGGAAGCCAGGGATTGCACAATGATGAATGTGGGGAGTAAAGGATGATCCCAATGTTCACTAGAAATGCTAAGTGTGCAATGGAGGAAAGATTCGATCAAGGCATTGCATAGTTGAGCATTGTAGGAGACAAGAATGACATGCCTATGCAATGTGACAACGCAATGCACAATGATCTAGAAGGAGACTCTGGGATTGTGCAATTGAGCACTACAGAGGCAGAGGCGCAGTTGAAGGAGACTTTCCTCTAGGATTCCGTAATGCGCAGCTCCAGAAGGTAAGAGCTTTATCACTGTGGCTTAGGAATGCACAATGCGTAGTAGACTTTGGGTTGAGGATTGGTCATTGATTTTGCAAGTTGTGAGGATAAAGAGAAATCCAAAATTGACTAAATGCGGGATTAGTGAAACTAAAGAGTAAGAGTAAGAGTATCCAACAAGTCCAGGACATAATCACACATACTTGTACTATCAAATACATGACCAAAAATGTTTAGTACCCAAAATCAATATGTCAACACAGAAACAACAACAAAGTGACACTTATCTCCAAGTGCGACACTTAATAAATTCGTTTACGAAACAAGTGTCCACTGTAAGAGTCTGTCCAACACATGTTTTAATGATAAATAACATCATATAATGCAAGGGAGTGTGCTGAAACTAACTCTAAATGTTGTGCCATGGTGCTTTTAAGATGTGTGAAAATAACTGAAAGCGACACATCCAAGAGTGAAAATGACACTTTCAAACATAAATAAGACAGAAGCAACACATGCAAGAATGAAAGTAGGAAAAAGAGAAACTTATAAATGATAATGATAGAACAAGCAAAAATGACACATGTAAGAGCAAGAGAGAGTGAAACCAACACATGCAAAAGGAAACATGACAGTTGAGAAACTCACCCAAATGGCGGGGCATTTGCAACCATGGGTGAGAGAATATTGGTTATACTCCAATAATGCATAGGGCTTGTTACAAATCATACTAGCGAAGGTATTAGGAGGGAGCCTTATAGGGAAATGACTAGGTCAAGGGAAAGAATGGAGCGATAGCCCACTGTCCCCTCAGCTAAGGCTCTCTACTGTTTATAGACTTTCACTGATGGGAGGAGACCCCTAATAAGGATCATGAAGATGAATGGATCAATGATAGGATGAAAGGTGATCATAGAAGCCTATTCAGAAGAGAGGC
This sequence comes from Pinus albicaulis, assembly GCA_034641835.2. Taxonomy (NCBI): domain Eukaryota; kingdom Viridiplantae; phylum Streptophyta; class Pinopsida; order Pinales; family Pinaceae; genus Pinus; species Pinus albicaulis. Next base: position 220,764,634 of record CM076582.1, on the reverse strand, counting down.
TCAAATATATGGCTTGCTTGCTTCAAAAGCAAGATGAAAGGCTGTCTAGGAAGGGCTTAAGAGAATTCCAAGGGATAGGGTTCGAGTATATGACTTTTTAAGGAGATTCTTAGACCCAAAAATCCTTGTGAAAACTTTGATTCCAAGTGGTCTTTTAGGAATTATCTTCATATGGTTGTGAGACTGCACGAGAGAAAGTGGACCCAAAATTAGGTAAAGGTGTTGGAATTGATCAACTGAGGGTGTCCTTGACCTAATGGATGGGGGGAAGGGATTAAAGGAGATATTTTCTTTGAATCTGATGCAATAATCCAAATGAGCTCACTAGCTAAGGGAAACAAAGGGCAAGAATCAATCTCGGAGCTAGGGCTTGAAATATCTCTAGATCTCATTGTCGAAATGGCTTCAAATTTGGAGGGCTCTTAGGAGACACAACAATGTAGTAGGGGCTAGGAGATCGAATTTTTGTTATGAGTAACTTTTGAGAAATGTGATGTTGTAGGTCCCCTATGGAGGTTAGGCCTAAAAGAAAGCGAGGGTGATGATACAAAATATGTTTTTGGTGATCACCTATAGAGGACTAATACCTTATCCTTTGGGAGAAATGGAGTCAAGGAGACTCCAATTCTTGGTATTTTTTCACTTGTTTAAGGAGGCCTCTGAAACAATATTGCATGGCAATTAGGGCATGAGACAATTGATTGAAGGTCTTTATACTTCGATATGAAATATGTGATGACTTATCAAGGTAAAGTTTCTGTGAAATTCTCTAGGAATATTCACTTATTCAAACATGGCCCATGACATGATGCAATGCTATGAAGAGACAAAATTTCCTCTATTTGACACAAGAAAAGTTGCAAATTTCAGCCTAGTGTAGCGAAAATCGCCAACAACATGCATGTGACAAAAGAAAATGAAAAAATAACATTAAAATAACACTTACATGTTAGAACAAGTATATCCAATCATCATCAAATTCCAATATAGAAGCTTGGAGAAAAAAATGAAGATATCAAAAAATTAAAATTGATGCATCTGTCTAATTTCATCCTCCAAAGAGAATAGCATAAATCCCATAAGAGATAGTGATCCAATCTAAGTGATGATGATCCAAATGATTCATTACACTTCCATATATACACTTTCTAATGAATTCTATTTATCTAATTAGGCCTAATTTACCCCTTACAATAAAATAATGTGCATAATAACAAAACATTTGGTGAAAATCACACCAAATAGCTCAATAGTAAATGAATAAGCCTCTCAAGGGGGTTGAATGATCAACAAAGTGAGTCGTTGGGGCTTTGAGGAGGCCTAATTAAGTCCAAAGGGTTCCATGATGTACAAATGGACTCCCAACATAGTGGAAAAGCGGTTGGCCCCTTGGTTTGCAAGCAAGAACTTGTGGCAGCGAAGTGGGTGTGGGGGCGCAAGGTCATCCTCATGGGTCTCCAAATGGATTGATATTTCTTGTAAACCATATGTAAGGGTTGGAATGATGACATAATCCCTCTCTCTACAACGGGGGACAATCCTCTGGATCTTGGAACATCTTCTAAGTGTATGGGGCATTTGTGGAGTAGGTTGGGCATGGTGGACTAGGTGCATCACCCCCATCTAAAAGGTGGAATATGAGCAATCAAAGAACATTGATGGGAGTCCATGAAGTAGCATCGGCTATGGTGGAGGCCCCTGGCTCTCAATGCCTACCCTACAAGGGTCAATGTGGCCCTCTAGAGGGCTAGGACCTCGTATCGGGAGACCAATCCCCAAAAGGGGATCCACTTGAAATCCTGAATAAGATCCAATGCATCCCCTTGCACTCCAATAAAAGAAAATCATTTGAATAATCAAGTAAAAGAGCTTACAAGTCATGGAACTAGTGTGGCACTTCATGGTGGCATGCCCTTCCATAGTGGGCTTTGGTATATACAATCGTCTCCAATATCAATAAGGGGTTAGCTAAGGATGCTATTAGGTGGCTTCAAAATCTAGAGGGGGTGACATGCTCGTGGTACATCCCTCAATTGGTAGGTGGCAAATGATATAATCATGGAACAGAGTGGGGATTAGGGAAAACATCAAAAGCACATGTTAAGGAGCCAAGGTAGCAAAAATAAGGGAAACCCACACCTGGGTATATGAGTGTAGAATGGAGCAAATCGGGGCTCCATGGATGAGAGCATGATGTGTAATATGTAGGAGTGAATACCTCCTTAAGGTGTGGCGGTTCATCGCCCACTTGGGATTGGGACAATCATGGGTTCCTTAATGGTAAAGGGGGCTAATCTAGGGCCCATAAGAACTAGGGTGATGGCCATGGATAAGGGGTAGAACTCATGTTTGTCTTTTTCCCATGTGCTAAATTTGTATTTATCGCCCATTTATTGCGTTTTGTGGTACATTTCCTGTTGAGAGTGGGCAAATTATGAATTTTCTTTTCATTTTAGCTGCATCAACCTTTGGGGCATCGTTCCAGGCTCGACCCAAGGTGTGGAAAAGGGGAGGGGGAGGTGGAGGCTAACCCTATGTGGACCAAATGCACAGATGTGGACCTAGATGGGAAAAGAGATGAATGGGGATAAAGTGAGTAGAAAGGGAGTAGTGTAGGTGGTATCGGGAAGTGGGACCATGCAACGAAAATTGGGATTCCCCATGTAGTGCCAACCCTAAAGCCAAATGACCACTAAAGGAGATCCCGCAGGACTAGGATACTTCGGTAACTACGAAATCGGGCAGCAGAGATAGGAATACAAGCCTAAGCCACTCTTTCCGTTGAATCCCCCCACCAATCCATGGCCAAAAGTTCCCATAACAGGTATGGAAAATTGCTCAACTATACAAATGAAAAGACATAGCTTTGTGGTCATAAGGCCTACCTTCAAACATTAATTCATGACAAGTGGTCGAGGGACCACATGGACTTAGGTGGCAGAAAAAATGGCACATCGATCTATTTGGTAACTACAAGGGGTTGCTAATTGTCAGCTGAGGACCATCTAGGAGAAACATATTCTCCTATATAAACTACCCACAGGTGTTGGATATCAGGGCTCAAAAGCAAAAGATGAACATTAGGATGAACTATTGATTAGACTCTTTGCACTGGGAGAGTGGACATGCAATGATAGTTAGGATTGGTGAGTGTTCTTAGTGCATGTCAAGAAACTTCGAACCAAAAGTACACTCTCACTGTTGACAAAGAGTGTGAAATCACTGTTTGTAGAGGATGCCCTTACACTGTTTTCAGAGAGGGGCAAGAATTCCAATTGGAAGAATTTCTGATCCGAAGAGTTTGTCGCAGAGGAGACAGTGAGAGCCACAGAAGCAGTGTAGATCTAGTGACGTAGAGGGTATGTAAGCACTCCATATTGAATGAGAGGGATTTGTATTTTTGTTGAGGAGACAACATTGGGTTAGTGCCAGATCTCGGAGATATTTTCCGGAGGCCAGAAGGCGCAGGTTTCCAGCCAGCATAAAGACCAGCGAAGAGACAGAGGGTAGCCACAATTGTGACGCAGGGACTGTGTAGAGGTTCAGAGTCACTAGACAAAGGTATCACATGGCAGTTCGTTTTTGTTGTTGATCAGTGTTGGATTCCCGTGGAGGAGTGAGGTTTGTCTCAGAAGATTCTACTTGTCAATTTATCTGCATCATTTGAAATATTCGTCAATGATATATTTGTACTCAAAATTAACTGCATAATATATAAACCTTTAGCTACTGCACTGATTTCCCTGCATTGGGTTTTCCCAGTGACATTGATCCAAAAACAACTGTGTCAGATGTGTCTATGATTTCTTCTTGTTTAGTTTTGTTTCTGCACTTGTAAGTTTTTTGCAATTTATTTAGCGAAGGTTGCAGTGTGTTTAATTTGATGTTGCTGTTGCAGTAAATTGAATAATTAATTTATCAGCTAGGAGAATTAATATCAGTTGCTGCAATAGTATTCCAGATTTAAGGAATTTTGACAGTTTGTTGGGAGCCAATTGTTGGAGTTTTCTTGGGTATGAAGGAACTCAATCTAGGATCAGATTCGACTATGGAGTGATGTAGGTGTCTCAATGTGGACAAAGTTGTTGTAGCTTGTGGAAGTCAAGGGTGAAACGCTGACATGGCATGTTAGAAGCCCTAATGAGTGGGTAGTTTCGACGGTGAAGATTGTTGCTAAGACTTTTGCAATAACTTCTCTATTAGAGAGAAAAGGTAAGATTGATGTAGTGTGTTTGCAACCATGTGTAAGGGTCTCCTAGAGGAATTCATGCCCTAGATAGGTTCAGATGCTACATCCTAGACTTGGTCACTCATAGACTGAGAGTGGACAAGTGTGGAAAAAGATTGGGTGTTTATGGTCTGCTGGAGGACAGCGTGAGAGTGGACCAAGTGTGGAGATAGATTGGGCATTTATGGTCTGCTAGAGGACAGCGTGATACTATCTAAGTAGGAGTGCAATGTGCAACACCTTGATGGAAAAAGGTAGTTGCTAGAGTGGGAGTTTTTAGAGCTCAAGGGTTTGATTAGCGAGGAGCAGTTTGAGTAGCCCTAGACTTGTGTGTGGAGAAGCACTTTTATGGTAAATGATGGGCAATCCTCCTAGCCAGTGTTCGTTGTGGGAGATGGACATCTTGTAGTGATAGGTGGCAGTCCTTCGTGCCCTATGTTGGTCTTCATCGGTGCAACATAGAAAGATCGTAGTGGGTTGAAGTAGTTGAGGAGCAGTAGTGGGTAGATTAAGAGGAGTTCACAAATGGAATTGTGAGAAACTCGACATGAGTCTTGATGTGTTGTGGCCTTCATGGATTAAGGCACAGCTAGAGAGGAGATTGGATAGTCGAGATTCAGTGGCCAAATGGACTTAGAGCATTGATAGAGGCAGGAGCTACAGATTGGGAGATGAAGGACTAGGCAGGCACAAGGTATGACGAAGAGGATCTGAGAGTGTTAGGTCCCTATTTTACTAGTGTAGTCCCTTATTGTTGTTATTATAGCCACCTTATTGTTATTGTTGTACACCTGTAACCCCCATATTGTTATTATTGTGCCCTTACTTTATTATTGTTAGGTCGGCTAGGATTATATTGTGACCCCATGGACTCCTATATATAGAAATGATGTTTTTTCATTTGTATAATCCAAGAATTGTTCATTTATGTAATGTAAAGGAGGTTGCCTTCTCGAAGTGGCTGATTTCTAAGGAGTTGATCTCTCTTTTCTTCTATTTTAGGAGTTGGTTTCATAACATTTGGTATCAGAGCTTTGGATTCTAGGGTTTTGCTGCTCCAAACAGGTCATCGTGTCATTTTAACTATAATTTTTTTTATACGAAGGTTCAAAAGCTGAAATGTTTACCACGCAAAGCCGAAATCCTGAGGAACTCTGCGTAAAAATTTCAGATCTTGGTTCACATTATTTTGGAGATATGATCTGTGGAAATTTGGGTTTTTGCAGGCTTGCAAATTTTATAGAAAAAATGTGACCTTGGGAAAATTGTGATAACTCTCTCTATGAGCATCGGATTGGAATTCTGTAATAAGTGGCTTAAAGTACACAGACTGTAGTTTCATGTGTATCAATTTCAGATCCGAAGGAGAAAATAGTGACATGTGGCATGCTGTACAAGTTCACTCTACTGGAGCATTCCATAATTAGGTCATTATGGGAGATTGGACTTAAATTTGTCTTGAAGCATCCAAATCAGGTCAGTACCCCCGCATTCGAAATAATATTTAGAGGGTTACTATAATTCAGTTTCAATATTGAGCTCCTCAAAAGCAAGAAAAATGTGTGTATTGTTTTTTCAAATTGCATAAGTTTTGTTTGAAAAATCAGTTTGAAGTGATTCGAAGGGCATATTGAAGCATAGATATCAGAATTGGGTTCTAAAATGCCCCCAAAAAAGAATTTAACACCCATTAAGCTCTCAGAATACTCTACTATGACTCGTGAAGAGGAAGAAGTGCAACATGATATATCAAAATTACAAGAGCAAGTGCGCGAAATTTCGCTCTCACAGAGAGCATCAAAAAATGAAATGGAAGTTTTGAAGAAAGATGTGGAAGCAAAGATGGATGGTTTGAAGAAAGTCATGGAAGCTAAGATGAATGGGATTGAAGCTAAGATGAATGACATCGACGAAAAAATGAAAGACAACATGGAAGACATGAAGAAGGATCTAAAAGCAGACATGGAAGGTTTGACAAAGTTGATACAAGAAATGATTCCTAATGGAGAAAAGATAGTAGAGGAAACTCGTGATGAGAACAAAATAAATGTTAATCGTGATTTCATAAACTCTAATGTTGGATGGAAGACCAGCCATATTCCAAAAATGGATATGAGGAAGCTTGATGGCAAGGATCTCGTAACATGGATACTACAGATGGAGCAATATTTTGATCTCCATAATGTGCAAAACACACAAAAGGTATGCATTGCAACTTTACATTTAGAAGAAAATACATTTGTATGGTATCAATTTTTTTGCTCTTGTAAAAATTTTGTCACTTCGTCAATTTTTATGGAGGAAAGGATAGCACATTATGAGGATAGAAAGAGCAACACCTTTTTTAGCCAATTGATATATCTCAAACAAAAGGGTTCAATGGTGGAGAACATTGAGGACTTCCAAAAATTGAATACAAGGGTAGCTGATATTCCAGAGGAACACAAGATTTATGTCCTCATAGCGACATTAAAGGATAACATCCAACATGAGGTTTGCCTTTGGGAACCTGATTTATTGGAGAAGGCATTCAAGTAGGCAAGAAAAATTGAATGTAAAATTATCGCGACAAGGAAGCCTACCACTCACATCTCTACAAAGATGGAAGTGTTGCTACTACTAGACTTCCGTAACCTACAAGGCTGACACTGCGACAATTGGAAGAAAAAAGAGCAAAAGGGCTTTGCTACAGTTGTGATAACAAATACACTAAAGGTCATAATTGTGCTGAAAATAAATTATTTTACATAGATTGTAGAGAGGAGGATGAAAATGAACAAGAAACTTCAAAAGAAGAGGATATACAGCAGGGACCAACCCTGGAGAAATAAGAAATGAGTCTAACCATATCCTGTAATGCATTGGCAGTAATTACCACTCCTCAAACGACGGGGGAATATGTATTGAATAGTCCAATGCTTTCCATTCCAATGGGAGGTGTTGATGTTGTACTAGGAGTACAATGGTTACAATCTTTGGGGACAGTAGCTTTTAATTTTCAAGAACATTTCTTGAAATTTTTTTCGGAAGGAAAGTAAGTTGAATTACGAGGTATCAAAGGGAATCCGAGAAAGATAATAAGCTCTAATGTCATGACAAAACTTCTAAAAAAAGAACAAGAAGGTATAATTGCACAATTATGCTCACTAGAAGTTCCAACAACAAATTCATCTATTTCTCTAGATCTCCAGAAAGTCTTGGAAAATCATTCAAAGGTGTTGAAAACTCCCAAAGGACTCCCACGTATGGGGACGTAGGGCTAATGTAGCATGTTAGAAGCCTTAATTTTTGGTAAGTTTCCACAATGAAGATTGGTGCCTAGATTTGTGCAATAGCACCTCTATTGCAGGGTAAAGGGCAGATTGGTGAATTCTGTTGGCAGCTGTGTGTAAGGGTATCCTATATGATTCGATGCCATAGCTAGGTGTAGATGTTACAATGGGGACTTGGTCACTCATGGAATATTGTAGGGAAACGTGAGATAGGACCAAGTGTGGAGATAGATTTGGCATTTATGGTTTGCTGGAGGACAGCATGATAGCGTCCAAGTTGGAGCGTAGTGTGCAACACCTTGATGGACAAAGGCAGTTGCTAGAGTGGCAATTGTTGGAGGTCAAAGGTTTGATCAACTAAGAGAAGTTTGAGTAGCTCGAGACTTGTGTGTGGAGAAGGACTTCTACAACAGATGATTGAAAGCCCTCCTATCCCGTGTTCATTGTGGGAGATGGGCATCTTGGAGTGATAGGTGGCAACCCTCTGTGCCATATGTTGGTCTTCATTGGTGCAACACTGGAAGACTATAGTGCGCTGAAGTCCCTAAGTAGCTGATGAGTAGTAGTGGGAATATTGAGAGTTGTTTACAAATGGAGTTGTGGACAACTTGACAAGAGTCCCGAAGTGTTGTGGGCTTGATGGACTAAGGCAGGACCAGAGAGTAGATTGGATAACCGAGATTTAGTGGCCAGATGGACTTGGAGCATTGATAGAGGCAGCAACTGCAGTTCGGAAGACGAAGGATGGGGCATGTACAGGGTATGACTGAGAGGAGCTGAGAGAGCATGCTACAGCTAGATGGTTAGTGCATCTTGTTATGTATCTTATAATAGTGGATGTATGAGGGCCGTTTTCCCTACTATGAGAGTTTTAGATTGTTGTATTATATCAATTGGATTAATATGACAAAGTTGGGTTGAAAATTTGTAAAATGTTGTCTATATTTTGTGCATATGTGATTTATTGCTATTTCTATTCTATTGTGCAAAGTAGTTTTGGTTGAGATTCTTTGTTTGGTAGCGTCAGATATTTTAAGTTTCTATGTTAGATCCAAGATTTTGGAAATTCAACAATCATAAGGGGGATTTGAAATTTGAATGTAGGCAAATTTTTTTAGGGTGTTTGTTGTGTCGACAACAGGCTCGTGGTTTTTATTTGTTCCTAGTTCAAGCCCACAAAGGGCGTCATTCTATGGTTTATATGTATAGATTTATCGTTGGTTTTGTGCATACTATTTATTTTTGGCTCTGTGGTTTGTGGAGCTTTGTGGTTTTTGTTTATTTAGGGTTCAAGCCCATTGCGGTCGTCGTTCTATGGTTTATACGTATGATTTGATCGTTGGTTTTTGGTTGCAACTTCATAAAGGGCTTCATTTTGTGGAACACATATATGGATTGAAAATAGAAGTGGTTTGCAAGCCACTATTTGACATGATGGATTCTATAGTTGGATTAGTAGTTGGTTTTGGTTTGTATGTCGGAGGTCATGTGCTCATTAGTTCCTATATGATCGAGCCTTATGTTGCCTCACTGTACCATATTCCCGATAAAGTGGTACTTGATATCAATATACTTGGATCGATCGTGGAACACGGGATTCTCGGGCAACCGAATCCCACTTTGGTTACCACAGAGTATCAGGGCGGTATCTAGCACATGCCTGAAGAACTCATTCGAGAACTTTCGCAACCAAACTACTTCACAACAGACCATACTTTCTGCAATGTATTTGGCCCCAATTGTGCTTAAAGCCATCGACTTCTACTTCCTGCTCATCCATGATATCGAAGCAGACCCAAGTGTGAAGCATCATCCAGATGTGCTCTTGCGATCCACCACACTGCTAGCCCAATCGGCATCAGTATATCCATGGAGTGTCACGCTCCCGGGATTGTATCTTAGCCCATGGTTTATTGTGCCCCGAAGATATCTCAACTGATTCTTGGCACCAATCCAGTGAATGTGATGAGGATCAACCATGTGTTGACTCAATGTGTTCATTGCAAAACATATGTTCGGACGAGTGTTCACGAAGAACATCACGACCCCTACGAGTTGACGATACTGATTGGAATTTGCTAACATGGGCCTAACAGCGCTGCCACTCAATTTCTTAAAGTTGACTGCATCGGTGTCGACACGGACTTACAGTCCACCATTCCAAATCTTTCGAGCAGCTTAACAAATGTTTTCCTTGAGAACGAAAAATCTCGCCACGTCTCTGCCAAACCTCCAGGCCTAGGAAGTAATGCATCAGTCCCCGGTCCTTCATCTCGATCTTAGAAGTGAGCTCCCTCTTACACTGATGAATGAGAGGGTCAACATTTGTCAAGAAGAGGCCGTTCACATATAACACCAGAATGAGAGGCTTTTCTCTATCAACCTTGAAGTAAAGGTTCAGATCAACATTACTACGGGTGAAGCCCAGCTTCATCAAGTACCTATCTATCCTCTCGTACCAAGCCCTGGGGGCTTGCTTCAACCTATAGAATTCCTTCTTCAAGCTGCATGCATGGGTGTCCCGATCCAGGACTTCGAACCCCAGAGGTTGTTCCACATACACCTCTTCCTTTATCGCACCATGAAAAAATGCGGTCTTCACATACATCTGATGAAGATTCCATCCTTGCGTAGCAACAAGGGCTATAATAGATCGGATGGTGGTATATCAAGCCACAGTTGCAAATATATCATGATAGTCTACGACTTCCTTTTGAGAGAAGCCGAGGGCAACGAATCTCGCCTTAAATTTTTTAGCACTACCATTAGATCCATGCTTGACCTTATAGAGCCATTTCGGGGTGACAACTACCATGTCCTCTGGTCTCGGAACCACATCCCAAACATAATTCTTCATAATGGACTCATATTCTTCGTGCATAGCATCCTTCCGGACTTGATGCTTTACAACTTTCTCAAAAGATCCAGGCT